>CM019168.2:13220666-14420666 GCA_009739505.2 Apolygus lucorum | reverse complement strand
CTATTCTCACATTGGGGAGCAGTTTCATGGAAGGTCGACGGATATACAACAAAAACATCACCGTCATCAACTCAGACATCAACTGTCTTCACAAAAACTATCTCGCACATATCTGCGCTGCTCTGCGTCAGCTGCCTCCCAGTTTGCACAAGGCCATATACTGGATTTCTATAGAGGCTTTAGGTTCAACAAATCATACCAGAAGATAATATTTTAAAGGTGTGTAATAATAATTAAAATGTCCTTACTTGTGGACATACTTGTGGTGAACCTTTTTGAACTACTGCAAAGAAAAAGGAGGTTCTCCCTTTGCTTTGTTAATCAAATCGTAAATGTAGCTTTTACTCCTGCGATGGTCCCATTTCAAATCGAATACACTTGACTCTAAAAAAGTTACGGTTTGTTGAAATGTACCTTGTTATTATGCCATTCTCTTTGTATCGGAGACTATAGCTTCTACAAGATAATAGGTTGAGGCTTCTATTACCAAAAAGTTGCTAACATGCAGAGTTGGTATTTGTGTTCTCTAGAAGCTGATACACAAGATGGGCATAGACAGTAGATGATTTTCACAAAAATCGGTCTCCTATCATTACTCCTATCATCCAGTTGGTTTAGTAACATCATAGCCCGAGATGCCACTGAATAATGCTCGCTCTTGAACGTTGTATTTTGACACAAACCTCCTAGTGAAGACCACACGAGGTGCTTCACGGAAATTCGGATCGGCTGAGTGATATGTCGGAGTGCTGAAATTTTGTACGCAGTGTCTTCGGGATAACTAAGTATACAGTGATGTTCGATCTTCACAAGAAAACCCTAGAGTTGATTGGAAAGAAGTTGAGTTAGCAGCATGAGCGATGAAGCTAACTTCTCTTCCCTCCAGAGAACTGAAATCCGGTACACATCGTCGGTGGATTCACTGGAAGTGATTGTACAGATCAGCTGTGTAAGCGATCTTACTCAAGCGATCTCTATCAGGCTAACTTTTTTCCTGCCAGTGGGATGATATTTGATACAGAGCCTCAAAGGAACGACTGGAGGTGATTGTGAGAGAATGGGCGATAAAGCATTAGGTCTCCTGTAAGAGAACTTGATTTCTCCAGCAACTTGACTTGTAACCTCTTGGATACCACCGGAAATGATTGTGGTAGGAAGTTTTGTAGTTTAACTTCTCTTCTGTTCGTCCTTGAGTTGTGTTTTGTCCAGAATGATCAAACCAGAATTCAGCATCCGTAGGATAAAACATGTTTTGCGATTTCAGACTACATCCAAGTAGGCCCGGGGGCTCAAATGAATATCGAAAAAAAGCACAAACATAAAAGTGTTTTCTATATTAAAATTCGGTAATCAAGTGGATTAAGTCTTGATAGGTACTGCACTTCTTCCGGATAGAAAGAATAATATTAAAAGGTAATAATATTATATTATGCATTTAAAATGTTCTTAACACGAATATTGCGAAACCATGTTTGAATCATAGTAGGTAGTAGATTTGGTCCATGACCTTAATTTGTGAGTATACCTTCATACTCGATGAGGTCTCGAAATGTACATTTGAAGTTATAGCCATGAAACATAGGTACGAGTTGGGCATAGTTCTCATGGATTTTGGCATGCTGAATGAGTATGATCATGGGAATGAAAATCGTTGGATGTGACTGTGAAATTCCATTACAACAACACCGATAACCATCAAGCTTTGTACTACAAACCCACCTTCTCATTTCGAGAGGGACAAACACACACTTCAGTCAACAGTGGTAAGTACAGGGTGCACAGTGATGTCTCGCATAGGGGTACTTACGATCATTGTATACGATTTTATTGCGAATATTGTTCAACAGAATCACATACCGAGGTCATATCATATCCGTATTAAGTTATGATTCGGCAGCCATTGCCATTGTAAGTATGACTAATTAGACAAAAAAACCGAATAGTAGGTAGTAGATCGTTTCTAGACCTACTATTTTTTTTAGCTAAAGTAGGCATTCTGTAATTTTTTGGTTGATTTAAGAAGAGAGAAACGATGCTCCCTTGATATGAACAGGTGTCTAAATTAATAAACATTATATTTTTTAAGAAGAATTCATTATTAATTTTTTTACCTTGGTAGAGAGTATGCTTTTTTGTTGGTAGGCACTGTTATCACTACTTTTGCTAAACATTAAATTTACCCTTTTGGACTTGAGAATGCCTTCAACGTTCTATGTTTTTGAATTATAGCGATCAACGAAGGCTATTTTGGGCCAATTCCCAACTCTCCATCAAGATTCAAAATGGGTTGGCCTATTTTGGCTAGTTTACAACCAGCATTTTTGGTTTCTTCTCTACTTGGCTAACCTCCAAATTCCCATTATAGCCTAGCCCTTAATTAGCTCATATTTGGCAAGTTCTAAACTTTCCATCTCGGACTATTTCATGCTTTGAATTTCCCCCAGACCCATTTTAGGCTAGTCCCCAACTTCCCATCAGAATCCAATATGAGTTAGATGATTTTGGGTTATTTCTAAACTTTCCATTATAAGCCAGTTTATGTTTTAAAATTTTAGCTAAGTTTCCTAGTAACCAGCCTACTTGTGAAATACTTCAATTATACATTTCGGGCTATTCCTCAACTTGCCATTAAACATTTTTTCTTTCAGATTCCCATTATGTAGTACAATTTGGGATAAATCCTAACTTTCCGTCCAAAGGTTTGTGGGAATGGCCCTTAACGCAAATTAGGTACACATCTTGGCCAAGTCTCGAGCTAACTTTTAATTTTTGAATCATCCCCAACTTCATCAGGGGCTATCCTCCAAATTCCCATTGAGGGGGTCTCATTTGGTCGCCGTTCTCTAAAAATTGTACCTAAATTTGAAATGTTCAAGGGTTTTCGAAATTAATTAGTGCATCAGTCTAGGGAATTGAAAAACTAAAAGATTGTCGCTGGAATCATCAAAATCGAACAACAATTCCCAGAGAAATATATGAAAACCGTTTATTCAGTTTCGCTTTTCCCATATTTTTCTGGGAATTATTGTTTGATTTTGATGATTTCAGCGGCAATCTTTTAGTTTTTCAATTCCCTAGACTGATGAACTAATGAATTTCGAACACCCTTAAGCATTTCAACTTTAGGTATAATTTTTAAAATTTGAGCCCCTGCAATTTAGGGAAACACTGACCCGGAACAAGAAACAAACGGCGACCGACTGAGACCCTCTTAAGGGCGAATCATCTCCTGTTCAGCGGGGCAATTTTTTTTTTTGTTCAGAGTGCACATTTAGAGAGAGAAAAACATCTCTAAGATAGACACATCTTCTTGTTCATACCAAGGAAGGAGTTCCTCAAGTCGGGGTAACCCCTAAAAGGAAAACCCAATAAACTAACGTGGCGTGAAAGGAGGAGAACGACGACTGAAATAAAAAAATAAAGATAAACGTGGAGTAAAAGGGATCGAGAAGGAAGAGGGAACGGCAGTGAAGTGTCTATCAGTAGAACATCTACAGTCACAGGGGGTAGAAAAACTTGGGAAGTGAGTTTTACTCAGTAGGTATCTTGTCTCAAGCTCAGGACCAACATCAACAAAATTTTCGAGCAATTCTAAAAAATATTCCACTATGAAATTAATACACCAACACAAACATAACAAACAATCCGAAGCGGACAATGGATCCCGAAAATGAAACATAGGTGGGTACAAACCAAGATGTGTCTGCCTAGTTAGGAAGAAAATTTGAAGTATTTTCATTGCTAACATTTTTTCTTGGTGTTAAGTTGCAGTTGGTTTGAACTCGCGATTTATCGAGAGTTTTTGTGGTTCTTCCTTGGTGTTGATTACATTACGCTCTAAAATAGCACGGATTCAAGATGGATCTGAGGACCTGTTTTTTTTTGTGCGCTCTCAAATTGGTTTTTTTAAAAAGATACCTCATGACGGGTCGGAAATAATGAAGTGGCTGGGAAAGGGTAGAAAAAAAACTGGTGACTTTCATCCCGAACGTATTACCCTCTCGCTCCCACACGTGGAAACAGAGTGAAAGGAAGATACATACAGAATGACGACACGAATTTTCTTTCGCTCATTTCTGCCAAACTACTAGAATTTCTGACAATTATATCTACTTATAGGAACGACTTTAGAACTATCGCAGGGAGAAGTGTTATCTCAAGTTCCGATTTCCTCAGAAACGAAAAAACATCGAAAGTTGATTTTCTCATAATCAAAGTCATCATTTCTATTTCTTTACAATTTACAATACAAAAAATCATTCAATACGCTGATACTGATTGATCAGCATATTGGGAAGTAGAACTCCATCTCTACCGTACATTTCCCGAATTCGGGGTTTAATTGGTTGGGTGTCAAAGTTTAACATTATATAAGAGTATAGTCAATGATCCTTGAAGGGTTGGACAAATAGGAATTAGTATTTTCAAGATGCCAAACGAAGGAGGAAACGGTTGGACAATTGTACATTTATCAAACATCAATAAATTATTGAAGTTCGTGTAAAAGAGGAAGCAGAAAGACGCAGTTCTTATCAATTATTGGCGAGCGCTTTCGGGGCAAACCGAGGCCCCTTTTCAAGCCTGTAGCAATTAATTTGAAAAAAAAAAAATATATATAAATGAAAAAACATGAACCACAATTAAATAGCATATTGCTCTTGGTTGTTATTGCCAACCAATCAAAGATATTGTTAGTATTTTAAAAGATTATCTACAAAAACTACTTAAAAAGGAGCACGCTATAATCAAACTTTACAAAACCTAACTTTCTCTCATTATAAAAACACCAAGAGACCTAAGATGGAACTGGGCAATATACCAAACAAACAAAAAAGGCCCCAAAACAGCAAACTTACCTATTTATCATTAATGTGAATGCGGATTGTTAATCATAATAGGTGAATTTGCTGTTTTTGGTATGTTTGTATGTTGGTTTGGTATGTTGTCCAGTTCGATCTTAAGATCCTTGATGTTTATATACTGAGTAAGTTGTGTTTTGTAGAATTTAATAATATAGTGCTCATTTCAAGTTGTTTTTTGTTGACAAACGTAAATAATACTTGGAAATATTAACAATGCCTATGATTGGTTGATGATAGCAACCACTATGCTATTTAAATTTGGTTCATATTTTTTCAAATAATATATAATATATATTATTGTTATAGACTTGAAAATTGGCCCCATGGCCCCCAAATGGGCTATGGCTCGGGACGGCACGATACTCCAAAGTATCGATACTCCTTTCGCCACGATATTTCTCAGGATGTATCGATACCGATATTATTAGATATCGATACTTCGATAAATCGGCTCAAAGTATCGATACTACCGATATTTCAGATTAACCCCCTGATTAATCAATCAATCAATTAATGGTATCGCAAACCAAATAAAACCCCGGTTAATTAAGAATGATAAATATTAACATTACAACTACATCAATCAAAGTCAATAATTTTAGCAGTACCTAATAAAAGTCATTGGTAATTTAAAATGTTGTAAAAGTCAATAATTTAAAAATTTAATGAAAATGAATGATCATTCCATTTTATATTTACTCCAATTCTTATTTGCTAGAAATCTCTGTTCAATGAAATGTTTTTTCCTTCCGCTACAAATGGAAATGATCAAGTAATTAAGTCTGTTACAGTAAAAATAGTATTTAAACAACAGTTTGCCGTAAACTTAAATGAACGGCTTCACTTGAATTAAAAAAAAAGTCAATCGAAAAAATTGTTGTGAATCGAAAAGTAGAACAATGATCACAAGAAAATCGAACTATTCAAGAAACCCAGCGAACTGAAAAACGCAAATTCGAGATTACAGGGAGATAACCAGTGCAAAGTTTTTGAATATCGATGAAGGATATTAGAAGCGATAAAATTTATCGCTTCTAATATCCTTCATCGATATTCAAATATCGATATTTAATATCGTTTCAACTGATACTATTCTGAGACTATTGAGTATTATTCTGTGGCTGACAGAATATGGTATTTTTCCGAGTCCTTGAATCAGGTAATTTTTAGGACGTCCCACAGTAAGACTTGGGCGTCCTTATGCGATCGATCTGGGGTAAAGTTGGACAACACTCAACAGAAAAAAAAAATAACCACACAGTAATCCGTTTTAGACCATTCTGAATCCAAATCCGCGAAAAAAACCATAGGTGTATGTCTGTGTGTGTGTGTGTGTGTGTATGTGTGTGTGTGTGTATGTGTGTGTGTAACAAAATCTTGTGTACTCTGCACAGGCCTTAGTTCTCAACCGATTTTCCTGGTTCTTTTTTTGTTCGTCGCGGAAAACTATCTAGTTGTGCACTACGTCGCCGGAATTTCGAATTTTGCCTTTTAAGGGGGGGAAAGGGGGGGTTAATGCTCGAAAAACGTGCATTTTTGGGCATAATCTTGTGTACTCTACCCAGGCCTTAGTTCTCAAACGATTTTCGTGGTTCTTTTTTCTTTTGACGCGAAATACTATCTAGTTGTGCACTACGGCGCCGGAATTTTGGATTTTGCTTTTTAAGAGGGGGAAAGGGGGGGTTAATGCTTAAAAAACGTGCGTTTGCGTGCACAATCTTGTAAACTCTGCCCAGGCCTCAATTTCCAACCGATTTGCGTGTTTCTTTTTTTGTTTGACTCAAATAACTTCCGAGTTGTACATAATTTCACCCGAGTACCAAAATTCGCAAGGGGAGGGGGTGAGTGGGGGGATAATATTCACAAAATATCCGATTTTTCAATATTTCGGTTCCTTTACTGCTTACTAATTGTATCCAAGCTTTGAAATTGAGGAAAAATTCTCATTATACCTTAGGATTTGCATGAATTACTTTCAGTACCACCATGGAAATAAAAGTGGTGCCACCATGGTGCCAGGGCACCATAAACCTCATATTTCTTGGTTTTTTTTGTGTTTCACCTTGAATACGAATGTGAACCTTGACGGACTGCCTACTAAAACTAATAGATGAAAGTTCAATGTTATCACGTATTTCCGCTTTGGTGCCAGATTGGCACCATGGTGGTGGTGGGGGGGGGGGTGAACTCGAATTCGCATGTTGGGTGTCGTAGATCATGGATTTTAAATTGCTCTTCGAATTCGAGGCTCCCATGCCGCTAGAAATGTTATGGTGGATAAGAGTGAGGGGGGGGGGGTCAGTATTTCTTGCCTAAAGTAATAAATAAATTACATCGAGTGAAACAGTTTTATCACTTAACAACTGGTTGAACTGATCTAATGCTTATCCAATGGGACGTCCCCTGGAATGCATGCATTACTAAACAATATGTTTTACGTTTACTTTGACAAAAATATCGATAATATCGCCAAGAAAGTATCGATACCTTCCGATATTTTGGGCAAAAAGTAGGTATGAGTTTTTCATCAAAAGTATCGATACAAATATCGGTATCGATACCAAAAAAGTATCGATACTCCGATATATTTGTGATATCGTGCCGTCCCTAGCTATGGCCCATAGCCCGAAAGCGCTTTGCAATTAAGATGAACTGCGTCTTTCTAATTCCTCATCCACGCAACCTTCAATAAGACTGCAGCTGGAGTAGAAAAATCAATTAATTTACATGAAATTCAACTTATGAGGCAAATTACTCCGGACCACAAAAACTCTCGATTTTCCTCTCTATTTTTCAAAAGGAAATTTCACACCAAACCGCATTCTCGATCACATAATAGGAACGATCAACCTAACAATGAACACCGCTTACACGCCATTTATCTACTTCAAAACACAATGAAACATGAAAATAATAAATCATAAAATCAAATGACATAACTGAACCAAACGACAGAAACACCAATGACAAACGATGAAATAGGTACTCGTATTTTTTTTTCGTGTTAAGGTCAAGATAGAAATCACTACAAGGAAAGCATCTAGGAAGAGTAGGTACACCAATACAAGTACGAATAGAGCACATCGATAAACTCAAGGAAATAATAAAACACTGAACATTTATGTTATAACTGAAGTCTTAACTTACCATCGGAAATTAAATTTCCCTGTTCATGGAATATTTTTTGGATCCCTAAAAACGAAAAAGTTACAGTTTCTCTTCCTTTGGACCAGGTTGAAAAGAATAATTGCTTAGTCAATGGGATTTTTGGAATGAATTTTCCAAAGGTGCATTCGCAGGGTGCACGGTGAGCCGACCTGAGACCCTGACTGGACAAAATTTGTGAGCCAATTGTTATAATAATTCCGAATATACTCGTTATTTCACGCTAATAGAGAACATTTCAATGATAGAATCCACAACACTATAGTTGAGTCCGAAGTCTGCTCAACAATACAAGTTTCCACGAACACTTCCCGATATTTTTCGAATAAAATTCGAATATTTAAAAACTGAAAATTCATATTCGAAATGTGAGTGACGTGTTCCTACTTTTTTTCCAAATGGGAGGCTTTACTTTTTATTGCAGATGTCAGAACGAAAACACCCATGAGTGTTTTGCCAAATGTGGGCAAAACGCAAAATCGAGTGTTTGGAAAATCAAACGACTAATTTGCAGCGTTTGAAATTAATTTTTTAAAAATTATAAGCACAATTTATTTTCAACAACTTAGAAGAAAAAATTTAATGCGTTTCTAATCAAATTTAATGAATTTTTAAACGCAAAATCACGATATACAATCGACTTATCAAAATTAACGTAACTGTTTTAAAAACAGCGTAAAAATTTTCCAAAAAGTGAAACCACACGATTCTAAATCATGTATTGAAACTGATAGTTTATTAAATTCAAATTTTTTTTTTTTGCGTTTTGCGAACATTTGGCTCATAGCTGAGTACGTACGATTTTGTGCAACCAGTAACTTCAAGTGATGGGTGCTTAGTTCATTAAATTTCACGTCAGAATTGGCAATAACAAATGATTGTTCCCAAAGAAAAAACAAAGTTTATGCGCAACAGTTTTTGTTCTCTTAATTTCTGCACTTTTTTGAGCTTTGCACACAAATCCCTTCAATGATTGTAATTGAATTCGTGGGATTCCTGGAAAAATATACTTAGGGGAATAAAATCAGCGTTGAAACGCCCGAAAACACCTTAATTTCCTGGTCATTCATCTTTTTTGAAATTTATGGGAACGTGGACCATTAAAATAGGTCATGTTTTATTACCAAGTACGAATATTCTTCGTACTTACACAAACTTCTAACTGCAACAGGCAACTTTCATGGTTTCGAGTAATTTAGCAACAAATTGCTAGTGGGTTTTCCACTATACCTATTCAAACTGTACGAAGAATATTTTAGGCATATTCAGAATCATTATGGCATATTTGGAAAAGTTGGCCCAAAAAACCGTTGTCCAGTCAGAATAGCGTTTTGGCCCACTGTAGCGGGATGAGGAAAGGGAGTTGAATTATCGAGGAAGTGGACATTGGGAAGCTGGGGTCGGAGAATTAACATAAAAAGAATTTTCTTTAAATTCAGAAAACATAAAATTCCATGAATGATCGCGGAAACTGAGCTGTTGAGTTGAGCACTTTGCGACGCTGGTCAGAGAAAATCCCTAATGTTTTCGTGGTTGACGCAGAATTTATCGATTTCAACGAGGCTTTTGAACCAAACCTGGAACCACGAACGATCGATAGCGAAACGACCAATTTAAAAAATCGAAATACATCATAATTTCGGCTGGCGTAAGGATGATAAACGAACGAGAGATGTTCGGATAAAAATTGATACCGATCACAGAACCTAACAAACCTTTCTTTTCAATTATTGAGTCTCCCTCATTACCATGAGTCATGGGACATAGAATATTTTGGTAGGTAGGTATACAGGAGAACACCTAAAAGGTGTTCAACCTTCAAGGGATCGATTGCACAAATAATTATCATCAAAAAATGTCGCCCAGCAATTTTGTTCAACCCCTTGGCAGCTCAGTAGTTAGCCTTCTCCAGTAGGTAGCTTCCGTCGTTCAAACGCTTATTTCGTTTAAAAAATTCACGTTTTTCCTCGTTCAAACATAAGTTTCTGCCCTGAATTCGATTGTAGAAAATTGTTTCATTATGCTGTTGGAAAGCTGAGATTCTGAGGAAGTTTTCCTCTTAGTGTGTCTATTAAAAATGCTAAGTAATAAAGATTGGAATAAAGAATAAAAAATATATAAAATAAAAAATAAATAAATAATAAAGGCTTGATAAAGGGTTGAAAAAATGAATTTTTAGAAAATTATCACAATAAATTACTTTTTCAAAATATTTTGGTTTGACATCAAGAAGATTGGAAATTTAACGCTTTTTCCAACGGTGCTCATATTTTAACATTTATATGGTAAATTAAGGTAGTTGAGGTCATTTTAGTATATAATATAAGGTCAAAAACACAAAAAAAAAATTGAAATTGAAAAAAAGAGTTAAAAAATTTCTAGGAGACATTTTGCTTTGAAATTAGTTGTAAAATCGATCCTTTGACCTTGGAGGTTCACCCGGTATAATAGGTAAAATTATATCCGTCAAGATCATAGAGATAATTTTCTACATAAACCATCAACATGATTGTGTTTGTTCTTGATTATGTCAAAATTTTAAAATCTATTTTATTCATCGTAATGAAACTTATATGCAAGGATCTTGAAGTCAGCCTCCTAAATACACAAATTTGAAAGACATCGGTCCATTATTATATTGGGAAAACGTCATTTTCAGGAAAACGACGATTTTTGTATCAAGTCATCGTAAAAGATTTGGAAATTTCATAATAAAAGAACCATGAATGGGTATAGTTTTGCCATAGAGAAGGAATTGACTACTAAAAGATGCAAGACACAAGATTGATAAACAGACACGAAACCTTTATCCAAATCCTGAACTGATGGTCTAATTTATGTCAGCTTTTTTTAATAGAATAAACTTCAACAATAACGTTCAACATTTTTGGAATCCGTCATTTCTTCCTATTTGTAAAAAATGGTTCATAATAGTTCCAAATTGAGAAAAGTTCAAAACACGTCACAAAAATCGGTATATTCTGCAGCACTCACGAGTATCAGAAGGCGTATAGGTATATTATAAAGGAAAGACACACTTAGAAACATGGAAGATTATTTCTATCCAATCCGAGATGTTAGTAGCATAAGCGACCAATACCATCTGCGAAAACTGGAAGGTAACCTATAAATTTCAAAACTCCCAAAAGCACTAATATCAAACTGAAACTGCCATCGCACCAACATGAGGAGTCAGGTTTTTGTGAGTGGCACAGAAACAAGGTTATGTAAATATAATCCCAATGAATTACGATGAAATGAGAGTGATTTATATATCCAACTTGCTTAAAGTTCTTTTCACATGATTGTTCAGTTCTGTGTTCATCTTTATTTAATGTAAAGTTCAGTTCATCTTTATTTAACGAAATTTACTGAAAAAAGTTAAAAAAAAATTGATGAAAAGTTGGTGAAACTTCAATCTCTTAGATTTGGTGTTTATTTTGGAGGCTTTATTTTCAGTCAGATACAGTTATTGAGAAAAAGTATTAGAAAAATAATTCCACCTACCTATTATTTGCATTTAATATTTAGGTCAACCACTGGATACCGTGTAATTAAGATTATAATAATAAAGTCCATTCATGCAGCATGAGTTAATGAGCGAATTTTCAAAGAAATCTTCTAAGCTATGGCAAGAAAATCGAAGAAAAATATTGGCAATAGGAGAAAGTAGTCAACATTGTGGGTGTGGCACATATCACGAATTGTTAAAAGTATACTTTTAAATCTCAAAAAATACTCTACTCGAAAACTACAGAGATACCAAGGTAGCGGAAGCATTGTTTTCACTTTCCAAGATTAAACAAAAAATGTTCTCCATAATCAAATTTCCGCTTGCGGTTTACGTTTTAGATTTTCCTGAACAATGTCGTTCCTGTCTGTCTGTCTGTGTGTTTGTCAAGGAATAGTTGTAGTTATTGTCCGATTATACTGAAATTTCCTGCGATTGTGGCGAGTAGATGATCCCTTATGGGGGTGGTAAGGTACTTGGAGATTGCTGCTTCGAGATTAGCTACTACGCACAGGATGAGGAAGCTTTCTGCCTCAATCACCTGGCAGACTTTTTTTTCTCCTATTTTCGGTATACGATACCAACTTACTGTACGCACAGGGTATGTTTTTAAAATGTTGCTAGTTCATAATTTGCTCTCCTCGTCACCCCAAACCAACCCGAGTGCCAACACGTACATTTTTTTCGACTTTCAGTATACTATACCAACATACTAGGTATAAGGTAAGTTTTCAAATTTTAAAAATTTCAAAAAAGTTCATGCTTAACGTTTAGAATTTGTTGGGTTAACTTCATTTTCTTTGAAAATTCGCTAAATAAAAGTAAAAAATAGCAGCGCAAATAAAACCAGAGGTTCAACAAACTTCAAGTTAGCTTAGGTATTTACCTTCTCTCTGAGAAGCAGCCACCGCTGCGATTGGTTGGGGTATCGCTTGGGCGAATTGGCCGTACACTGCGGGGTATGCTGTTAAAAACATCGACATACAATAAACATCGACATTGCAGACATTGAGATACGCAAACATCCAGAGAAAAAGGACACATTGATTTTACGTGTATGGTGGAGTATAGGGCTGCGAGTTTAGCACTAACCCAAAATGTACACATGCACGGTTCTGATGGATTATTTGCAGTGATGGGGAAGTTTAATTTTGGAATTATTATCATTAATAGTATCATTTCACGGTTGTATTCCAGACTCACACTTCTACGTTCAAGACATATGGCAAATAAGTCAAGAACATAACACACTTGAAAGACAGGCCAATTTCAAAGGCCAGCGGTCATCTTCAAGGCCTTGAGCCTCTTCAAGGTCAATGCCACTTTCCAAGGTCAAGTAGTAATATTCTGGGTCATGGGGCACTGTTCAAGGTCAGGTGCTTCACCACAGCAACATACTCCAACATGCTTTATATTCACGTTTTGATCATCGCATAGTGTTTTCTTTGTATACATCTGGTTAATACAACAACAAACATCAACATGGCAAAATACCCACCACTACCAAAATATACTACCACGATATTTCAATTGTCTTCTCTCAAATTCATAATTCGAAAGGAACTTTTTTCACGTTATAAGGGAGGTTTTATCATTGAGAGGTAGTTTAATAATTTTTTAACCATTAATCAGAATGAGACACAAAGCTAAATGTCTCAAGGTAAGTTCGATGAGGCAATACTATTGAGTAGAAGTGTCAAAATAGTACACAATAACGATACTTTGGTAGTGGCGTTTGATAGAATGATTCATGTACTTAACGATAGTAGCAGCTAGAAGAAGAGTATTGTCCAATTAGGTGGTACATTTAATAGGAGCAAACTACTACAAAATGCACATTGATGTAGACAATTATTGAGGACAAACATGCAATACACCAAACGGTATTGATAGAAAGGCAGTTACAGATTTGGAACATGTACAGATGTTTGAACGAGCCGACTATAATTTGATGTGAGAGTAAGGGTTGTCCTAATATGAATAAGCGAGAACAATAAGGAGGTAATGCGGGTTTTGAAATGATTACTGGGTGATACGTTGAAATGAAACATCTAGAAATGAGCCACTGTATAACGGTTTCAGCCGAAATTCGTATTTTTTTTTTGCTTGCTTCTGAAATTCGCAATATCGTTTTTTAGGAGCTGGGTAAGTCACTACAGTGAGTAAAGCTGGCAGTAAGTTAAGTAGGTACAAGTGATCAGAACAAACGATTCATCTTGTAAGAAGTTGGGGTTTCAGTACCCGTGGAGGATCCTCTCCATAGGATCCAAAATAATCAAGGGGCATAAAATGTTATTATTTTCATTTTGGGATTATGGCCTAGTTTTATGGCTGGAATGAGAAATTAGGAAGCTGGAAATGTTTCAATACAATTTCGGTGTGCCTCGAAATACCCCAACACTCCTCACAACCCAAATCCCTGGTTATGCAGCAAAAAACTGTGTATTTCTATGAATCGACGGACCAAAAGCTATTTTACATTAGCAATTTCTAGGGCTCCAGGTTGATATCGAAGTGATTTCTATAAGTGAAATCAGCAGTCACAAAAATACTCAAATCCCTTTGATTTTCGGGAGGACATTTAAAGCAAAATTGATGTATCATTGTTGAAGAAGTTGACCCTACAATGCTCCGCTTGTAACGCCCCTGAACTGTCTGGCCGCTAGTACCCCGAGGAACCAAGAAAACTTACTACCTACTAGCAACTAATACTATTACTAACTATCTCTTAGCGACATAATTAACCTATTACCGCCCAGTGTTGCCATATGGCAACTTACATAGAGGGCTTTTCTGTTTGGAGGGTGCTGTGCACCTTCCTGTCTCATTGGGAAGACCTGAATCCTGGGGATCCATAACACCCGATCTGTCTGATCATAGATGTAATTTTTTATCTAGATAATATAAAGGCCACGAGGCCTGGCTTCATCAATAACTTGGGTAAATGGCCTGATTGGATGTCATCAGTATCATCGATTATTCTACCAAATAAGCAGTAAATCGAAGTAGTCTGTCGGGTGGGTGTTACACATAGCTCATTGGATGCTCACAAAGCATGAAGAGTCATTTTCAAATTAGGTACTTGACCTGGCTAGAGGTTTAAGAACTAATAAGTACCCTACCAAATACCCATGTTGTAATCATTAGGGCAACTATACTTTATCTAATTCCCCCTTTAGTGGTCCCTTTTGACTAATTATGAATGTGACTATGAGTTGATGAATTAATCACTTCATATTGGACGTATTCCGCATTTAACGGTTCACGATAGGATCTACTAAAATCTCAGTTTTGAAAAAAAAGATCAGTTATTGTGGAGTTGAGCATTGCGATATGGCAACTTAAACCCATAAAATTCGACCGGGAGATTTTTGAAATTATTTTTTCCGTGTCCTAAAAATGTATTTGGAGTCGAAATATCAGATCCTTTTTCAAAACATATGGAGAAAAAAAATTTTCGGGCGTTAACAGGTAAAACAATTTCACCCCACGACCCGCTGGAACTGGATAAACTGGATAAAAAATAAAAATTATTGTGGTATTTTGATTTACATGTGTATTTCCCATCCCAAACTGTTGTAAACACATTTCACTAAAATTTTAAACAACTCTGGTGGTATAAAATCATTTCCAGCTTTCTGTATATTAGAAACCAAATGTCTCTTATGTCAGTATTTACTTCAAAGTCCAGTTTTTTTTCAGTTTGGAGTAATAAAAATAATTATTATTGTATTTTACAGCGATATGGTTACATTACAATTTACAAGTTTAAATTTAGGTGGCAGTTCAGGGGGAGTTCAACCCTGTTGCATCCTTGGTTGCAGATGGGGATAAATCAGCTAGTTGTAGAACTCCAGGGCAGAAAGAAAATTTCCATGCACTGAGTTAGGCCTCCAATTAAGATCAATAAATTCAGGTTCGGATGGAAGCGTTTGTTTCAAAGGAAGATGTATAAAATGAATTATGATTGTGACAACATTCCACAATAGAGTATGCAGGTATGCAGATGAACCGTTTGTTCTTGAAGTACGCACAACTATAGTTAATTATTTTTTCCGAAGCCTAATGCCACTAATTTTGAAAGCTGTTATACACGAACCAATACTTCACGAAATACTCCACAGATAAAATCAAATCGGTAGGTATCTAAAGAAATTTTAATTTCGAAATACGATGGCCACAAAATATGTTTTATTCGTTCCTTTTAAAAATTATTCCAATAGTTAACAATTTTTCAATTGCATATATGAAAGTGCCAAAACGTGAACAAGAATGAAACTAGACATCACTCTGATGAAATGTATTTTCTATTTTAAGACGCTGCAGCAACAACTAGCCAACTCCAAAATTGTCATTTATGAGTTAAAACAATCGTTTCGAACTCGTACGTACTCGCCCGACCAAGAGTGGTGATGAGGGAAACTTCCAGAACTACTAGTAGTGGGGGAGGCAGGTGGTTCTGGAAGTTTCTTGCGTCACCACTAGATCGGGCGAGCATATACGTGTTTGAAACGAATGTCAACTCATAAAAGAAAATTTTGGAGATGGCTCGTTGTTGCTGCAGGGTTTTCAATTGACAAAGTAATTTAGTAAGTATAGTTTCCTTGACATTACTATTTTGTTTTCCACAATTGACAAAGTTTAATGTTGTGTGGAATTGATTAATTCCTATTGAACCTCTAATCATCTGAGTTGAAAAATGATACAATATCTTACTGAGCTACAGAGCTCTATAAAATTTTGGTGTAAATAATGGAACATATTATTTTTCATACTCGTCATAATCAAGAATGTCTTTAATGCATCTTTACGTCTCAAAATTAGACTAAAATGTTATGAACTTTCATGAAATCTTCCGTGAAATATTTGTACTTGTACAACAGCCTTCTAGGTGTGTTAAGCACAGAAAGTGGATGTCACATACCCAACGTTTCGCATAGGATCTTCTCGAAGAGATTCACATCTATCGACAAAAGGAAATAAAGAAATATTGTCTTACTACTCCTAAACAACATTTTACTAGTGAATTGTCTACCTCTAGTTAGAATAGTTAAGTTTAGTTATATTAGTTTTAACTTAGGTATTAGGAGCCCGTTCAGTTCCTAAATATGACGTTGCATACTGATGAATAACTTTATTTTTGCACTTGTGAATTTATTATTTAAAAATCAGTTTCGAATGGCCATCATATAACTTATGTTTTATCTACAGCTATTGCGAGGAATATTCAAGTGTCTGGCTTGTTATAACACACCATTGCAAGGTATCCTCATTCACTATTGCAAAATTTATATTTTTGGATTACACATAATACGTGGATGAACACATGGTGAAAGGGAATTAGTCCTATTGGCTGAAAAAAGTGAAAGGGATTGGGGAAAAATTACCAATCAGTTGGAGAACAAACAGTAAAATTTATCTTTCCCTAAAAGAGGCACGTTGGATGCGCTTGACAATTTCATCATCGTAATTATTTATTTTTAAAATCCTTTTCTCGCAATAACGTGGTGCTCCAAAAATAATAATCCTTACCACAGTTTTTGATATTTTTTATTCCACATGAAGTGTAATTCAACCTTCTTTTGTTTAGTTTGTTATCTCGATAAAAATACACTCAGAGCACATTACAATTTTTTGTTTGTTAATTTTGATTTTAAAAATTGATATATATCTTTTTTGTTTCAATTGAGCTATACAAATCATTTAGCTCTCCATTTTTCTGCTGCGATTACATTTTTCTTGTTGTTATCATTTCATTATTTTTTAGTGTTAATTTGAACTGCAAATTGAAATATCTGGTTATACAAAATTTGAAAAATCAGCAAGGAACCAAAACTCTACCTTATTTGACTTTGATGAAATTGATGAATAGGTACCAACAATAATTATTCCCTTTGAGAACTTCACAACACGATGTGGGTTGACAGATATACAAGGCTAAGGGGTGGGAATCCACAAATAATGAGGCTCGTGAATCGATAATGTTGCTTAATTAACTAAAAATAATTCTGAAGTTCAAATCTACTTCTAAATTAACCCAGGATTAGTCTCTAGTACACGTTAATTAGATTTGAGTTATCGTTATCGAAGACGCTGATAGGTACCTGATACCTGATAGGTACCTGAATGTAGGTACCGCTGATAGAGTAAACGAATTAGCAAATAACTAATATCTAAGCTAATTTATTCCTTTTTAATTGAACTGTTTCGATATCCATAAGAAAGTGCATACCGACTCCAGTTTTTCTGCTGAAGACTCGCGATTTTTTGAAAAATTATAAAATAGTCGAAATTATTGCCTTTTTTCTTATTGAACAGTTCATTGTTGAAAAAGATCAATAATGATTCACCCAAAAACGGAAATGTACCTACTGGTTCTTCTTTTAAATCACAGGGCTATAGTGGGGTAGACAAAATGAGTTCAGAAAGCCTTATTGCAAAAAAATAAGGCTTGAGGAAGAGTTTTGTTTTGAAAATACTATAAGCTCTGTATATTTTGTCCACGAGGGTACAATATCTTGAGGAAACAATTTTATGAACTGATATTCTAAATAACCGTCCTCAGGTATGGGATAATTCAATTGAAGGTCGCTTTGCAGAGGTAACAATTTGTTTTATAAGGAAAATCAAACATCCTTCATGCTCCATAGGATCGAATGAGACCACCCGTATCGTCGTTCATAATGCTAGACGTGTACTTCTCCACTATTTCTTCTATATTAAGTTTCGATCATTACTCTGTCGAAGTATTTCATTTAGTTGGAAAGATAACTCACCGACGCCGGGATAGGGTTGCATTCCAGTGTAGGCGGCCGCATGCTGTAGAGCCGCTTCCCCGTTGGGCAGACCGGGTGCTGGAAGAGAGAGGGCATCTACACAACAATTATCTCAGTTTTCTATTTACAATAATTATTTCGGTTTAATTGTTTGTTGTTTTCACGACTGCAGGTTTATTGTTTGTTCGTTAAAAAGATTTCAAAAGAATTCGCAGAACAAAATATCTCCATAACAATTTCACTCCATTTTTTCTAAGATATATTTTTTAACCAATTTCCAACAAAAAGTAATTTTTTACAATTTTTTGTAAAAACCCTTTGTTTTAAATTTTTTCTCGGTTTTTAACCTTTTGCGCTTAAGATTGCCATTTGACCACACCTCAGTTCATCAAACCACAATGCAAAAATGACATAACACTCCATGAGAAGATCATTGAACTGTCTGTGGGCCTAATAAACTATACATTTTTTCAAAATAAAGGGAGGATTAAGGGGGAAAAAATTTAACGATTTTTCAGCAGATTTATTGTTATTGACATGAATTTGCGGGTTCTTGAGAGTCGGTTTGGGGAAATGATAGATCTGTTAAGGCCAGTTTCGTACAATTTATTAATCATCTTCTGGGCAAAAAACTGGAGTGAAGGTGGTCACTTCAAGTTTCCATGGTTTGAGTGATGGGCACCATTTTATGTTATTAAAACAGAGGAAGACTCCCTCAATCCTCAATGTGGGAAGAAAGATGACGACCTACCATGGCTTGAGGGAGTCTTCCTATGTTTAAATAACTTAAAATGGTGCCCATTACTCAAACCACGGAACCTTTTTGTGACAACCTTCACTCCAGTTTTATGCCTGAAGACGTACAATAAATTGTACGAATCGTAGTCCTAAATACAGCTACTATTCCTCCCAACCGATTCTCAAGAACCTGCAAATTGATATTAGTAAAATACGGTCAAGAATTCGAACTATATTGTTCCTATATTTCGAAGGAAGAATATCGACTAGAAACGCTCAATTTTCAAGATTGTTTGGAAATTATCATTGTCTCCTCAAAGTAGGATTGAGTCTCAGACAGACTAAGAACATTCTGAGAATTAAAAAAAAACTATGTGGCTAATTCGTGTAAAAGGTTTTACTTGAAAACAATCTTGGTACAATCGATTACTGAGTAGTGTCCCACCCCGTCAATTCCCTGCAGCAATGTATGGGTTCGATGGTAGATCATTTTTAAAGGTTAAAAACGCCGAGAAATGTCGTAAATTATGGTTTCTACTTGAAAATGATCTGGTTGCATGGATTTTGAATCGCAGCTGTTAACATTATACCAACGTAATTCACTATGAATGCCAATATGGGTAGTTCAGTGAAAATGTAGTTGAGAATAATAGTTTCAGTTAAAAATTGTTTTTTGACAAGTAAATGACGTTAGGTATACGTCAGGTTCTGAAGTATTTTGATCTTTTTGATATTTTGATTGTTTGGAGAATGGCTAAAAAAAGAGACTATTCCTCTCAAAAAGTCTTGCATCGCCAAAACCACAGTCATGCAACACGAAAAAACCACAACTAAAATCTACACTTGTTTCTCCAAACCATAACCATACTTACGTGGTCGAATTATGAGGAAACAACAGTAAATGGACTGCATTTTCACAGTTGAAGTTGATGTTGATTAAAACTTAAGATAGGTACCTAATTTGTCCATTGAATTCCGGAAGGAGGAACTTCGACCTTTTTGTTCAGAGATGGTAAATTGTTTTTAAAAAATAATACCTTGCGGAGAGGTTAGATGATGAATTGAGCCAAAGTTGGTACAATATGGCTGATTAACAGTAGAAGGTAAATACATCACAGTAATTTGAGTGAGAAGGTACGGCAAAATCATATTGATAGAGGCAAAATTGAGAAATTGCGTTGAGAATACAATTCAATTGAGAACACTTACTCCAAACCATATGCATTTTGTTTGTTGATTCTGAAGGAAATACATTTATGATCAAGAATTCTCAATCAAGATCAAAATGGTCTTCCAATATACCGTGATATTTCTGTAGAGTCACAATTGTATCCGCGCTGACAAGCGGCTTTAGCCAATCAGCCAAGGATCCTTGACTACAGGGAGGGAAGCTGAACTAGAATGTTCAGCTAGAATCTGTGGGGTGTCCACAGTAGAATCTGTGGGGTGTCCTTGATAATCTTATTCCAGAGATTTTTCTTTATTTCAGCCTAAAGTTGAAACCCCTGTGGATCCCGTTAGGATGAGAGGGAAAACGATCCTGTTCTTCCGAACGTTCCCGTGAGTTCCCGCTTTCTTAGCCAAGATTTCAAAGCTTCCAATCTGGCATTGATGTCCCGACCAGCCTGATGGGCATCCTCGGTGAGTGAATACTTCTCAACCTTTTAGTCTCTTTTACACTGAAACTAATTAACTCTGAGAAATTGAAAACGTCCAAGAGGCCCTTAGGAAAATATTTTAGTGAATTTGTCGAACAAAAATGTAATCCAAAAGCTTTTACAGGCAAGTGTTCCCCTCTAACCTGAATGATTCTCAATTTCTTAGGTACTTAATACCAAAATATATTGGTTTGGTCGACTAAAAACATTCAGGGCTATCAATGTGATTCTGCCATACCACGGTGAGGTGTAGTACTTACGGGGAGGCGGTGGCGGGGGGAAAGTCTGATGGATGCCGTTGGTGTAGATGGCGGGCTCGGAGCCTGCAGGCTGACCATTGGGCGTCGTCGCCATCGAGAAGTTGGGCATCGTGGGTGACGGAAGGCTCGGCAGCGCGCCGTTTACCGGTGGTTGACCTGGCGTACCTGGACCACCTGGGATACAAACTGAACCCATTATGTGAATCCATGTTCGTGCGAAGCAACCGAGACGTACAATAAAGGGGCGAATAGGCAAAACAAAATTACCATTAAGTATGTTGAAATTCAGTGAACATTTGTGAATAGGAAAAATCAAATCCCGGGGACGAAATAGGGAATCTGTAGTCCGTTGAGCAAGGCAATAGAAAATCGTATCAATAGAGTTTTGATAAATGAAAGGGCCATTATTGGCATTACTGGTTCTAACTCTTGACTCAGTTTCCAATACAAGGAAGAGGACATTGGTAGGTACATAATATGTCCTTATATTATAAGGAAAGAAGAGAGAAATGTGTCAAAACCTCAGAGAAGGTAGTAACTGCTATAATGAATGTGTAAGTAACAAATTTTTGTAAAATTCGTTGAATGAATTTCATGATTTTTGGCCAATTTTATAGTCATTGTCTACCAATTCAGACGTTTTCAATGTTTGATTTTTAGTTGTAATGTACGTGAGTTAAAAATCAATCATTATGTGAATTTCACTATGTGTATTCACAAATTGTCATCAGTGAATTTGATTAAAAATTCATATTTATAAATACGAACAGGATTCGAAAATATTTTAGTTTCAAAGAAATGCAATTCACCATTGTTCTTGATAATTAAAAATGTGTAGCAATAATGAAGGAAGGTGATCATAAGGCCCTATTATATTTTCATGGTCGAAGTACACAATTGATTTACCAATATATTATCCGATAATTGGTGGAACGTGATTGTGAATCTACTTCTCCTTTCCTCGGGGTTCAATCCAATAAATTTGGACGGATGACGGGGATAACGTTGTATGACGATTCCAGCAAGTTTTCGAGAGAGGGAAAAAACTACAGAGCATCTTTCGAGTAGTAGGTAGTTGGACAAAGGTAGGGCAACACAATGGTTAGTTAGCGGTCGAAATTGATAAGAGTGGGATGAAGTGATAACATTTTTTCATATCCTTAATTTGAAAAATAATCGTACATTATTAAAACGAAGAAATAATCATACATTGAAGAAGACGAAGATAACTGAAATGGATAAAATAAGAATAGAGGGATGTGTGTTCTTCCACCTAATTCAATAAATGGTTTTTCCCATTTTTTGCCGAAAATAATTGTTCGATTTTGATTATTCCAGCGGCAATATTCCCTAGGCAGGTGCACTTATGAATTTTGAAAATTCTAGAAATTTAAAATTGAGGTGAAATTTTTAAACTTTGAGCGCCGTTTTGGTTTATTATTTTCAATAATGAACCTTTGGAATCGACCAAGAAAATTTTTTTTTTAACACCCCCTCAAAATTTGATGGTTTACGTTTCAAGGTACGTAGAATCCAAAAATCGAATAAAAATTTGGCCGTCCGTCCGCCGTCCGCCGTACGCGGCACTTTTGCCACTTGGCATTGACCGATTTTGATGAAATTTGGTATGTAGGCTCCATTTGGGGCCTAGTTGTGCCCCGAAGATTTTGGTTGATGTAGGTCACTTCTAAGGGTTCAAAAATGAATTTTGAAATTTTGAAAACGCCCTAACTAAAAAAAATTGATATAAAGGTATTGTTTTTCCTTCACTTTAAGATTCTATAGAATTTTTAGAATTTTTGAGACCACGTGGAGCTCTGTAGGACAAACCGTTCGCCCCCACGAGAATTTAAGGGTTTAACGTACGATAAATCAGAAACACGAGTGTGTATCGCAAAAGAGGCCTAATCTCCGTTCAAATTTTAGCTGACCGAAATGTGATCGATGTTTTTCTTCATGTTGGATGGTTTGTGGCTTTGCAGACGAGTGATCAATATAGAAAAATAATAAACCATTGTGTAATAATTTGCAGCGTTTTTTGAGAGAAATACTAACCTTGAACGAGGAACGAACGACGACCAACTGAGACCCTTAAACCCAGTTTATTTGAATTATTGTTACTGAAACTTTTTAAAAAAATGTTTAATGACTAAAAATGTACAAATATTCCGTTTTGTTGTCAAATGGAAATTAATTTGGGAACCCTCAAATCAAAATGCCATTAAAAAAATATTACACTAATACATTTAACCATTTTTAATAATTTTCTGGAGCAGGAACCAATAACCACGGAATTGCACCATTAAAAAAATCACAATCTGTGACGTACTTCCGGCTTTCCGTTGAATCATTATATATGAATAGGATACAATCAAGTTTGGAACATACCATTGAGCGTAGCGTGACTGGCGAGAGCCGCCATAGGGTTGATATATGCAGTGCCTTGCGCCGCCGCCATTATGGCCGCCTGCTGCATTTCCTGCGGGAAGAAATCCTGTTCCACTGTAATTACACATCTTAAAAGAAGTTGAGAAATTTGAAACATTCTCCGTTTCCGAAGAGTATCCGAAAAGTATCCGAAGATTTGCTCGATTTTCCAATTGGGGGTCAGAGAATACAAGTTTGCTTTTTAGTTATGAAATATCGCAAGAAAAGTGACACATTTCGAAAAATGTGTCACTCTTCCTGTCACTAGACTAAACTAATCGTATTTCTGGAATAAAACGAAAATTGAAATTCTTTGAGTTGTATCACTTTTTTTTAGGCCAGCATTATTTTCTCCTCAAATCAAGCAGATTTTCAAAATCGAGTTTTAGGTACGGCTAAAGACGGACAATTCTTATTCTCACAATTATTTCGATTATTGAATGAAGATCTAACAATGGTATAAGCGAAAAAAAACCTAAAAACTGAATCTCCAAAAATCAAAACAAAAGGAAGTAAAAAGGGACGAAAAGTAAGGGTAGTAGGTAAGGGTAGTAAGTGAGCTGAAGAGGGAAATTGAGTGAGGAGCCAGAGGAAAGTAGTGGAGAAGCAAGCAATGTGGTTTTGGGGGATCTGGAGTCGGGGAAATGTAATAAAATCTCCAAATAATACTGACCAAAGAAATTTTGAAGTTGACGCAAAATTTTATGTTCTTTAAAAAAAGTATAACTTTTTCTGGAGAGTAAATAATTTTTTAAGCTAAAGGGGGAAATTAAAAAAAAAAATAATAATAAATAAATAAATGAAAAATGTTGGTTTTTTGAGCCATTTTAAGATCAGCTGATTTCGTACACTGCTGGAGTTTTGGGATATTTACCCTTTAACTACTTCAAACGTACCTATCCTTGAAGTCAAATATTCTAACCTACTCTGTAATAATCATTCTCTCATTCTGTAATAATCCATTGAATAATTTAAAAGACATACCATTTAAGTAGGTTCTAGGTACAGTATCTCGAGAGGTAAGCTCTTAGACGTGAGAGGTAACGTAAGTTTAATAGTCGGTTCAGATATCATCAGCACACGAAAGTACGACAACATACAAAGAAATCGACTCACTTCGTTTATAACTTGTGCGTAAGCCCCGTAGGTTCCGAACTGGTTGAAGACGAATGGGTTGAGAAGACTCATGTTTCCTGCCATCTGCTGCATGCGCCTCAGTTGTCTTTCCTTTTCCGTGTCAGCAAACTTTACTACTAGCGACGACGAAGCGCCCTGTAAAAGAATAATACAATTAAGGTCAATAGTCATATCAACTGTGACTATGACTAATACGTTGGTCATATTATATATGTAGTCATAAGTTGGTGTAATATGTTTGTTTAAATTGGTCAAGAACAACGAGTGATTGTAATGGAAATTAGTTTTTTAAGAAATATTTCCTTTGATTCGAGCTCACATTACGTCTATTTGAAATTTATGAGTTGGTAACATAAGGAAGAGTGAGAAATGGTGAATGTTTTTCATTCATTCATGGAAATAAGTAGATACTGTTAGTACCAACTAAGTAGGAAACCTTTGACAGACATCACCGTAGAAACCTGGCAAATTGAAAATAGAGGGGAGCAGTATGACTATAAGAGCAAATTTTCGAGATTGAGGGAGTGTGGGTAGGGTGAGAATAGGGGAAGGAGGTTGCAGTATGACCATGAGCGAATTTGTCTGAATGTGCGATTTGAGGGGGGTCAAGGCCCACTGTTTGCTGTTGGGGCTGTCAGTAAATAATCGTAATTATTTTGAAATAAAGAGATTTAGCAATTTGTATTTGCAATTGTGTGATGAGCGATACTTTTCCTAGCACCAGAAGCGAAAGTTTGTTAAGTGACATTCATTAAAATTCAAAATAAGCATTCAAAAAATTACATTCTTGAATTTTACACGAATATTTACTGATTTTTTTGGAAGTTGGTAGGTACCTTTTTTTGTGTAGATTTATTGATATTCAATTTGCAGTGTATAAAAGTACCGGACTATCGCTACCTGTTGAGTCCTTGGCGAGAGATTTCCAGAGGTTGGAGTGAGGTACTTGTTGCTTTATGCCTCCCCTATCCAGTGCCCCGTTCCTTCGGGTCCCTTGCCAAGTTCAACACCCCCCCCCCCATCTCGCTAGGCCGCTGGATTTTCCCCCTCTTTGCCGTAATTATCCCAATGTTAAACAAACATACGGTTTTCTCGCTCGGCTCAACACAATCGGTCGGGATTTACCTTTTTGATCCCATAATGCGCTTTTACCGCTCGTTCCCTCGAACGACAGTCTTTGCACAGCAGGTTTTTGAATTCCCGGTCGTATTTACTCGTACTTCTGAAAGCCGTAAAACCGTTTTTCGAGGCAATTGTATTTTTAGTCATCTGACCAGAGTTTATCGCTCCACACCTCCAATTTGATAATGAAAAATATTTGTAAACCTGTACTGGGTGTACTGTACATCCCAAGGAACTTCCATAATCGTGTACTAGGTTTTCCTTGTTGATTGAATAAACAAGTTCATATAACTAGAGAAGGATGCTGAAATCTCACGTATCAGAATGTCCAACTTTCAGGAAGCTTAAAGTATCAAAATATCCAATCTATTAAAATAATCAATAAATCAAATCGTGTAACGTATCGAAATGTCCAATGTATCAAGTTCTTTTGACACTGGATTAATCTTTTTTTAAACCTTTATTGTTTATTTCATAAACATTACAATTTTGAATGCGCTTGCAATATAGTAGGAACAATGCCTAATTGACATGTAACATGTTGCAGGAACAGCTCACCAGCTGACCCAACTAAAGATAAACAAACAGTGCAGTACACAACACATTGACTTTACATAATATGTTTCGTCTATATATTATATAGAACGAAACAAGTTTAAATAAGGGTTACAACGTCGACTATTGATTGATTAAAATGCTAAACGACTAGATAGTTGCACCATATGAGTTCACAGGTATATCTACTTGGACATGACTAATTTAAGTTTATTCAGCAATAAAGTCAGGAGGGCGCTTTCGTTTAAGCCTTTGAACACTTCACGGCTGAGGCAGTCGTTCCTGCATTTCATTCACCAGAATATTTGGGTGCCTCTCCATTGATCGATGAAGATTCCTATAGTTCTCCCTAAGCACTTCGTGAACGTACGGCATGTCTAAATCACTGCGAAGAGTGGTGTTTGTTACAAACCATGGAGCATTGGTAATAAGAGTTCTGAGTTACTTGAATTCTCTTTATGTGGCTGTCCGCTGCCGATTAATCTAAAATTAATCTAATTATTAATTAATTATAAATTTATTAATCAAATTTTAATCTAAAACTTGAAATTCAACACTTTGGAATACTTCGATTATTCTTCACGTCCAAAGGTATGCTACAAGATATTTTAGTATACGAATATTACGAAATGCAGTGAATAACACATTGAGGACTGTCAATTGAGTGAAACGATCACTGCGCCATACCCCGAAGTCGAATGAAAAACATGCTCCCATCTCACAATCACCTAAAGACCAGGCAATCAGGTATATTACCAACTCGGCAGTATACAGTTCAACGCTAACCCCGTTTGATTTCAGGCCAGTAACGGTTTCATTTGATGATATTTACTTGCCAAGTCCAATTTCCAAGAACGACCCCTGGCAGTCAACACCAATCGAACCGAGGACGGTTACGTCCGAGGGTGGGGACGGCCCCTATAAAATTAATCCCCATTGAGGGTCGAAGGTAGTTTCAGATGTGGGTGGGAGAGGGATCGATGAAACGGACAAACTAACCCCGAAGAAAAACTTTCTTCTTTTCCAAAAAAAAAAAACTTTTTTTTTTCTTTTTACGACGGTGGTTTGTCAACATAGGGGGAGGAGTTTTTTTTTACAGCTTTGTTTTCACGTGTAGGTATATAAATCCGAACCCTCTCCTCATATCTTGTTCCTGTAAACAAACCGGCGCTATTTGAATCGTCAGTGAGAAAAGCGAAAAAGAAAAAAAAAAAAATAACCGAAAAAATCACGAGGGGTGGGAAAAACGGGAAAAAAGAAACGTTTATAGTGAGAGAAGGTGGGAGAACGTCTATTTTGCAAATACAGAGGATTCCCGAGGGCGATGAATCAACCGCGATTAGACGATGAATTAACTTGTTTACTTCTGCGGGCTGATTTATAGGCCCCCAGCGTGGGGGTAAATTCCTGATCTTTTTTCGCGGTGGTTCTTTCCGCAGAGTGGGATTTGTGTTCCGTGTAGTATTTTGGCAGGGATTTGAGGCCTCATGTACCTGTTCGAAGTACAATATAATAATATTATTGTCAGCGTCGGATTAGCCGTTTTATCTAGTCCTACATTTTCTACAACTTCAACTACCACATCAGATGATCGGGAAAAATCATATTCCAGACACATGAAAATCGACCGAGGTGACATGTGACGTGGCAGATAGAAAACTCGGGGCAGTCGTTCAAAATTAATTATAGCAGTCAATTAGCAGTCAGTCAATATTCTCAAGTAATAATTGTACAATATAGGTTTTCTCCTCAAAAGTTTAATAATTGTTTTGTTCATCATTAATAATAGAAGTTAGTAGACTTGAATAGGAGTTTTTCACGACAATTATAGTAAGTTATATATTATATAACTTACAATTCTACATTCATAATATTATATAGCGACCAAATCAGCTGCCCAAAATACCTTCGTTAAACCTCAGAATAAAATTGGTTCAAATTGTAATATTAAGTGGACAAATGAGGAGTTTTTTTCAAACGGGCTAATATCCACTTGGAATATTTTGTGGGAAATAGAGAAAAACTGATTTCATGGCGAAGAAAGTTGTATAGGGTTCCCAAATTTTCCAAATTGTTTGTTCATAGAATATTTGATTTTAAGACCAAATGATGAAATTTTGGCATGACCCATTCCTTATTTGGATATAAACCCATTTGACGAAAACAATGGATATGAGCCACTTCAAAAAAAGCGAGTTTTTGGTTGTGAGAAGATAAGTCTCATTTTGATTTTCATTTATTTGTTTACCCATTATTTTCAACGACGAACCTTCGAAATCGAGTAAGAAAAAATATTCTAACCCCCCTTAAAATTTGATGGTTTACGTTTCAAGGTATGTACAATAATTGTACTTTTATTTTATTTATTTTTTTTATTCGGTTTTTGAATTATTCAAAAACCGAATAAAAAAAAAAAAAAAAAATAAAAAAAGTGTTAATTGAAAACAATGGGATGGATATAAGCCGTTTTGTTGGCCAACCCGATTTTGGTTTATTATTTTCAATAATGAACCTTTGGAATCGACCAAGAAAAAAAAAATTTTAACACCCCCTCAAAATTTGATGGTTAACGTTTCAAGGTACGTAGAATCCAAAAATCGAATAAAAATTTGGCCGTCCGTCCGCCGTCCGCCGTACGCCGTCCGCCGTACGCCGTCCGCCGTACGCCGTACGCCGTACGCGGCACTTTTGCCACTTAGCATTGACCGATTTTGATGAAATTTGGTATGTAGGCTCCATTTGGGGTCTAGTTGTGCCCCGAAGCTTTTGGTTGATGTAGGTCACTTCTTAGGGTTCCAAAATCAATTTTGAAATTTTGAAAACGCCCTAACTCAACAAATTTCGATATAAAGGTATTGTTTTTCCTTCAATTTAAGATTCTATAGAATTTTTAGAATTTTTTGAGACCACGCGGAGCCCTGTAGGACAAACCGTTCGCTCCCTACGAAAATTTAAGGGTTAAATTGAAATATATATATATAAATCAAAACACGAGTGTGAATCGCAAAAGAGGCCTAATCTCCGTTCAAATTAGAGCTGACCGAAATGCGATCGATGGTTGGTGATTCTGATTTTTTTTTTCCTTCAGATTGGATGGTTAGTGATTTTGTAGACGAGTGATCTGTGAAAGAAAAATAATAAACCATTGTGTAATAATTTGCAGCGTTTTTAGCAAGCTTTTAAAGGGGGATACGAATCGTTTCGGAAGGAATTCAACTTGTGAGGCGATAGGCCTTACCCCAAAGATTCAAAATCCGTGAAAACAACAAAAAGTGTAAAAAATAGATATAAGTTTGAAAGAAAACTCTTCAAATTAGAGTAAGTGCAGATGAAAATTCGCGATATTTTATAGATAGAGAGATGGAGAAGAGATTCCCCATTCATTTTGCCCACTGAGAGGATGTTCGGAATGAAGATGATGATGACCGAATGAATGGATTGAGAATGACTGCAGAATGCACTAGAGGAGAAGCGCATTGAAATTGATAGAAAAGAAAAGCAGAAGAGGATGGGAAGACGAGATAAACTGATGGAAACTGGGTTGTTTTGGCTGGAGTTTTTTTTATTGTTCCTGAAAAAGGGAGAACTGGTGATTAAATGGATTAAATACATTTTATTGACAAATGTCTAATTCACACCTACAGCATTAGTTCATCTTTCCCCCGCTAGGGGTAGTAAAGCATTTTTCCCTTGAATCAGCTGCATTATCTCAAGCTTTACCAGAATAGGTAACTGAGCTTATCTCATATGGTTCAAAGGAAAAACGCTTTATTATCTGTAACGGCGGATACATGAACTAATGCTGTAGGTGTGGTTTAGACGCTCGTTATTTATTGGTTTCTGACCAAGAAAACGATGAAGAGATTCAAGGAGTTCTAGTTCTCACGCCCTGGATCAGCAGACTCCCACCCGGAAGTTGTACTTGTTTGATTCATATAATTAACTACAATTCTAACTCTATAGATCAACTGTTCAAATTCTTGATTGTAACTGAGACTTGTAGTTTTTCCTAAAGTTTCATTTGTCGTAGGTCATTACCTTAGTTTTATTATATTCAATTTCCCCAAACAACCACATTACAGGGTGAAATTCAGGGGGCCTGGGAAGCAGCTCTTAATCATTTAAAACAGCCGGTTTTCGAATGTTCATATGGTCGAGTTCAATCGCCGTGAACATCTACCTACTTAGTCGGTCGAACTTTGACACTTTATGGCCAAGTGGGAGTCACGAAAGCCCCAACGAGACGCCTGCTACGCCCAGTGACTACTCGCAGCATGAAGGGCCTCGCGCTCGCGGCGACTGCATCGGACCAGGCGTACTCGAACGATGCTGTCTTCTCACGTACCTACTATTATTGAAAGTTTTCTGAGCCTCACAATGAAACTCTGGTATCCCTATGGTGAAGGGTTACCTCGGTATTTCCAACGGGTTCATTCATATCGAACGTAGAAACAAATAAATTATATAAAAAAAGATTTGAAACGGAAATGAGAGGAAAAATTGAATATCGAATCTATAAAAAAACGGGGAAAATTTTGAGGTTCTATTTTCTATTCTATTCTATTATTTTCTATTCTATTTCTATTTTCTATTCTAACGGGGAAGGTTTTATGAATTTCAATTCATAAAAAAGTCTCTTGGTGAAAAAAAAAAAAAAAAAAATAAAAAAAACAAGCAAAATAAAATTTATTTTTTGTTCTTTCAATTTAATTGAAACAACAAAAGCCAGAAAACCAACCTTCAGTTTTCTCTTCACAGTGTTTCTCTTTTTTGTCTTCTAAGTAATAAAAATACGCTTTCATACTGTAACGTATTCCTTTCTGCAGCATCAAGAAAGTACTGTAAATAAATGAGTTCTGTGCAACGAAACAACGTAATACAATATTCCCGAGATATTCCATCATAACTCATACTTTACGAGTAGAAACTACGACCCGAAAAGGTGAGCGTCACTCAGACGCTAACGAAGTTGGGAGGAGTTTCACTCTGAGGAGACGACTTTGAGAGGGCTTTTGAAAATGTTTACAGTTTCGAAATTAGTGGAGATGGGAGGCAAAGCTGAGGACTTAATTAAACATTCGATAAGGAAGTAAGTTTGATTGAACGCTTTCGGAGATACTCTCTCCTCCGCCAACTCCTACCATCAACTCCAGAGTCAAGTGATTCGAGACCTCAGACTCAATTCCGAACTGTAATAAGTCCCTTCGCTCTCGGCGCGTGACAAATTAATTTCGGGGGGGATGAACCCGCTTTTTTACTCATTCAAAAACAATTCGACGGAGCCGATTCATTATTCTACAAATTATCTTACGATTCTTTGATAGTTTTTGTACAGATAAAATTCTTAAGAGGACGGATTCCATGGTCAATAACTGCGCAACAAAGTATCGCAACTCAGCAGCTACCCCAAAATTGTTCAGGCACCGTTGAATTTGTTCTCCCAAACTTTAATTAGCCTAGTATGACTCAACTTTGTATCAAAGCGTCGATTAAGAGATTTCAAGTCACTGACGAGAATTGTTCTAATAAGGTTGGATTCGAGTAAATAATAGCTACAAAACATTCATCATCTTCTATATAGATTTCATATTTGCCTATCTCCTACAGACCACAGCTTTTTTTTATTGGTCAATACTGTTATAATGTATTATAATAATTCATAACGGGTGATGAAGAGCCAATCATGTTTTTCAGCCGTTTGCTGCAACGTGATGGAACTAGAACCTTTCATCTCGTAGCCAGTGGAAGAATTAGAGGATCATGTTTAAGCGAACTGTAAGTCTTACTTTAGGTGGCCTCATTCGATTCCAAAAATATAGTAATATTTTATATTGAAAAAAAAACCATACCTTAATAGTCGAAATTTGTAGAATACAATTAGAAAATATCGTATTTGTTTTTCATCCCTTACAATTGCCTGAGAGTAGCCTAAAGTTAATATTGATGATAAACAAAAATATTATTCGTAATTGGAAAAACCATCATGTGCATGGATTCTTTTGAATAGATAATAGTACTGTACTCGCCTGATTAGATCATGAAAACATTGAAGGTAAAGTAAAGTAAAGTAGTTATAAAGGCGCTAATATTAACTATCTGAATAACTTGTCAGTTCAAGGTTAAATCACAAAGTGACATTTTTATTCATGACATGGAAATGTGTTGCACAGTAACTAAGTAACGGTCATCATAATAATACAGTAGTCCTCTACATCTTCTCCCCTCCACCTTCGAACTTCAAGTCTTCTTCCTCATTTGATCCACGTGCTTCCTGAATCTTCTCCCATCACCATCTACCTCTACTTCATAGGACATGAGTCCCAATCTTTTGGTAACTACCCCAAGGGTCCATTCCTTTGCGGATGGTAGTTTAATCCAAGCTTCTTCCCCTTCCTCAAATTCTCTCAATCGTTTGCCCTTATGGTTCAGCTGCTGCTTCATGAGAGCTCGCTCTTGGTTTCGCTCTACGCTAGGTTTTAACAAATCAAATTTTGTGCGTAATCGACGTCCAAAAAGGAGTTCGGCTGGCGATCGACCTGTCGTGGTGTGCGGAGTTGAGCGATAAGTGAACAGAAATTGTCCCACCTTTTCCAATATTTGAGATCCAATATCGAGACTTGAAGTTCGAAGGTGGAGGGGAGAAGATGTAGAGGACTACTGTATTATTATGATGACCGTTACTTAGTTACTGTGCAACACATTTCCATGTCATGAATAAAAATGTCACTTTGTGATTTAACCTTGAACTTTTATTTTCCCAAGCGTCTCTATTTCCACCCCAGTATATCCTACCAAGCTTGTGCACGGATACAATTGAGGTTCTCCTAACTTTTTCCAAAGTTTTCTATTTATCACTGATTTAGCAGCTCCTACATCATACAGCATGTCCACGTTAAGTTCATTCAATTTAACATCCAGTACAACTTTACTACCTGTCGTTTTAACGTTGTTCAACGAATTGTCCTCTTCTGACGACATCTCACTCTCACCACTTCCCTCATTCCTCTTGTATGAAAGGCGTCTCGTCTGTAGCTTCGATGTTTTCTTATTAGACATACAAACCCTAGCAAAATGTCCGATTTTATGGCAGCTCAAACACTCCTGTCCTTTGGCTGGACATTGAGCATCACCACTATGTTGTTCAAATCCACATCGGTTACATTGTCTCTCAGTCCCTTTTTTCCTTTGAATTACGCTTGGCTTTCTCTGATGAGGACTCGTCTTGGAGTGGAAAATTTTCCTAGAATCAGGATTGGAAAATTCTGCTAGTAGAACTTGCTGAGTATGGGCCTTTTCCATTGTCAAAGCAGATGCTTCCACTTCCTGGAATGTAGCATCATTAGTTTGGTGTAACCTAATCAATTCTTCCTGCCACTTGGAAGAATTTATCCCTATAACTAACTGGTCCCTCAGTCTCTCCTCTAGTGTTGTTCCGAATTCGCATGTTCCCGCAAGTGTTCTCAATCCGTTGACAAACTTCGCTATAGACTCACCTTCGCTTCTGTTCCTCATGGCAAATGCTCTTCTCTCCGCAAATATACATGTAGATTTCTCATAGAATCGTTCTAACACTTGCTTCAACTCCTTATAGGGAACTTCCTTTACATCCCTTGGCCGAAAATGGTCCACCAAAATTTTGAATGGATTAGGGCCTACAGAAGTGAGAAACAAAATTGAGCGCGTACGGTCATCAATGCTCCCTGTCAACTCCACTCTACATACTTCAACTTCAAATCTATTGACGTAGTACGCCCAACGTTCCAATTCCTCATCATATTGTGGAAATTTAAAGTTATGGACTTTAGCCTTTCCCGATTTCAACTCACGGACTGGTTTCGCTGTTTCGTCCTGCGAGTCTGATAGATCCTCTTCTATCTTCTGCCTTCCTCTCCTTAGTTTTGGCATCCTGTCCGCAGCGCCAATATAAAGGCGCTAATATTAACTATCTGAATAACTTGTCAGTTCAAGGTTAAATCACAAAGTGACATTTTTATTCATGACATGGAAATGTGTTGCACAGTAACTAAGTAACGGTCATCATAATAATACAGTAGTCCTCTACAGTAGTAGTAAAGTAAACAACCATTTCAGGTTGGATTTTCGTCCGACTGCCATTCCTGGCGTCGCGGACGTCATCAGCTGTCTTCCTAAGGGAAGATCAGAATTTGTTCTGATGATTTCGCTCATGGCTTCCCATTGGCCTCACCGCCCTGGGTTGGGACGAGGGGTAACTGCGATCGACTTGCCCGAGGCAAGCCTCGAACTCACGGCCCCTGCAACCGGTCCGAGTCTCGTTTCCAGAGACACATGCCGTAGCTCGCTCGGTTACAGCTGACCCGGGAGGTCCGATGCGATCCATGTGTCACGACGTCAGCAATGACCAAGCAAATGAATTCAGTAATTGATACAAGTAACTCAGCTATGAATATAGAGAAAACATTGAAGGTGAATGATTGAAAAAATTAAAAGCACGTTTTCATCGTAGGAAAGTTTACTCAATCAAATTCTGCAAAGAATGCCGATTTTACGACGAAACAAGAAGGTTGAGGCCGTATACAACCTATAATCTAACCAGGAACTTTCCTATAATATTACGAAACACTGTAAGGTGAACGAAGATTAGGAGAAATCACACCTTGTATGGTGACAGGTAGAAGGAACTTGAATTTCATAGGTTGAGAGAGAGAAGGGGGATGCTGATAAGTGGGTAAGGGAAACTAGAATCTTTCCGACTGAGAGGAGTGAAAACACACAGCTGATTAGACTCTCCTAATTTCCTTCTAATCACTTCAGTTGTTTCCAAGAGGCTGTGTATTAAACATCAACAGTCCAGGAGGATTTTGGAAAAATAGACCGCCATGTCAAATTGGGATTGACTTCCACCAAGAAGACGGCGCCCAAGGAAACAAATCAGGAGAATCTATCTCATGGCAGCTAAACCATCCCAGTCATGTTGTTTGTACCTCTTCTCCATCATGTACCTCGTGGGATGGTCGACTCTTAACCTACTCAGCGTGAGGTTCAAGAGCATCGTTTATTTCTTTGGTTAGCAAATAACTCCCAAGGCATTCGTCTGTGAGGCTTGTCGATGGACGACTCCAGTCCGTTGTCTGGAACAAGAAGGAAATGCCGTAGCTGTGAATCCATGTCATAACTTTTCCTCCTTTTTTCAGCACTACAATCTTGTGTGGATTTTGGCTTCCCGAACAACAGACCTCCAAGCCATGCGGTCCATGGCGCCCAGGGCCGTCGTACCTCTTCTTCTTCGATCCTCAAATCAGACGTACAGAAGTCTTCGTGGCATTCCGTCATCGTCCAGACTGTTAACGTGACCGAACCACTCGATTCGTCTTGCCTCAACAAGACGGACAATGTCCTCCCCTTTCTTTAGGTTTTGAAGTTAGCAGATGGTCCTGATCCTCCACACGCCATTCTCGTTTATTGTGCCAAATATGCGGCCAAATATGCTCGAGAATCTAGGATTCTGTTCCGTATCAAACTTTCGATTTTACAGGGGTTTGTCTGTAAAACGAGAGAGGATTTTAACGACGTTGAAATATGCTTTGTTATCTGCCTTGATTCGGTCATGATTTCGCCGCTCGCCTAATTTGTATTGTTGAATTCAGCACCAAGCTATGAAAAGCGATCCACTCCATCGAATTTGTAAATCCATATCAAAACAGCCCTTGAAATTTTGAATTCAATGTAGATCGCTGTAGAGTTCAGGTTTAATGTTTTTTTGAAGTTCTACTGCCTGCCTTGTCAGTTGTTTTACATTGAATTCACCAACCATAATTTGACGCGATGAGAGATGATACACTCCCAGTTTCAAGATTCTAAGAGTCTTTCATCCCATTTTCTTTGGAGAGGCAGCACTTTGAAAACCATTCAACTGACTTGAAAAGCACGCCCACACACTCAATGGAACCACGAGTTGTCAAGTCATTACAGTCATTAACTTGCATACTAACTGAGGTTCATGTGGGTGTTTCCATTTGTAGTGAAGTTAAAAGTAAGCCGCACCAAAGAGGGGATGAGAGGAGCTTTGTAAAACATGCCTTTTACATGGCAAGACGAACAACCCGCGGATTGTTTACCCGTTGATATACGCGACTCAAAGAAAACTCTTGGAAAAAGAGGCCTCCAAGAGACGAGGGCGCCCCTAACGGGAAGATTTGAGGGCGTTGCTGCATAATGAATGAGAAAGCCGAGGCGGTTTGGTGGGTGTTTGCTTCCCTCGTTCTTCAGTCCCTTCCAGAGTCTCTTAACTAAGTGTTTGCCCGCCCGCAGGGTCGTCTTTCGTCTTACCCAGCGCTGTCTCCGAATGAATATTTAACCTGAGCCGATTTCGCCTTTGAATGAAAGCCCTTTCGCCTGCTTTTTCGGTCGCTTATCCCCCAGGCATGCCTTCTCGTTCAAGTTCACAATACTATTCATCCAAACTCAGGACTAGACAAATCCTCTAAAGAGGGAGTGTACACCGTGAATAGATTTATCGCGAATACAGCTGAACTGGTTCCTCCCAGTCACTTCCAGTGGTCTCCAAGAGGATTTGTATCGAGTATCAGCTCTACATATAACGAACAGGGGTGTCGTCGGTAGGACATTTCTAGAGTTCTCGAACAAGATGATCATCAAATATCAGCTCTTTACGAAGATCAATAGAGATCAGGTACATCGCTTGAACAGCTGATCTAGCTACCTCCCAGCCTTTCAGTGGTCTCCAAGAGGTTGTGTAGCGAATATCAGCTCTACATAGAATAGAACAGAAGTGTCAGACACTCAAGGGGCAGATCTGACTCCTTCCAGATAATTCTAGAGTTCCCCAACACGATCAGTATAAAACGTAAACTCCTTATGAAGATAATAGAGATCAGGTACATCACTTCAGAGCTGATCTGGCTTTCTCCCGACCACTTTCAGTCGTTCCCTTGATGATGTGTGATTTCAGCTCTATATAGAGCAGGAAAGAAGTGTCATAGGTACGACAATCAACGAGCAGATCCGACTCCTAGTAATTTCCAGAGTAAGTTCTCGAACAAGATAATCATCATATAACATCTGCTATTTACGAAGATCAATAGAGATCAATAGAGGGAGGAAGCCAGATCAGCTCTGAAGCGATATACCTGATCTCTATTATCTTCGTAAGGAGCTACCTCCCAGCCTTTCAGTGGTCTCCAAGAGGTTGTGTAGCGAATATCAGCTCTACATAGAATAGAACAGAAGTGTCAGACACTCAAGTGGCAGATCTGACTCCTTCCAGTTATTTCCAGAGTTCCCGAACACGATCAGTATAAAATTTCAACTCCTTACGAAGATAATAGAGATCAGCTAAATCGCTTGAACAGTTGATCTAGTTTCCTCCCAGCCTTTCAGTGGTCTCCAAGAGGTTGTGTAGAGATTTAGGGATTCCTGGATATAAACTCTATAGACTCCCCCTCGCTGCATGCAACGAGGGAATAACTCCTCCTGAGAGGGATTGTTTACACAATAAGCGTCCTTGCATAGTTGCAAGTACCTGTTTTAACCTACATGTTGAGGCCTACGTTCTAGCTCTCAAGTGCCAGAAAGTCGGCCATGACTCACGGATTCCTACCTGGCTCTGCAGCCCCGCACTACAGACTAGGTTAACAGCTCCCGAATACGATGATTATCAAATAACAGAACTTCATGAAGACCAAAAGAGAGATTAGGTACATTGCTTACACAGCTGATATGACTTCCTCTCAGCCCTCAAGCAGTCCTGACTCCTCCCAATCGCCTCTTTCCCAGGGTTCTCCAAGCGGATGAGTACTCTCTCACACAGTACTTGCTCACTTGCTATTGCTCACAAAGCTGATCTGACTTCCTAAATGTATGTACCTTGCTGTACGAATTCAAAGCTTCCAAAAAAAATATTGCCCAACTGCTCGAAAAAGGTTTTTCTTCGTAGAACGTTTTTCGCTCATCCAGTCATACCACACAGAAACTTTGTTGTCTATTATTTACCGTTCCACGTCCCCCAGATCTCTTGCCACCTTCCTTACGTCTTCCGATCCCCGAAAACTCTCAAGTGAGAACCGAAGGGGAGACCTTCAAGTTTCTCGCCCTCTCGTAATTTATGATTTTGTTTACTTAAGATGAACTTTCTTCTCTCCCCCGAATGCGGTGAGTTGCACTTCCCCAGCAGCTCCCAGACTCGATTCTGAGACAGCCTGTGGCCGCTCGGGCGTTTCGGGAAGAAACTTTGAAACTGCCAAACGGAGTGATCGAACGCTAAACTTGGCCCTTCCATAAAATTGTTCGCTTCCTAACTCAAAATCTCTCCTTTTTTCCGGAGTTCGAACCGTATCGATCAGTTTGTTTACCTGTTTACTCCTGCGAAAAGATTCTTTTTGTTGATTGTGCAGTTTTCTTTTCGCGCCATCTTGCTTTTTTGTGGGTTGTCTTTATATTTGCTCCCTGATCGAACTCGACTGCGAAACTAAATAGAGAAGAAGAAATAAAAACAAACTCGACCTTCAACGTACGAAAGGTTCAAAATCGAAGCATTGAATGGCAATCCGGTCCAAGTAACAAAAAGGCGGTTTAAAGAAAAATGGGGAAAACTCGGCACTTTTACACCATTTTGATAACATTCGAAGTCTCCAACCGCAAGATTTTTATGGGTGAAATGGGTTTTTCGAGGTTTACAAGCTTATCTTACCCAGGGTTCAAATCATTCATTTTTCATTTCTCGTCAAAAACTTTTATTTGTGTTCATACACAATAATTGCGAATAACCCCCACCCCACTAAGGGGAAACTTCCTACTAATTTTCATAACTACTATATATTCATATACATACATTTTTAATCACATTACTCTGGCTAATCACAATTATCCCGTAATTAATCACAGAATCCTATAATTAATTCTAGAACTATGTGATCAATCATTGGAAAATCGTGATTCTATGATCACATCATTCTATGATTAATCACAATTTTTTCTCATAATCAGTCGCATCATTCTATGATTAATTAAACTTTTCCCATGATTAATTACAAAATCCTATGATTAATCACAATTTTTTTAAATTGTAATTAATCACAGATTTGCTGTGATTAAGAATGTACTCTGAACAATGTGAGTTTAATTTTATTCAAACTCCCCACTTTCACCAAACAATCGAAACGAGTTTAAACCAAGAGTGCCAAGAGATAATCAACGTTTAGCAATAATCGTCTTTCACCAGAGCGATTTACGAGTTAAAACTCCAACTAGGGGGGTTCGAGTTTAAACGGTCGAAAGTCGGCCCAATAAACTAGCTTACCTCATTTAACTACCAATGCAATATGGCTGCGCATTGATTTGTGATTGTTTTCGAAATGAAATGGCGAATCATTTTTGCATTTCGAATTATTTTTAACTCGTCTGACGATGACGACGACGTCCGAGTCGAATCCTGGATCGGATTCCTCATATTGAGTTTCTGCCTTTCCAAGCCCCCAGTCGTCCAAGTGCTGGACTACATTGACACTCGCCTTGAGTTCCCATTGGAAAAATAAGTTCTAAACGTTAATTTAAAATGATAATGGTTTTTTCAAGAATAGAATAGTGGAACCTACATTCCTTGGTTGTTTCTATTTCTACCATACATGGAAGATTTATACAAATTGACCATTATACAAAAATACCAGTTCTACCAAAATAAATTTCTATTGAGGTGAAATTGGGGGCCCACTTCTTCGAGTTTACATCCATCGGTAATCATTTAAATTATCGAAGTACATTCCTACCGTTCAGAACAAGGTGGCGGCCTGAGTCTGGGGAAATACTGGAGCATTGCGCTCGTTGCGGCTCAAAGTGATGACGTACAATAACTCAATAGAAAGGTGATGAAAATAATCAGCAAAACAAAACGAAGGAATTGATATGAACCGGAAAACTCAAAACAAACCACCGGAATCAGCAAAATTAAAAAAAAAAAAATAATAATAATAATAAAAAACTTTCACTGATAAAGGCGGGAATCTACTGATAGCAAACGTTGTTATTCAACGCTTCTATTGCCCCAATAAGTCATAATGTCCAACTTTTATTCGTTCCGCTCGACATTTCAAATTTAGCCAAACTCAATTATCTTAAACGACGTTTAACGATGATTTAGGTTGGTGAAAGACGCTTGCCATCTTGCCGTGTTTATTCCTCCAGATTAACTATAAAGACGTTTGGTTAAACGTGATTTAAACAACTTTTGGTGAAAGTGGGCCTAAGTGTGTGAACACTAATTTAATCTTATTAATAATCACAGAATCAGGGTTCAGTGTTGGGTCCTCAAGGATCAGTGTTGGGTCCTCAACTGTGGAATGCATCTTACGATGGTGTGCTGCGATTGGAAATGCCTGAGGACTGTTTCCTTGTTGGATATGCTGATGATGTGGCAGCAGCAGTACTCGCAAGGACAATGGATTCAGCCCAAGCCAAGTTGGAGCAGATCATGACACGAGTAACGGAGTGGATGGAAGAACATAGCCTAGCACTAGCTACATCAAAAACAGAGGTAGTCATCTTCACCCGTAAGCGCATACCTACCATCATCCCAATGCGGATCGGAAACACTGAAATAACAAGTAAACCAGCAGCTAGATATCTAGGAGTCATGTTGGACACAAAAATCACTTTTGGTGAACATTTAAAAAGGACTGCAGACAGGGCTGCACAAAAATCGGCAGCTCTTTGTCACCTTATGAGAAACATAAATGGCTCTAGACCATGCAAGAGACGCTTGATGATGACAGTGGTGGAGTCAATTCTCTTGTATGGAGCGGAGGTGTGGGCGGATGCACTGAGCGTGGCGTATCTCCGACAGAGACTGATAGCTGTGCAGCGAAGAGGAGCTCTACGAATCGCCTGTGCATACCGAACAGTGTCAGAACCCGCTATCTTTGTGCTTACCAGTGTCATACCGATCCAGCTGATGGCTTCAGAGCGAAAAAGAATTTTCGACAGAAGGGATGAAGGAGACTGGTCCCGCATAGCCAAGGAAGAAAGAGATTGCACGATGGAAAGCTGGCAAGAGATATGGACAAGAGAATATAGAGGACGGTGGACCGCAAGGCTAGTGCCAAACATCCAGATATGGACGGACAGGAAGCATGGAGAATTAAACTTTTTCCTCACACAATTCTTCACAGGACATGGACTGTTTTATGCCTATCTACATAAAATGGGAAAGGTAACTGTCCCAACATGTCCGCACTGTCAGAAGAGAGAAGATGATGATGCGCTACACACTTTTTTCAAATGCACCAAATGGGCGGCTGAAAGAAGCCAGCTGCTGTCAGAGCTCGGATTAACTCCCCAAATTTCAACACCAGAAGCTGTCGTCAGCAAGATGCTGGAAGGTGAGAGGAGCTGGAGTCTTGTGGCAGCGTACGTAGAGAGTATCCTGACAAGGAAGACATTGTTAGAACGAGAGAGACAGAGAAGGGAACACATGGTCCGACCCGCCATCCAGAACTAATGAAGTGTCCCAGGACTCAGCCTGAAGTAATGTGTTAAACAGTTCCAGGCTGAGCTTCCAACGTGGGAGAAAAGGAGGTGTTTTTTTAGTGGGTTTGAATCCCACATAACCTTGAAGTCGCGGATCCTTCAGGGTATCTTACGAGATCCAACTCCACCTGTGGATCTTAAAGATTTTCTCACCTGCCTGCCGAAAAAAAAAAAAAAAAAAAAAATCACAGAAACATATTCCTGTGATTAAAAATCTAAATCATATTCATGAGTATGATTTTGCCAAACTCTGTTACAGAAGTTGACGTTTGGATTACGTTTGAACTACACTCTATATTTACGTTTTGGACCAAAATTACTATACCGATTCCAGGAGTTCAAGTGAATTTTGGACTGCACTCTATACCCAACGATTTGGAATAGAATTAATACACCAATTACAGGGGTTCAATTGAGTGGACTAGACTCTACAGAGTGTCCCATATGTTATCCATTAAACTTTGGGAGTCGATTCTACAACTAATTTGCAACAAAAAATGTCTCTTAGAAATTTTTTTAAACCCCCTTAAAATCCGACTTTTTTGACTTTTAAGATTTTTTTCGTGTTTTCGACCTTACACCTTTAAAACGGTTATAACTCCCTTATATTGCACTCAAAAATTAAAAATAAGGATACCGTTGGAAAGAGCGTAAAATTTCTTAATAGATGAGCTGTTGACAAATTGAGAAAAACTGAACGCTAGAGTAGTTTTTTTTACCTCAAACTTTAAAATTTGTCAATTTCTGTTTTTTTTTTCAAAACTTTTGATGATTTTTCCCCATGGAAATTATTTGCCAGAGAGGCTCAAAAGCTTAAAAACTTCTCAATTTCATCAGCTTTTCAACGGTCACCCAATTTTTAGTTTCACCGTGGAATTAGTGGGAGAAAATGGTGTTTCAATGCGAAAAAACGTGAATTTTTTTCAACGAAATTGACGATTGGACGGGAGGAATCCGGGTTCTGCTCGTCCCAAGCACCACGTCCCCACGTCAAACCGTCGATTTTATTGAAAAAAAATACACGTTTTTTCGCAGTGAAACATCATTTTCCCCCTCAAATTCCACAGTAAAACTAAAAATTGGGTGACCGTTGGAAAGCTGATGAAATGGAGAAGTTTTTAAGCTTTTGAGCTCCTCTGGCAAATACCTTGTTTCAATGAGGAAAAATCATCAACGTTTTCACCAAAAACGGAAATTGACTATTTTTCAAGTTTGAGGTAAAAATAGTGTTAAAAATTTCACGTTGAGGCTAAAAGGGACAAGAGTACTACAGAGGCTGAACTTTCAAGGAAAGAGAGAGGAAGAAACATGATCACTCTGCGGTGAGGGGAAACATTTGTTTCTAATAAAATTCATTCCGCAGGTTAGATATTTTGAGAATGTAAACCAAAAATTGCTTCAAAAAGATAAAAGTAAAACGCTTGCATACGAGTCTGCAACACATTGAAACATTTTCATGCCCCCCCTGGTAATATCAAACTGTAAAGTACCTACCTACCTAACAACTTCACTTCTGATGGTCATAATCATCATTGTGGCGACTTGGGACAAATATCGTTGCAACAAATATCGTTGCAAATAATATCGTTGCATCAAATATCGTTGCATCAAATTTCGTGACGATTTTTTTTTTATGTGCCATATGAAAGACATGAAAATGTCAAAAAAATACTACTCTAGCGTTTTGTTTTTCTCGACTGTTCAACGGCTCATCTATTGATAAATTTTACGCTTTTTCCATCGATATCCTTATTTTGACATTTTCATGTCTTTCATATGGCACATAAAAAAAAAAATCGTCACGAAATTTGTTGCGACGAAATTTGTTGCAACGAAATTTGTTGCGACGAAAATTGCTAACGAAACTTGCTAACGAAATTTGTCCCAAGTCGCCACAATGATGATTATGACCCTCAGAAGTGAAGTTGTTAGGTACTTTACAGGTAGGTACTTTACAGTTAGGTAGGTACTTTACAGTTTGATATTACCAGATCAGCTGAGTGGAAAATTGAGCTACCAGATTAGCTGAGCCAAAAATCGAGCTCCCAGATCAGCTGAGTCGAAAATCGAGCTCCCAGATCAGCTGAGTCGAAAATCGAGCTCCCAGATCAGCTGAGTCGAAAATCGAGCTACCAGATCAGCTGATGAAAATGTTTCAATGTGTTGCAGACTCGTATGCAAGCGTTTTAATCACAATCTTGATTTTCTATACATTTTGTAATTAAAAGTAGGAAGACTCTTACAAAGTTGGTTTGAGGTTCCTTTTCCCCCTTGGTTATTCCTAGTGTTAAACGTTATTCTAGGGCCCTATTATAGGATTTGACTTGAAATTCCAGAATCTAAAATTGAGGCAAATTCCCCACTATACGAAGTTTCAGGGATTATGCGGATTAGGTTGTAGATGGTCCCCAATGAAGATCATCACCCCCGGACTGATAGTAGCCACTGCGCATGCGCAAACGTGAATTCCTTGTAACAGCCATAACTTCCACATTTTCTACCCGATTTCGATGACATTTTCGGGGATTACTATGTGGATTAGGTTGTAGATGGTCCCCAATAAAAATCAAGGCCTTAAAATTTACAGAAGCCTCTGCGCATGCGCAAACGTAAAATCCTTGTAACAGCCATAACATTTACATTTTTCATCCGAATTTGATGGAATTTTCTAGGATTGTCCAGATTAGCGTGTCGATGGTCCCCTATGAGGGTAGTGAAAGCTACTTAGAGATTGGTGTTCTGAGATTAACTACTATGCATCGGATCATCTATATAATCGGGTTATGGATACGAGGAAGCTATGTGCCTCACCCACTTGGCAGACGTTTTTACACTATGTTTCTTTTAATTTTTGAGTCTAATTTGAGGGAGTTACGACCGTTTGAATGGTGTAAGGTCAAAAACACGAAAAAATCTTGAAAGTAAAAAAGTTGGATTTTAAGGGGGTTAAAAGAAAATTGCTATGAAACATTTTTTGTTGCAAATTAGTTGTAGAAAGTAATCCCGAAGTTTGGTGGATAACATAACATGTTATTATTATAATTATTATGTGTAATGTAATTATTATTATAATAGTTATTATGTCCCATATTATGGGACACCCTGTATACCCCACGTAATTGGAAGGACCCATTACTTTTCCAACAAGTGATGGTAATTGAAAAAAACATTCCTATTGCAGGGAGAGTGATGGTAATTGCAATCAATTTCTTCGTAAAGTAACTGGGAAAAGTAATGGTAATTGGAATTCCCTTTTTAACTTTGCACACATGAAGAAAGTGAAAATTCGCGCCAAGGCCATGCTGCAGCTTGTGAGCCGAGAAGGCGCGAAACCGGAAAGAGGGAAATTGCTTCGGTGGTGTTGATGAGGTAGAAGAGGGGGGAGGGGGTGAAGGATTGTGAGGGGGCTGTGACAGACGTGACGGTGAAGGAAGGGAGGAGGAGCTGCAACCAGCCCGAAGCGTCAGGAGGGCCGCAGGATGAATGGGATGTCGAGGGTAATTAGAAGGGGAGTCAAGTGAAATAATGAGCACCCTCCCTCCCGCTCCTCCTCCCTCCCTCGCCGAGTTCGAGTGGTTGAAACAACAGGTCCTCGACACTCTTCATAGTTCGCAGTTTGTTCACCCACTTGAAAACCACTTGGGTTTCTTTCCGTTTTCCACACCTGTTGCCACAACCGCAATACCTTGTTCTTCTGTTTACATTCCTGTTTACTCCCTCGCGTCCAGAGAAACTCGCGGAACTGCACTCGCCCTACCTCCGCTTTCAACGTCCTACAGAGCATCCCTTCCCGCATCCCTCGGGATTGAAGTGACTTTTAGACTCTCCACTACATGTTTTGCACAGGGATTACAATACCAATTACAGAAGTTGCCAATGAGGAATTTCACCATGTCGGAATTTCCTATTTTTGACCCCAAAATCGGATTCAGCACCTCTAAAAACCCCCTAAGGCAAACTTTCAGCCCGAACTTCCTAATTTACGAATAAACAAAACAGTGTAGAAAATACGAATGTTTAAAAAAACCGGGAAAATGACGTCATCCTGGAATAGTTCATTTACGGCCGCTTGAAGCGCTGAGATCGAGAAATCCGTAGTCCCCAGATGCAAAATTTCATGAAACAGTAAAGTTCGAAATCGAAAAACTGAAGTAAAAATAGAAAAAGCGAGATGGGGAAAATTAGGTTTCCCCTGTTTTTGTTTGATAACTTTTCTCTTAGAAAACACGATTTCGTCGTCCCAATGGGCAACACTGGGAGGAGACGGCGATCCGAAAAGCCCAATCAGCGAGCGTTCCCGCTGCACGTCCGTTTTCCCGGTCAGTTTTGAAATCAAAAATTTTGATTGTCTCCCAAAAATAACAGGAGACTTATTTTCCGAAATCAGCCCGATTTGCATCTATCCCACACCATTAACTATTCAGGAAAAATGCAAACAGAAATCGGTGAAATTCCTCATTACAGAAGTTTCAGTGAGTTTTGGACTAGACTCTCCACTACATGTTTTGCACAGGGATTACAATACCAATTACAGAAGTTGCCAATTACAGAAGTTTCAGTGAGTTTTGGACTAGACTCTACACTACATGTTTTGGACAGTGATTACAATACCAATTATAGAAGTTGAAGTGAGTTTTGGACTAGACTCTCCACTACATGTCTTGCACAGGGATTACAATACCAATTACAGAAGTTGCCAATTACAGAAGTTTCAGTGAGTTTTGGACTAGACTCTCCACTACATGTTTTGCACAGGGATTACAATACCAATTACAGAAGTTGCCAATTACAGAAGTTTAAGTGAGTTTTGGACTAGACTCTACACTACATGTTTTGGACAGTGATTACAATACCAATTACAGAAGTTGAAGTGAGTTTTGGACTAGACTCTACACTAGGTACATGTTTTGCACAGGGATTACAATACCAATTACAGAAGTTGCCAATTACAGAAGTTTAAGTGAGTTTTGGACTAGACTCTACACTACATGTTTTGGACAGTGATTACAATACCAATTACAGAAGTTTCAGTAAGTTTTGGACTAGACTCTACACTACATGTTTTGCACAGGGATTACAATACCAATTACAGAAGTTGCCAATTACAGAAGTTTCAGTGAGTTTTGGACTAGACTCTACACTACATGTTTTGGACAGTGATTACAATACCAATTATAGAAGTTGAAGTGAGTTTTGGACTAGACTCTCCACTACATGTTTTGCACAGGGATTACAATACCAATTACAGAAGTTGCCAATTACAGAAGTTTCAGTGAGTTTTGGACTAGACTCTCCACTACATGTTGTGCACAGGGATTACAATACCAATTACAGAAGTTGCCAATTACAGAAGTTTAAGTGAGTTTTGGACTAGACTCTACACTACATGTTTTGGACAGTGATTACAATACCAATTATAGAAGTTGAAGTGAGTTTTGGACTAGACTCTCCACTACATGTTTTGCACAGGGATTACAATACCAATTACAGAAGTTGCCAATTACAGAAGTTTCAGTGAGTTTTGGACTAGACTCTCCACTACATGTTTTGCACAGGGATTACAATACCAATTACAGAAGTTGCCAATTACAGAAGTTTCAGTGAGTTTTGGACTAGACTCTACACTACATGTTTTGGACAGTGATTACAATACCAATTATAGAAGTTGAAGTGAGTTTTGGACTAGACTCTCCACTACATGTTTTGCACAGGGATTACAATACCAATTACAGAAGTTGCCAATTACAGAAGTTTCAGTGAGTTTTGGACTAGACTCTCCACTACATGTTGTGCACAGGGATTACAATACCAATTACAGAAGTTGCCAATTACAGAAGTTTAAGTGAGTTTTGGACTAGACTCTACACTACATGTTTTGGACAGTGATTACAATACCAATTATAGAAGTTGAAGTGAGTTTTGGACTAGACTCTCCACTACATGTTTTGCACAGGGATTACAATACCAATTACAGAAGTTGCCAATTACAGAAGTTTCAGTGAGTTTTGGACTAGACTCTCCACTACATGTTTTGCACAGGGATTACAATACCAATTACAGAAGTTGCCAATTGCAGAAGTTTCAGTGAGTTTTGGACTAGACTCTACACTACATGTTTTGGACAGTGATTACAATACCAATTACAGAAGTTGAAGTGAGTTTTGGACTAGACTCTACACTACATGTTTTGCACAGGGATTACAATACCAATTAAAGAAGTTGAAGTGAGTTTTGGACTAGACTCTACACTACATGTTTTGGACAGTGATTACAATACCAATTACAGAAGTTGAAGTGAGTTTTGGACTAGACTCTACACTACATGTTTTGGACAGTGATTACAATACCAATTACAGAAGTTGAAGTGAGTTTTGGACTAGACTCTACACTACATGTTTTGGACAGTGATTACAATACCAATTACAGAAGTTGAAGTGAGTTTTGGACTAGACTCTACACTACATGTTTTGGACAGTGATTACAATACCAATTACAGAAGTTGAAGTGAGTTTTGGACTAGACTCTACACTACATGTTTTGCACAGGGATTACAATACCAATTACAGAAGTTGCCAATTACAGAAGTTTCAGTGAGTTTTGGACTAGACTCTACACTACATGTTTTGGACAGTGATTACAATACCAATTACAGAAGTTGAAGTGAGTTTTGGACTAGACTCTACACTACATGTTTTGCACAGGGATTACAATACCAATTACAGAAGTTGCCAATTACAGAAGTTTAAGTGAGTTTTGGACTAGACTCTACACTACATGTTTTGGACAGTGATTACAATACCAATTAAAGAAGTTGAAGTGAGTTTTGGACTGAAATTTCTAAACCATCACTCTACGTTTTGAAGTGAGTTTTGGACATGAATCCACGATATGTTTTCAATGAGAAGACCTTTTGGCCTAGAAATAAAATAACATTTCCAAGGGTTGAAGAGAGTAGTGGACTGGACTCTGTACCTCTCATTTTGGACCAGAATTCCTACACCGATTACAGGGGTTGAATTATGGACTAGACTCTACATTATACGTTTTAGAGTAGAATTGCAAACCGTTACCAGAAGTTGGAGTGAGTTTTGGACTTGACTCTGTACCCCACATTTTGGGCTGGAATGTATTCACTGATTACCGGGGCTGAAGTGACTTATGGATTAGATATTTCACTTTTTTGACTAGAATAAGCCTTTTTGGAATTTGAAAACCGATTCCAGAAGTTGAAGTGAGTTTTGGACTAGACTCTACACTGCATGTTTTGGATAACACTCTAACGTTTCAGACTAGAATATTAGAATACCGTTTCCAGGAGTTAAAGTGAGTTTTGGACTCTACACCCTACGTTTCGAACTGGAATTTTTACACCGATTATAGTGGTTGAAGTGAGTTCTGGACTTGGGCTCTACACTCCATGTTTTTGACTAGACTCAGATGTTTTGGACTGGAATTTCTATTCGAACACTCCACGTTTTGAAGTGAGTTTTGGACATGAGTCCACACAGTGTTTTCGACAAGACCAGACCTTTTTGGACTCCAATTTTAGGCTAGAATTTCTTTACTGATTATAGTGGTTGAAGTGGATTATGGACTAAACTTTACACTCTTGTTTCGGACTAGTCGCTAACTTTTGGACTAGAATTATAATACCGTTTTTGGAGTTGATGCGAGTTTTGGACTAGACTCTGTACCCCACGTTCAGGACTAGAATTTCTGTACCGATTACAGGAATTGAAGTGGGATTTAGAATGGAGTCTACATCCCACGTTTTGGACTGGAATTTCTACACCGATTGTACGGGTTGAAGCAAGTTATGAACTAGACTTTACACTTCATGGTTCGGAGTAGACTCTAATGTTTTGGACTAGAATTACAATACCATCTATGGGGTTGAAGTGAGTTTTGTACTGGTCTTCTTACACCCCAAATTTTGAACTACAACGACAGGGGTTGAAGTAAGTTTTTGACTTACTTAATTAAACGTTCAAAATTCATATTTTTTATTTCTTGGGCACATTTTCCAATGAAAAATGATATTGCGAGAAGTTTACAAAATCAAGGACATTCGTCGATCCAAAAAAATGTTTTAAAATCGAAAATTTGTCAAAAAGTAGAAAAATTACGTTAACTACTACCTTGCACTTTTGGTGGCCAAGGGGGGGGGGGGACTGCCTTTGAACTCGTCGGAAATGGGGTACACTCCGACTACATTATACGTTTTGGACTAGACTAGACCTTTTTGGACTGGAATTACAAACCGTTTCCAGAAGTTGAAGCGTGTTTGGACTATACTCTATATCCCACAATTTGGGCTAAAATATCTTTACTAATTACCGAGGCCAAAGTGAGTTATGGACTAGACTTTACACTCCATGTTTCGGACTACACTCTTAAGTTTTGGACTAGTGAGTTTTGAACTCTACTAAGTTAGTTTTGAACTCTACTAAGTGAGTTTTGGATTCTATACCCCACGTTTTGGACTGGAATTTCTATATTAGGTACCGTCAAGTGGTACAACTTTCGCCACCCCGTTCAACAATGTGCCACAAACATTTTTCACAGTCAGCGCTACCTAGCGATTCATGGAATGAAGCTAATTATTCAGGAAAAATCACAGGGGCGGGGCAATAGTATAGGCACATGTTAACCAACTCAACAAGCTTATCAGTGGACATTAGCGACAGTGATAAAATTGTATCTGTTCCCGGTTTTTTTCGTAAGTTGAATTTGTCCAAAAAGTCTCCTTTGGGTACCCCACTAGCGTTTGGTTCACGTTTCTGGCAATTTTATATTTTCAAACCTATAATGTCAGCAAAGAATTCCCATATTTGTCTTTTTCGTGAGTGTGTTATTTCCTTTGATATTTACAGGAAAGTAAAAAAATGGGACAAACAGGGTATAACTTTGTGCCACCAACTTTTTCCCGTTTATGCATTGATATTTAAAGTATTCTGTTCTATTTTTTGATCACGTGGACGATCCAAATGTCACAGTTCACGAATCAAACCAAATTACGGAACCCAAACCTTAAGGGGGAGATCCTAACCATTTCCCCCATATATCACGGCATCAGATAGGCCTACAGGGACTATTTTTTGTAATTCTTCATATTATTAGTCAAGAAATAGAGCAATGAGCTTACATTTTAGATTTTTAAATGTTATCATATATTTTTGTTGGTATCATACATTTGAAAAATTTAAATACTCCAAATATCTTCACTCCGATTTGTTAAAACTAACCTCCTGGTTAGTTGGATGGTTACCTAAAAATCTCAAAATTTTCGGTTCATCCGTTCATCCATGGTTTTGGAATTACTTTTGAATTGAGCCATATAAATCAGGGTTATATTTTTGTTATAAAAAATATATTTTCTGTGTTATGCTTACTGAATTTTATTAAAAAATGAAGAAGATGAGGTTTCGAGTTTTTTTGTGATCACACACTCCCTAAAAAGTTGAAAAATATTGAAATTTTTTTAGAAACAAGCTTGTTTTTGGTCCCTTTTCAAAGTTAACATGATGAATAACAAAGAAACCAGGGCAAGAAGTGTCCACTGCTCGATATTCGTATATTTTGAAGCTAAAAAAAATTGTGGTACATTGTTGTACCCTTATGGGGTACAAGAATGTGCCACGAAAAAAAATTTCTCTCTATTCTTGCATAAGAGATAGAATTTTTTTTCATGGTGGCATTTGATATTTGGAAAGTAGAGGTACGTTGGGTAAATTTTTCAATAATATACGATGAAAAGTGAAGTAGTTACACGTAAAAAACCTCAAAATTGGCACAAAGTTGTACCATTTGACGGTACCTATTATAGTGGTTTAAGTGAGTTGTGGACTTTGTCTACTCTCCATGTTTTAGACTAGACTCTAACGTTTTGGACATGAGTCCACGACAGATTTACAGATTCTAATTTACTCATGAATCAACGAAGTGCCTCGTAACTCATGAAATTTCGATGAGCTCTAGCAAAAAAAAAAAAAAAAAAAATAATAAAAAAAATAGATTGAGGAGTATTGCTGTTTTTTAAAGAATTTATGGCTATTTTGTGCGAACCTTGTGAAACAAAAATTCTGAAAATCACCGAAACACCCAAAGGTGGACCCAAATTTGTGGACAGTGGAGCAGATGAACAGGTGAACTAATAACTAAAATTCAGACGAATCCCCACTTTCTGCTAGTGGGCTGGGTGGCCGTTTCAAGGCCTCCAGTGTAAAATTTACGCGACGATTCCATTCCAGGGTAAAATTCGAAAATTTGCCAAAAAAGTCGAAAAAATACGTTAATTACCTTACATTTTTGGTGTGAAGGAGGGCGGTAGAAAGTCAGGACCGAAATCCCGCCCCGCTCGCCCTTTTCGCCGAGGGGGGGAGCTGCCTTTGAACTCGTCGGAAATGGGGTACACTCCGGTTTTGATGGAAGAGGATCCCCCCCCCCCCTCGTCCGCCAGTTCCATCAGTTTTCTGAGCATTCAATTCCTCAACAAGGGAAACCTCCGCTGCGAAGTGCAAGCGAAGGGCGGGCGGGGAAATTAAATACGACCCCTCCTCCCCCTTCCGTCCCTTCAAAGCGTTTTCTCAAGAGGAAATAAGAAAAGCCGTGTCCCTTCTCGCCTCCTGGAGAGAGTAAATGGAAAGAGTGGCGGGGAGGAAGGACCGGGGAAGAGGAGGGTCAAGAAAAGGGGGGGAATCGAATTGACGATGAAAGCGGTGGAGTGGAGGATTCCCGGGGACGATCCTTGACAACGGAGAGGGCGCCCAACTCTCAGCTTCCCTTCTTATTCGCACATTTTCCCCCCACCCCATTTGTCAAAAAAGTTCAATATTTGTCACAGAACTGACAACACATCCTAACGAGATACTCAGTAAGTGATTTTGTCCGTCACATTTTGGCGTTCGAGCAAATTTTCAAGGAAAATGAAGTTAGGTATTTCAATAGATTGAAAAATTTTTCCCATGGAGATTTTCGATTTTTGTTTTGGTTTATTATTTTCAATAATAAGCCTTTGGAATCGAGCAAGACAAAAAATTGTAACCCCTCTCCTCAAAAAAATAAATAAAATGTTCAATTTCTCCCTTGCGAGGGAAAAACATTAAATCATGTTTAATGTTTTTCCCTCGCAAGGGAGAAATTAGATTGCCGATCACTCAGCTGATCAGTGACCACTCAGGCGCCTTCAGCATTCTCCATTGACCCTGCTTCTCAAATTTCAGCTTCCTGCGTTCAACAGGAGAGAAAATGGCCTTGGAGCTCACTCAGCTGATCAGTGACCATCTTGGTACAACTAGACCCCAAATGGAGCCGATATAACGTGGTAGCTAAGAAATCGGTCCGTGGTAACTAAGAAAAAAAACGTTGCAGATTTGCGTGTCGGAATTCACAGAACGACCCCCAGCCCTAAAACATTAAACATGTTAATTTGATGTTTTACGTTTCAAGGTACGTAGAATCCGAAAATCGAATAAAAGGGGGCAAATATTAGGCCCGGATCGATTTCCATAATTGAATTGGCCAGTGGTGAAGGGAACTAAGTGCAAAAAATCGATTTTTTTTAAATTGTCGATTTGGGTTCTCCTCGGCAAGACACATCATGTGGTGGTCAAAAGAACTAAGTTCTCGCTTCAGATTGTCTGATATTAGTCTCCACCACCGAGCGTTTCGTGGAGAAAAGAACTACGACTTAGATCTAACTAAGACTAACACTAAGTGTGTCCTTCACCACCTGAAGACGGGTCTCCGCGGGCATATCCGTTGATCAAAGTACATCGTTTCTCATCAATAAACAACAAACTTATTATACTAAGCAGTTTCGTGAACTTTTGACATTTCATGTCTTTGCTATGGCACACAACCAAATTTTCGTTATGTCACGTTACGTTACGAAATATGCTCAATGATTATTATGATTCGTAGAAGTGAGGTAGGTAGGTACCTATATGATTATAGCTGAAATTTGGCTATATGATTATTATGATTTGGCTGGTAGACTCCTTAGGACGTGAACAATAAGGTGCACAGGGTTTTGATCAGCTGAGTGGCTCCTGAAGCTAACTTCTTTCCTATCAACCCTAGGAAGCTGAAATTTGGCTGGTAGCCTCCAATTGGTGCTAAAAACCGTGAACAATATGGTGCACAGGGTTTTGATCAGCTGAGTGGCTCTTGAAGCTAACTTCTTTCCTATCAACCGCAGGAAACTGAAATTTGGCTGGTAGCCTCCTTAGGACGTGAACAATAAGGTGCAGAGGGTTTTGATCAGCTGAGTGGCTACTGAAGCTAACTTCTTTCCTATCAACCCTAGGAAGCTGAAATTTGGCTGGTAGCCTCCAATTGATGCTAAAAACCGTGAACAATATGGTGCACAGGGTTTTGATCAGCTGAGTGGCTCTTGAAGCTAACTTCTTTCCTATCAACCGTAGGAAACTGAAATTTGGCTGGTAGCCTCCTTAGGACGTGAACAATAAGGTGCAGAGGGTTTTGATCAACTGAGTGGCTCCTGAAGCTAACTTCTTTCCTATCAACTGTGGAAAGCTGAAATTTGGCTGGTAGCCTCCTTAGGACATGAACAATAAGGTGTACAGGGTCTTGATCAGCTGAGTGGCTACTGAAGCTAACTTCTTTCCTATCAACCGTAGGAAGCTGAAATTTGTCTCGTTAGGACATGAACAACAACGCTACTGGAGTAGGTGATGTAGTCTGGCTCGAATACACAGAAGAAAATGTCCCAATGTGTTGCAGACTCGTATGCAAGCATTTATGATTCTTAGAAGTGAGGTAGTTAGGTACCTATATGATTATAGCTCCTAAACTTTTCCATTTAGGTTTGTAAACAAATCCATGTCAACCTTACATGGATACCTAGTAGTTGTATTGATACTATATTCAATCGAAGTAAAAAGTTAGGTTTATTACTAAGAGTTGCAGTTATAATTTGTAGTCATACATTATGAATTCAACTAAAAGTTTAATTTTTGTTTTCTTTATATTGAAAAAAATGTAATTCACAGAGGAAGACAAGATTGCTAGAAGATGGAAGGGAAGAAGGAGGGAGGGGGAAGACATGAAATGTCCTAATGCGTTGCAGACTTGTATGCAAGCGTTTCATCCGAATTTGATGATTTGTGTTTTCCTGTCGCTTTTTACTGTCGATTTTTAGTTAGGTATTCTGGCTTCCAACAAGTTTTCACCTCAGTCTGCTTTCTCCTATGTTGAGGTACTGTTCTTGAGTGCTTCTAAATACTGTTTTTGTTCGCGGTTTCTCAACCGAGCGATTCATTTTTTTTTAAATGGGTCCCAAACGTATAAGAAATGTAGCTGGACATAAACGACAACTAATTAAGAAAAAAAGACTGCAAGGCCTTCAGTACATCAGTTATAGTGGACAGAGTGTGCCATGTGCGTAAGTACCTACCTCAATATCATAGCTTAGTCACCCAACTTTTTACAAAGATACACGTTTATTTAGGACCAAGAAGTTGGAGGATGTTGGCAAACTAAGACAGTGTGTCCCTGAAGCGTTTAAGCAATTTTATGAGAATATACCGGCTTGGCCAACTCAGGAACAATAGGATGTAGAACAAACGTGAGAAAAAAATGGAGAAAAATGAAGAAAAAAAACCCTGTGTTGTTGCCTGTAAAGTCGGTATACGGGCGAAAGTTTTACGTGACAACGACTTTGAGTGGTAAAATAATTTTAATGTTAATATTCATTCGTATAGTAGGAAGAAGGATAAAATAAAATTCTTTGTCAAGTTGCACAGAGTAGGTATTTCCCGTAGTTAGTAGGTATTTCCCATGGGTGGGGGGGGGGGGAGTGAGTGCCAGGGAAGGGGGGCGGGGCGCTCCCGCTTTTGTGAGCGCCGTGGAAGGGGAGGGGCCGCCCGCCTTTAGGGAGCGCCGAGCTGCACCCCCTCCGTGAGCGGAGCGTAACGCAGTTTCTTGAAGTGTCTCCCGGTAAACCAATTTATAAGACGTTATCACGTCAAAATATAAAAACGCTGCAAATCATTGCTCAAAGGTTTATTATTTTCTGTATAGATCACCCTTCTGTATAGAACACTGGTTCTCCATCAATAGCACCTACCACCATCTGTATTCTCCCTTGACCTTCCCTCTCAAATTTCAGCTTCCTGCGTTCAATAGGATTGAAAATGACATCGGAGCTCACTCAGCTGATCAGTGATCTGAAGAGTGAAGAAGATCTCCTCGAATGCTGAAGACGCCTGGAAGCGCACTTCCATTCAATAGGATTGAAAATGGCTTCGGAGCTCACTTAGCTGATCAGTGATCTGAGGAGTGAAGAAGATTCCTCGAATGCTGGAGACGCCTGGAAGAGCACTTTCATTCAATAGGATTGAAAATGGCTTCGGAGCTCACTCAGCTGATCAGTGATCTGAAGAGTGAAGAAGCTTTTGAGCAATGATTTGCAGCGTTTTTTACCCACCAACATTTTTTTTACCTACCAACTTTTTTTTACCTACCACACCATACTGGCTTCACACCTTCACAATCAAGTTTATTAGAAAGAACTAAACGCTTCACACTCGATTGGAAAAATAGAAAGCTTCATATGGAAATTTGATTACTGGTTACGCAGAAGGCAAAACTGTATACAAATCGAAGAAATGAACAGCGATCGCATTTTAGTCCGATAAAATTTGAATGGAGATTAGACCTCTTTTGCGATTCACACTCATGATTCTGTTTTATCGGAGGAAAACCTTCAAGTACTCGTAGGGACCGAACGGTTTGTCCTACAGAGCTCCGGGTGGTCTCAAAAATTTTTAAAAATTCAATACTATTATAATTGGTGAAAAAACGATACCTTAATTTCGAGAGTTTTCGAGCTAGGGCACTCTTGAAAATTTCAACCCTTAATTTTCACCCCTTAGAAGTGACTGACATCAACCAAAAACTTCGCGGCACAACTAGACCCCAAATGGAGCCCATATACCAAATTTGAACCAAATCGGTCCAGTGTTGCTAAGAAAAGTGCCACGGACGGCGGACGGCGGACGGCGGACGGCGGACGGGGGACGGCGGACGGCGGACGGCGGACGGCGGACGGGGGACGGCGGACGGCGGACGGCGGACGGCGGACGGACATTGCAAATTTGGATTCTACGCACCTTGAAACGTAAAGTGACAAAGTTTGAGGGGGGGTTATAAAAATTTTTTGCGATACGATCACATAGGCTTATTATTAGAAATAATAAACCAAAATCGAAATGACAATCTATGTACATAATATTCAATAAGTTTACAAAGTTATTCGTTCAAATAAAGATATTTCGTCATATTCGGTCTTAATTTTCTTCATGCCCAGATAATCAAGTGGTGAAAGGCACTAAGTTCCCAAAATTTAACATTTTTTTTTGGTTATCCCCCTCTAAATTTTGCGGCAGTTCAATGCTGTTTGAACATAATTTTTATTGGCCTTCCAAAAGAAAAAACAACTGGGTCAAAATCGAGCGCCTTAGTTAAACTAAGCAGTTTTTTGCATCTCCTGAAAAGTAGCGTTTTTGCACTTAGTTCCCTTCACCACTGGACAATTCAATTATGAACATCGTTCTCCGTCACAAATAAATTCAAGTTCTACCTTAAGTGAAGCAGCGCTTGCCATACAAAAAGGCCGTAAAAAGAAGAGGTCTTGGAGTCACGAACTCATCCTGAAGGCCTCGTCAGCCTCCTGGTGTTCCAGTACCAAAGGTTATGAAAGAGTGAGTTGTTCGCAGTTCTTTCTCGTCGCTTATAAGATCCAGGAACGAACTGGAAAGTTGTTGTTGCTTTGGGGAAGCCTAATGGCTTTCGAGTCAGTTGCAAACATAAAACGGAGAAGGAAGCGTTCGGGTTCGGCAGAGTTTCGTCTCTTTCCACAACTCATTTGACTATATTCACAAGTTGGTGGGTGAAGCCAAAGTTGCCCCTCGGCAACTGCGTTATGAGACGAGGGGGTGCTGAGGGAGCTTTCCAAATGCTAACAACCCCCTCAGAAGGAATCTCAGATCTCAGTCCCTCCTACCAACTACACTTTAAATTTATAAGCCCCTCAGGCATTTCCTTATCTAGCCACAAGACCCGACACTTTACCAATAAAAATATTTGTATTTCCTTTTAGCGTCTTCTCTAAGACAGTTTAGTGGAATATCCACATTTTTTGTAGGTACTCACAGTTTTTGAAGCAATTTAAAGCAGTACAGGCGTTCTTATACTGAAAATTTCAAATTCTACCCAAAAATTGTTGGTAAAAACAACATTTGAATACAAAACATGCGAATTTTCTGAAAAACAAATTGACTCTTCTTCTAAGATTGGGACATTTTTCACACAATCTTTTTCTTTTTCGTCCTTTGACCATTGTTAGGTATTTGATTGCTCTGATCGATCGGTCTAATCATCGATCGATCGATTGTCACTATCAAATAAAATGATATCAATAAACAGTTTCTCTCTCGCCATTTTGCTAGAAGCACGCGTGTTATTTTACTTCCTTTCATATTAAAGGTATTGAATATTTCATAGTGTTTTAGCCCTCAAATTAGGCTACTACACAACAGTTTGGCGACGGAGGATTAAAAAAAGTCGTGAATTTTGGTTTATTATTTTCAATAATGAACCTTTGGAATCGACCAAGAAAAAAAAAATTTTAACACCCCCTCAAAATTTGATGGTTTACGTTTCAAGGTATGTAGAATCCAAAAATCGAATAAAAATTTGGCCGTCCGTCCGCCGTCCGCCGTACGCGGCACTTTTGCCCCTTAGCATTGACCAATTTTGATGAAATTTGGTATGTAGGCTCCATTTGGGGCCTAGTTGTGCCCCGAAGATTTTGGTTGATGTAGGTCACTTCCAAGGGTTCCAAAATGAATTTTGAAATTTTGAAAACGCCCTAACTCAAAAATTTTGATATAAAGGTATTGTTTTTCCTTCAATTTAAGATTCTGTAGAATTTTTAGAATTTTTTGAGACCAGGCGGAGCTCTGTAGGTCAAACCGTTCGCTCACTACGAGAATTTAAAGTTTGGACGTACGATAAATCAGAAACACGAGTGTGAATCGCAAAAGTGGCCTAATCGCCTTTCAAGTGTTAGCCGACCGAAATGCGATCAATGTTTTTCTTCATGTTTGATGGTTGGTGGCTTTGCAGACGAGTGATCTATATAAAAATAATAAACCATTGTGGAATAATTTGCAGCGTTTTAACTCATGGCGTCACCAGGCGATCCGCAAGGTACGAGTTCGACGGCTCTTGGGCTTCCAACACCGACAATGTATAATCACAGCTCAGGTACGTGGAAATACCATAAAACGAGAATGATCAACATATTTCCAAAGGGGGGAGGTGTTAGGTATTCGATTGTTCTGATCGATCGGTCAAAAAAATCAAAAAAACAAAAGAAAACGTCAAGTCAGAAATTTATGGCAGACGAATCTGATGATGATTTAGTTTTGTTATTTCTCATTGACATACCTAGGTTTAAAGAAAACTCGGCGCTTTGCGCCTCGGCGGGGGGCTCCGCCCCCCTGCACCCCCCGGTTTATTTATTTTTCCATACTCTGTATGAAATCATAGGAACACAGAATGTGTTTTTGCGATACTAGTCATCCGTTAAATAAAAAACAACAATAATAAATGTGGAGTTGACATTAACATGACAACCAATAAACATATCACCAGATGTTTTTTCTGTCGCTTTTTCGTGACGATTTTTTTTCGGTAGGTCATCGCAAAAACACATTCTGTGTTAAAATCCTAAGTATCAGGTATTTTCATTTTATGTAAGGAGACTTTATTTTTTAGGTTTTAGGATTTTTTAGGTGTTAGGTATTCGATTGCTCTGATCGATCGGTCCAATCATCGATCGATCGATTGTCACTATCAAATAAAATGATATCAATAAACAGTTTCTCTCTCGCCATTTTGCTAGAAGCACGCTTGTTATTTTACTCCCTTTCATATTAAAGGTATTGAATATTTCATAGTGTTTTAGCCCTCAAATTACGCTACTACACAACAACCATGTTTGTTCAATCAATATTGTGATTATTGTGAACCTAAGGTCCAACTCAGCGGTTCTCCACCTTGTATCGAAACCTCTGTTTTCATTGTTGGTTTTGCCACTGAGTCTTTGGAATCTTCTGGGTCTTCAGCGTACCAAGAAAGATATTACCACTCTGCCTGCGTCTTCAGGATCCCAAGAAAGATATTGAAAAAAAATGAAAGAAAGATATATCGGTAAGGTCCCTCGGCCATTAGTATCTCAGCAATAGATCCATCCAACTATCTTGGAGAATTACTGGCTGTAATTGCGTCCACAGGCTCGGGAATCAGCAACACCCGCCTCTACAAGTTCTACTTACCTAGAAGTCCTACACAAGCAGCTGGATACCGATCTGCTCACGAAACAAAGACAGCAAATATCTGCAACTCATCATACATGACATTTCTTTCATAAAATACCAGACGTATGGTAGGTAATAGCTTTTAAGCATTATTTAGTTAAAACTCCTTCTCTTAAAATGACAAGTAGCCATCATAAGAAGTAGTTCCTTAATTAATCATCATCCCTTTTAATGTTATTTAACCCTATTTCTTGTAATTCACAGTTTATACTTGTGTTAATTGGGTTTAGAATTATTGGTTAAAATCATCAACTCTGTACTCCAAACCATGTTCCGCTAAAGGTGAATTTTAGCTTCAATGTTGGAAATGAATCGTATGAATTAATAATCTAAAACGATGCTAGTGTTCATACCGAACTCTGAGGAACTCCTTGCAGAACGAGGTGGAAACGGAAAAAATACCATCAAAGCGAACTGAAAGAAGGACCATGAGGTAAGAAGTCATCAACGTTGAATGGTCAAATTTGATAAGTTTTTTAACCAGCAGCTCGCGTGGGAGGAAATTTAAAGCTTGGCTATATCTACAAGTAAACTGCTGAGGAGTTCCGACCAGGAACCAGTAAGGGTGCTGACAATGATTTTGTGAAGGGCATCAGTAGTTGATCCTGACCAAAAATCAAACTGTTTATACGTGATGCCTCAGTGGGGCTGTTCTTAAGTGATCCTCAATACACAAAAGGATACTTAAAGTCATTCTTTTAGATGCAATTTGAAACGTCGACTCAGGGAATCAAGATATCAGGTGAACAGATGATCTCCCCAAATAGATGAGATAACTAACCAACTACAAATGAGAGTAAGTAGGAATATATTCTACATGGGAGTGCAGTTGACGCTTTTTGGATCTCACTGAAGAAAATATAAGAAGGGAAAAATGAATAAATAAGCCAAAAGACAAAATGGAGGGGAACAGAAATATATTTAAATAAGGAGAGGTTCGTATCACGATCCAAAGTCCGGTCTCAATCCCTCGGGCCTTTTTAGGGACGAAACATTGGAAAGGGAAGGGAAAGTAAAACAAGGATAAAAGGGAGAAAAAAAAGTTAAGATAGGAAGAGAGGAAAATGGGGGAGAATCCTCACAAAAGAACAAGACGAAGAAGGAGAATGGAAGGTGGAAATACAGAGGGGAATAGAACAGGGAGGGGGCAAATTGGAGAAATAGGTTTACGGGGAGTAGGACCTAAGGAAGAGCCCTGAGGTGTCGCCGGGAAAATGTAAAGAGGATGCCGAGGAGGTCTGAGGGGGTCTTTTTGCAGGGGACGTCTTGTGAAATATTAATGAACTTATCATATAGAGAGGATCATCTCCACTTCTCGATCTTTCCCTTTCCCCTTTCCATTTCTTTTATACCCTTTGGTTCTCCTTGCCTTCTATAAAAAAAATATTCTTGGTCTCTCTCGGTCTACAGTCCTTTGAAAAACCTATGAAGATTGTTCAGCATCTTCAGAATGCGTTCGTGTTTGGATTTGCCTTGGTTGTTTATAGTGTAGATATGGAGCGCTTGGCGTCAGATTGCTGCTCTGTCTGGAAGATTAACCCTTAATTATGGCGCCGGGCAATATTGACACACTTTGCTATATTAATAATAATAATTTTTATTTGTAATAATGCCTAAGCAGGCATAACAAACGTCAAAAAATAATTAAACACAAAAAAAAAATAATAATAAAAAAAAACAATATTAAGGGAAATAAGTCCCTAGTCTTGAAAGTTGTTGTTCGTTAAGTTCTTCAACTTTATACAGTTTGGCTTCTATCAATCCCTTCTTCTAGGTATTCTTGAAGGGACCGGAAGCTCAGCAGGAATCAGCTGAAGAGACGTGTGCCCACCTGAATCGGAAACAACGATGTCGCCAGGTGGGTGAATGGAGGGCGCACTAGATCTTTACGTCTTGTGTCGTGCGAGTGAACCTCGGAGCCTTTTACCAGCTCCTGGTTGAGATGTAAATACTCCAGATAGCTGAGGATGTACAAGCTGGGGGTGGTCAGCACATTGGACTCCCTAAACATCCCACGGCAGCTCTCGTTCCAGCCCAACCTTTTAATTAATCAAATGGCTTTTTTTTTAGAACGAATATTTTTTCTGCATGAGGGGAGCTTCTTCAGAGAAGGATACCGTACATAGCTCTACTCTGAAAACAAGTGCGGTAAACCGTACGAAGCACCCCTGGAGAAACCGCGCCAACCAATCTTCTCAACATGAAAATACAAGACGATAGTTTTGCCGAGAGCACCTCAACATGTTTGGCCCTAGAAAGCCTGTTATCGACTTCAATACCTAAAAGGCTTAGATTGGGCTTTGATGTCATTCTTAGGCTGATGGTTCACCAGTATTCCATTGGCTATCTCTCCGTTGCAAAAAATTTGACTTTTTGGGGGTGTCTCAATTTTGGCAAATTGTTCATCCAACATCTCACAGTAGAAGTTCAAAAGACATGACTGGTGACTTACCTTCCACAAAAAAACGGGAAAGCCATAGTAGTTATACCTACAATAGAATTCAGTAAGGCTCCACAGGCAACAAACACGAGCCAAAGGCAGCGGACATGGCAATGACCAGTGGCGTCTCCTCCAGGCAAACATAGCAAACACTGTTTGCCTTACTAAAAATATGCAGAATGAATAAATTAATACAGTAATATTTAGCCGAATTTCGGAAAAATTTTATAAAATTTAGGGGCTATTTCATGATTACCTACCAAGGAATTTAGATGAAATATAAGAATGAATAACTACGTATTTTGCCTTGGATACTATCCCGCAACACAACAGAGAGCTGTAGTGGATGTAGATGCCGGTAACTATGATCGATTGCAGAATGTATGCGAACTAGCGAGGAGCCCAGCAATCCAAGGCAAACAGTTCAAAAAATGAATTTTGTGGGACAGGGGATAGGCGGGGGTCAGCGTGGGGTCCAGTACTGCTATACTCCCACTACAGCATCAGCCAAGGCAAACAAACGAGGAGCTGTTTCGTGACGTTGAAAGCAGAGAAACTTGGATACTAATAATTAACCCCCGCATAGCAAGAAATCGAATATCCATCCATCCACATTATCTCTCACCACAATTCAGAAATTCCTCAGCAACCACTAATTAAATTTCATAATGAAAGAAATCTTTATTTCTTCGAATGTAATGTGAAGCGTCTACTTATTTCATCTAAATTAATAAACTCGTATATGAAGCGAAAACATGGTTGGTAGGTTGTGACAATGGCAAAGCTGTTTTTTGATGGCGCTTGATCTAAACAGAAAAGTAATAAACCTTTATGTAATAATTTGCTGCGTTTATTCCTCTACGGCTGGCCAAGCTGTTTGCCTGACGAATATTCTCACCTGACGCCCCTGGCAATGACCACAAGTGAGTAATGTATTGGGAGACGGACAAAGAAATGGCAAATAGAATAAATGTGCCAGGTGTGTACAGGATTGCCAAATTGGAAGAATGTTCTCGAAAGACTTGAGACACCAATTGATCGTCAAAATTAACTTGATTGTTAACCTAGCGCGATTATACATTTATGTTTGGCAGGTACAGGTTCTTTGCAGACAGTGATCTTTACAGATAACAAAAACCCTCGTGTAATAATTCTCTGTATGTTTTGAGAGCCATATAATACTCAATAATTATTGTTTCCCTTCCTTTGAAATAAACTTATTTTCAATCTTTGGTAATGAGAGAGCAAAAGTATGCAATAAACCGTTCGTCAAAAATGTTATGATTTTAGGGGGTAGATAGAAAGGAATTTGAAGAATTAATAAACTGATATGTATGTTTCACCCCCGAGCTACGACAATGATGGAGATTGGTGAGGGATTGTTGAGGGTTGGAGAGGGAATTCCTCTAAATAGTATGTTCCCTCCTCTTCTAACACCCCCTCTGCCTTCTTGTCACATCTCAGGGAAACTCTCGCCCCTTCGAATTTGAATAATGAAAGGAGGTAGAATGCCGACGCAGAGGTGCCTCGGATGACGAGGTAGGGTGTCAAAAAAGGGCGTCTCCACGCCGAAGGGTTAAAGCGCTCGAAAGGGGCGATAAGGGCTGTGGGAATGAAGGGAGGCGAGAGGCCTTTCCCCTTCGTAACAAGGAATTTTTCCTACAGGATGTGTCACCCGATTATCGGAACTAAGAAGCGAATGGCCGGGATGGCTCGTTAGGGATTCCGCGCACGTTTGCTGGGATGCTGGAGGGGGTGATTTAGGCCCCTTCCACCCAAACTCGCCCTCAATCTCTTCACTGAGGGAGTTGCGAAAAAATCACGGGTTATTCTCGCACAGGTTTCCTCTATCCTCGAACACCACCGAGTCAATCATTTTCACAGATAATAATCTATCAAACTCAGTTCACAATCTTATAATATAATCTCAAAGTTTGTTTTACATGCAAAGGTAAACACTGCACTGATTTCCCTTCGTCATTTCCTCTTATAAATTTGAAGGTGGAAGCTTGAAGCCTCTTATAAATTTGAAGGTGGAAGCTCGAAGCTTCGTGATCGAGAAGCAGGCAAGGAAGAAGAAGATTCAGGTAACTTCTTCCTGTTCATTGTAGAGCGCTGAAAATTTGGTATACTCGTGCGTCCTCGCGGAGACGAATGGAAGTGACAAAGAGGATGACGAATCAGTGGTGTAGGAAACAAATCTAACTCATTTCCTAACTTAGTTTGGATATCCGGTTTCAATTAGGAAGAAGTTAGAAGACCTGAGAGAGAGATTTTCTTTCTCAATGTGGGAGCCTCTAGAGATCCATCAAAGGCAGGTTCTGGAAGAGATCGGAAGGATACTTATTCTCCTCATGGTCTGCAATTGGGAGCAACTTTGAACACCTGAGTGAGAGATCTACTTTCTCTAAGTGAGGAGATCCTCTAGAGATCCATCATGAGCAGGTACTGTTAGAGATCGGAAGGGTGCTTATTCTCATTCTGGTCTGCAACTGAGAGAAACTTAGATCACCTCAGTGAAAGATTTACTTTCTCAAAGTGGAACAGAGCCTCATGAGATCCATCAAAGGCAGACTCTGAAAGAGATCGGAAGGATGCTTATTCTCCTCATAGTCTGCAATTGGGAGCAACTTTGAACATCTGAGTGAGAGATCTACTTTCTCTAAGTGAGGAGATCCTCTAGAGATCCATCATAGGCAGGTTCTGAAAGCGATCGAAAGGGTGCTTATTCTCATTCTGGTCTGCAACTGAGAGAAACTTGGATCATCTTAGTGACAGATTTACTCTCTCTAAGTGGAACAGAGCCTCTTGAGATCTATCAAAGGCAGGTTCTGAAAGTGATTGAGGCCCTAAGCTTTATCAAAATGTATATTTTGTAGCATCATAAATGAAGATGCATGGTGATTGCTTGTACTAACTCCGCTCAAATTATGTATTTTGGACGTACATTGTCGATTTTTGTTCACGAATTATGTTGTTTCAAATGTGATTTTCCTTAATGAATTTCTCACTATCTATTTATGTCCTGAGCTTATTCTGTTCACTTTTTCAGAGTAGTTTGGGATATGAAATGGTTGATAGGAAGATTTTTCAATTAGTATAAGCCCCGAGAGAAAATGTGGATATTTTAAAATAATTAACATGAACTACATCATCTTCTTACTTGTATTTTGATGTTTGGTAATAAGATGGTGATTTGTGTACTTGAATTTCATCCTCGCTCTCCAATACCAAACTATTTACCATGTAACGGGTGAGATCGGGCTCTATTATAGATTCTATTCACCGCTTGAACGGTTATGTTGATCCTCAGGGCAGTCTCCACTTTCATTGTTTACCGGGTATTATTCAATCAATCATACTGTATTATTTGCCCGACAAACACTGGAGGGGGGCCCGTATCTGCACATAGCCTCTGAATACAGAGCGCCCCCTATCGCCTGATCTCTAATTAATCGTATGTGTCTCTCAATCGACAGTTTCAGCTGATTCGCTTAACGGCGATTCGCAACTGCCCCCCGATCCAATTAATATCATTGGTAAATCGCTGATTACATCGAATCACCCCGAACTTGAGTCTGATGTGTAATTAGAATCACATAGTATGAACACTCGATTGACACGGGGTAGTGACTGAATGATGTGATTCACGAGAATTCAAAAAACGACCAGAAATAGTGCCAAGTTCCACACGTACTGTGGAACGAACGGATACGTAGAATGGCAGTAGAAGTCTGGCCCACAAAGAAAAATTGAGAACAGACCAAGACCACTAAGGGAAGTTGGGGGTTGCTCTATAGAGGGAATTGGGGTATAGCCCCAATTCCAAATTTCGGATCTGGATCATGGAGAGAAGTTGGTCTACCCCACAATTCTAACATGACGATCTAGAACACAGAGAGCAGTTGGGGTACAGCCCACAATTTCAAGTTGGAGATCTAAATCTCTGAAGGATGTTGGGGTCGCAAAGTTCTGTATATAAATCACTGAAGGCAGCTAGGATGTAGCCCACAAATCCAAGTTTGAGATCTATACCACTAAAGGCAGTTAGAGTTTTGCCCACAATTCCACCTGGAAGATCACAGAGGGCAGTTGGTGTAAGGCATAAAATTTTGTTATGCCTAAATCTCACCTCAACACGGAGCTTCAAGGTTTAGTCAAGAGAAAACACTGAAAAGAAGGCCGCAGCACCAAGGACGACCTTGATGAATCCGGACCCCCGAGAATTATTCGACATAGCTTAGAAGTCCGAATCCACAGGAGATGGACGAACCTCCTGGAGTCTTCGATAGTACCCTGGAAAATAGCAGCCTCCAGGTACTCTGCTGTTTACTGGAATTCAGACGAGAGGATCTACAGGTCAGTCATTCTTCCTTTTGATCAACCTGCGATCGTCAGCCGAATCCGCGTCCTTGATATTTCCGGTCTTGGATCGCGCAATTTCAAGACAAGTTTTTCGGAGAGCCTAGGTAGGGTAGATAAGTTCATTCAATTTGCAAACCAGGTTATACTAATAAATCGAGAATATAAATTGCATCAATTGGCCATTCTAACCCGTAAATTCCTAAGGTTCCCAACTAGTTAATCTATGCCAGTATTACAGTAGAGTCAGTAAAGCTAGGGGTTTCCGACTGCAGAAAAACTCGCTTACATTTGGGATATAGCCCACAATTCTAGGTTGGAGATCTAGACCACTGAAGGCTGTTGAGATCTAGCCCACAACGCAAAGTTCTGTATGTAAACCACTGAAAGCTCTAGAGTACAGAGGACAACTTGGAGATCTGGTGCATTTAGTTTAACATCTTCTATTTCAGACTAACTTCTATCTAGCCCAAAAATTGAACCTAATGTTGGCCGTTTAAATTATTTCCCGCTGAATAATTCTTAATCAAACATTCAAAATTTTTGAGCCGAAATTTTGGTAGGACATCTTCGGCTTCAGGCAGTCCAATTTCTACTCCATCAGTCCTCCTAGAACTTGCGCCAAGCACAGTCGAGACTCTACAAACAGATTGCCGTTCATAGAAACGGTAGGAGGCAAAAGGAGTCAGATGATATCATAACGGATGACTCTAGGAGGGGGCTCTTTGTATTTGTTGAAAGCGAAAGGCTCGTCATTAGTCGGTGCCAATGTTACGGAATGGGAGGCCTCAGATAAGTGGGCTCCACATTAATTATAGCTCCGCTATCAGAGGAGGCCATAAACTTCAAAAGGGTTTCTACTCCAAGAGACGAGTTGTACTACGTGGTGGAGGGAGGTCTGGACTGGCGATTTTCCTTGTCTTCGAGAGATTAATAGCCTGCACGGTCCGCAGACTGCGAATCGCATTACTTTCCTCGACTCACCGAAAAAGTGAAAAAGAAAATGTTGGAATCGACAGAAAACCCAGTTTATAAAACACCACCTTAAATAACTGATAGGTCGTCTTTTTTCCACTTTTTAACCCAAAATATCGGGGTCGATGTATCCATGTACGAACGATTGAGCATATTTCACTCAAGAATAGGACTGCGACGAGTCGAAAAACACAATTTTCGGGAAAACGCATTCAAAGTTTTGAATTCCAAATTTGCTGATAAGATCGTCAATATTTTTGTTTTACTGAAGTGGGTTGAACTCGCATTTCTAAGTTAGACGAAATGGGAGTTGATGAACATAGTAAAATGTGGTTCAAAAGCTACCTTGACGATAGACGACAAATTGTTGAAATTGATGGTGTCAAAAGCAGCGAGTTATTTAACAACTATGGTATAATTCAAGGGAGCACACTTAGTAGTACGTTGTTCCTCATATATGTAAATCATGTGGCTAGTATAAATTGTAAATGCAAAGTTTATATGTTTGCGGATGACACTTGCTTGCTGTTCGAGGGTGCATCTTGGGATGAAGTTTATAAGTGTGCAAACTCAAACATCAATACTTTCCAGTCTTGGTATGATAAGAATTTACTTACGTTGAATACTGCTAAAACAAAACTATTAGAATATGGTACAAGAAATAGTAACGATACTTCAAATCAAATAATAATTCATAGCTGTCATGATGGAAAAAATTGTTTATGCAGTCCAATTGATAAAGTTAGTCATCACAAGTACTTAGGCGTAATTTTTGATCATAATCTGAAATGGGATATGCACATTGAATTTCTTGCCAACAAGTTAAAAAAATTTACATATATATTTTATCGAATACGTCAAGTGTTACCTGTTGATAAATTGAAAGTTGTCTATGACTCTATGTTCTTATCGGTCCTACAATATGGAATACATGTTTGGGGTTCTGCGCCGAACGCATCTATACTCAAACTGATAGTAGTGCAGAAGTCAGTCATAAAAGTGCGTTTCTGTTTGCCCCGTAAATTTCCGTCCAACATCCTATACACTCATACCAAAACTTTTTCTGTAAAGCAATTGTTGTGCAAAAATCTTTTATTGTTTTACCACAAACATCCTCCTATAATTAATTCTGAACAAGGCCATCCTTACCTAACTAGGTATGTAGTTGAAGGGAATGTCATTATTCCTCGACCTAGACTCCAATTAACAACCCGCAGCCCGAACTACGTCATCAGCATCATCCATAGATATTTAGATCAGGAGATGAAAACTCCTGCTGATTTCTCAAGGAACAGTTATAAAAAGAGAATATTTAAGTTTTTGATCGACAATGGACCCCTGCAGATCGAACACTGTATGTCCAGCCAGTATATTTAAAAGGAAAAAATAATAAATAAATAAAATAATAATAATAAATGATTTATAACTAGGTACACCAGAGGAAGTTATCAATTTTCAATTTTAAGGAAGCTCAACAACAACCCCCAGTAGCAACACAGACTTAGTCTAGTGCTACTGGTCATTGACGCCACTTTTTAGAAGTTTATAGTATTATTTTGTCTATGTTATCTATCTTCGCATCCTAGTATCCTAGGCATTTTGTTCTTATCCTTTTTCCTTTGCTTTTTTTTTATGTCAATAAACCAAATTTCTTCTTCTTCTTCCTCTTCTTAAGGTATTCAGCCATCCTCTCCACCAACAATAAACGCTCAATAAAATACTGAGTCAAGTTCAGGAATCATTTTTGGGGAAAATTGAATTGCCACGGCACTACCCTGGCAGAATGGAATTATTGCCCTCTCTGTTCATCGTAGCACTGTAACTCGTTCAACAAGCTGCTCCGCGAACGCGGGGACGTAGCAGTGACGGTGACGTCTCCATGCTACTTTCTGGTAAGTAAACACTCCGTTATATGCTACGAGTATTCTTGCAGCGAACGTCAAGATCTATCTGCCTATACATATAAAGAACACGAAAACTGATTTTTCGGTCTAGTCTCAGTACAGTTCTTGAGATACGAGACATAAATTGCGGTGTATGTAAACTTTCAGATCTTATGGTAAATTTCACGCTGATCACTAATAAAAAACATAATACCTTTTAGCACGGATCATGCTTTAGCCTACCTAACCTAACGTAGCACGGGATTTTGTTATGATTTTCACTTACCGACCCGTTTCTAGAGAAATGTATCGCCGTTAGTTTTCATCCCACGAAAATCGTTCACCACTCGTTGAAAAGCCCATAATTTAGGCGTCAATTATACACTGCCAAAACAGCAGCAAATATAGACGAAGCTGAAATATACCTCTGATTTAAAAGAACTGTAAACAACATTCGCGGTAAAAATCAACATCGATTTGGTGGATTATATTGATGTTCTTGGTTGGCTTGGTTTTTACTAATGTAATAAAAAGATCTTGAAACCTAGGCGAGATTTTGTTATGAACGCGGGCTTTTAGTTGTGATGTGTTCTTCGACGTTTTCGATTTCTCTTCAGTGACCATGATTATTGCATGACTCCGCTAATTTGTATATTGAATCACTTATATTTTTGTTAAATAAAGCATGTTTTCTATTCTATTACATTCTGTTTTCGATTTCTTAATAATAAGAATACTTATGGGAAATCAAGAGGTGAATGAAATGACGAGCAATTTGAAAAGTAGGCCCATAAAGAGATAAATGAGAACAACAGACAACAAATTCCTAGTAAACGGAAACAGCAAACAAACGAAACACGGCTAAAGTATGTTCCATGTCTGTTGAATTTTAGCCGAAGGCTCTAAGAAGTAACCATCCGGGGGCCCAGGGAGCACGAAGGGCCGAGTTTTTTTTCGTTTTGCTTCTGTTGGGACCAACTTTGAGACCAACTGCCCTTTCACGGCATACGATGTACAGTACAATGATTGTCAAAGCTTGGAAACGTTCCGGGCAAACTGAGTTACCATTGATAAAATTCCCACAGTTCACATGAGTTCATGAAAGTAGTGGCATCCTGTACAAATCTAAACACTCGGGTCAAATAAGGTCACTTGAAGTGAAGGTCATTTGAAGTTTTGTACAGGAGCTTTTAGGGGGTCGATTTCTATCTTCTATCTAGAGTACACGTTTATGAATTTACAGAATTAACATTCACTTTATACCGACCAGTCATCTTTCACTCGACTCGTCAAAACTTTCAAAACCATCCAACAATCACAGCGTCCACCTGGAAACTTGGCGTTTTCGCCGTAAAATTTTTAAAACCGCAAGCAGATCGCGGAGAGTGACGTTGACATCCTGGAGGAGAGGTGCGGCTTGCAGAGTCCTGTAATCAACCACTATTTGGCCGACGTTACGTTCTTCCACAAATTGATCACATTCCCCCCCCCCTCCCTGGCTTTTGTTCAAGAAAACTCTTCCGAACACTTTTTGCGCATACTATCAATTCAACGGGCCTTTGAAGAGAAGAGTACCCTGGAAGAGTCCCCGAACTGGGATTTCTGCTATCAATCCCTTGCGGTAGCGCGTGGTGGACTGTTGAGTGCTTTAGAGAATCTATCTATTCGAATTGGTCTCTCAATCATTGTACTCTTTTTTTCAAAGCAATTTTCGTTCATTAAATGTCAATAACATAACAACTGAGCACATAAGGAGCCCATCTAGTTAATTTACCTTCAAAATTGATTTACTTAGCTTAATTAATTTACATGCTATCAATCCCTTGCGGTAGTGCGTGGTGGACTGTTGAGTGCTTGCTTTAGGGAATATATCTATTCAAACTGGTCTCTCAATCATTGTACTCTTTTTTTTTCAATGACATTTTTATTTATTAAATGTCAATAAGATAACAACTGAGCTCATAAGGAGCCCATTCAGTTAATTTATCTTCAAAATTTAATCAAACAGTTTGTAGAGTCAAAAGCCCAGTGGCTACGCTGTAAAGTATAGGTATCACAACACTGTGTCTCAATTTATCACTAGGATTTGGTCCTATCAAGCCGTCGAACGACGTTGGAGTTGTCAAGAAGACAGAGGACTTCGGTACTCCTTGAATTAAAATTGTCCACCACTAAGCCTCCTCACTCGAATTCACTTATCTACAAAATACTCAATACACCTAATATTTTCTCGTCAGTCAGTTTTGGTATTAATTTTTGTAAATAATTTTCTTGTCATAATGTTAATTAGGGCTAAACCCGTATTATTAAAAATACATGAATAAATAAAACGTGACAAGAATTAGAAATCACTGCGTGCATCTCATCGCCACAGCTCCGAATTCCTTAAAACGTTCATTTCGATGTCTTTCCCCAGTTTCCCGAAGTCCATTCAAATTGAAGGAGATGATCATATTTTCTCTACTTGATTATTACTTAAGGTTCATTTTAGATATAAGTTGGAGTTTAAATTACACAATTCTCAGGAAATATCATTTTTAGGTTTGAGATTGACTTTGCAAATATTGGGAAATTACACTTATCAATTCGTTTTAACGAGTTTCTTCGAAAATATATGAAAAGAACTATACATTTTTTACATAAATATTGGTTCTTAATTCTTTGCAACATGGTAGGAAAATAAGGAGCACTTCTAGAATAATCCCGTCGTCAAGCTACTTCGAAATTCATAATTTATAATAATGGGAGGAACGAACAAAATGCCGCCTAATACGCTTCCCCAAAAAGTGGAAAAAACTCCGAAAATGATGCCCTTCCCCGTGAAATACCTATAAAACGGACTTCCCGAGATAAAGCTTTCGTAACGCCCTCCGAGCCCACAACCCTTTTTAGACAAAAAAAAGTGGGGGGTTTACGAATTACCGCCGGACCGACATAAATAATCATTAGGAAAATAACCTTCGCCGAAAAGGGGAGGTTGAGAAGAGAGAGGTTGTCATAAAGGAAAACAAATTGCTGTTAATAAGACCGCGGGATTAGCCGGCCCCAACTTTCATAACATTAGGTTTTAGGATTAAAGTCTCTCACTTTTTCCCGTATTCCCCTTTCTTTTATCACGAAAGTTTTTTTTTTCTCGGCTCTTTATCCTCATCTTGTTTCGTGTTCGCTCTTCGGTGAAACTTGCGACGTCCTTCAGTTATTCTTTCAATTTAGGGAGCACAAATTCAATGCTGTAAAGAGGTAGAGACAGACAACGACCTCGGTAAGAAAAGGGACGGTAATCTGTACTAATACTCGGATAAGAACCTCTTTGTATGTTTGTATGTCTGTCTTTCCACAACCGTTGACAGACCTGTTCTGGATGAAGTTGCTCTTTGATTACCTTTGAGAGAAATATGTATGTATCTGAAAAATGTACCAGTATTTCTAGAATTACAGTCGAATTGGCAGCCGTGGTTGAGAAACCGAAATACATTCGTGTGTTCACTGAGCAACCTGGCGGCGAATGAGACTGTGAAGCAATTTGTGGCGCAAAGTCGAATTCTAGCTTATGATAGACTTGAGTGCTTAGGACGCCTGTATTTGTCGAGACTAGAATTTATAGTACAGCTGTATGGACCTGATTGGTCTCCCTTGTATAAATATGTTGTTCTGTACTCCTGCTGTAGTCATTTTCTTGGTTGTTGTGGGGAAGGAAGCAGAGGAATATACCTTTTTCAACATTTATTCGGCAAGCGCTTTCGGGGCAAACTATGGCCCCTTTCTCAAGCCTACAAGAAAAAACAATTAATTGAAGACTAAAAGGTAACCTCTAGCATAAACAATCACTGTTAGTATAACCAACCAGTCAAAAATATTATGACAAAAAAAAGTTATTACTTAATAATTACTTTTTATTAAAACCATTCAAAAAATGAACCACCAAGATTAAACCTATTCTTCGTCATCAAAAAACCAATAAGAATATAAGCAACCAAGAACTGAACAATACACACACTAACACATAGACAAACATTAAAAAATATAAAGAAAACAAAACAACCTATCTATGTTCACTATGCAATTATACTCCCACTATCTTCCATCACTCCTCAATCACCAAAATCTCATATCTGCCAATCTTGAAAACTATTCTCACTGGAAAACCAGTAACACATTTCAATATAATTTTGAAGAACTTTCTACAAACTAAAAACATAAAAAAATAAAAAATCTCAAAAATTCTACCTTAAACAATTTTTTTTCAGCGATTTGGAAAGAATAAAATTATACCTTCGTCCATTTCCATAACAATTTTGTTATGGAAATGGACGAAGGTAGGTTTTTTGAGGTTTTCTATTTTTGTATGTTTTTAGTTGGTAGAAAGTCCTTCAAAATTATGTTGAAATGTGTTACTGGTTTTCCAGTGAGAATAGTTTTCAAGATTGGCAGATATGCGATTTTGGTGATTAAGGAGGGATGGAAGATAGTGGGAGTATAATTGCATAGTGAACATAGATAGGTTGTTTTGTTTTCTTTCTATTTTTTAATGTTTGTCTGTGTGTTAGTGTGTGTATTGTTCAGTTTTTGGTTGCATATATTCTTATTGGTTTTCTGATGACGAAGAATAGGTTTAATCTTGGTGGTTCATTTTTTGAATGGTTTTAATAAAAAGTAATAATTAAGTAGGTAATAACTTTTTTTTTTGTCATAATATTTTTGACTGGTTGGTTATACTAACAGTGATTGTTCACGCTAGAGGTTACCTTTTAGTCTTCAATCAATTGTTTTTTCTTGTAGGCTTGAGAAAGGGGCCATAGTTTGCCCTGAAAGCGCTTGCCGAATAAATGTTGAAAAAAGTATATTTCTCTGCTTCCTTCTCCACAACCAAGTACGTAAATATGTGCGGAATGCAAGGCGTTATAGGAAGTTCCTGGCGGATTTTACCCATATTTTAAAAGTAATATGGTATTGAAGTCAACAAGTGCATAATGATGAAATAGTTAATATCAACAGAATAAGTAATAATCATTTGGTACAACTAAAATAGAAATACTATTAATAAGCACGTAGCTCCATGTTCCTTCCTGAGGCGTCAACTTATTAGGTACCTTAATCAAATAAAATACTGGGTAAACTCCATGTTAGATACCAACGGAACCTCTGCTGACGGCCTTGACGAACCAAAGCATACCTAAAAAGTTTATTTATTTATTTATTTTCATAAATATAGTTATTGGTTATTTATATATTAAGCTATTGGTATATTTAACGTTAATCTAAATATTTGTATTTGTTGAATTTGGTAACAATAAACATGTACAACTATTATTGCTATTATACTACTATTAAATGAGTAAACGATAGGTTGTGCATATAAGTAATTCTCGATCTGAAACTATCAGTGTTATTTTGCCTTTCATGCTTCGTGACATCATCTCTCAAGGAAAATGGCATGTACTAGGACGAAGCGTGGACTGGTGAGACGACTAGAGTCCCACATATCACGTATATATCTCGACGAGTCGACATTATAACTATGTAGCAGACATCTGCTTGTACAAAAGACGAAAACACTTACTTGTTTTACTGTATATTTAAAATTCGATTCGTCTGATTCATTTTTAAACAAAGCTAAACGGCTGGACCGATTTATTTCTCACTTTCTTAAATGTAAACATCATGTTCTCGATTAGCATCTTCTCGACGTTGAAACAGAATATTATGTTATCTCATCCTAGCAATATAATATCCGTAGAAATATATTATAAATGACCAACGTAATCTTCGAATGTTTTCATCAGAATTGGATGAAAATAGTGGCAAATCGATGAAATTTCGAGTATCCTAAAAATGTCGGAAACTACATTTTTACTGCATGGCTTTCACACAATAGTCAGTAATGATTCGTTTTTGGTGGCGTGTGGAATGATCTTGCGGATTTATCTCCCATTTCTGTCGCACTATGCCTCGAGTTGAGGAGAAAGGGATTGAGTCGCAAGAGAAAAAAAAGTAAAGATCAGGGGATAAGGAGAGCAAATAGGCCGAGTTAACTAACTGAATAGGGGAACACGGGCGGGGATTTGGCGAGCTGCCCTCTGGCACTTGTTGGTTCTTCAGAGCAAGGCAGGCAAGAGAGTTTCGGCAGAACCGCTGGAAAGCAACAGGCCTACCTCCTCTCCCTTCAGCCCTGCAGGCCCCTGTTTTCTCCCCTTTCATGGGAGAAAGCCTCCACCTGTTGACCCCCCCCCCTCTTCCTGATGCTTCACGCGAGATATTTAATTCATAACAGTGGAGAGATTTGTGTAACACGGGTCGTTCTCAAGGAGGGTGTTCTTGGAGTAAAGCTTCATACGGGAAATCCGGTCGATCTTTTGAGGGTAGCAGGTCTCTATGTGGAGTTTAATTGTGAACGCAACAGTAGTTTTGAGGGTATGACACTCGTGTTGAGCCCTGTGTGCATGGATGGAATCTTTACATCAGCTATCAGGAGCCCAATATTGGGAGACCAAGCTCAGATGAGATGACCAAGGTGAATATTGAGATGGACCATTTGGCTAGAGTGAGGGACAAAGCAATTCTAAAAACAGATTTTGGATGTGGATTTATTTTTTAGAATATGACTAGGAAGACGGAGGTAAAGCCTGGTGTCAACCAAGATGCTTCTCAATAGCTCCGGATCACAGATTGGAGAGAAAGGATGCTGGATGGGAAGCCTGGAGATGGTGGTTGGAGAAGGCTAAGACTCACAAGAGGGTTCAAGTCACTGATAAGAAGAGGAAGAACGTAGATACATGATAGAAGAATATACATATATATCGGGTCATCGAAGTATGTACTTTAATGTTGGTAATCGTGGGAGCGACTCTCAGGTAAGCAATCAATGTACAGTATTGTTATTTTTCAGATTTATTTGGGTTGAATATCAATAATCTTTTTTTTACGTTCATAATCCTACTAGATACGAACATTTAAAAATTGCACTTATTTATCTCTTCAAGATTGACCTAGGAAAGCAATGTATTTTAAATGTTCGTATCTAGTAGGATTATGAACGTAAAACTTTCTACTCTCGAAGGCATTGAGATGTCATTTCTTCGAATGAAGGCCTTGATGAAGTATTTCTTTCCAGTTCAAATGGTCATTATCATTATCAACTCACGAGAGGCCATTTCCAAATCTCGATTTGTCAATCAATTGAATCATAATGTTTTCAAGTTTTTCACATGAGAGATAGACTGAATACTTGTTTCGATTTAAACGAAAATGTCATCAATCTTTCGAAATAGAAAGTCCCTGGAGTGAACCTACTGATGAAAATTACCAATTGAAATGTTTCTTAACGTTTGGATCCCATCGTTTTCGTACATGGATTTCGTATGTACTGGAAAGTTGCCAGTCCCAGAGGTTACTGCGTAGCGACAATTCTCCATCGTTTACGACCTCCAATTGAAAATATAACGTTAAGGCCTTTGTGAGAGAAAAATTTCATCATCACAATGACATTAATTGTTCGTTCGGGTTATAGTATTGAAACATTCGCATGTAGTTGGCTTATGAACAGAAATCTTTCCATTATAACGTCACACTTGGGGGGAAGATAAGCTTTAGTGTAATATTCCCTTCTTAGGTTAAATCGTTGTTATTTTTTTGTTTCCAAAACTACCACCTTAGGTCCACTATTAGAAGATGAAAATTTGTTTTTCTACAGATATCAGAATTTCCACTCGAATTTTGTGTTTAAGACCTTTCCAAAGATTCACCGGTAATATTAGAACTTGCAATAGTAAAATTATACAAAATTTCGATGAAATCTATGAGCTTATAATATGCAGATTGTATGATGTAAATAATAGAACACGTAAACTGAATCAAAACATGACGTGGTATCAGACAAGTTCATTTCTTTCGGAATAATCAGAAATCTCTCAATAAACTCTCTAGCTGGAAACCTTTCAACGAAAAGTTACAACAATATTCATTTAAAAATACGGAAAAGGCTTTATATAGTTTTTGACTGACTTCAAAAAAGAAGTCTTTCAACTTGGGAGATGTAAAATGTGATGACGTTTCGCATCATCTTGTTGGTGATTATTTCAAGAAGTGAGTTATCAATTTTAATGAATAGTGAGTTTTTAAAATGCCCTCCCAATCTTTCTGCAGAGTTCGAGAAAAGGAGTTCTTTCTTATTGATTGGGTGCAATTGAGAAGGTGGAAGGGACGCCCCATCAATTGTTTAGGGATACACCCCCACAGAGCTGAAGGCCTTTTTTCTGTTCTTCCCTTCTAACCCTCTTTTTTTCCGTCTCTCGTCCGGATTTCTTCCTTCGAAAAACATTAAAATAAATTAATTTTCCTCCTTTTTTTCTATTTCAATCCCAGTATTATGACAGCGCAATCAATCCACCCTCTTTCTTTTGCCTTTCCTTTTCTTTCGAAACAAACCATTTCCCGATATTTACCAGGCCCTCTTTCGACGCAATAAATTATTCTTTCCCCTCTTGAGTTCAATTTTTCTCCGTGAATGCAAATTAGCGGTTGGTCTGGAAACAATTTCAAACAGTCGATTCCGGGTCATTGTTTATTAGCTAATGCCATGATTAGTAGGTATTATTTGATATTAGTCGGAGATAAAAAGGGTAGCGGAGAGAAACCCTGACCTCAGTAGAAGAATAGATTTTTTTCCCAACGTAATTTTGAACTGAGATTTGAAGATCAAGATTTTGAGAAGTGGTACTTGATTATTCCGTTCAGTCGTTTCTCGGTGCATCATTGTGTCCCAATTTCTGAACAGATTGCAAATGAGGTGATAGAATTCACCTCAAAAATACTCAAATATAATTTGGCCGCCACGGTATCAGGGTTGTGGTGCCATTTGATACCGGTAGGTAGGCTTTGGCAAGTGAAACAGGAAGGCAGTGGAACTGGGATATTAAGGGGTTGAAAAAAGCTGCTAATGGAGAATATCGATAACAGCCCCAATACACAAGAAGGAGACAGGAATCTTTGATGCAACTACCGAGATATTAATATAGACTTTGTCTATTGAAAATATAGGGCGCAAACAAGTAGTGAGGAGGAGGTTGAAGAGGACCAGAATATTTCTGGAGAGCTGACCTCTGCTAGTCATGGATTATTAAAGATTCGATTGCAACTAAAAATACATTTAAGCAATTGTGTAAAAGCATTCGACACTATGAAAGGTGCTGAGCAGACTGTATTGCTGAAGTGAGCTTTCGAGTACAATATCAGTGATTTTCAACCTGATTCTGGAGTACTTTTATAAAAGCGCTCCGTCATTAATTCTAGCATATTCACCAGAGGTTTTAGTACTCCCTCGTTTCTTCGAGATTCGTTTTTAGTGATCCTAATTTGTGCAGCAAATATTGAATTATGAAGGTTCAGGATACGAAGTTATCAGTAGTATAGAGGACAGAAATCATGAAGTAGATCTTTGAGCCCATTGAGTCGATGGAGCTTCGTTCATAAGGACATGTACCGGAAAACGTGGGAGTTAGCTCTCAAATGAATAGTTTCCATTTTAAGTGGGCCTTCAGCGAGTACTTATTGAGTACCTATAAATAGAGGAGGAATAAATACGAGATTTTCTCTATTCCAGTTTTATCATCATCCAGGTACTTCAAAAACCCAGTGTCTGTGGCATCTTCTACAATCCTCGCAACAATTATTTTATCGTGCTTTCTGATGTTCTTACATGAACCATTATTTCAGTCAAAAATTGCGCATATTATATAGTATTTACGCCATTATCAGGAGGACGTACAATTCACCACAAATTACGAAACAGGAAAAATTGTATTATTTGTTAGGTGTTATCAAAATGACGAAGGTTCGTACACTGACATTGCATTTCAGGGTTAAAACCAACTACATATTCAAAGTTTCGGAGTACTCTCTACTTGCCAGGATTCCTCCTTGTTCAGCGCTCCCTCACTCATTAGTTTCAATAAATTTCCGTTACAACGTCAGGAAGAACCTCTCACAAGGGACTCGCTGCAATTTTCCTCCCCTTTTCTCCCTTTTTTAAAGCTTCGGGGTCAAAATTAACATTTCTCTGTCACGCCCATACTTTTCGGGGCGGCCTACACTCCTAAATAAAGAGAAAGGAAGACACCCCTTCCTTAGCATCTCCCCTGCAGCTATTTATCCTCGAACTTACTATAAACACGCCCTCTACATAAATTTCTCGAAGTAATTTTCTTGGGGACGCAAAAAGAAAGAAAAAATGCCTTGGCTAATGAAGCGCATAAATGACCCAGGGAAGACACACCTCTACACATACTCTACCTAAGCTTATAATTAAAAAGAGTTTTCCGAATATAAAATAGTTTAAAGCTACGTTTGTTAGACTGCAGAGCACGTGATTCACCATGAATGAGTTTCTGTGGAGGGCGACTCATGATGAAGGTAATAAATGACCTTTGGAGGTCTAAGCGAGGGTGGTGAGGCTCTCCTTCAATATCGCCTAGTTCGCCACTAGATACGCTAGATGGCGCTGGTGTGCTTAGTAGCATCTCCATCTTCTGGAAATTTCGAGATGAGCTACTAGTAACTAGTTTCAATAAGTCCAGCCAACTACTTTTCTCCGTCGTCTTCTTCCGCTCCTCGACCGAGTTAACGTGGTAGTTCCAAAGGAAACCAATGCATCAATCCTCCACTCTACAGACACTTATGGATACAACGGCTGGTTGGGTTGGGTGGCTGGGAGACAATCGAAGGTGCGATTTCACGGGCGAAAACCGACTAACTGGTCGGAAGATGGTGGATTTAAGCTCTTTCTAATAGAAATAGAACTAGAACTAGAACGAAAATAAATTCTGAAGAAATTACCCGAGCTTCAAATTTATTTATTTGTACAATGACGGCATTAACTGCCAATTACAGTATTTACAATATTTAAGTTGAACGGTGTATAGTGGTATATTATAGTTGAATGGTATTGGATGAGTAGTATGAAAGTTTAGCTAGGTCGGTCCGTGAAGTCTTCGAAGATGTGTAAATAATGCTCGCAGCATAGTATGGGATTAAGGAGACCCTTTTTAAGGTGGATGAGCGAGTCGGCATGAAAATCAAATTCACCACCTTCCGCGAGAGCGTTGGCTTCCCTGGTAGTCGGATAGATTCATCTATCATTCAAAAGATAGATTTGGCTCCAATTTCAGCCAAATCAATTTTTCATTTAATCTCCAGCAATGCAACACGTATGGACCATCATTTGCGCTATTAAAAGATCCTATCTTCGGTTAATTGCGATCCAGACCAATCAGTTCCATCTTGCAGAACTAACTGATATCCATAGACGAGATTTCTTACTCTGCTTAAAGATCAAATTATAGGAGTAGATTTCGAGAAGCTAACAGATTCACAAATTAGAACTTTTGGTATGGACTTAGCAAAAGACCAGGGTAGATACAGAGGAGTGTGTGGTTAGCACAACATGGATACAACACGTTTTTTGCATAGCAGACTAGGAGTAATGACTGTCATAAAAATGGTAGTGTAATCACATATGTATCGCTTTAATTTCAAAAAGTGGACAGAGGTCTCCTCATTTACTGTATTTCGGGCAAATAAGCCCGCGACGCCATGAATGGCAGTTGAACGAAAATACAACTTGAGATGGTTGTTTACTTTACTTTACCGTCAAATGAATTGGCGCATGTTTTGGCCTTTTCGCACACACCATCCCAAAAATGTCGTGCACTTGAGGAGCTTATGAAGCCAACGTGTACGGTCAGTTGAGATTCACGTTACAGGTCAGAAGGTGATTAAAGAGGTGGTGAAAGGGTGGAGTGAGAAAGAGAAGAAGAGGGAGGAGGCTACGCCCAATAGATTTTCAGGACTAACAGAATATAAAGGGGAAGTTGAACGGGATAATTCTAAACGCCTACCGAGCGCCTACAGCATCCAACTTTCGTCGCTTCTCCTCCACGGTGAGGCTGCAGCGGGGAAAAGCTAAATGGATTAGGGTTTTCACTTAAAGAGGTGTCAGAAAGAGTTTGAAATTAAAGGTCGAAAAGGGAGCCCCGTGTCGAGGAAGTGGTTGCAGGAAAGGTAGCTTCTGGTCCCCGTGGTGATGGAGAAGGAAGTAGATGGGAAGGGGGGGGGGTGAATGAAATGAAGGGGTGTCCCTTGAATGGGGAAAATCCCCCTATAGACAGGGGAAATTGAAAGCTCTAGCTTTTAGAACTGCAAGAAGCTGCGAGAGGGAAGCTCTGCAATTACAAAGCTTTAGAACCAAATCTTAAGCTGAAGACCAATTTGAGAAGCGCATGCTGGCAAACGTCTGGAAAGCGCATCTTAGTTCGAATATAAAAGAAGATCAGATTCATCCTGCATTAGAGATTCAAAAGAGGACTAGAGTTTCTTCCTTTCAAGGTGAGATGGGGGAGAATATTTAATTTATAGGAACAATCGCTGACATGGTGATAAATTTGATTAATTATTATTGTTGAAATGTTGACCAACTGAGCCTACACACAATTCATCAATGTTGACTTGGTTCCTAACAAGATTAAGTGTGAACAGGAGCACACCAGCAGCTACCTACTGTTGCCAAATTAATAACGTCTTTAAAGTCGGTGTGGCGTATAGATTCTTCGCAAGTATGAGTATACCACGATTGTGTAGGTGATACGACACAGAGGGTCAACAAAATATCAATGCTCAACTATTCTTAACGTTTTTTTCGTGATATAAAAGGATTACGAAGTGTTTGTACAAACCCAATAATTACAAGTCAATCTGACTATATTGAAATTCACAGGGGAACATCCACATCTTAACCTTAAAATGTGTTTTTTATTTTAAAAAAAAGTAATTCCAAAAGCGAAAATTGTACATAAATGCAAAGAAAAGAATATGTCAGACATATATGCGATCCTTTCAATGCTGCTAAATCAAATGCATCGCTGTGCGGTATCCACATAGGAAACATCACCTACGCTTCTTACAACAAAGACGTAACGTTATCGACGTTATCGTAGTTTTTTTTAAAAAAAAGGAAGACATTACATTGCACAAGTCATACTTACTGGGTCTCTTAGATACTCGTGGACAATGGAGGCCTATGGATTCTAGTTTGTAATTATCTCAACCTACATCATACCTAAACATTTTATGAAAATCGGATGAAAATTAACTGAGACTTTATAGTAGTTATGATTTTTACAAGGTTTGAAATCTGAACACGCGTAAAGGCTTCTCTAGGCCAAGGAGGGGTTTTTAACTGAAAGGAACTTCAAATGCCGGTTTGGTAATTAACCTGTTTTTGGTTATTTAGACTAGATTTAGAAAGTGAGCGATACCTGATACGTGCTAATAAAAAACTCCAATCAAAAGATTCTGCTAGGTACCGGTTTGGACGCTCCTAAAAGTTAAGCTTGTAGGTAAATCCGTCTGTGAGTGATAATTCAGAAGACTAACATAATATGTTAGTCTTCTGAATTATCATATCAGTTGATATTATCATATCAGAGATCAGGAGAAATCTGATTAGTGCAACTTGCTGGAGTAATAAATCTGAATAAAAACAAGAAAAAAAATGAATGTGATGAAGAACTAAGTCAAGCCGTACTCGGCAGGGATTTTTCTTGAAGAAAATTTATTACGGATTGTATTCTTATTTGACAGATCCTAGCACAGTTTTTTTTTAGCTATTACATCGGGCACTCCACAAGTCACCGTTCTAATCTCAACTCCTCTCCACAGTACCGCCCATTTAGTATTCATATTCATCCCTCGACGCAGCAATAAACTCTTCATTTAGCGTTATCTTATATTACAACCTGCTCTCCCAACTTTCTGTAAATTCCGCGTTTTGTATTCAATCTGTATCCTGCTGATATTCATGCCGCATACTAATGTTTCCCTTCTACCAACAATCCATCCCTCTACTCTCATCCTTCAACCATTTACGCTAGTCATTAATTTTTATAGTTATAGCAACTCATTGGACCAGTAAGCAGTTGTACGGTTGGTCCAAATTCATTGTACGATAGAGCCGACAAATCAACCTGTGAGGGGCTTTTTGCATTGCACAGTACTTCTTAATTTTCCGGGGTTGAAAAAATTTACCAGAAATAAGTTCTGTATGACAGAAAAGAGAAGAAGAAGGATGAAGGAAGGACAGTTTACAAAAGGAGGAGCGAAGGAGTCAATACGTTGACTTTATAAGACCCAATGCTACTTTTTCTGGGTAAAGCGATTGCACATTGGCCAGCACTAGAACGAAAAAGGAATGATCAATCAAGGATCTACAGTGCTTAGGCGTATTGTATGAATGCCCTACGGACAGATTCAAGAGACCTAGACTATCGCCAAATCTGCCTTCTTTCTCCTGGCTGAAAACTTGCAAAGCAAAGGTCAGATCTACTAATCCCTAGCGGGGCGCACCAGCTGTTGGAATCAAAATACATAAAATCCCAACAGTTGGCACGTGTGCGTCGCCAGAGCGTGGGAGACTCGGGTTCGATTCCAGGACGTGACACCAAAATTTTTTTCTAATTTAATAAATTTGTTACGTGTTTATAATAATTATAAATTCGCACCCCGGCAGGAAAAATTACACTTTTCAGAAACTCTTGTTAGAAATGTCACTGTTGATGTTGATGGCACGGTTGATGGCTAGGGAAAAGTGACACTTACGTTTTTCTAGCGTTTGTTTTTGAAAATATCAAAATAATTCCATTCCTAACCGCTAGAAGGCAGTGTAAGATTTCATATTCAAACCCTAACTCAAAATCGACAATTTAGCAGAAGTGTCACTTTTCTCGCCGGGGTGCGATGTATAATTTTGTTGTTGACATTTTATGTCACGGTATTATGATTTTCTTTTTACATATCTTCGATTTGTTTTTGCTTGCTTTTAGCAGGCTTTTCAGCTAGTCTTCAATAATAACAATATTTTGCTGATGTTTAAATGACACAGGCCAACGCGTCAGTCAAACAACTGCCTCAACAATCGAAATTTCCACTTTCATTTTGGGTTTCAGAGCTTTTCTTCCTTCGTGATCAACGTTCAATTCAACAAACTTCACAATTTATGGTGCGGTTTTACTTAATCTATTTCGGACAAAACAGCACAACACTAATTTCTGATGATCGAATCGCCCGATTTTTCAAAATTTTGAGGGTAGTTCGGGGGTGGCCCAAGAAGGATGCACATTTGCGTCATAACGATCCGTTCGGTAGAAGCCACGATGTTTGTGAAATGGTGAAAAATAATCAACATAATCATGAACGATTTCTCAACCTTAAAACCTTTAACTTGAAAAACTTTCATCTTGATCGTGAAAATTTCGTTAGATGAAGTGGTGCTATGATGTCACCAATTATTTCTTTTCACCCATGTTATTGTGTGTGATTTAATAGCCCTCCCAACTTGTTACATATTTCTTAGGATTTTAGAAAGTGTGTTTTGTTAAATTCTACGCTCATTTGCACAATATAGCGATTATTCTCAATGAAAAAATAATTTTATTTAAATTTCTCGTTTCTTGACCTTTTTTATTATAATAAACCTCCCTGGATTCTGGATTCGACAGTACAGTGGGTCCTTGAAAATACCAAGGAATTGTTCTACTGGCGGAACACTGGTTGGTGTGAGTAGGCCCAACCTGTCAAACGGCGCCAATCAAAAGATAAATAGCAACAGCTCCTAAGTAAACCAATGTAGAATCGTAAGCGCTGCTCTTAAATATTCATGCGTTTGGACCTTCCGGATTACGGAGTCGGATTTAATACGAAGCAACCCCCTAAGCCCATAACATCAAAAGGACTATTAAGCTCTAATCCCGCAAGCTTCTAACCACCTTATATAAAGTTGGTAACCGCGGGGAGCCTTGGCTATAATTAATGTTGGTGGAAGGCCACTTATACCGAGAGAGACGGCTTGAGGGGCCGGTAGTCGAGGAGGTGCAGGGGGGCAGAGCCCCTGACACCAACTAATGATAGATTCACCGCTCTCAACCTCTCCAAACCTCCGCCTGGGTATTAGAGCTTTAAAGGAAATTATACTAGTAATCCTCCGTGGAGGCAACTTTGGGTAGATTGATGGCGAGAGAGGTAGGGTGAGTCCTCCGCACTCCTAACATACATCGATCTGGTAGGCATCACTGAAAGGAAATCAGTATTCGAGAAAGAAGTATTCGTCGTATTCGACAATCAGTGGATAGTGAAATAAGGTGAGCTTGCCGCCGTTCAAGGACGAAAAGAACGAATTCGAGGAGAGTTGAAATTCCTGTCCAGATCCAACGACCACGAATTCTGCGGCTGGTTGAGAGCTGTAATTAGGATGATAAAAGAAAACTCTTTGGTCATGGAGTATCTCGGGTGGGAAGCCACATACATGGAAATTGTTCCTTCGGATCGGCTCAGGGGCAAAAACCCTAACCCTCCGATCACAGGCAGAACTTTCTTCAAGTTTGAAATCGAAGTACTCGAAGAGCTGAGAGAGGTCGCCAAGAAGGAGAGCGTCCACAAAGAGTTTCAAAACCTTCAGCCCGGTACCTTCCTTTGGTTGTATGAGTCCCTTGCACTCCTAACATACATCCATCTGGTAGACAGCACTGAGAGGAGTATCCCTCGCATTCAAAAATGATTGGCAAGTGGATACAAGGTTCGAATTCAAAATGTGAGTCTACCTCTGTTCAAGGAAGAAGAAGGACTTCGAGGAGAACGAATAATTGGAACTCCTGCCTAGCTTCAACAACCACGAATTGTGCGGCTGGTGGAGAGCTTTTTGTCTAGATCACACCTACAGCATTAGTTCATGTATCCCCCACTGGGGATAGTAAAGCATTTTTCTCTTGGATCACCTTCATCGCATTATCTCAAGCTTTACCAAAATAGGTAACTAAGCTTATCTCATATGATTCAAAGGAAAAACGCTTTATTATCCCTAGCGGAGGATCCATGAACTAATGATATAGGTGTGGTTTAGACAATCGTGGTGGAGAGCTGTTATTGGATGATGAACGGAGACTTCCAGGTCTTAGAGTACCTCAGGTGGGAAACCACATACATGGAAATTGTCTTTTCAGACCGGCTCAGGCATAAGAACCCAAACTCCCTGATAACTGGAAAAACTTTCAATAGGTTTGTAACAATATAGGTTGAATTTCCATTTGTACAACAAATGAGAAATACACCTAATTGCTCATATTTGCATCAGAGGAGGGTGTGACGACCCTGCCCCTTCAAACCAGTGATTAGATTAATCAGCCGGCCTGAAGAGAATATCGATTCATATCTCTATGAATCGGATATCCCTAAAGGCGTATCTCCAACAAATCGGGAACAAACCAATTGGATAGTCCCTTATAAAAATGTAGGATCGTCACAGGTTTGAGATCGAAGTATCCGAAGAGCTGAGAGAGTACGCCAAGAAGGAGAGCGTCCATAAGGAGTTCCAAAAATTCGTGAATCCCTCTGTATTTGGGTACCTCTCACATGGGTAGGATGAGTCCTCCGAACTCTTAAGTTACATCCTATCTATCTGGTAGGCATCACTGAAATCGTTACCAAAAATTGTACAGACTCTGTCACGTGTGACTATGATGGAATAAATCCTCTGACGAATACTTTGGGCTGAGTGGAGAAATGGAGAAGTTGAGGGATTTCCCCTTCTGCGTGACATGGCCATAACAAGGGCAGTCCTCGGAGATTAAAATGTAGTCAGAGTTCATCGTAGTCAACTGGCACAGAGTGATTGTCTGCTGTAAGTAATGAACAAGCCATTTATTTATCAAAGAAACATACAGTTTCCATCTTTGCCATAAGAGGATTCTTTATTTACGGTAAAACAAGCAACAATAAACGATAGAAAACAGAAAGTGACCAAGCTCCTTGATGAAGGATCAAGAATTCACGTAGTCAATTGAAAGAGAAGGTAGTTCTAGGGAAGAAACCCTTCATCAAAAGCGAATAGTTAATGCATTTCGTTCCAGTCGCTGGATTAACCCGTTAACGGTATCGAGTCATGACCAGGCTCATATCATTGTCAACACCACAGAGGCAGTTATGGAGTCACGTCGTATTGTGAGATGCTCAGTCATGCGTTGGAGAATGAAGCGATCCGGAATAGAGAGGGGAGGGTTCTCTGCTGGACACGATTAACTGCTGAGACGTGACCAGCGTTCCAGCCTTCAAGTCTGCCCTTGGAATGTGGCTGTTGACCGGGGAAGAATGGACAATGGACCTCCTAGCTCGAAGGGTCTGTATATCAACTTATAGCCAGCTAGTATAATCAAAGTGCATGCTATTTCGAAATTATTGTATTTTTGATGATGAATACCTACCCGAATGTAGGAATCCAGCAAGAAAAAAATTGTTCTAACCATTGGAAATTACTAAATCGGTCGTCCGACTCTTCAATCTCGAGCTCATCCTTCGACTCCAAGACGTCTTGCATTACGACGCTATTCTACAACTTTGCAAGGATACTAATGTGACTCTGTGACTACAAGTGAATAGTTTTTTTTTCCTTTTTAAACTCATTTTGAAAAGTATACTTCAAACTAGACATCTCTTAACATTTTTCATATTGCACTATATGTATGTATGCCAACTCTAATGTAATTATTCTGTGAACGAATAATGTAAATTTTAATTAATTTTGATGAGCTGAATAGTGTATCTGAAGCCAAATAAAAATAAATAAATAATAAATATAAAGACAAAATAAATTAATTTTCTTCAAGAGAACAAAAAGTTCATCTGGAATGTCCAGTTCTTCCAAAAACACTTTAACCGTCTGTTTACTTTCCCCAAAGTTGTGGCTCCTCCACAGCGAACTGGGAGAAGGATGTAGGTGTGATGGTGGAGGAGAGCGGCTAGGTTCGCGAGCGGTGTGCGAACTGTTCGGCTCGCACGTGTGTATTGCAGCACACACACTGCTACGCTCTATTCACCGTCAGTCTCAATTTCCCTGTGTATACTCTCTATTCACCATCAGTTCAGTGTCCCCAGCGTTTCGGCACCTCCGAAAGGAACTATGCGAGGGTGGAACAGGAAGGGCGGAGGAGGTCGGGAATGATTTTACCGCACCACCTCGTTGGAATCTTGTTTGCGCTGCTCCCCACTCGCCCGCCTCCAACCACTTTGCTTTATATTTACCGGAGCAAACACAATTTCGTCGCTCGTTGTAGTTTGGGAGTGAGAGGTAAGCAGGTTCAGCGGAGGTGGGCGGGTTGAGCAGATTCGCTCGAAGGAGTTTGAGGAGGTGGAAAACGCGGAGGGAGGAGGGAGGAGGTGTCGACTGAGGATGATGCTCGGGGTTACGCCCTTCGCAGAGACGTATCACCACTTCTTGTCTCACAGTGAAGGAAGTGCCCTCCCTTATCATATCCTGCACCGAGAAAACCAAACAAAATAATCCATTACACCTTCGTCACCCTCTCACGGTAACACAAATTAATTAGTCACCTTCGGTTACTCTTGGTCTGACTGGCCCAAAACTCGAAAATTTTGATTTTGGTCTTATATTAACGTGGAACATGTTTTAGCCGTGAGCTAACTGGCCAAAAAGGTCACAAAATTGTATTACGAAACTAGCGACCCCTCGTTTCTTTAATGTATTTTCGATAATATTACTAGGGATTATAAAACTTTTGCAATATCCAATCCACTGAAATCGTATACCACTCATTGAAAAGCTATTGATTTATCCAACTTTTATTCTAACTCACGTTGCTAATTTTTTGCCCCTTACCCTAGCAACCCTTAATTTCCCACTTGTTCAAAAAACGCTGCAAATTATTACACAAATTATTATTTTTCTGTATAGATCACTCGCCTGCAAAAAACACGGCATTGCTTTGTCATGAAAAAAAAAATTCTTTTCTTGAAAAAGACACTTTTCTTGCCCCCTATTTCCAAAATAGGAGTTGTAAATTTTTATGAACATTTTTTTCCGTGTTTCTATACCAAAATAGGACCATTACATGGAATTTTGGAGAAAAATTCGGATAAAAATATTTACGGGCGTACTTAAATGGTTTAATATCAGAACAGAAATTTGAGCGAGTTGGATATGTAGCATTTCCAAGTCAAATGAAACCTTTTCCAAACCAAATGAAACCTTTTCCAAACCAAATGAAACTTTTTCCATATCTAATGAAACCCATTGAGCAAATGAGTGAAATGAGGTACCTAGATAGGTAGATACTCTGCAAATTTCAGATCGATGCAATTGTACCTATCGTACAAAGTTGCCAAAATGAAAATTCAATGAATTTTAGACATAGGATTATCGGAGTAGATCTTACCTTAGTAGAATAGGAAACAAGTGAGTTTGACATCATGGACATGATGATGCAGTTGCCTTGAGCCGCCACCAGTAGTGACTTACATTAACTGATTGAACCTCTAAGACTGAATTTCTGAAATTTTGTAATATATTATTCATCTACGATTGTTGTAACAATATAGGTTGGATTTCAGATTGAAATTCACCTAATTGTTCATAAGTTAGTCAGAGGAGTGTGACGACCCTACCCCTTCAAACCAGTGATTAGATTAATCAGCCGACCCGAAGAGGATATCGATTCATATCTCTATGAATCGGATATCCCTAAAGGCGTAGCTCCAACAAATCGGGAACAAACCAATTCGGTTTGTCCCTTATAAAAAAGTAGGATCGTCACACTCCCCTCCCTAAAAGATACTTCTGGGTTTCAAACAGAAGTATGTTTGAAATCAAGTCAAAGGGACTGAAAATAAAATGAAGCCCAGGAAAGGACATCTGGAAGCTTCAAGGGAATTCCTCCATCGTAATGGTACTATTCAAAAAGAAGAAGAAGAAGAATGCCACGAATGGGTCATTTATGCCACGAATGGGCCATTTATACATAAAAGAATAAATCAATGGAACTGAGAAGAAAGCAAACTAAATAAAGAATACGAACGACGAAACATTCAAGTGTAATGATTGAAAAGGCAAATGCAGAAAAGGCTTATATAAAAGAAAAACGTAATTGAAATTATTAAAATGCCAGATTGGCAAAGCCTAACAAGGGAATGAGTTTAATTGCCGGATTGGCGAAGTTTAATGAATGAATTTAATTGCCGGATTGGCGAAGTATAATAAGGGAATGAATTTAATATAGAGATTCCTTCTGGATATCTCTTTGGGTAATTCCTTCTGGAATACCCAAGAAAAAGTGGAGGGGAAACGATGAAATAAATTCAGTGCATTTCCACCGAACCACGCTCTGCTACCATGTAACAATATAGGTTGAATTTCAGATTGAAATTCACCTAATTGTTCATAAGTTAGTCAGAGGAGTGTGACGACCCTACCCCTTCAAACCAGTGATTAGATTAATCAGCCGACCCGAAGGGGATATCGATTCATATCTCTATGAATCGGATATCCCTAAAGGCGTAGCTCCAACAAATTGGGAACAAACCAATTCGGTTTGTCCCTTATAAAAAAGTAGGATCGTCACATTGTTTACTTTATAGAAATACACTATGTTTGAAAAAGTGTCATTTGATTTGGAAAAAGTTTCGTTTGACTTGGAAAAAGTTTCATTTGACTTGGAAAAAGTTTCATTTGACTTGGAAAAGGTTTCATTTGGCTTGGATATGCTATAGAAAACCGATGGAATTTCAGTGTCTGTCAAGTTACTGCTCAGAAACGACATCCTCGATGTGGTCAAAAAGTGAGCTCTTGTCATGCAAAAGAACCTCGAATGTAAACAATCCTTCCGCGAGCAGAATGGAGTTCGAGATACGGCGTGATAGAAGGGGAATAGTGATGGTTGGAAGATGGGAAACGTTGTACGAGAGTGGAAAAGATGATGCTCGGAGCGCGGCGGGGGTGTAATGGCGGTGATGAGGGGGGGGGGGGCACGGATACGGGCTCAGCTTTCAAGCCTGACTAAGCGGAAATAACCGGGATATCATTCCGCTGAGAGCTACGGTTGGTTTGACGGTGGAAACCCCCAAGAGGTGCCCCCGCTCCGCTGGTCCCTCCGAAAAACCAGAATCTCCCATTCAACGTTTTATATCTGTAGTAGAAACGAGGGAATAAAGGCGGGGAATAATGGAGGGGGTGCGACGGAGAGGGTAGAAACAGGGGGAACAACCCTCTTTTTTTCTTTCCCCTTCCTTCCCTCGTCCATCCGCACCACAAATGAAGGGAAACAATCAGTATGCATTACTGCTGGCCGAAGGTTTTTCAGGTCTTTATTCGTGTGGTTGGTCCCCCTCTCGGCATATTCCTTCCCTCGAGAGATCTGATCGGGATGGAAGGCCTCCCGAACAATCTTGGCCGATCAATCGGTCGAGCTTTCATTCTAACAACCGGATTCTTTTCACAACTTCTATACAACTGCCTCTTTTCTTGTATTATTCTCCCCTCAATCAAGCAAACGAAGAAAGATAAATAATTGCGGATGTCTCCACAAAAAAGAGGCCTAAGTTGGATAGGATCATTATCGGTATTTAATCATGTTTATTGTGTCAGTTTTTATGCATAGCAAGTTTCATTTATCGATTTTCCTCCACTAAATCACCCAATATACACGTTTTCATCGGTATGCGCAAGCGCGTCTGCTATCAACGAACCTCCAATATGGTGGACACATTCGGACCACCGTCTTTGTTTTGGGCGTCTTTATACGGTTAATCTGGGGTAAAGTTGGACAACACCTAACAGAAAAAAATAACCACACACTAATCCGTTGTAGAACATCCTGAATCCAAATACGCGAAAAAACCTTAGGTGTATGTCTGTGTGTACAAAGTCTTGTGTACTCTGCCCGGGCCTTAGTTTTCAACTGATTTTCGTGGTTCTTTTTTTGTTCGATGCGGAAAACTATCTAGTTGTGCACTACCTCGCCGGAATTTCGAATTTTGCTTTTTAAGAGGGGAAAGGGGGGGGGGTAATGTTTAAAAAAGTGCGTTTTTGGGCATTATCTTCTATATTCTACCCAGGCCTAAATTTCCAACCGATTTCCGTCGTTCTTTTTTTATTCGACGCGGAAATCTATCCAGTTGTGCACTACGTCGCCGGAATTTCGAATTTTGAATTTTAAGGGGGGGATAGGAGGGGGTTAATGCTCAAAAAACGTGGGTTTGCGGGCATAATCCTGTAAAATCTGCCCAGGCCTCAATTTCCAACGGTTTTGAGTGTTTATTTTTTTTGTTCGACTTATAAATCTTCCAAATTGCACACGATTTCACCAGAGTATCAAAATACGCAAGAGGAGGGGGTGATTGGGGGGATAATATTCACAAAATATCCGATTTTTCAATATTTCGGTTCCTTTATAGCTTACTAATTGTATCTAAGCTTTGAAATTGAGGAAAGATTTTCATTATACCTCCGGATTTTCATGAATTATTCTCTGTACCACCATAGAACTAATAGTGATGCCACCATGGTGCCAAGACACCATAAATCGCATATTTCGAGGGGTTTTGACATGGACATGTTTTTGCTTCCTCACTACCGAAGGTAGGGAAGCTTTGTATTCGTGAAAGAAGTGAAAAAAAAAATGTCCTCCAAAATCAAAATTTCCACTTGCTTTTTGCGTTTTAGAGCTTCCCGAACAATTTTGGTTCCGTGTCTGTCTGTCTGTCTGTCTGTCGGTCTGTCTGTCTGTCGGTCTGTCTGTCTGTCGGTCTGTCTGTGGTCAATCCTTGTCCCGGGCAAAACTATACTAACCTGTGGTCCGATTTTGATGAAATTTTCAGGGATTGTGCGGGTTAGGTCCTAGACGGTCCCCTATAAATTTCAGCACCTTCGGACCAATAGGAGCGAGTGCGCATGCGCAAATGTGAATTTCCTGGGACCTCGGTTTCTAATGAACCGATTTTGCTCAAATTTGGAGGTTAGTTAGGGACTAACTTCTAAGAGACACCCTATAAGTTTCAATCAAATTGATCAAGCAATAGCCGCTGCGCATGCGCGAACTTTAAATATATTGTTACAACCAAAACTCCGCAACTATTCAACCAATTTCGATGAAATTTTCAGGGATTGTGTGGGTTAGGTCCTAGACGGTGGACCGCTAAATAAAATTCTACGTTGAAAATACAGAAAAACAATTTTTCGCCAACTGATTCTATACGTCCATGTTACAATGAGTGAGGAAGCTATACTGCCCACCCAACTTGGCAGACGTTTTTTTTTCTCGACACTTTTTTTGCCACAAAAATGCAACGCTGCAACCAGTAAACAAAATCATAGCTACATATCGGTAGCTATGATGCAAGGTTCTCTAGAATACTGCGATAAATATAATGTATTTGTAATAGGTAATATTATTACCTACGCGCATTCGGAGAGGTTTTTTTTTTAAGAAAAAAAAAAAATCTGTTTATTCATTGAAAAAGTAATAGGTAGGTACACGGTATACATTATTCAAATAAAATATTTTTCCGACATTATTTCTTCAAAATTCTGTTAATTTATTGAAAAAGTAATGGGTAGGTACATATCTTGTGTGTCTTTTATTTCATCATTTTAATTTTCAAATTACACCTACAACAATTGACATATCCATGATCTGTTGTTTTTCCCTCTAAGGGTGAAATTCCTTCGTGTACTTTCGAGTTATCGTCTGCCTGTTGGTCTGCCCGTCTCACTGTGGGTGGTTATTCTTAACTATTAACTTGAATACATTACATGGTGTCAGGTGTAAATCTCTCAATAACTAGTGGAAAGGAAAGGGACAATGTCGAAGAAATCAAGAGGAAAGAAAAAGATGATACAGTCCGAAGAGGATGAACCTGGAGTTTTGTGTTTCACCTTGAATACCGATGTGAACTTCGACCGTCGGAGTCCGACCGACTGCCTACCAAAACGAATGGATGAAAGTTCAAAGATACGACGTATTACTGCTTTGGTGTCAGACTGGCACCATCGAAATGTAGATAATAGAAGGGGGGGGGGGGAGGGAGACCGCTATTTCTTGCCTAAAATACTAAATAGATTACATCGAGTGAAACAGTTTTATTGCAACCTCTTGAATGGGGTCGAAGAGAGTAAAAATATGCAAATTCCAGCCCTCGATTTATATTCATTACCTATAGTTTCTTGGATCGAATAATTACTTGAAGTAGAGCTGCTTACTTATGCATTCTAAGCTAGGATTCGCTTATTTAGTGATTAAGAGGAGGGGCGCCATTGAAGTTCGCAATCGGGAGGAACGAAGCATTCAGGAAGAAAACGGAATCAATCAAGGCGGAGCAGAGACGTAAACAAGATGGGACAGTTGGGAAGCCAGTCTGGCGCAAACAGGGTCAATTACCCTGGAATCCGAAACCCTTTCTCGCCCGCACGACTCAATTAGGGTACAACGGAGAGAAAATGGGGAACGTGAGGGGGCAAATGGACGTTATTATAGATGTAATGGAAGTGTGGTGGAGGTATCAAAGGAAAATCTATTGAAAAGGGCGAGGGACGCAGGGCCATGAATAGGGCCTTGTATCACAACAAGCATTACAGATCATTAATGTAGAGTCACATTACGTGCAAGGGCACCAATAGGGTCCCGGCAACCACTACCCACCGGTGTCGAGGCCCTATAGGGTTTACAATATCACTCTCCCGCAAGCCCTACAGCCCTTCCTTACGGATTTTGATCGATATTCAACGAGCGCCCTCTCCTATTACCCTATAAACTATCCCTGACGCGTAGTTTACCGTTTATTATTCATATAAATTATCCGTCGGTTGGATATTTGTCATGTTCCCCAGCCTGCCACGAGATTATCTCGCATTATACCGAAACCAATCGCGGGCAATTTCCTCAATATCTTCATAGTCTCGTTATGCAGCATGCATCAGATTTCAATCGATTTCACATATGCAAGTAATATGAGGTACAGTCCCAATTCGTGACCTGATGAATACTTGTAATGCTAGAGTACAAATCTTGATGAACCAGCCTTATAACGAGACCTGAGACAATTAACGAGCTGATGAATACTTGTGTTATACACTATTCACACTGCACACATTACAAGATACACAAATGACTATTCACATGATAAGATTCTACGTACAGGTATGGGCAACCTTTGACATGTTGTGGGCCAAACTTCAGTGGGCCGCGTACAAAAGTAGTGCATTTTAAAGTAGTGTTCATAATTTTTAGCGATAGAAATCAGACATGAAATAGTACGACAATGTTATTATAATACAATTTATTAAAATAACAAAATGAAATGAAAAAGTAGGTACAGAATTATAATTAAATCGTTAAATTTGGAATTGTTACAAACTACGAGAGTTAAATGGCGACACCGAAATCAATGAGACACTTGAGCTTGAGTTTGGGAAACTAATTCTTCGATGTTCGGATTAATTCCACTGATAAAAAGACGTGAAGAATTTTCCAAATTATTGTCAGTCAGCTTTGTACGAGGTTTTGATTTATTAACTTTCATCAATGAAAAGAACTGTTTTTATTTATGAGTACTGCCAAACACGCAAATCAATATTTTTGAAAATTTTCTAGGCTGCTAAAAATGGTCTTCTTTGAGGTTTTTTCAGTAGAAATCGCACAACTCCACGTCTTCAAATTCAGATTTTAGGAGTAAATTTTCTTGAAACTCGTTCAACTCTATTTGTAAATGTATTGGGGCATTTTGTACATAATTGTTTGATGGAGTGGCAAAATAAATTGAAACAGTCCTCCATGTTTTTGAAATCTCTAAATCTGATCGAAAATTGCTCCAACAGTAACTAGAGTTCTTCAGCATATTGAGCATCAGCAATATTTTCATACGCAGAGAGCGTAGTGAAATGGTAACTGTTACCAGACAGCATATGTGCCTCACACTATTTTTGTTCTCACACTGGATTTTGTTCTGATACGCTTTCAAATGACTGTACCAATAATTTACTAACAGTCCTTGTTTTTGAAGTTTCAAATCTAAATCATTCAAATTAATGGCTTGTAAGGTCGACCAGAAATGCTGTCACTTATATCCATTTTGGGTCACTCAATTCAGATTGTCATCAATCTCATTTCTCAGCTCGTAAAAACCGTTTCATCATTTTCCCTTTGCTTAGCCATGTGACTTCATAATAATATGTGACGTCGTCATATTCGGCTAATATGACGATGATTAAGTATGAGTAAACAGTAGTGTAAGTAGTTGCTAGTATTATGAGTAAGTAGTGTATTTATATTTAATAAAAAAATGTTGATTGGGTTTTTCAAAATGCCTCGCGGGCCGGCTGTTGCCCACATGTGTTCTACAACGTTAGACACTTGCTCCCGAAGCAAACAATAAAACTTATATATTATACCATATTGCAATCTGTAATGCAGTATGGCATACTAGCTTAGAAAGGAACGTATTCCACCCATATAAATATGATACATGTAGGTACCACGAAGGACCCCATCTACAGACTTATTTTATACAATGGTATTTACCATTAGACAACTATACGTGAAACATCTTCTACTGCTCTTCTTTAGAACACCTAACATAATTGAAGTTTCTCAACGGGGTCCCAAATATAACACCAGATATGCCACCCAGGGAATGTAATTGGCACTAGAACTAGACTGAAACTAACAACCCGAAATTCATTCAACACGTGCTGCACAGAAAAATTGATTGTAACATGAAAGATCCCCAGAAGTTTACCCAGACTACAATACAAAAAGCAAGTGCTAAATTTGCTAATTACAGAAGGGGAGTTTAGAAGTGAGAGGCTACTAAACAGTAGTACATGACCTTATATAAGGGGTTCAATTTTTTTTGTAGAGTAATTTTTTGCAGATTTAATGCGAGAAAAAAAAGGTGTTGTGGAACTAAAACTATAGGAAATTCAACTCTCTCCTCAACGGTATAATCAAAATTGAAGTTAATTCTTTAATTGAGGAGTTAGGGTAGATTTATTGAAACAACGTCGAAAACCCGAAAAAATCCTAAGAGTCAAAAAGTCAGCTTTTTAGATGAGTAATAATAACCTCTAAGAGTAACTTTTTGATGCAAATTAGTCGTGGATTAAGTGGGAGTACTGCGGACCTTATTGTGTACACCCTATACAGGGTGTCTACACTTGAGTTGGGCATAACTTCAGGGCTCAATTTTACAAGGTCATTTTCACAAAAAATGCCTCCTAGCAATCTTGTTTTGACCCCTTATTTTTTAATTTTTTTTTCCAAGTTGAAGATTTTTTTCGACCTTACGTCATTAAAACGGTCACAGATCCCGTTGTTTAACAAGTAGAGTCATATTTGAGGATGTCGTTAGAAAGAGCGTTAAAAAGCCCACTTTTAATAGTCAAAATTATTCGGAAGGATCACCAATGAATTCAACATGAAAAATTACATAGGAAATGATATCAAACTTGTCAAGTCGTCTTGAGATCGACGGTGACCGTACTCTGCGAAAAACATTCGATTTCCTTGTAAAACACACGTTTTCGACATTTTATGTCTTTACTTTGCAATTGGCCATCAAATCGGTCACAAAATTGGTCACGAAAAAGCTATACAGTTAGTTTTTTAAAGATTTTTACTTACAACCAAGTCGTTGCTACGGAACTTTAGCTTCGTCATTGGAGTTCGTAGAAAAAAAATCGTTCACCATTTGTTGGAAAGTCCTGAATTTATTCATAAGTTATATAGGTAATGCCTTTAATACTCCATTTACTGTTCTAAATACATAAAATGACCCAATGTGTTGCAGACTCGTATCCAAGCTTTTTTTGTGATTGTGATTTAAAATGAATAACGCATCAAGAGCATTTTTGGATGCTCGATGGCCGGCGCAATAGTTATACAGTACCCGCACGACTGAGCGGTCATGCAGACATAGTGTACCTATGCAGACATGAAAGCATGTTTTTTCCGGAAAGCGCCCATTGAAATGGGCATAGATCAGAGTAAAAACTCCGATTAAAAAAAGTAAAATTTCGAAAAAAATTAAACTCTGCTTCTTGACTTGATTTTTAAATTACAAAAAAAAAAAAAAAAAAAACGCTTACATACGAGTCTGTTGTTTTTTTAAATCACTGCTAAAATATTTTGACTTTATCATCAAATTTGAATTTACTTGGTGAAAAACGGGAGTTGTGACAGTGTTAATGACGTAAGGTCGAAAACACGAAAAAATCTTTAAATTGAAAAAAAAAATTAATAAACAAGGGGTTAAAACAAAATTGCTTCGAGACATTTTTTTGTTGGAAATACCTAGTAGAATCGAACTCTGAAGTTATGCAGAACTTGAGTGCAGACACCCTGTATAGCTCCGAGAATATATTGCATATTGTTATCGGATGTTCTTTCGCTGAAACACACGCGGGATCGACAGCTGGATGTAGAGTTTAATAAACCAATATCGGAAATGCTTCCGACTTGTGTAATTTTCATTCGCGTTCCGTAGGATTTAAAAAGTTGATCGGGGAGATTCGAGGCAGCAGGTGGACGTCCGTGCGCGACGCGATAATGAATAATCGAAACGCTTCCACAATCTACTGTCAGCTCGTCTGACGAGAAGCAGCGAACTGCACTCCCCGTATCGCGTCGTATGAATATGTGAGGGTCCCTCCCGAATTCAATCAGTCGAGGATAATCCCCCTTTTCACGAAGCGATTTCGAATCCGGGCGAGCGCGATTGTGCGCGTGTGCGCCGGCCGAGCGCGAGGGGAGCACAATGGGAAGCTCGCCTTTTATCCGTGGAGGCAAGCTTCCCGGTTAATGTTTCAGTTCCAACATGTAATTAGAGAAGCAACGGTAGAAAATTGTTCAATAATTCACTTTGAAAGGTAAATTATCTTCTTCACTTATTGTTACATGTGCGAATTAGTTGGTGAATCCATTTGATTCGTACGTGGAAAAAGCGCTGAGCTGGCCGTCCACCGTCACATTTACTCTTTTCCTATTGTGTCACAGAGAGGAATTGTTTTTAATTGACTACATTTATTTGTAATTGACAAGTTTATTACCTGATTAATCAAAAGTGGAATAGAGATGGGTGACTGACATTACAATAATTTCATTTTTTTTTATAATCTCATCGAGATCTGCGTTTAAAGCCAGTCCAAACCCTGAATTACAAGAAAAACGTTTGGGGAATGAAAGAGCTGATAGTTGTGGCTGAGTCGGTGGACAGAGAGTGAATAGGGGTGTGCGAACTCTACCCACCAATTGACCTCAACCCAAGGTACTCGATACAAATAGTTTTCATGTGTGAACTCAGCAAATTCGACACTGGAGTGTAAGTTGCACGTCCTCAGAACTCTTGAAAGTTGGTAAAACGAGGTACTTTGGCAGTTACTGCTTCCAAGTGAGGTGTCCAATTTGGAGCTGTTGTTTAAACAAAGAAGTTGGAGAAGAACTGGCCTGAATCATGAGGGAGGCAATGGTGTATTCTAGGATGTACATGGATGCTTCTGTGCCAGGCATAAAATATCATGTTTAGCTACTTGCATCACAACAGTAAACGGCAAGAAGAAGGCACAATGAACCACGAAGAGAAGGTCAACAGTTCGTGTGCATCCAGCATCCAGGATCTTGAAGATCACTTCCAAGTGAACCAGCTTCCCAGTCGGACCACGATTTTGCTGAAACCTTTGGAGAATCTTCTGGATCTTTCATGTGAATTTGGCAGCAACTCAAAGTCAAACCAGGAATATCCGTATCCGGGGATCATCTCTACTTCCTAATCTACTAGCGAAGAGAACAGGAAGAAAAGATCAGTCTTCATCTTTCACAATCAGTCAATCGCCTTCAGCGTTTTTGAGAGCCAAGGTTTGAGTTTACGTCTGTTATCAATAGAAGAGGAATAGCAATACTATAATGAGTGTGAACAAATGAGGTGAATTTCCTTCATACGAACCCCCAGTTTCTCTATCAAACAAGAAGATTAAGTTCAGTAAAAAAGTAGTAACATTTTGATCGTTTCAGGAAAACCAGCCTATATTCAGCAACTCATCTATGTATCATTTGAAGCTGCCAATAAATTAGAGGCACCTGCGCAGCCCACAACTTCAGATCTAACAAAGAAAAATTTTCAGAAGTCAACCAAACTTTAAATAGGGTAAAATTATGTTAGAAAACCAAAGCTGCAGAAATAATTTTAGATGCTACACCACTCACGAGATGCGCCCAGAGGCTGTAGAAGCGTCTTAATGTTTATCCTAGATATTTTAGTGTAAAAAATGAAGGTTTTACTATTATTGACGATGAAGTTTATGGTTTAAAAAAATGGGAATGAAAAGAAAAACGCTGCAAATCATTGCTCAAAGGTTTATTATTTTCTGTATAGATCACCCTTCTGTATAGATCACTGGTTCTCCATCAATAGCACCTACCACCATCTGTATTCTCCCTTGACCTTCCCTCTCAAATTTTAGCTTCCTGCGTTCAATAGGATTGAAAATGACTTCGGAGCTCACTCAGCTGATCAGTGATCTGAAGAGTGAAGAAGATCTCCTCGAATGCTGAAGACGCCTGGAAGAGCACTTCCATTCAATAGGATTGAAAATGGCTTCGGAGCTCACTCAGCTGATCAGTGATCTGAGGAGTGAAGAAGATCTTCTCGAATGCTAGAGACGCCTGGAAGAGCACTTCCATTCAATAGGATTGAAAATGGCTTTGGAGCTCACTCAGCTGATCAGTGATCTGAGGAGTGAAGAAGATCTCCTCGAATGCTGGAGACGCCTGGAAGAGCACTTCCATTCAATAGGATTGAAAATGGCTTCGGAGCTCACTCAGCTGATCAATGATCTGAAGAATGAAGAAGCTTTTGAGCAATGATTTGCAGCGTTTTTTACCCACCAACATTTGTTTTACCTACCAACTTTTTTTTACCTACCAGCTAGATACTACCTACCACACCATACTGGCTTCACACCTTCACAATCAAGTTTATTAGAAAGAACTAAACGCTTCACACTCGATTGGAAAAATAGAAAGCTTCATATTGAAATTTGATTACTGGTTACGCAGAAGGCAAAACTGTATACAAATCGAAGAAATGAACAGCGATCGCATTTTAGTCCGATAAAATTTGAATGGAGATTAGACCTCTTTTGCGATTCACACTCATGATTCTGTTTTATCGGAGGAAAACCTTCAAGTACTCGTAGGGACCGAACGGTTTGTCCTACAGAGCTCCGGGTGGTCTCAAAAATTTTTAAAAATTCAATACTATTTAAAATTGGTGAAAAAACGATACCTTTATTTAGAGAGTTTTCGAGCTAGGGCACTCTTGAAAATTTCAACCCTTAATTTTCACCCCTTAGAAGTGACCTACATCAACCAAAAACTTCGCGGCACAACTAGACCCCAAATGGAGCCCATATACCAAATTTGAACCAAATCGGTCCAGTGTTGCTAAGAAAAGTGCCGCGGACGGCGGACGGGGGACGGCGGACGGGGGACGGCGGACGGCGGACGGACATTGCAAATTTGGATTCTACGCACCTTGAAACGTAAAGTGACAAAGTTTGAGGGGGGGTTATAAAAATTTTTTGCGATACGATCACATAGGCTTATTATTAGAAATAATAAACCAAAATGAGATGAGTTTATTTGAAGGATGGTTGGTGGTAGTGACCTAGTCAGCAAAACATCAGCATATTATTATTATGATAATCAGCAATCAATCAGTTGAACTGGCTAGTATAAAGCAAATAAACTAGAAACAGGGTGTTTTGGTGGATCAAATTTGAGTAGGTCAAACAGGCATGTTCTGTTATCCATTGCAGCCTAATATACAGTGATTGGAAGATCTATGGGTTGGGAGGAAGCGATGTGCCACACCCACTTGATGAAAGTTTTTAGTTGATACCTTCTTTCGTCGAATGAAAGCCGCAAATTTATGCTCCACCTCCCATGTTTTCTCTCCTTCTTCTGGCAACCAGCAAATTCCTTCACCCCCCTCACCACCCCTGCTTGCGCAATACTTTTTATATTGTTCAATCCTGTGGCATCCCAAAAACTCCGTACCTCAGCTACAACGTTACCTCAAACCCCCACTCCATGAACCTTACTCCGATTAACGACGTTGCCAACTTTGTTAATATCACTGAAGAGTTTTCATACCGAGAAATCCTTCTTTTTATACCCTCAAAGTGGTCCGAAGGGTCCCCATAATAGCGACCTCCTTAACCCCCTTCGTACATCGGGAACCTTTAATATTCTTCGTTCTATTTCTTTCCCTTCTTGGGAGTACGACCATGTAAAACGCTGATAGCAGATAAAATCGTCCCTTCCCCGGTTTTTATGGTCCAAGTGTTTTGTCTAAACTAGTTTATCTTCAGAGGTTTTATGTCGACTGTAAAAGCACTGCTCCATTCCGGCCCATCTCAAGAATTCAAATGAATGTTTTAGCTTCCTCTTTTAGGTCTGCGATTTTGCATTATACTCCCGGTCTCAACTCCAATCTCGTTCGTTTCACGGGGGTCATGAAATGGCCATTAATTAGAGATCGAGCTACCTGCACCTGGTAAGAGAGCAACTTAGAGGGTGCAGCTCTCATGACTACTGAATATTTAATCCAAGGGCAATGGCAGTCCTTTACATCGCTTTTTATTGCCGAGCCTGCTCGACCGCCTATTCCGCCTCTCCATGCTCTCCATTCGGAAATCCCTTTGAAACTCATTGCGGAGATTTACGTGAAAATTCTTTTCAACAACTACTTAATACCTTCTAATGTACTTAACTCCAAACGGTTCTCAGTTCAGAAAGGAAGTAGAGTGATAACGAGCAAAAGTGACCGAAAGTTAGTTCCGTGTATCCTTACTAGAAAGCGCTACCCTGTAGAATAGATGAGTGGATTTTTCTCACACCATCCTGAATAACCACTATATCAGAAAAGCAAAAAGTCGCCAAAATGATCGAAACCTCAAGTTCACAGTCTATTTATAGGAGAACAAATGGATGACATTTTTTCCCTATGAAGTTGTCTCAGTTATTCAGTGGCTCTCAAAAACCTTCTCTGCAAAACTATGAGTACCTCTGTGAGATATCTCAAGACATATTGGCATCACTTTTCAGGAGAACAAAAATTACCTAGAACACTACCTCAATGAGGAGAACAGTCTTTCAATATTATTCTTCAAATACAATTTCGGTTGAAATAGAAAGAACGAGTGGATGGATGAGTTTTTTCCCAACTCCAAACTTCCCCATGTAACCACCATATTAGTGCTGATAACATGACGTCTGAAAGGAATGGGAAGGATAGTTTTTCCATCTCAAACTTTGGAATATGTCAATTTCTGTTGTTTTTAAACATTTTAGTGATTCTTTCTGCTAAAACACGGTTATGTTTAGAAGTCCTCAAAAGATTTAAACATAATCCATTTCATCAGCTTTACAACGATAACTCAATTTTTAGGTTTGTAATAAAATTTGAGGAGGAAAGTGGTCTTTGACTGTAAAAAAACGTGTTATTTCAGCGAAAACTGAGTGAAAAGAGAAACCAATCAACAATATTCCAGGAATCAATTTTGGAACTAATTCGCAGCAACTCTTCCCTCTCGAGCACTTGTTTTAATCCCGTTTAAAATACAACTTTTTTCACTTTGAATAACACTATAATACTGAATACTCGGAAGCTTTTCGGATAATTACAGTTCTTCTCATTCCATTTGAGCGAAGCTACAAAACTTGTACTATATGTATTTGAATTGAGTAGGAAAGCACCAGTATTACTACAATGACACCAATTGGATCTAAATTGGATTTTTTTTTTCTGCAAGAATTATTTTCTTGAAATCAGATTTTATTTTTCTCTGGTATCGAAAATTTTGCTACTAACAGCAAAGTAATTTCTCAAACGTGGATATTGAAAAGAGTTGTAAATCATGTCCCACCAATAAGTACAACTGTTATTGAATTCTGCCAGTTAGATTCAAGCTTGATAAAATGTGCTTGCACTTGAGTCGCTCGTACACGTTCGCATTTGATTCAAACCGCGAGGAAATCAACTCCACAACATGCGTTGAGCTCTGATCCAATTGTACTCTTCAGAATCTCACCCGACAATTATTATAATTCCTATAATAGGACTGTGCCAGAACAAATAGTAATGCGTTATACCTAGAAAAAGCTCATGCAGAACCTGTTGGGGATCCTTCCATTTTACTGAATGCCATCTCCAGTTCTGGTTGAAGAGATACCAGACTACTAGTGATTCCGCCACGATGCATCTCCGAGCAAAAGGTCGGCGTCATAACTTGCGAGTCTATCAACATCAGTATTCCAGATGAGTCCGAGATGGCCGGTCCCCCCCTATGGAGATAGCCAGCCCCGGGGAATTTCTGGTTATTCCAGACCTTCGTATGGCACACCCCCCGCCATCTCTCGTTTTTATTATCTCCCATGGAGAAAAAGGGTTCATGAGCGCTGCCGGAACATAGGAAAAGGAAGGGAGGGGTTCAGACATTCAATGGAGTCCCCATTTTATTGGCGATCGTATAAACAAATAGTCTTTCACTCGTGGAAGCGCTTTTGGAAGAGAAGGGGTGAGTAAGCCCGGTGTCTTTTATACCCCGAACTGCTCGTGCAGGCTTCTCGCCGCCGATGCTTCTCGGGTAAAGAACGATTAACATTCGACCAGCCCTTCCCCTCTCTTTCTTTCCTATTTTTTTAATATATTTTTTTCTTCACTTCTCGACCCCTGCGATTTTATATTAGAGCTAGAGCACTGGCCTGCAGTCCAACCCTTTTTACAGTTTCCCCATACTGAGCTCAACAGAATAAAATTTCTTCCTTCGTCCATTTTCACGCCACTTGGATCTTCCATCAATCATAAACCTCCATTTAATCAGAAATCAGTAGAAAAAATCAAAGAGAAGTACGATTCTCCGTTCCAAGAGACAAGAAAATCCAAGCGAAAAATTTCATAGGTATACTACGTCTGCATGACCGCTCAGTCGTGCGGGTACTGTATAACTATTGCGCCGGCCATCGAGCATCCAGGAATGCTTTTGATGCATTATTCAGTTTCTTAATAGTTTATGAATTGGAGCGGCTCATTAAAACCCCCAGATGAAGATTCATTCAACAATTTTTAGTGAGTTCATGTGAAAATGAGTGGTATCGTGAGTATGTGAGTTGTTCGACGGTGGTGGCTAGTCTGAGTTTGAAAGGTGGAAAGAGGGATCTAGTTAAAGGAAGAGCTGAGCTGACTTGACTTTCGTTCCTCAACTTCTAATTCTTCAGTAGATAGAGTTGGAAGAACCACAGCACCCAGCCATAGCTCTCTTGAAGCTCCCTCAAACCTTCAAAAAATAAGCTAGGTTGGCAAGTGGAAGATAGCCATAAAAAACGCAAGATTTTAAATTTGTTTTCTTTAAAGATTTTTATTGCTCCAAGTATTTATACTTAGTAGCAGTTTTGCGATAATTTAATTTTGTTATGATTGGAATAATAAAGCTATTAAAATATTTACTGAGTCTTTTGGTCCATGTGGATAATCGTTGATAAGTTATTATACACGTATTTATCCTATTGACGGACAACTCACTGGTATGACTTGAACTTAATTACTGCTCCAACTCATGAGGTTTTCCTCCTTTTGAGTAGGTCATTGACATCAAGGAGACAGACAGCATCAAAATGTAACCTTGAAGCAGCTGATGGTGGGCGATAGCTTGTGTCTTGATCACTTCGTCTACTGAATCGACTTGCAGCTCAAAGTGCAGTCGAACGTTCCTGGTGTACAGGCATGCATCGACACAGAACCTCAATACATTATTTTGGAACTGCTATTTAATTTTGCGATTACTTGGAGCGGTGCAGCCTCACAACGTCGCGAAAAGAAGTAAAAGTAAAGTAAACAACCATCTCAGGTTGAATTTTCGTCCAACTACCATTCCTGAAAGGGGAGATCAGAATTGTTACTGATGAATTAGCTCATTGCTACTTATTGCTTGACCCGCTTAAGTGGAGCGGGATTCACCAACGGCCCAACCCAAAAAATCATCAAGGCCTGCGATACCACCCTCGAACGGTCACTAATCCATAAGTCCATACTGGTTTGATGACTTGATTGCATAGAGTAAGCTTATTCTTAGACGACATTTTCGAATGACGACCCATTAACTAATAGATATTTTTGAAGTGAGTTCCTGTTTCTTTTTCTTGTGACATGAGCTTTCCAACGGCTTTAAATCCAAGGTAATGCTAAATCGATGGTATTTGGATTCTACTGATTCGCTTAGAAAATGGAGAGTAGGAATTATAGTGAAAGGAAGAGTTGAAGTGACCTTCATGTTCCGCTAGCTTTTTTGAGCTTCTAGTAGCCCATTTTCCATAAAGAGTGGTTTGAAGAGTGAGGAGAACAGAGGTTAGGTGGGTAATTAGTCGAGTAGCTTAGCTTCACAGAACTGAATACTGAGACCTCTCTCCTTTCGAGCATTTGTAGTAAAGAATGCTGACACATGTCGCCTGTATACTTTTGGATCACGTCTGTCGGGAGTTGAGAAAACGAGTGATCTGACTCAATATTGAGATCCCTAACGCACCAAACAGGTAATCTACCAAGTTTAGACTTCACGATATGACATCAACTCGACACTTGTACTTGGCAGAAGATTGATTGATTGATTGAATTGTTTATTTAAACACCTGGGGTACAGTAGGGCCTTAAGGCCCTCTCTTCCCTGTCCCCAGGAACAATTAATACAACATATAATACCTCAATTACAATACAATGCATTAACAATAAAAAAAAATTAACCAAAATTTAAAATTAAAGGTACAACATAATAAAACAATGGTATACAAATTAAATTGTAACTTTTGTCTCCAATATATAAATACCTTTTACGAATAAGGAAAAAGTATCCTACCTACACTGATACATCATATTTATTTTGTAAAATAACTTTATACTTCATTCTGAAACCTCCTACGCTCTCTTCAAAATCAAAAATATCCCTATTTTCATTGAAAGATGGTAAGTTGTTCGGACACCGTCACCTCGCTTCATTGAACGACTCTTCCCACCACTACTGGCAACCATGTGAATCAATTTGTGCCGAGTAGGTCGCCGTTCGGGGTGATAGAAGGAACAAAATAGATTCCCCTTTTCTCTTTCTTTTATTCCGATTCTCATCGTCGATACCGGAAAGGGTCACCGAGGGGGGTCCATGATGGGTGTACTTTCTCCGTCCATAGGGAAATGTCCCGGAGGCAAAAAAAGGGGGAAAAAACAGCCTCGCATACGAGGAAGGGTAGCTAAGGAATAAGGGCGAGGAAAAGGGTAGCTAAGGGAAAGGGCCAGTGCTTCCTTCTCATACCACCGAATCTTCACGCTACATTTGCCAAGACGTGTTCTTCCCTTTCCCAATAAGTCGGTTCCCTCAGCCACCGCTAGGACACATGTCAGGGACCCATGTGTGTTCAGGGTCCTGTTGCAAGAGTCCCAACTTCCCTCTCCGCCATCGTTTTCCATTACATCGTTGGCACTGCTGTCCTAAGCAAGAAAGGCGTATCTGGAATTTTTTCTTTTTTGCAACATAAAAGAAGACGTCTCAACCATTCAACTACTTACCTACTTTTAAACAATGATTTTCTACTACAACCCTTAATGAAAAAGTTCATGAAAAATCTTTCTTGTTCAGGAATTACTTTCTTCAATAAAAAATTACCTTCAATTTCGTATTAGGTTTTTCAAATAATACGTCCTCAAACTACAGCTGTCTGCAACGTGCAATTTGAGCGGAAACAAGTCTTGGTTTGAGATTCTGAATGAAAGAGAATTTTTTGCGCCATATGAAACGAAATTACAACGGTTCGTAATTTCAGCAGCGGCATTCTTGTCGGCTATTTCGTGGGTCGGTATTCCTACTTGTCCGAGAATCAGGCACAACATTACTTCCAATAATCAAGAAATATCGTGTTGTTATGAGTATGTTTGGAATGAGAGGTTGATCATCGATACCACTCCTTAGGGCATGTATTGCTCTCAAGGAGTCCGAAAAAATCACCGGTCTTTCTTGAAATATCTGCCAATTCCAAAAATTCAAATTTTATTTACCCTGACAGCAGAGTTGGGCGTAGTTATTAAAAATTTAGTTTAAATGAATTTTCCACTAACTATTAGTTGTTAGATGTAAGATGCAACTACTTTTTTTTAAAACTATATCAGTTGTGAGTCCAACTACATCTAAATTAGTTGAAAAAGTTAGTAGCAACCTCCAACACACAACTAAACTTTTAGTTACATTTGCACGAATAACAACTAAAGTTTTAGTTGAAGTTGCACGAATATCAACTAATTATTTTTTGCTTCCGAATTTACCTAAGGCCAACTTACACAATCACTGAAAATTTCATGAAAATCGGGTGGACATTGTCGAATGTGAAAACAACGCTTTCACTACCTTAGGAAGACTCGGAAGCAAAAATTTAGTTGTTGGTAGTTATTTATTAATCGAGCAACTACAACCAAAACTTTGGAAGATAATTTGAAGGGTGCATCCAAATTTTTCAATTAATATAGTTGTAGTTGCTTTCACAACTACAACTAATTTAGTTGAAAAAAAAAGGTAGTAGCTCCCTTCAACTAACAACTAAGGTAGGCTGTAGTTGAGGTTGAGTTCGAATAATTTAGTTGTACTTAGTTGTTAGTTGGAACTGATTTTCGCCCAACGTTGACTAGCAGTAACTGTTTAAAAAATAGGAATTTACCACTTTCAAGGAAATTTTATGAACAAAGAGTTTTTTCCCACATGAAACCCATCAAATAATTTTGTTTTGACATCAGGGAGAGAGAAAATTTAACGCTCTTTCCAACGGTAATGTCATATTTAAACTTACTGTATAAATTATGGTAGTTACAGCCAAAAAAAGTGTGTCACCGAAAACATCCCAGGATTTCCACAGCTGTCCCGAGGTGCCACCGGAGAAACCAGAATTTAATTGAAATTTAAAATCAAATGGGCAAGAGAATTTTTCGTGAGCTACTGAAAGTCTCAAATAAATGGTTCAAAAAATTTAAATCTGCCCATTAGTTTTTAAATTTTAATTTAAATTTAATTAATCTGGTAACATCTCGGGACGTCTGTGAAGTTCCTATGATGTGTTCGGTGACAATAGTGACACCATGGTCCAATTAGGATTAAATGAACAAAAAGTCGGATTTTAAGCTGAGTGAAAAATTATAACACACGATATATGTATGATGTTTTTGGTTGCAAATTAGTTGTAGACCACATTATTTGATTCACCGTGAATACTATTCTTAAGTGGTGTTTACAATGGGGAGTTTCCCGAGAACAATATTTCCTTTTTACATTTTGTGGTTTATCCAAAAATGAAAAAAAATTATTTCAAACCCAACCACTAAGGTACATTTTGTGGTTTATCCAAAAATGTACCTTAGTGGTTGGTTTTGAAAAATTGTATCATAAAGTCGTTTTGCATGGCTGTGAGTTACGAGTAATACCCCCTTTTGTGCACTCTGCAGTAGTACATACGGAGAGGAGTGATAGAACGTCGTGAGCACAGCGGCGAAGGAGACGGAAGAGAAGAGAACGCTAATCCCGTTACAACCCAATTTCCTTTGTCTTAAGATTTAATTTTAATTGCTTTTCACGTACAAGCGGTCGGAGAGAACACGAGAAATGCGAAAGGGAAAAGGGCGGATGATTTCACAGAGCGAGGGAGGGCCTTGGGAGAGAGTGGGGGATTCTGGATGGGGCTGAGTGCCCCGCGGAGTGGGGGTAAAGCCTAATTAATGAGACTCCCTTTTTTACTCTTTCCAGAGGTATGAAAAGAAGGGAGGGGAAAAAGGGAGAAGATTTGTGAACAATTTCTTTACACAATTATACCTAATTACCCTTGGGAGGGGAGGTGGCTCCGTGCAGTTATTAGTCGGCTCATTAACTTTGGAACCGCTTCCCAGGGCATTTGTTCTGTCGGAGTCCGTCTTCGAGAATTCACCCCCCCCCCCCCCCAGGATCGCTATCACCATAATTTTCTGTTCCGCTCACTTTTTACCCATCCTTTCTTCATCACTGGTTGCATTTCAACTCATTCCTCCTTCGCCGGAAATTCCCATCGTGAGCTTCTTCCTTTATTACAGGGTAATTCATATAGAAACATCGTAAAAGTAGTAAAAATCTAACGTGAAAAATTCAAGTTTCACAATTATTGTGATAAAAATTCACAATTATGTGATAAAAATCACTCATTATTATATTATTATAATATAATAATGAGTGATTTTTATCAGTTATGCATGTATGAAGGAACTCATAATGTGGATGATAGACACATAATTTATTGGATTTTCGGATTCTACGTACCTTGAAACGTAAAACATCAAATTTTGAGGGGGGGGGGGTAAACATTTTGTTTTTTGCTCGATTCCAAAGTAGAGTTGTGTAAGAAAAGGTCATTTGGCGGATTCGAATCCCAAACGGTCACTCATTATAGAGACCAGGTCTTTTGAATCCGTTCACCCGTTCATTACGTTCACACACAAGACAAAAAATCAACCGGTCTGAAGTCATAAAAACGAGCGAGTCGGTAAACCGAACGAGTCGGAACGTTGGAACCCAACAAACAACATCCATAAGGATCCAAGTCGTGACTCGAAAAAACGCTGAGTCGAAAAACCGAACGATCGGAATAGGTTACATTGATTAATTGAGGAGACGATTTGAATGAATCGAATAAGCTAAAAGACAAAAACGAATAAGAGATCGATTCGCATCGTATGAATCAGTCTTTGAGTGTTTTTGGTATGTCAGTTTTGTCTTCCACCCACTTCCATCTACTTCTTTCTGTTGATATTTCCATGCCATTTTCACACATTCATGATCTATGTACAAACATGGATGTATAAAAATACATTATACATCCATATTGCGGGCAATTAATTTGTTTTGTAGGCCTTCTGACATTGTTCTCTGAATTTTTCCGAAAACCTCGATTGGTGGGTTGATGAACGAATGACCGTGTTCGTTTTGACAACCCGTTCAGTTCAGACAAGGTCGTTTTGAAGATAAGGTCTTTTCAATACGTTCACTCCTGACCGACACACCTCTATTCCAGAGGCTTATTATTGAAAATAATAAACCAAAAAGGATTTTCATAGAGGAAACTTCAAACATTTTCTGTTAATATATATCGAGATTATTGCAGTAAGTTCATTTTTTCTCAAAAATTGCCAACACCTGGGGGTTTTCGGTAAGTCCTTTGAGGTGCTCAATGCAAATCATAAGTAGCGTTCTGCTACGTGAGAACTGTTTATTTGGTACAGTAGGTACACAAAGAAATGGTCTACGATTAAACTTTCCAAACTGTTGTTCTTGACCACAAAAATGTATTCAAAATGCTAGAAGTTTAACAGTAAATTTATTAAAATGAATGTAAATATCGAAGAGAGTTACTCACGGGCATAGTCTGACTCCCGTGTAAGCTGTTGATTGCCGCTTGAGCCTCCAGGTGCGAGCTGAACTTCACAAATGCACAACCTGAAAAACGAGAAAAGAGAATTTTGAAATGGAGGTTTTTACAAACCTTTTTGCTTCAAGGTAGCGGAAGCATTGTTTTCACTTTTCAAGGTTAAAATAAAACATGTTATCCAAAATCGAAATTTCCACTCGCATCTTACGTTTCAGGTCTTCCTGAACAATTTTGGTTCCGTGTCTGTCTGTCTGTCATGAAGTCCTCGTAATGGGCAAAACTATTCGAAGTTATTGTCCGATTTCGATAACATTTTCAGGGATTGTTCAGATTGGCAGATAGTTGAAAATCATGGCCCCCAAATTGATAGTGGCTTCTGTGCATGCGCAAACGTAAAATCCATGTAACAGCCATAACATCTACATTTTCCATCCGATTTTGATTAACTTTTCAGGAATTGTAAGGGATGCTGTGTAGATGGTCTCCTGAAAAGGTACTTAGAGATCGATGTTTTGAGAGTAGCTACTATGCATCGGATCATCCATACAACCAGGTTATGGATACGAGGCATCTATGTGCCACACCCCCTTGGCATATTTTCTTTAGTAGATCAGAATTTTTTAGTATATCATAATTTTAGTAAGCTTTTTTAGTAAGTAAAGTAAACAACCATTTCAGGTTGGATTTTCGTCCGACTGCAATTCCTGGCGTCGCGGACGTCATCATCTGTCTTCCAAAGGGAAGATCAGAATTTGTTCTGATGATTTCGCTCATATCTCCCCATTACCCTAATGAACCCCTAATGTTATATACCCTAATGTTATTACCCTAATGTTATATTTTAACTACCCTAATGAATTAAAATGCACCCTGTTCAATAAGTTAAATGATGGAAAAACTAATGTGGCATTACTTCTGAAAAACTTTTATTACAACAAGTTGCCAACAATATAGATAATGTGATGCCCTCTTCCGAGGAATCACAGAATTATTCGCGACCACTTCTTCTCCAGCAGTCAGGGGAGTAAATTTAAAACTAAAAAGACCTGAGTAACAAATTAAAGGGTGTTTTGGCACATGGTTGCCTCCTTTATATTTAATTGTGCTTGGGGAAATTCGGAAGTTGAAATTCGGAAACACCTGTCAACGAACATTGAGTCGTCATCATCTCATCCCGTACTGGAGCTGGAAATCAAATTTGCGAGATTTTTCAATGCATGGATGTTAACTATCCATGCACAGAGTAAGTGCCATATTACATTGCCATTTATATTTGAATTACGCCCCTTTCTCTTTTCTAAATAATTTGTTTGTGGAGAGTCGCTCTGATTGTAAAATATTAATTGAAGAAACAAGTATTCAAATTGTGACAAGTTCTATCAAATTAAATTTGAATTGCCATAATTTGATTTTCATTTGAAAACCACACTCCTGCACGACCTGTTATATTGTATGTTTTTTCTGGACTTAAATTTGCTTTATTTCTTAAAAAGGTAGCCTGCTCACACGCTAAATAAGTCCCACCCCTGAAGATCATGAAGCTCTGTCGCCGTAGTTCATTTCTTCGAGTATTTTAATGGGAAAGCGAAGATTTTAAAATATATATATTTTCCATTTAAAGAAATTGGAACAAGGGGCATTGCAATACTTACCGACCCCATTTTTCATTTTCATAAATAATTTGCAAGTCCTTCTGTATCGCTTCACTACAAAATTTGTAGTGAAGCGATACATAAGGACTTGCAATTTAATAGTATGTTAATCAACATAGTATAATGTTATTGTACATGCACACACAGTGTAAGTTTGCCGAGTAGCAATATCATTCTAATGTAGCCACGGAAGCTCATCCCCTATCACGGGCCTTAAGCCTTTATTGGGGATTAATTTCCAAAACTAAGCAAATAAGGTAATTTGTGAGAAATTACTGTCTTCTTTTCCTTATTATGTATTGTTTTTTATGATTGTATGTACTATTTACGGAAATAAAATTAAAAAAAAAATTACTTCACCACCCTGGGTTGTGATGGGGGGGGGGATGAGAGCCCCGGACGCCGAAAACCGCACGCTGCCGGCGATGAGCCTTGAACTCACGACCTCCGCAGAAGTCGGTCCAAAGTCCATCGCGAAACAACGACGCCCCAAATAGATTCAATAAAGAACATAAATTCTACTAGGCTGTTAGATCTAATGAGCCGATTTTTAATCCAAAAATTGAGTTGGATTTTGATGGTATTTTCGTAGGTTTTTTGTAGTAATGTACTATGTAATAATAATGTAGTAATGTAACTATGAACTTCTCTCCAAATTCGATAAAGCTTTATCGTCGTTACAGTGTGACTTCCAAACTCGCTCACTTGCTAGCGCAGCCCCCCCCCCTTCCACTCCCTTCACACCATTTATACCTGACTCTAAACGATTCCACTCTCTTTCACCCTCCACTTCTCTTTTTCCGTCGAGGAATCAACGAGATGAGTATTTCCTTTCAGATTCCCTTTGAAGTGAGTGCTTTTCTTTCATTTTTTGCTCCTCGGCTTCTGCTCCTTTGACGGTCCAATTATTTCGTTTCAGTCGGGAGGATTTCGCATTCTTCCTTTTCATCGTTAGGTGGGTACCTAAGGGCGGGGCTGTAATGGTGTTGCATTCACCTTCTAAACGCGCCGGCGAAACCAGCATCATTTCGCGTCAGACGGGAACGTCGAAAAGGTTTGAAAGAGGCGCTTAGGAACCCCGACTGAAGGGAGATTTTCAACAAACCATGGCGCCTCAGGGTCAGTAACATGACCACGAACTTCCTCATCCGCGTCACTGCGTATCGAATTAACATGTTGTTGTGTTATTATCAACATGTTGTTGTTTGCTTTAAAATGCAGATCGCGGTGAGTGATGTTGGCATCTTGGAGGAGAGGTGCGGCTTGCAGAGTCCTGTAATCAGCCACTATTGGGCCGACGTTACGTTCTTCCACAAATTGATCATAGGTGAGTTCGACTAGCCAATTCTTCTTGCCATGATTAACCTTTCGATAGTCGCGCGTACCATTGACCAAATATTCTCATTGAGGGTGATGCTGGAACGAGCCCGAGAATACAGCATCCAAACCCATCACCTGTTTGTCGATTTTTGGGCAGCATACGACAGTGTGAGGAGATAAGAGCTCTATGTAGCCATGCTTAACATGGGGGTTCCCTCAAAGCTCGTTAAGCCAGTCCAACTGACCATGACATCAGTGCAATGCTCGGTCAAAGTAGATGGTGAGCTCTCGGACCAATTTCAAACGCACCAAGGTCTGCGACAGGGTGATAGCCTGGCCTGCCTGCTGTTCAATTTTGCACTAGAATGGGCAGTGAGGGAATCGGGTATCCAGGTGGGCTGGACCATTTTTAATCACTCCTCGTAAATATTAGGATATGCAGATGACATAGATGTGGTCGGGAGAAATTTTCATGCTTTGAGCTCAGCTTTCTCCAAATTAAGAGCGATGGTTGCGAGGATGGGCCTAGTAGTGAATCTATCCAAAACAAATTACATAGTGACGAGCCACCAGGGCAGGCCCCCGGACCAGATCCAGTTGGACGGATGCTCCTTTGAGAGAGTCAAGGAGTTTGTTTATCTTGGCTCCTTGGTAACCGAAGATAACGATATGGAGAACCATTGCAGCCAACAAATGCTACTTTGGACTGGTTCGGCATATGAAGAGTAGGTTTGTATGAAACGTTAATCAGGCCAGTGCTCATCCATGGTTCTGAAACCTCGACATTTCCAGAACTCAGGAAAACCAACTTCTCCGATTCGAAAGGAAAATATTAAGAAGGATTTTCGGAGCGATCTTCGATCCTGATGAGCTGGCCTGGCGAATAAGAACAAACGTGGAGATAAAAGATATGTATGCTGACAGAGATGTGGTCCAGCATATCAAGATTGGTCGCCTTCGGTGGGCGGGTCACCTTGCTAGAATGAGCCCTGATTCAGTCCCTAGGAGGCTCCTAGAAGAAGAAATATATGCCACCCGACAACAGGGGCGCCCTAGACTGCGATCGGGGGACTCCTAGAATTGTATTTTCTACATTTGGGAAAATTTGATAATACCACTTAGAGCGTTACCAAACCTTGTGATTTACGTTATTTTCAACGTTTGGAAAATTAAACAGAGCGTTTTTTCATAATAAATACATTGTTGGGAGAATTATTTCGTCATCCATCATCACCTTTTCTATAATCCTTGGGGTTTTGCTTCTTAAAAGACGGATCAATGTTGTATATGTGACACAAAGCGCTACTATCCATGTCGAGTTGGAGGCTCAACTACCAGAAGGTTGAGGGGGTCTCACTCGGTCGCCGTACTTTCCTTGTTCGGGGTTAGAATTTCCTTGAATTACAGGCGCTAAAATTTCAAAAATGTACCTAACTTTAAACATTTCAAGGAGTTTCGAAATTCATTAGCTCAGCGGAATTGAAAATCTAAAAGATTGCTGGAATCATCAAAATCGAACAATAATTCCCAGAGAAAAAAGGGAAAAACTTAACTGAATAAACGGGTTTTCCCATTTTGGTTTATTATTTTCAATTTTTCGGAATCGCTCAAGAAAAAATTTGTTTAACCCCCCTGTGATTTAACCTCGGGCATCGGGAAAAGGATTACGGCAATTAACTGTACGAGAAAACGGTTTATTGTACAGCATTTTAAGTGGTAATAAAAGGAATAAGCAGCACTACTTGAAACCCGGGTGAACGGTATAACAATCTAGTCTGGACTGACGAAGATGGCGGAACAGGGCCCTTTCGGGGAAATGAACTAAAACCGTACTATTTAATGTTCTTTCATTGTACTAAATTACACTCGTACTGGTTCTCATATTCCGGTTCGCAATTGAACTAAGTTGCACCAATTAAACGGGATAAAACGGGGGCAGCGCTGGCCCCTGTGGGCGGGCTTTGGAACTAACGGTCTTTGTTCCTTTCGGCTAGGAATAGGCGGGAGGTACAAACACCCCCAAAAATTTGTTGGTTAACGTTTCAAGGTACGTAGAATCCAAAAATCGAATAAAAATTTGGCCGTCTATCCGAAAAGGAAGATTTTGTCACTATTCATAAAGGAACATCGAGGGATCACGAAAACTCTTAAAATATTTTTTAGGAATCGGACTATTAGCATGGAACATGCTTTAGCTTTGGACTAACCACTCGAAAAACGTCACGCGGTTATTCTCCACCCGTCCACCCCATCCCTAGTCCGCCGAAAAGCGCGGCTAAAGCATGTTCCATGTTTCTTGAATTTTTTCGAGGAATTGTTGTTTTTGATAGTCATTTCCAACCGAAGAGGCTGATAAAAGACTGACTGACGCGAAACCAATTTTAAAAAAAAATGAGCAGAACTTTGCTGTTACACAACTTTCTTTTAAATCAGCTGGTAAGGAAAGTAAATACATTCAGTTATACACTCCTTCCGCCTCCTCAAAAAGTTCGATAATCGCTCTAATTTGATCAATATAACTTTTTTTTCCTTCTGATACACTACTTTCTTTTAAATCAATTGGTAAGGGAAGTAAATACATTCAGTTATGCACTCCTTCCGCCTCCTCACGAAGTTCGATAATCGCTCTGATCGGTTCAATTATAACTGATTTCCTGCTGATGGCCTACTTTCTTTTAAATCAGCTGGTATAGAAAGTAAAGAAATTAATTTTTTCTCTCCTTCCACCTATATTCGCTACTTAGTTAAATGAGTTGGTAAGGAAAGTAAAGACATTCAGTTATGCACTACTTCCTCCTCCTCACGACGTTCAGCATATTTTTTCATCAAAGTGGCTTCAATGTTTGAAAGATAAACAAAAATTAATTAATCCATAACGCCGGAGGTAAGAAAAACAAGGAGGTTGCAAAACGTTTATGAGGGAGAACGTACAATGTTTTTTAAAAAGGGAACATTGTTATGGTGAGTTCATGGGTGGAGGTTCTCATGGGTGGGGGTGGGTTCATGGGTGGGGCGGGGGCGGGAACGAGGTTGGCCGGAGGGCGGGGACTCTTATCACGACTCGGCCAGGGATGTTTTAATCCCCCGTCACCCTTCCGCCATCTCATCCGGAAACAGAGTTCAGGCGCCTCCGGAGGGGCGAAAATTTAACCACCCCCTCCCCCCGGTCGAAATTTAACCCCTCACCTTAGAATTCATCCCCACCTTGGAATTCACCCTTCCCTAACACCCTAGTGTGGTCTTTGGCTTAATGCACTTAACTCCCTCCCCCCCTTCTTCGCAACCTTTCACCTCCTTCCACTACTTTCTCTTTCCCTTTTCTCATCGGGAGCACCTTGAAGTCCCCGCCACACATCAGGGGTTAGAAACAGGGGCCTCTCTTACAAGGGGCCATCAATCCTCGTCCTCCCTCCCTCCAGAACCGCACACCTATTAACCACCTCCTCCTCCTCCTCCTGACGCCTCACTTTCCCTCCTATTTCACCTCCCGGCGGCCTCCCATAAACAAAAGCTCCGGGAATATTAATTCTCCGTAATTGATCACGTGCTCGAGCTCTTGGCGTTGAAGGAAGAAAAAACCTCCTCCAAGCAGGTGTGGCACATAGCTTCCTCGTATCCATAACGCGGTTTTATAAATAACACGACAAGAGATCTCCAAAAACCTACAAAATCTGAGGAAAAAAGGACAACCAGGAAATGACCAGATGATATTGAGAGGAACTCAATGCTAAGCAATGATCTAACAAGCTTCGATTCTCATCATTATTGATGTCTTTTTAGAGAGAAAGATACATTTACTCGATAAAAATGCAAACCTAGGTGAGATAAAACAAGTCAATTAGCGAATTTTCGAGTTTTGAGAGGAAATTTTAACATGTGTGTCACTTCAGACAATAAATTGTAAAAAAGAAAAAAATTAAAAAAAAAAAATGTAATTATAATGGAAGGATGAATTTGTTGGCCATTTTTGGACCTCCTCCGTCCAAAAGCTCTGTTTTTCGAGAATTGTTTTATTAGAATTTACCGTTATTTGTAATCTATGTTAGTCCGTACAGTTTGAGAAATTTTTACAATTTAAATAGCTAGAATGTTCGCACGTTTCGCTCGTTTTTTTTTTTATAGGGAACAGGAATGGGCGAGTAAAGCGTGAGCAAGCAGAAGGAGGTGGCTCAAGGTAGAAAGGCAAAGGGCGAAGGGCGTCGCGAGAGTGCTGGAAACAAAGGGCTTAAAAGACCGTACGGACCGAACAAGCAACCAAACAAATGTCGAGAGAGTGTTGCAAACAAGCAGACGGACCAAACGAGCGAGGAAACGGAGGTTCCTCGGGCTAGCAAACAGGGGTGGCGATGGTGAAAACAAACGGAAGTAGCTCGGGCTAGCGGACGGGCTTCACGAGCGTTCAGCAAACAGGCGGTTGAAACGAGCAAACGGACCGAACGAGCAATCAGATAAACGTCGCGAGAGTGCAGCAAACAAAGAGCTCGAAAGAGCAAACGGACCGAACAAGCAAGCAAACAAATGTTGCGAGAGTGCTGTAAGAAGGTGACTCAAACGGGCAAACAGACCGATCAACAGCAAGGAAACGGAGGTGGCTCGGGATGGCGACCGAGCCTCACGAGAGTGCTGCTATCAGGCGGTTAAAACAAGCAAACGGATCGAACGAGCAATCAGATAAACGTCGCGAGAGTGCTGCAAATAAAGATCTCAAAAGAGCAACGGACCGAACAAGCAACCAAACAAATGTCGAGAGAGTGTTGCGAATAGGGGCAAACAAGCAGACGGACCAAACGAGCGAGGAAACGGAGGTGGCTCGGGCTAGCGAACGGGCCTCACGAGAGTGCTGCAAATAAAGATCTCAAAAGAGCTAACGGACCGAACAAGCAACCAAACAAATGTCGAGAGAGTGTTGCAAATAGGGGCAACGAAGCAGACGGACCAAACGAGCGAGGAAACGGAGGTGGCTCGAGCTAGCAAACAGGAGTGGCGATTGTGCAAACAAACAGTAGTAGCTTGGGCTAGCGAACGGGCTTCACGAGCGTTCAGCAAACAGGCGGTTGAAACGAGCAAACAGACCGAACGAGCAATCAGATTAACGTCGCGAGAGTACTGTAAATAGAGATCTGGAAAGAGCAAACGGACCGAACAAGCAAGCAAACAAATGTTGCGTGAGTGCTGTAAGAAGGTGACTCAAACGGGCAAACAGACCGATCAACAGCAAGGAAACGGAGGTGGCTCGGGCTAGCGAACGGGGTTCACGAGAGTGCAGCAAACAGGCGGTTGAAACGAGCAAACGGACCGAACAAGCAATCAGACAAACGTCGCGAGAGTGCAGCAAACAAAGAGCTCAAAAGAGCAAACGGACCGAACAAGCAAGCAAACAAATGTTGCGAGAGTGCTGCAAGAAGGTGACTCAAACGGGCAAACAGACCGATCAAGCAGCAAACAAATGGAAGTAGCTCGGGCTAGCGAACGGGCCTCACGAGAGTGCTGATAACAGGCGGCTAAACCGAACAAACGGACCGAACAAGCAAGCAAACAAATGTCCTGAGAGTGCTGCCAACAGGTGGATCAAACGAGCGAGAAACGGCAGTCGAACGGAGAGCTCGCAAACGGACATCCCGAGAGTCCTGCAATTGGGTGGCTTAAATAAGCAAATGGGCGTCGCGAGCATGCAAACAAGCGGGTGGCTCAGACGAGCAAAAGGACCAAACGAGCGAGTGAATGAGTGTGCAAGTAGAGAAAAAAATCATATTAAAATTGGGGATCTGATTGAATTTGCTGAAAAAAACACGCCATTCCTAAGCTCACGTCTCAATCTTTGAAATAGAAAAACCTGCAGCTAGTTTTATTGGTGTCATAGGGCTTAAGTGATGGTTGAAATGGAGTATTTTCTTGAATTCGCCTTAGGATTTCATAATCGAGTTCAACGCGAAACAGCAAAAACTATTTAATTTACCACGGATTTTCAGTTAAAAAACGAGGTTTTATTCACGTGAATGCTACGAGCCGAAAACCTGAGTATTACTCGTTGAATGCTCACCAAATATCAAAAACGAAATCAATCAAATAAAACGCTTTTTCTCCCACCCCCCAAACACGGCATAAAACCGTTTCAACTCCATCCAACCTGAACGAGGTACAGTCGAAAATATGAGAGAGAAAATTTAATCTCGCTCTATTCATTTCCCCTCAATCTATTTTCCATTTAATGTGGCCTTTATTTGTGCTTGCCGGCTCATAAAGGGCCCCGTTTTGGAGTGTTGGTTGGGTGGTGAACGAGCATTTGAAAGCCTAAACTCTCCATTAATGCGGCTCCAGGGGCAGGAGGGGATTTGGCATTTGATTCAGCGCGAAACGCGATGGTGAGGCTAAAGTGGTTGAGAGGGGCTCTGAGTGGTCTTCTCGAACGATTGAGGGAATTTTCCTTTTGAAATACCTCCCTCCCTTTCTATTCAGATCGCAGAAAACGCCGGGTAATTCGGGGAGGTGAGAGAGGTTTTGTCGTTTCATACCGACGGGGAGCGATTCAACGTTGCAAACCGTACAAAACACTACTGCGCTTCGTCACGCTCGAAATTTCAATTAAATAATTTAAAAAATAAAGAAATGATGAAAGAAAACGTTGTCCACAAGGCGACTCCACTTGTGGATAGAGCGAGCTTTGACGGCATCTCACGAGATGGCGCTGTCAGCTGCCTAATCTCTTCTAATGGACCAAACGAGCGAGCAATCGGGCCTCATAAAAGTGCTGCATATAGGCGATTCAAACGAGCAAACAGAACGCTGGAGGGAAAAAAAAACAGCAAGCGAATGAGCTAGCGAACGAGCGTCGCAAAAGTGCTGCAAACGGTCGGATTAACCGAGCAAAAGGACCGAACGAGCGTAGGGAGAGTGCTGGGAACAGGCGGCTCAAACTAGCAAACGTACCGTTGGAGGGAGAAAAATAGATGTTGCGATTATGCAAACAAAAGGAGGTGGTTCGAGCTAGCGAATGAGCGTCGCAAAAGTGCTGCAAACGGTCGGCTTAAACGAGCAAAAGGACCGAACGAGCGTTGAGAGTGCTGAAAACAGGCGGCTCAAACGAGCAAACAGACCACTGGAGCGAGAAAACAGGCGTCGCGATTATGCAAACAAAAGGAGGTGGCCTGAGTTGGGGAATGAGCGTCGCTAGTGTTGCAAACGGGTGGTTCAAACGAGCAAACCGAACGCTGGAGCTAGAAAACAGGCGTCACGATTATGCAGACAAAAGGATATGGTTCAAGCTAGCAAATGAGCGTCGCAAAAGTACAGCAAATGGTCGGCTCAAACGAGCGAAGGAAGAGTGCAGGGAACAGGCGGTTCAATCTACCAAACATACCGTTGGAGGGAGAAAAACAGATGTTGCGATTATGCAAACAAAAGGAGGTGGTTCGAGCTAGCGAATGAGCGTCGTAAAAGTGCTGCAAGCGGTCGGCTCAAACGAGCAAAGGGACCGAACGAGCAATGGGAGAATGCTGGGGACAGGCGGTTCAAACCAGCAAACGTACGTTTGGAGGGAGAAAAACAGATGTTGCGATTATGCAAACAAAAGGAGGTGGTTCGAGCTAGCGAATGAGCGTCGTAAAAGTGCTGCAAGCGGTCGGCTCAAACGAGCAAAGGGACCAAAAGAGCATAGACAGAGTACTGGGAACGGTGCGAGCAAACGGGCGACGCGAGCATACGAACAGGACAAACGTCTAAACAGCACGGGAGCATTAGTTCATGTATCATCCGCTCGGGCACCACTGGTTACCATTAGGAGAATAAGTTAAATTTATGAGGGATTACCTCCAATGGTTAGATATCTACTCAAACTCTACTGATGTCTGTAACACCACAAAATAAACATCTACATCATTGATTGGAAAGATGAGACTAGCGAAGAATGACAACGACAAGTCAGATAAGATAAAGATTGAGATGATGCGAAGGAGGTGATTCAAGGGAAAATCACCATAGATGCACCCCAAGCGGTGGATAGTTGAACTAATGCTGCAGGTGCGGTTCAGACGTTCGTGTAAACAGGCCGTTCAAACGAGCAAACAGGCGTCGCGATTATGCAAACAAAAGGGGGTCGCTCGAGCGAATGAGCGTCGCAAAAGGAGCGAATGGACCAAACAGATGGAGTGCTGCAAACAGACGGTTCGAACGAGCAAACAGACCCGAGGAGCGAACGAACTTTGCGAGCACGCAGTTTTTCATTCTTCTCAGGAATTCTTAACCTGGCCAACGAACTCGTATTTTCGTTTGTTATTGAGATCATTTTGGCAAAAAATTGGAATTTTTTTCAATTCTGGAGAGACACTTACTTATAATAATATTGTTCATTATATTCAGTAACTTCAGGAATCGTTGTAGAACATTCCAAAACGGATTTCAGCGAAAAAACATTTCAAACAGTTTTCTGAATTTGATTGTTAGCTGTTCCTTTTCCTTTTTGACGTGTTCTTTCCACTTCAGATTTGAGGTGCCATTTTCGAGTCCAATTCCCAATAGCATTCGTAGCTTCCTGTAGCTTTTCTGTAGAGGTTTTAACTGTGTTTGCTGTATCATCTGCGAATGTGGCTATAGTTGTTCCCAATTTGCGAGGAACATCATGTGTATATAGTGAGTGAAGGAGGGGTCCAAGAACACTTCCCTGCCGGACACCTGCTCTAATTTTGTTGAGGTTTGAGTATTCATCTTCATTTTTAATTCTGAAGTATCTATTGCTGAGGTAAGATTCCAGAATTTGGCAATATTGATCTCACCTTCCCTTGTAGTTTATTGTTTAGTCCATCGTGCCATACTTTATCGAAAGCTCGTGACACATCAAGAAATGCAGCACTACACACTTGTTTATTTTCCAGTGCATTTTCAATTACATCTGTTATCCTATGGACTTGTTCAATCGTTGAATGTTTTGTTTAAAAACCAAACTGGTGTTGTGGAATTAAATTCCTTTCTTCTATTATGTTTATGAGTCTTTTCTTTAGTAGCTTCTCAAACAGCTTGGAGAGAACTGGAAGCAGTGAAATTGGTCTATAGGACTTGACGTCCGAAGGTTCTTTGCCTGGTTTCAAGATCATGATCACTTCAGCAATTTTCCAAGATTACTGATCATGTTTTAATCGAAACGCTGCATTTATGAGGTGTTGTAGCTTGCGCAATCCTATCTCTGGAAGTCCTTTTAACACTTGATCAGTGATCAGTAAAAATGTGAGAAATAAATAAATAGCATCAGGCTTTCAACAATAACAAAACAATACATTTTTAAAATTTTAGGCGTATAAATATCAACAATAAACTCTGGAAACAAAACTATATTTTTGTTGTCTTGATGAAGGAAATAAATTTTCCGAAAGCTCGGTAATAACAGCGTTTGTTGGATGACCCCATTCCCGATACTTGACAGTTTGTGAATATGACTAATGTTAGGAGTTAAAAAGAGATTTGGTTTGCATTAGGTATTTGTTTCTGTGGGTAGATTGCATCACTTTCCTTCACTCTTAGAATCAAGTAAGGAAAGTAGAATAGCGTATAAGTAGGGAGGAGGGTATTGCTGGAGACATGAAGGGGCTTGAAAAATGAGTTGGAGGCGGAGGGAGGCGGTGGACAAACTATATGCTGCGCCTTTGGAAGGATTGCCCCATTTTCCCAGGGGGTCGCCCCCAAGAATGCAATTTCGGCGGGAAATGAGAAGATGAAGGGGGAGAAAAGAGGGGGAGGAAAGGAAAGTCGGAAGACTGAGTGAAGAAAACCTCGCGGGAGGAGGAAGAGATGCTGTGAAACCTCGGGTGGAGGGGAAGAGGGCAACATAAAGCTGACAAATGGGCGTGTGTCGTTGTAAAGGGTACCCCCTCTCTTCCCCTCTTCTTCCTGTCACTCCCATCAAGCCCTTCGCTGTTATCCCGTTCAACCATCGCTATACACCCTGGACGTCTCCACACCCTCCTCCAACCTACAACAACCAGTTTCCCTTTTTCCCTCCGGCTCAAACACCAGGTCTAGGAACTTTAAATGAACACCCCACTTCCACCTCCAACTCCACCTTCCTCCCTCGGTTTTTCTTTCCAGCAATATAGCTTACCGTCTTCTAGCTTCTCTCAGCTTCTCCCAGCTTACCTCTCTCCCTAACCCATTTCACGAGCCTGACTTTCTTTAAACTACACCACTTTTTCCCCCTTCAAGCTTTTTGCACCCTTCCAAACTTTTCTATTTAGCCTACCTTACTTTTTACAACTTGGAGTAAATTATTAATGTGTGTGACAAATCCTGGTGGACTTTGATTAACGTTGAATTTCAAGGTTGGAAGTGAGGGTCGTTTACAAAGTTGATAATTGGAATTATTTGAAACCAACCAGAATAGACTAAGAACGTGAAAAATGGCATTATTATAGGAAAATGGAAACCTTGGAGGAATACAAAATCTGGAACTGGTTTAGTTGAGGGCGGTAGCAGGAAACTGTGAGAGTAGTTGAAAACTTGGGAAACTTCCTGAGTAGTTGGAGACTCTGGGAGTAGTGGAATATTGAAGAGTGGTTACGGATTTCAGGAACAGGAAGAGGACCAGTGAAGTAGTTAGGATTCTAAAGCGTAGAGGAGCTCACGTGGAGTAGTTGAGGACTTGAGAACCACTCAAGGAGTCACTAGATCTGAGGAGTAATTGTGATTTTGAGGAGTACTTAAGGAATGGGAGGACTTTTAGAGTGGTTGGGAACTCTAGGAACGTAGTGAATGTGAGAAGTCGAGGAGGATTTGAGGAGCAGTTAAGGACTTGGTGGGCTTCTGGAGTAGTAGGAAACTCTGGGAGTAATTGAAAGCGTAAAGACAGTTACGGAGTTGTTGAATTTCAGGTTTAGTTGGGATTTTACGGATTTGAGGAATTGTTAAAGACTTGGGGGACTTTTGGAGCAGGTAGTAGAGGACTTGAGGATTAGTTAAAGAACCGGTAGGTAGATCTTAGGTGTGATTGAGAATCAGAGCAGTAGTTGTGGACATGAAGAGTAGTTGAGTACTCGAGGAGTAGTTGAGGGCTTTGGGGACCTCTGGAGTAGTTGAAAACTTAATCAGCAGTTAAGAACTTGGTGGGCTTCTGGAGTAGTAGTAAACTCTGGGAGTAATTGAGAGCTTGAAGACAGTTACGGAGTTGTTGAATTTCAGGTTTAGTTGGGATTTTACGGAAGATTTGAGGAATTGTTAAAGACTTGGCGGACTTTTGGAACAGGTAGTACAAGACTTGAGGATTAGTTAAAGAACTGGTAGGTAGATCTTAGGTGTGATTGAGATTCAGAGCAGTAGTTCTGGTCATAAAGAGTAGTTGAGTACTCCAGGAGTAGCTGAGGGCTTGGAGGACCTCAAAAATACGAGTAGTTGCAATTTTGAGGAGTAGTTAAGGAATCGTTAGAACTCAAGTGCAGTTGGGGTTTTGAGGAGTGATTGAGGAACTCTCAAGGATTTGGGGGATCTCAGGAGTAGCTGAGGGCTTGGGAGACCTCAAAAATACGAGTAGTTGCAATTTTGAGGAGTAGTTAAGGAATCGTTAGAACTCAAGTGCAGTTGGAGTTTTCAGGAGTTATGAGGAACTCTCAGGATTTGGGGGATCTTAGGAACAGTTGAGGGCTTGGTGGGGAGCAGTTCAACAATTCCTTATTGTTGGACTTTAGTTGAGGAACTTTTAAAGACTTGTGAGGGGGGGGGGGAACTCCATAAATACGTGTAATTGGGGGTTTTGAGGAGTAGTTAAGGACTTGAAAGGACTTCTAGATTGGTTGGGAACTCGTGTAAATGAAGGCTTGAGAAGCAGTTAAGGAATCGTTAGATTTTGAGGAGTAATTAAGGAACTGTTAAAGACTTGGAAGATCTCTGGAATACTTGAGATACTTGAGGAGCAGTGTGTTGCTGTCCTGTCAAGTCTACTAATGGTAGCTAAAGGTTTTATTGATAAATGAAAAAATTTAAAATTCAAATAATAGTAATAATCAATAAACTGACGAAAATGTGAATGTTTTCTATTCTCCCCTCATTCATCCCCAGTTCAAGACTTGAAATCACTACAGGAGGCCCTAATACGAGATATCTTGGAGCCACATAGATGCACTGATTGCACGTACAATCATCTCCTCAACAACCAGGTAAATTCTTATCTAAGCATGAGCAACCTGCACTTGCTGTCACCACCTCTCAGTCATCCTCATTTCTCACGAGACAATGATTATGGAGACGTTCCATCATCAGTTACTCAAAGACCTGACGCACATGCAATCATTGTTTCACTCAACAACTTCACAGCAGTATAATGATGTGTAACGTTCAACACCTTCTATAATCCCAGAAGCACCTCCCGCAAGGAGTTGCTCTGATTTGCTCGGCGCTTCTCCCAAGTTGGGACGCCCTGTTTACTTAGGGGGCTTAGCGAGTCACTTCGCTAAATCTTATTACAGCCGTTGCCTGCCTGCTGCCCCAACTTGGCAGTTGTTCGGTGTTAAGTTCAGAGATGGGGGGGGGGTCGAAAGGGAAGGAAGAAGAGGGAACTCTCGTTTACTTCGCCCTTCCACGTGCTCCTGTTTGAACTCACGGGATGATGGATATGAATAACGAATAGATCGTGATTATGTCAATATGACATCTTTTCTTACCTACTACAGCATTCAGCTCAATTTGGTATTCATGAAAACTGAAGATACTGAACACAACGGTTTTATCCCCTGTATGAATGCCGAATCGAACAATATTCTTCCATAAAATGGGGAAAAGTGTTGACATCTTGAACTATCTTATATTATAATATATAATGTATAAATACACCTGTATAATATGTATAATATATAATGTACAAACCTGTATAAATACAGGTTGTTTACAACTCATATAATTCCTCGAGTTTCCCTAAGATAACTAAACAAACTGTTCCTTATGGTATCTCGTAAATATGAACTTAAGAATTCAAATGGGTTCTGATCAGCAACGTGGATTTAGTACAAGTTTAGATCGAAGAAAGGGGATGTACAATTTTCTTTAAGCTTCTTTCGGGACTATCTTCAACTATCTTTGACTTATGAAAACTCAAGTTTTACCCCTTCCAAATTTATCGAAACCGTACCCTAGTGGTGAAGTACTAACCTAGATCTCTTATAATTGGATGTGAAAAGAATGATCTGACTCCTTCAAGAAGACAGAACTGTGCTTAGACAGGGTGATACATTTCGAAACAGTCACAGGCCAGGAATTGATTCTACAGCTCATTTCTAGCAAAAACTGCCTCCTCGTAATATTTTTTTTAGAGGCTTCGTTTTCGAGTTATTTCACTTTTACGATTTTTGTCGTGTTTTCGACCTTATCTCAGTACAACGGCTATAACTCCCAGAATTTTCATGAAAATTTAAATCTAATTACCGTATTGAAAAGTGCGTAAAATTTCTTATATCCTTGATGGATAAAAACTTTTTTTAATGGGGAAAACGTGTAAAAATTGGACCTGAAACGAACAATTCGTAAAATCTTGGAAATCTCAACTTTTTTCAAAATCGCATAGGTTCTGTAATCTGGAACGTGAATTTTTACCTGTAGGCCTGAAGATACGCCAAAATCTCAGATTTCCAACGGTTTGGTTACGTTTGAAAGCGGAGAAACGTGAATTTTTTAACGAAATCTGCGCCCCGGTTAAGATCTGAGGGATTGGACGATGAGAGGGGGTGGCAGAGTTGGGTTAAATATTTGTGATTGTAATTGTAATTTGTACATTTGTAAGATTTGTAATTACAAGAATTTCTATGATTAAATTTGTATTTACACATAAAAGTATTATTAAAATAAAGACCGCAAGAAAAAGATTACATTCTTGATCGGAGGAAATGTGAGATTAATTACACGAAATGTGTAATTAATCACAGAAATCGGTGATTAGTCACAAAAATTGGAGATTAATCACAGGAAATTCATTATTAATCACATAAATCTGTAATAATCTCAAAAATCCGTGAGTAATCATGAAAAAATCATGATAAATTACGAGAAACTACGTTTAATTATAGACTAAATACACATTAAATGTTTATTTATCACAGGAAATTTTCCTGTGATCAAGAGTTTAATCTTATTCATGCAGTGTTTATTTATCTAATCATACTCTCATGTATGAATACAATTTTAATCTTACATTTCATCATAGAAACATACTTTTGTCATTACAAATCTTAATCATATTCAAGAGTGGGATTTTGCCCAACTCTGCCACCCTCTCCCATCGTCCAATCCCTCAGATCTTCTTAGTCGGAGCGCTGATTTCGTTGAAAAACGCTGCAAATTATTACACAATGGTAATCCGCGTGGTCTCAAAAAATTCTAAAAATTCTATAGAATCTTAAATTGAAGGAAAAACAATACCTTTATATCGAAATTTTTTGAGTTAGGGCGTTTTCAAAATTTCAAAATTCATTTTTGAACCCTTAAAAGTGACCTACATCAACCAAAATCTTCGGGGACACAACTAGACCCCAAATGGAGCCTACATACCAAATTTCATCAAAATCGGTCAATGCTAAGTGGCAAAAGTGTCAAATTTTTATTCGATTTTCGGATTCTACTTACCTTGAAACGTAAACCATCAAATTTTGATGGGGTGTTAAAAAAAAAATTTTCTTGGTCGATTCCAAAGGTTCATTATTGAAAATAATAAACCAAAATTCACGTTTTTCAGCTTTCGAACACAATTTTTTGAATAATCCCTTCTTTAAAAGTAAAAGTAACTAAACCGTTGGAATGCTGGTATTTTGGCGCATCGTTTAGGCCTACAGGTAAAAATTCACGTGCCGGATTACAGAACCTATGAGTTTTGTGCCAATTCTTTAAAATAAATTGGTACTTGCTGTAACAGGTGTCAGTGTGTTGCCAGCTCAACTTGGCAGATGTTCTTCAATTATGGAGGACATTCAGTTTAACAGAGACACTCCTCTCGCAGTTCGTTTGAAATTCACCGACCCCACATAAGACTTATCTTTACGGTATCTCGAATTCGGTAACAACGGAAAGTAACGGAGACCTCGTACGGCAACAGAGGGGAAGGGTAATTGCCAAATCGCTCTTCAGGGTGCCATTAGCCGCTCTAAGGGTGATTACACGTGACTGCCCTGCAGGGAGCACTACCTTAGTTCCTTTTCATCACCATACGAGGCAACAAAACCCACCTGAGAAAATGAAAAATTCAGATGCTCCCACTCCACCGTCTCCTCTTATACCGCCATCACTCCCAAATCAACTTTCGCAGCGTGGCAACGGCCTTTTTCGCCCATCTGTTCGCCTCTTTTCAGTTTGAATTTTTCATTGAGCTCACAAACAATTTAAGCGCCTGTCGGGTGTCATATCCCCTGGGTGAAAAATGCAATTAGGCAGAAGTGCCAGGGGTTTTCCGCGTAGAATAATGATTCTGTCAGTGTGTCGGGGTGACAGGAGCCTTTCGCGCTTTTCTGTGGTCACCGCCCCCTCATCCATTTTTCCTCTTCCCCCCCTTTACCAGCTGCTCCACCCCTACCAGCAGCTCGTCTCTCAGGAAATCGGGTCGGAGGCTGACATTGTCAGGGACCCTCCAAACTGACTGGTCGAAGGGCGGAGGGTTACAAGTAAAGCGTGTGTGCTGGGTCCCAGAGGTACACGGGGAAATCAATTAGAGGGGCCGAATCCGATTTTTTTTCGGCTCGAACGCTTTCGAGGGGCCTTGAGTTTTCAATTTGGCACTTTTTTAGGTCTCGCTCAGAAGGGTAGGCTCGGAAAAACCTTGTGTGACACGAAAATCACAGATGGAGTGCTCAAAATACGAAGTTCTTGTACCTCAACCATTCCAGTGGCCCTTCATACTACTAATTCATCTTCAAAAAGTTACAATTTTCCTCATTATGCCTTTAGAATGTGTAGTTTTATGCGAAACTCCACGATCCGGATGAAATTCAACTATTTTATCCTGCAAAAATTGATTATTTATACAAGGTTTTAACACAGAATGTGTTTTAGCCATGGACTAACTAGCCAAAAAAAGCTAACGAAACTTCATAACAGAATATGACTAGACGTTAGGTGTCGGACCAGCGCTAGTTCTCTCTGGCTCCACGGGGAGCGCTGGATAATTGGGATGACCGACGTTACCGATAATTGGAGCGCAAAAACCAAACAACCGCCGATTTATCGCTTATTAGAATAATTGCATTGATCTACAATATTGCATATATCTATAACCAAGACGACTAAGCGCCCTTTGTATCATTTTATACATTGTACAATGGTACCTAATGATAATATCGATACCTTAAAGCACAGAGGCGCTATGTCCAAAAACGGAGTTTTGAGAAAAACGCAAAAGAAAGTATCACCAGTGCACAATTCCTATAATAATGGATTTCACACTTGACTCTTTAATTTCTTCAATACATTTTTAAGCTTAATTCGTCAAGAAGGTCAGTAATAGTTCTGTTGAATTTGAGTTTTTCTGAAATTCAAAGAAAATAAAAAAATGTGCAAGATTCCCCTCCGCATGTGGCAGAGCTGTTTTGGTATTGTCTTTCAAAATGTGGTGATTGCTTCAGATCCTGAATCTTCGATGGATTGGGATACCTCAAAAAATGAGAACTTTATGTGTTGAAGTAGATGGCCAAAATAATGAAGATAGTTCATAAGGATTATGGAACCCCTGGTTGAATTAAAGAATGAAAACGAACTTTATTGGTTCATATTGACCAATACCAACCTTCCTAGTTTTCTAGCTAAGTTGTTATGGTCTTAAATTTTCCTTCTTCATTGATGATTCCTTCTCTTGTTCTCAATTGGTCTTCTCTTGAAGATAACCTCCATTTGGTTCTCATACCAGTACTCAGTTTGAAAACATCAATGGTCCTTTCCTGCTTTTTGCTACTCCAGGTTTCCTTCTCCAAGTTCCTTCTTCATACGTACTTCCAGATCTTCCTTAACGTTCTCTTTTTCCACCCTTCTATTGTTATACCTCTTTTATACCTCTGTTATACCTCTTCTCTATGATAAGAAAATTATGTTAATTTAAGAATAGAGTATTATATTATGTTATGAGTTATATTATTTTATTATATGATTATTTTTATACTATATATTATTTTAATCGAGGATGCAAAAACTTATGTATGCCAGGGGGATGGAAGAGAGGGTCACTTGGCCCTAATCCCTCCCTGGTTTTTTAGATAAACATGTTCAATCAGTTCTTCCCTTGGGCCTCTATCAACTTCTAGGGTAACTGAAGGAAACAAATAGGTACATTAAAAATCTCACCTTCTATTCGGTTAATTGTCAGAAATAAGAGTGGGACCACCACGGGCCTACAGTTACCGTCACAGGGCCACCCCCCTCTTCGCACACGTCACTACTTTCCTTTCCTTCCACATCAGCAGCTAGGTGACGTCCGAGACTCCCGCCCTGTAAGAGTGATAGTATGTCCGTCCACAACACTGTTTTGCTTGTTGCTTCCAAATCTCCCAAGCTTCCAACAAATTGTGTACATCCTTGGAGCTAAGAATAAGAGTTTGGCTGGAGATCATCTAGTAGTATTTTACGGTGAGGTAGTGGTAGTCTAACTTGAGTCATTCTAGAGGTTTAATGTTGAGTCTTTCTTAGATGATTAATACCGTCACGTGTTCTTAACACTCTCAACTAATCAATTAACCAAAGGTGATAAGGTAGTCCTGAGCCTTGTTCCATTCCATTTGAAAAAACTCTTCATTTCAGCCAAGACTAGAAATCAGACGATTTCTTTAGGCATTTCATGCCTCTTGAACCAATCAACCTTAAACGTGGCCGATAAATGAGGAAGGAGGCAGATAATTGATAGCAAAATCTTCCATTTTTTGGATTTCCCGTTGAAAGAGCGGGAATTGGGTGAACTGGCGGTGACGCTCATCGAAGGCCAGAAATTCAGAAAAGCGATAAACTCATTCTAGTTAGTAAGAGTATTTTACCAGAGCGAAATATTGAGAACTTGATCGGATTCTCTAATAAATTGAGAACTACTGTAACGAGTGCTCCTCAGATCTTCAAGAAACCTTTGGAGTACTAATGAATAAGTGGTAGTAGCAGCTGTAGGTATCAAATCCTTGGAATATTTTGAAAGAATCAAACTCTGGATTTCTCTCTTTCATCTAGCGAGACTGGGAGTCAGACTGATTTGAATAGTCAAAATACTGATGACCACTCTCCGAGTCGATGGCTGAGTGACTGCTGGGCCTTGAATGGAGCGGCCAACACAGGATCGCTAACAGCGTAAAACATAGGTAGTGGGACGTCCAAATTCTCTTCGAAGCGAGTAACATACAAGACCACAAACATGGCGTTGGACCCATAATGCGGTTCGTCCTGAATCCTTCACTCAGGAAAGTCGATGGAGGAGCCCGAAAAAGTAACTTGGAAAGGCTGAAATAGGTATCGTAGAAGTAATATCAGGAAAATGGAGGATGAGGCCGGAAACCCTCGTCTGTACAGCAGTGTGAGTATGATGTAATAGGAGTGCAGGAGTAGGTGTGTGCCTCGAAGGGAGCACCGTAGAAACCATTCATCAAACCGTCAACGTTGAATTATTGTGGTGGCGGGCGTCTGTAATGCGGAATGTAACCAGCCTACCGTGGAAACCCAGAGAAAAAATTCCCCTTCGCTTCAAACTCGATGTTCTTCAGGTATTCCATGATGTTTCTACACCGTCCCAGCTAATTGGGAGAAAAACGGGCAGAAGGCCCATTCTTTTGATTTTGGCGAATTTCTGCAGTGTGATGGTGTTGTTCACCTTCAAGTCTTAACTAATTTGGAACTGTTGATTACAAAAATAATACTTAATATCCGAGTGTTGCGCGGAGTCATGTATAATATAATATGTATAATATAATAATAATAATAATAATAATAATAATAATAATATAATATATGTATAATATAATATGTTACCTGGTGTTTAAATTTCTGCAATAACTACACCGTGTTCTGAATGTCTATCGTTCCGAACATAACCAGACAGACAGATTCAATCATGTTACGCATGAAAATACATAATATGTGCTGGAGTAAATCTTCTCTTGCTTCCAAGTCTACCAAGGTAGCAATATTTTTACTTTTCATGAATGAAAAAAAAGTTATCCAAAATCAAAATTTTCACTCGCATATTACGTTTTAGGGCTTCTTGAAAAATTTTGGTACCTTGTCTGTCTATCTGTGTGTCTGTCATTAAATCCTTACCTATTATTTTTTCAATGCATAAACAGAATTTTTTTTCTAAAAAAAAAAAAAAAAAAAACTCTCCGATTGCACGTAAGTAATATATTTATCGCACTATTCTAGAGAACCTTGTATCAAAGTTACCGAAAAATTCCTTGACCTCCAGCCAAAAGACACATATATATGTCAATAATAACCGGAATATGTATAAAAAGAAAAAGTAACAAGAAATAATTGTGAAAGGTGAAATAAGGAAGAACAATAAGTAGAAAAAGCCGTTAATGGTTATGGATACGAAGAAACCATGTGCCACACCCACTTGGCAGACGTTTTTCAAATTAGGTTTGTTATGATCGCATAAGAATTATGATATCTAATATGAGTTAAGAAATGATAAACCTGCCATTGAGTAATTTATAGCTACAAGTGTAGGTTATTCTCAATTACGTCGCTGAAAGGAGGGACGATTTATTTTGGCTTCCGAAGCTCCCTAAAACTGTTTCCGAACAACCTTAAAGCCAAGATTTTCCACGGTGAGCCTTCGAAAGGAGAGAAAAGAGGCTCAAAGAAAAGTTTGATAGGAAAACCTTCGTCGTTAATTGAAATCCTGAATGGTCGTTTGAAGTTCATTATTGGAAATGTCTATTTGACGTCAACGTTGTATTCCTTCTCTTCTTGTTTACTTGCACAAAGCGCAGACCCCCGCTCACCTTCCCAACTTGGCCTCAAAGCATCTAAACTAAAGGGTTCACTGATCAATATGGGAAATCTAAGGTTGAGACAAAGACCCTGAGAGTTGTCAGGGAGCCTCTCGCGTTTCTACTCGTAATTGAATTAGGTGGCTTAAGGTTATATGCGATTCGAGGTATTGGAAGGGGCAGAGGAAGGTGGAGGGGAGGGGAGAAGCTGTACAGGGGAAATTCTCTTTAAAGAGCACAAACTTCAAAGAGAGGTCCCAACTCCGACAGGTGACGTGGGAGAGTTGGAGTCAAGAGACGGCAACCTTTGTGTTCTGAGTCAAAGGCTTGTGGCTGAGGGCGCCGTGTCTGGGTGTATGTGTACGAGTATTCCCCGTTCAACCTGTCCGAGGGTGTCCTTTTCACTTTGACCTCACGGTAATCCAATTAAACAATAATAATGATGATATTGTGCTTACAGCGACACGATCAAGGAATGGCAGAACTCGGCTGATATATCAGCACCTTACTCAGTCACAGTAGATTCAGGCATAGAGATAAAAACGCTGCAAATCATTGCCCAAAGGTTTATTATTTTCTGTATAGATCACCCTTCTGTATAGATCACTGGTTCTCCATCAATAGCACCTACCACCATCTGTATTCTCCCATGACCTTCCCTTTCAAGTTTCAGCTTCCTGCGTTCAATAGGATTGAAAATGGCTTCGGAGCTCACACAGCTGATCAGCGATCTGAAGAGTGAAGAAGAACTCCTCGAATGCTATCGGAAGGAAATCAGATCAGTATAATTACCAGTAAAGGAGAAATTTTCGTCATTTTCGGTTTGTAGACATATAGGTATAGGGTCATTTCAACTGTCGATTCGAGTAACTTTGAACGCATAATGGGTACTTGCCCCGTCAGCGGGCATTTAAAGGCAGCGACATTTAAAAAACGTTGCAAATTATTACACAAAGGTTTATTATTTTCCTGTATAGATCACTCGTCTGCAAAGCCACCAACCATCCAACATGAAGAAAAACATCGATCGCATTTTGGTCAGCTTTAATTTGAACGGAGATCAGGCCTCTTTTGCGATTCACACTCGTGTTTCTGATTTATCGTACGTCCAAACTTTAAATTCTCGTAGTGAGCGAACGGTTTGTCCTACAGAGCTCCGCGTGGTCTCTAAAAATTCTATAGAATGTTAAACTGAAGGAAAAACAATACCTTTATATCAAAATTTTTTGAGTTAGGGCGTTTCCAAAATTTCAAAATTGATTTTGGAACCCTTGGAAGTGACCTACCTCAACCAAAATCTTCGGGGCACAACTAGACCCCAGAAGGAGCCTACCAAATTTCATCAAAATCGGTCAATGCTAAGTGGCAAAAGTGCCGCGTACAGCGTACGGCGGACGAACGGACAAATTTTTATTCGGTTTTTTTATTCTATGTACCTTGAAACGTAAACCATCAAATTTTGAGAGGTGTTAAATTTTTTTTTCTTGGTCGATTCCAAAGGTTCATTATTGAAAATAGTAAACCAAAAGCCTGAAAATTTCGGAACTAAGTTGATGAAATTACAATGTTAATACCCTCCCTTGGTGCCTTATGAGATCTCGAGATCGTAGAAACTGAAATAACCAGAGTTATACAGATCTTGTACACTCACGGTGTTGTAAAGATAGGTTGAAACAACTCCAACTTCGACCCCAAGACCTAAATAACCAGAGGTGGTAGAAAAAACATAACATTCGCCTTCTGGAAATAGGGGCCTTGTATGTGTTATGTACGTGTGTGTACAAACACGATAGTATCTCCATGTGTGTGATACGTGTGTTATTCCACCTCGGTGTGTACACGAATACGCCTTTCCCGCTGACGAAGCAACGATTCGGATGAAGCTCGCGGCTCATCGAATCCCAAGGGTCCCCAAACATCAAAGAGAAACCGAACCAAACCAACTCAGCAGACACAGTTTTTTGCTTCCCTCAGATTTCTTTCCTCTTTTAGTTACCTCCTGCTCTCTCAAAAGAACAGTTTTTTTTATACATCGCCATTTGAAGGTTAACGAAAGCGTAAAGACTGAATCACAGCGATGTAGATCTTTTATGATATCGTTCCGTTCCCAAAGAACCTCTTTATCAACCGTTTGTTTATGTTATGTCATGCGAAAGCTTTGAAAATTATTCTATAATGACGCCACTCTTTTCCTCCTTTCGATGTAATATTTTCTTCAGAATCTCACAAACATAACTCAGTGTTAAACATTCTGAATAATTTCCTTTTCAAAATCATTTCAGAATTGGATTACTGTGATGATAACGCTACATCTGAAAAAAAGCTACACAAATTGAATTAAAAGTATCTGCAATTTGAGAGAACTAGTGTTTCAGAATACCATTTTACTTTTGACACTTTTTTTCAAGATTTTAAAGCAAGATTTTTCTGTTTGGAACAACGAATGTCATCCAATTACTTGTCAAGTCCAAGGTAAGCAATTAAAAGTTTTCAAGAACAGTTCCGGCTTCAAGTTTCATTTAGTAGTATCTTGAAGGTTAAGAGCCACATCCAATTATGATATTAAACAAGATAGGTTGCGCACTGGTTATGACAAGAAAGGCCTCATTGAAAAGATACTTGCGTCTCGCCGCCGAAAGACGAGCAGCCGTTGCTGCGGTCTAGCGGCATTTTTGAAAAGTACGCTGTACCTCGTTTTTACAGCTGATTTCAAAATTTGACGGTTCTACTTTCATGCCTCATTAAATTGTGAGGAGAAGAAACTTGTAATTGAATGTTTGTGTTTTGAAGCGACGAATCAAGCAGAATGGATTATTATAGTGAAGATTACCGCCTGCGGAACTTTTTACGAACATATTGTTAGGAAAATTTCGCACTAGACGGCCGTAATTATTCGATTCGCACAAATTTAAAACCTCCTCGATTTTATTATAAGTACCTACCTAACTAAATTTCCTTTCTCTCTGATGTTAATCCCAACTTTTTGGTTTATTATTTTCAATAATGTTGGTTTATTATTTTCAATAATGAACCTTTGGAATCGACCAAGAAAAAAATTGTCTATCATCTTCAAATTTTGATGGTTTACGTTTCAAGATACCTACGTAGAATCCAAAAATCGAATAAAAATTTGGCCGTCCGTCCGCCGTCCGCGGCTCTTTCCCCACTTAGCATTGACCGATTTTGATGAAATTTGGTATGTAGGCTCCATTTGAAGTCTAGTTGTGCCCGGAAGATTTTGGTTGATGTAGGTCACTTCTAAGGGTTCAAAACTGAATTTTAAAATTTTGAAAACGCCCTAACTCAAAAAAGTTTGACATAAAGGTACTTATTGTTTTTCCTTCAATTTAAGATTCTATAGAATTTTCAGAATTTTTTGAAACCACGCAGAGCTCTGTAGGACAAACCGTTCGCTCCCTACGAGAATTTAAGGGTTGGACGTACGATAAATCAGAAACACGAGTGAAAATCGCAAAAGAGGTCTAATCTCCTTTCAAATTATAGCTGACCGAAATGCGATCGATGTTTTTCTTCATGTTGGATGGTGGGGCTTTGTAGACGAGTGATCAATATAGAAAAATAATAAACCATTGTGTAATAATTTGCAGCGTTTAATAGACAAACTATATTCCTGTACTTAGAATTTTCACGAGAACGAAAAATTCCTATTTTTATCCCTATCCGGCTGTTTCAGGTTTTTTTTGGTGTTTTTTTTACAGTAAACATTTGCCCAAGAAGCTGCGAATCAAAAAATTGCAACCGTTCTGGGCAAAATTTTCCTAGCAATACGTTCGTAAAAAAGTTCCGCAAGCGGTAATCTCCACAATAATAATCCATTCTGCTTGATTCGTCACTCATAAATTCAATAACAGTTTTCTTCTCCTAACAATAAATTTAATAAGGCAGGAAAGTAGAACCGTCAAATTTTTAAATGAATAATAATGTTGGAATGAGCGGTGAAAACGAGGTATAGTGTACTTTTCACAAATGCCGCTAGACCGCAGCACCGGCTGCTCGTCTTTCGGCGGCGAGACGCAAGTTTGAAAAGATGGGTGGTTTCATAGAACTGCAACAGAACACACAGGAGTTCATGCAAAGCAACACAAAATTGATGATTTTGAGTTTGGTATAGGGTGGTGAAGCAAGGTTAGAGTAGTCTGCATTCCGACAACAGTTTGCCAGATATGTCGAATCTCTAGTAGCCAAAACTCACATTTCAGTTCCTGAGAGAAAGCCAGGATGAGACTAGGTACTACTAGAATATTCAGGTGTTTGGTCCAACACTATAGAGATAAGAAAGTATACGGAATTCAAAAATCTAAATCCAAACATCTAACGTTACGACTTTATTCAGTGACAAGGAATTGCCTATATCTGCCCCTTTTCTGAGGTATTTCACCAATTTTTTATACATTTTCCTGACCATTCGGTATCTCTAGTAATGCGAAAATCTTCCTAGGCATGAGAGTTTGCATTCCCTCAGGATTAGTTACTCTACCAGGAAGTGCTGCGTGGTTTTGTTAGTTCTCAAGTTGAGGAGTTTGATCCAAAAGGTACTGTATCCATTTTGGTCGGACGTGAGAAAAACTCGAAAAACCATAGCGAGCTGAAAAACGTGCCAACCAATCATAAAAAAAATACATATTTCTAAATTATAATAAATAATTTTGAAAAAACTGGTAAATTAGTTCAAAATTTAAAATAATTTGAGCGAGATTTGACTTATTAGATTTATGGATATAGTACATTTTGAAATAAAACGTGGCGTTTAGTAATTTTTGAAATTAAACGAAGTGGATAAGAAACCGCCATTGTGCTGGATATAGTACCTTTTGAAATTAAACGGAATATTCACCCTCGGTTTTGAAGGGAATAGATTATCTTTCGCTCCAAAACGATTGCATTTTGTGAAGAATTTTCCCCCCTTAAAACCCTGGGAAAGTGTTCACTAAATTTCGATAAAAGTGGTCTTTAGTACCTTTTGGAATCAAACTCCTCAATTGCACATCGAACTCATACCTGTGCTTCATAGTAGGCCATTGACCTTTGACCAACCAACCTACCGATGACGTACAGGCAAGCCAGTGTTGATTTAGCTGGGTCCAAGGAGACCTTCGCATCACAAAAGAGTGCGGCTGGAAATCACCTCCCTGACTCATCTTTATAGCGTCCAAATGTATACAAGTCAACCACTGAGTACAGCCCTTGTAGGCAACAAGGCTTGCATAGGTAGCATATACAGGGTGTCCCAGAAGTTATGGTCCACCCTCCGGCATTTCCGTAATTAATTGCGGAAAGATTTGTTTTTAGATGAGAAGCATTTTGATTTTTTTTACATTAAAATAGGTACCTACCTACTTTTCAAAAATATTTTTTTAAATTTAGAAGTGAGGAATCTATTTTAAATTCCGCCATAGCCGGTCCCCAGCCCGTTTTGCAAATGGGGGAGGGAAAACAAAGTCCAAAAACATTATTTTCCCTTCTAAATTTGGAAAAATAACGATGAAATCGAAGAAAGGGCCTCACCACGTGATTCAGCGTCAAAAATAATGAAAACATGTGCCACACTTGGGGTTTAAGAAAAAATGCACTTTTGCCCACCCTGGTCAGTATCAGTAACGCGCAATGAAAAAAATCGGTTCGGAATGAATTTTTCATAAAATTGGACGTAGAATCTGAATCTGCAATGAAAAATGGAGGTTCCCATTTGAAAAAAACGAAGTTAGTGTCATGTAATTGCGCGCAATTTTTTTGCGCGAAAGTATTTTTCCTGAGTTCTTTACAAAAAATATGAAAAATGGCGTTGGGCCCATTTTTTTACGTAATAAAATACGGAAATGCCGGAGGGTGGACCATAACTTCTGGGACACCCTGTATAACAATAGCATAATTGTAGCAATTTTTTCCTCCTTCACTTGAACCATAATTTCAGTGGGATCAACTCTTGCTGAATTTAGTGAAGGAGAAGGAAAGGCCTTGATAAACCCGAGACACGAATGGCCACGTTTCGGAGGGGGTTTCCCTCAGCGTGAAAAGCGGTTGAACCGAGAGGAGTTGGCGACCCTGCGAGTAGGAAGGAAGGCGGAGAGTTGGCAACGCCGCCACACTTTGTGTCACTTAATTCCACCTGATTTCCTTGCCGTAATGAGGTCTTTCTCTCAGAAGCTTCTTCCCCTCAGAGTCGAGCCGAGTCAGCAATAACCAACCCCTTTCTCTCCTCCTTCTCCCACCGACGGGATCCGCCCTTGTTCCCTTTGCAATATGGAAGACGAAGGACGAGAAGAGGAAGTACCGGAGTAGTGGAGTGACTAAAGTAGAAAGCAACACTAGTCCTTTTCTCCCCTCATTCTCTGACTTTGACAAAAGAGTATTTCATCGATCCTACGAGAAACATTGGCCCGAGGAATCGAAGGATACCAAAATATAATCCTCATCATTTCGGTTTTTGTATTCAATAACAATCCTTCAGGATAATGAAGCTCTTCAAAATATCTAATTACACTCAAACTTTTAAAAATCAAGTTATTGAATGAAAACGATTTTTATTGATTATCAAAATAAAATGATCTAGAAATTTCTAGATAGATATTTTTATGAATTAGGTAGTTATTAGTATATAATAATTTACCAATATATTTATATTATTAACTAAAAAATCTCTTATCGTGAGGTAGTCAGAAAAAACCACTGGTACATATCCATGTAGGTATTACATGTTCAAATACAACTTATGAGGATTCATTCATACTGTACTTTAAAAAATATATCTTGTATGGTGATACCATGGAGTAAATTTGCCGAGGTATTCATGTCGAGGTTGCCATGACAAGGCAAGGTTTTCGGTACGTCAATTATGGAGGATTAGGTATGAGGGATTGCCTCTTTGTCCAACCAATGGTCCATTTTCATGTTGTTATCACACGCATAACAACCACACCTCTTGAATTAAGATGATTTTAACCAATTTTTTCCGAAGAATTGCCAGCATAGACGGAAAAATCACACCATTAAAATTAATTAACATAATGAGCATTTCGGCGGCGGCCATATTGATAAGGGATGATGAGGAAGGTGGGGGTGGAATAGGGATAAAAGAAAGTGTCCTTTTAGAACAACCACCATTTCAGATGTGCGCCGAGCAGAACGTGAGTGGTGGTACTACGGAGTACATCCGTCGAGATGTCCATGTCGAGTAACTCTGTGGCACTTTCCCCGCGCCACACTGAATGGACTTTTCCCTTATCAGAACTTAATATGTTCAATCAGAACCGCGGTAAAAAATGGAGGTTTGAACGAATTGACCAGATAACTTTACTCGGAGTTGGAGGTAGATACCAAGGAAGCGGAAGCTTTGTTTTCACTTTTCAAGGTTGAAAAAAATGTTCTTCAAAATCGAAATTTCCACTCGAGTTTTACGTTTTAGAACTTCCCGAACAATTTTGGTTTCGTGTATGTCTGTCTTGAAATCGTTGTAACGGGCATAACTATACGAAGTTATTAACCGATTTCGATGAAATTTTCAGAGATTGAGCGGGTTGACATCTAGACGGTCCCCTATGAAGTCATCAACCCTGGACAGGAGCCACTGCGCAAGAACTAACTTTAATTCCTTGTAACAACTATAACTTCCACATTTTCATCATCATGGATTATAGGGATTGGGGAGTAGATGGTTCCCTATGAAAATCATTGCGCCCATATTCACAGTAGCCTCTGCGCATGCGCAAACGAATTATCCTTTTAATAGCTAAATCACCAACATTTTCCATTCAATTTCGATGAAATTTTCAGGGATAATATGGATACGGGAGTAGATGGTCCCCTATGAAAATCATTACCCCCGGACTGATAGGAACTGTGCATGTGCCTACGTGAATGCTTTGTAACAGCCATAACTTTTACATTTCTCATCCGATTTCGAAATTTTCAAGGATTTTTACAATCGAGTACTGATGGTGGAGTTCTGACCCGAACCAATAGAGAGAATTTTCAAATTAATTATTCTCAGTGATATACATCGCCTTTGCACCATCGGCAACAATAAAAACTCGGTGATCAAAATATTCCGATTCAGGGTGATTACGACATTTTATCCCCTAAAAGTCATGGAAGTTGTTGACACGTTCAAGCAGAAGGGGAATTTCCTGCCTCCCGTACAACCACTGGTGCGTCCCGCCCAACTCAAAATTGAAACACTAACGAAGGGTGACGGTAGTTGCGACGAGAAAAGGGAGTTGTGCTGCAGATCTACGAGGGTGCGCTGCGGTCTGCGAGCCACACTGCTCCAGTCATCGACAGGGGGCTGCGGTCTGGCGGTTCTTTGAGACCGACGGTCGTTGACCAAACCGCGGCCACTCGTAGCTCGTAGCCGGCGGTCCTCCACCGCAGCTCAACTTGTTCGCCGCCCCGCTGGAGCCCGACGTGTTTACTCGACCCCCCCTCTTTCGCCACGTCAAGCTCAAATCTCGCTTCGGTAACTGGAAACGTGTTATTTCGATACCCTTCTTGTAATCGCAGAGCCACAACGGCTTCAACGACTGCTTCTCACCTTCAAGCGACTTTCGGAGGTGTGGCAGCATTTTGACGCAAAACTCTAAAAATTGACAAGTCGTGCATCCAGAATGAAAGATTGAAATTTCAGTGCAAATTATATTATGATGAATCCGAAGATATCATATCACGTACATCAAGAAAGCATTTTACTCCAAAACGTAGAAAAGGTCTGCCAAGGGGGTGTGGTACATAGCTTCCTCGTGTCAATACACGAATGTATACAGGGTGTCCCAGTAACTAAGCTCTTCCTTATTTCGTTCATATACCTGGAAAACCATGTAAGTAGGTATTTTTGCGAAAATAAGGTTTTGAGCTCTCTAGGTAAATTAGGGTCGCTTGATCCATTTAGTGAAGCCGTTTTCCAATCTGAAGAATAGTTTTTTATCCAGAAGGCATAAAAATAACGTATAAGTCGGTTACCTCTTTTGTCTCCGGAAAACCATGTAAGTCCTGTGTATGCCTTCATAAAAGTGAGCAGCTTACGCAAGCGGGAAGTTTCCATCAAAGATAGTCAGTTTTTTTGTTTTTATTTTTTTTTCATGAAAAAGTTTACAAAATTCATAAATGGAGTTCAGAGAAAGTGATCATAAATAGAAAACTTTTTATAAGTCTCAATTTAAGCAATAAATTCCACTCCTTGTGTTCTGCAGACACGTGATTTCCCATACTGTGACCAACCTTAACATCACGACCTACGTGTTTTTCCGCATTGTTTTTAAATTTTTTTACATTATTTAGGAGGATAATTTCTGATGAATTAATTGATTTGTTGGCTGTTTGACCTAGCTGTAATGCTGATGTTAGAAAGAACAAAAAGAGATTAGTGGTATGATATTGGTCTGCTTATGTTTTACAGGAAACCCTGCAAAATTAATGATACAAGAGATAATAATGAGATAATAATTAAGGAAATCCAGCTCTGACCTTTCCCTAACCCCTTACCCTTCCCTAAATCATATCCAACCCATCCACAGCTCATCCCCAACCCAGCCCTGTCCTGTCCCTAACCCCTAACCCACAAACAACCAATCCATAACCCATACCTAGCTTATCCCTAGTCCATCCCTAATTTTTCCTCAGCTCATACCCTACCCAGCCCTGACCTATGTATAACCCCTAACCCAACCCGTCCCTAACTCATCCCTATCCCATCCATTATCCATCCCCAACCCAGCCCTGACCTATCTCCAACCCCTAACCCATCCTCAGTTCATCTCCAACATATCCCTAACCCCTAACCCATACCTAACTCATCCCTTGTTTTAATGAAACAAAAGTACCTAGTTGCCTAACACTTAAATTCAATGCATGCATATCTACTAGTAGTTACGGTTGTGATAGGTAAAGTGTTCCTATAAGTAATTGTTGTAATTTAAATGGTAATTGTAAATGGTAATTGAGGAATTGGTAGTATAATAGGGGTATTCACGGTCGGGCCGTTCTCGACGTGTTAACGTGTTATATGTCGAGAACGTGTTTAACGTCGAACGAATCGGTCGTAAACATGTTATCAAAGTGTGTTATCAGTCGTCGTAAGTTAACACACCCGAATGGTGTGTGCTAAACGTGTTATCCGTCGCAACATCAGAAAGAAAATGGCCGATAACTTGCCAGCTGTTTTTGAGTCAGTTTACTTGTGAGTTAATTAGTTTCGTCTTAGTTTTTTTTGAGTTGGAGTCTGTTGAGTTGGAGTTCGTTTGTTTGTCTCGGTTATTTTGTGAGTTATTTGAGTTGGAGTTGAAGGTATGGAGGTCTCTTGGAGGTATGGAGGGAAGAGAAAGGTAGTAAGGAGGAACAAATAGATGCAGTGAAAGTGAAGAAAAAATGCGAAAAACTGTATTCTTGACCACTTCATCATCAACAAGTTCTTGTTTATAACTTTTCTTCGACATGACTGCAGTGAGTAATCCTCAAATTTTCAGTGTAAAAAGTAAAAAATCTATAAACAATATAGGTGGTATAAAAGTTGTCTCCTGTGGTAAAAAAAACTTTGCTTGTTTCTTTGCCATGGAACAAACGATGATGGACGTTGTAGATTTTTTTCTCCTCATTTTTACCGAATTTATGGCGTTTTCCCCTTCTCGTTCACACGTCCTCCACCGAATCATGCCACACAATAACCATACGACCCAAATGGCTGCGATCTAGCCAGGTAATCGAAGAAGAAGGAGTGATGAGACTTCAACAACTTTAGCACGTTTAACACGAGTCGACTGGGGTTGTTCACAGTTTTTTTGTTTAACAAGTTTACCACTTAACACGTTTAACACGATAAGCTCAACCGTGAATACCCCTATTGAATATTTTATTGCTCAACTCTAGTAATATTAAGACTGAAGACTGTCATTTTGACTCAAGGAGCCTTAAAGTTGGACTGCGTATTAGTCAACTACTATGAATTTTCATTTAAATATTTGCCTTTTGCATCGATTTGAGTATTTTGTGTAACCTTGAAACCTGGAGAAAAAAATTGAATAATATTGCTAATAATTAATTTGCTAATAATTAAATAACCCAAGCTGGGTATATTTTCATAAAAATCAAATTGGAAACCATGTAAGTCGGGTGTCAAAGGCTGGGTAAAACCATGTAAGTCCATTTTTTCGTTCGCTGAAGTAAATTTTGATGAAATTAGTCTCAGGCTCTTTGAAATACTACTGTTACCACCAGTTTTAAGGAATGGAACGAAAAAACGAATTGCATACGGAATGAAAACTGAATTATTTAGTTTTTAGTGTCCCCTGTAAAATTTGATAAACTCGACTTACATGGTTTTCCAGGTACATGAACGATTTTCTCTAATTGAGGAGCTTGATTCCAAAAGGAACTATATCCATTTTGGACAAACGTGAGAACAACTCAAGAAACTGTAGTGACCTGAAAACCAATGATGTTATTTTTAATAAATTTCTAAATTATAATAAATATTTTTGGGAAAAAGGAAAATTAGTTTAAAGTTTAAAATAATTTTGAACGAGATTTTTAATATATTTATAAATTATAATACATATTTCTGTAAAAAAGGTAAATTAGTTCAGTTCAAAATAATTTTGAACGAGATTTGAATAATCAGATTTACGGATATATACATTTTTGAAACAAATCTTAGTACTTTTTGGAATAAAGATGAGATAAGAACGTAAACATAGGTATCTAAATAAAACGTAACATATCTATAATATAGATAACGTCTTCCCGTTTTTTTCTAACGATTCACAACTTTATTTAGAGAAAATTGACGGATTTTATTTGATCCATCCTTCTTATTTGATCATTTGATCAGATTTTGCAGATGGATCAAATAAAATCCGTCAATTTTCTCTAAATAAAGTTGTGAATCGTTAGAAAGAAACGGGAAGACGCTAAATAGTTCAATAAAGGAGAAAAAGGGACAAATGTGAAAAAAAGAGTGACATTTTTCATCACAAAAGATCAACTTTCTCATACCTCTACAAAGTTTGTTATTGAGCCAATTGACAAAACTCGACAGTTTTCGAAAACTACAGTTCCTTGCGGTTCTAATGGTATGTAATAAAGTTTTTTTATGAGTAGATTGGCCGACGTAATTGTGGGTTATGTAAAACCTTGTCACTCCTAAACGTGCTGAGCCACTGTGGGTACCAAACCCCCTTATATTACACAAATATGCAATCAGATGAATGCAATCAGTATAAACTTTTGTGGATACAGAAATCTTCGAGGGGAGAACAAGGAAAATAACCAACCGTTGGGTAATAATTCGCAGTTTTTCTCCCTCCCGTCAGTCACTGCAACTTTCAGCTGGATCCCCCGTTATTTTTCATCCCCAGTTGACAAAGTTAACTTTTTATACCCATTTTAATCAGAGCTAGATGACTCATTATTTTGTTTTTTCCTGCGTTATTATTTCACTCTTTTTTTCTCTCCCGTTTTCCTTCGGGGAAATAAGTGGAGTTTGCAGAAGGGAATTCTCAAGGAAACAGAACGTCGAGAAAAAAAGGGAGTTGAACAGGCTGAACAACTCGTTCAATAGCCTTTCCTTCACAGTTCACAACTCATTAGCTCCTTCATTATTATTTTTCCTCCCTCCCTTCTTTCTCCACCACTCCAACCGGCTTCTGCCCAATTCCTATTCCGGTTTCTTGAAAGAACATGACTCAAATTAATTCTTCATTAAAAAGGCTTATATTTTCCTCTCTTCTAATCCCTCCTTTCTGCCTTCCCTTTTTACTCACTTCTTCGATCGGGAAGTCCCACTTCATTTCTGAGGCGACTTTCTCCATTTTCACCAACGATGATTTTTTTCTCCGTCTCGCACAATGAAAAAGAAAATCACGAATAATTATCGGTGTGGCGAAATCAACACCGTTCGATTAAACTATTTATCAAAACTACTGAGTGACTTAATTTCTACTTTGGAATTCCTTAATTGAATAGGTGGCTGGAGCAGCGTTCAATGTTAAAAACGCTGCAAATTATTACACAATGGTTTATTATTTTTCTATATAGATCACTCGTCTACAAAATCACCAACTATCCAATATGAAGGAAAAAAAAATCAAAAAACATCAAAAAAAATTTAAAAAAAAATCAAAATCACCAACTATCGATTACATTTTGATCAGCTCTAATTTGAACGGAGATTAGGCCTCTTTTGCGATTCACACTCGTGTTTTGATTTATATATATATATTTCAAAATAAGCACTTAAATTTTCGTAGGGAGCGAACGGTTTGTCCTACAGAGCTCCGCGTGGTCTCAAAAAATTCTAAAAATTCTATAGAATCTTAAATTGAAGGAAAAACAATACCTTTATATCGAAATTTTTTGAGTTAGGGTGTTTTCACAATTTCAAAATTGATTTTGCAACCCTTAGAAGTGACCTACCTCAACCAAAAGCTTCGGGGCACAACTAGACCCCAAATGGAGCCTACATACCAAATTTCATCAAAATCGGTCAATGCTAAGTGGCAAAAGTGCCGCGTACGGCGGACGGACGGCCAAATTTTTATTCGATTTTTGGATGTACCTTGAAACGTAAACCATCAAATTTTGAGGGGGTGTTAAAATTTTTTTTCTTGGTCGATTCCAAAGGTTCATTATTGAAAATAATAAACCAAAAACTCTACTTTTCAGGAACGCTGTGATTAATAAAAATTTCCTTTCAATTTCAAATTCTCTCATCGCGCATACATTGAATGTTGTTCCACAAGATCTATGAAACGGTGTAGGTGGTTTTCTTTACTAACTTTTACTTTCAGAATGCAACATAACCTTTTCATTGTTAATTTATTCATTTTATGTATAGGTAACTGAATATAAAGATGTCTGAAAGTCTGAATGAAACTGAATACAAACCTACGGAAAAACGTTATGTATATTCACTACTACAACTATAATAATTTCTGTAGGTAGATAAAGCAAAACAATTTTGATGAACTTTTTAGACACTCATGAGTTAATTATTAACTCATTCTTTCCCACCAGGTGTTTCAGTAACAATGGATAAAATACAACCAATGCAGTAGAAGAATACCCGAGCTTAACCCGTTGCCCAAATGTTCGGAAGAATTATCGAGAAGGCATAATTTGGTCCATAGATTGAAAAAAATATCGAACTATTTTCACAAATGTCTTGTAATAGTTTCAAATCTATCTGGTTCATTCTTAAAACAGGTACTTTTGGTTTATTATTTCTGATAATAAGCCTATGTGATCGTATCGCAAAAAATTTTTATAACCCCCCCCCCCCCTCAAACTTTGTCACTTTACGTTTCAAGGTGCGTAGAATCCAAATTTGCAATGTCCGTCCGCCGTCCCCCGTCCGCCGTCCGCCGTCCGCGGCACTTTTCTTAGCAACACTGGACCGATTTGGTTCAAATTTGGTATATGGGCTCCATTTGGGGTCTAGTTGTGCCGCGAAGCTTTTGGTTGATGTAGGTCACTTCTAAGGGGTGAAAATTAATGGTTGAAATTTTCAAGAGTGCCCTAGCTCGAAAACTCTCGAAATAAAGGTATCGTTTTTTCACCAATTTTAAATAGTATTGAATTTTTAAAAATTTTTGAGACCACCCGGAGCTCTGTAGGACAAACCGTTCGGTCCCTACGAGTACTTGAAGGTTTTCCTTCGATAAAACAGAATCATGAGTGTGAATCGCAAAAGAGGTCTAATCTTCATTTATATTTTATCGGACTAAAATGCGATCGCTGTTCATTTCTTCGATTTGTATACAGTTTTGCCTTCTGCGTAACCAGTAATCAAAGTTCAATATGAAGCTTTCTATTTTTCCAATCGAGTGTGAAGCGTTTAGTTCTTTCTAATAAACTTGATTGTGAAGGTGTGAAGCCAGTATGGTGTGGTAGGTAGTACCTAGCTGGTAGGTAAAAAAAAAGTTGGTAGATAAAAAAAATGTTGGTGGGTAAAAAACGCTGCAAATCATTGCTCAAAAGCTTCTTCATTCTTCAGATCACTGATCAGCTGAGTGAGCTCCGAAGCCATTTTCAATCCTATTGAATGAAAGTGCTCTTCCAGGCGTCTCCAGCATTCGAGGAGATCTTCTTCACTCCTCAGATCACTGATCAGCTGAGTGAGCTCCGAAGCCATTTTCAATCCTATTGAATGGAAGTGCTCTTCCAGGCGTCTTCAGCATTCGAGGAGATCTTCTTCACTCTTCAGATCACTGATCAGCTGAGTGAGCTCCGAAGTCATTTTCAATCCTATTGAACGCAGGAAGCTGAAATTTGAGAGGGAAGGTCAAGGGAGAATACAGATGGTGGTAGGTGCTATTGATGGAGAACCAGTGATCTATACAGAAGGGTGATCTATACAGAAAATAATAAACCTTTGAGCAATGATTTGCAGCGTTTTTTCATAAATGCTGTTTTTGTGTTTCGATTTTGTAGGTACTTTTATATATTTACGTACGAACTCAACAACAGCTACAACAATAATAGTAAAAATCAATTTTAATTGCTTGCATACGAGTCTGCAACACATTGGGACATTTTCATGTCAACCACTACACAACAAGGTGAAGTAAGGTTGTTAGTTCATGTACCTAAGCATCAAAATAAGAAAACAGTTGATTGTTCTCTACGCAACACAGTGAGTCTGTTTTATTTATTTATTGGTCGCGTGAGCAAGACTTGCTTAGTTTTCGTGACGATTTTTCAGTTTATGTGCCAAAGCAAAGACATGAAAATGTCAATAACATAACCAAAAGAAGCAACCATAATGTCAAACGAGTGAGTTCACTGTCAAATTTTATAGTAGACGTCAGTTGTATTTTGACTGATCCAACTACCTTCGGAACCACAACGTAAGAACAGAATAGTGTTAATAAAGTTTTCATTTTATTGAAAAGCCTTGAGTACTGTCACATCAGAACATTCTGTTGGCTCGGAGATTTATTGGAATTTTCTTGTTCTAGGTAGATTATCCTTCTTTTATTTATCCTTCACGGACAGAAAGAACAGTCTAAGAGGTTTTGGTTCGAAGAGTAATGAAGAAAGCCTTGAAATTAGTTCCTCTTTCACATTTTCTATGAAAATTTCTTTGATGATCCATAACTCGCTAGGTCGTGTACCATTATCACACAATTTTGCGCTGCAGAACAAAGTTGTAACCTTCGTAATAAACTTTAAGTTTTTCAACCTTCTATCACGACTTTTTTCAGGATTTGGAGGTAGAAATGAGCCTTTGAAGTGGTTGTTTCTCTCGAGTAAACCAACAAGTTTCGATATTTCAACCTTTCTATCACGACCTAAACTTGACGGAGCATAGTGACAGTTAACAAGCGGAATTTACTCAGCTCAAATTCTCCAATTAGTGCCAGGTACCAAGGAGGAGTTATATTCCTCAAACCGTAGGCAACACGGGGCAGGAATTTCCTGGTACCCAGCTCCTCTCACACACCTCAACCTACTTTAAAATAAGAAGTACCTATTTAAATTCAAATATAGGGAAACTAAAAACGTAAAGCTAAACACTCTTACAAACCAAATTGTTGTTTTCAATACTTTTCTGGTTCTAAATAATAAGATTGATGGCCAATCGAAATTTTGTTGTAGACGTCCGCTGTACGCCGTACGCGGCACTTTTGCCACTTAGCATTGACCGATTTTGATGAAATTTGATATGTAGGCTCCATCCGGGGTCTAGTTGTGCCCCAAAGATTTTGGTTGATGTAGGTCACTTTTAAGGGTTCAAAAAAATTTTTGAAATTTTGAAAACGCCCTAACTCAAAAAATTTTGATATAAAAGTATTGTTTTTCCTTCAATTTAAGATTCTATGGAATTTTTAGAATTTTTTGAGACCACCCGGAGCTCTGAAGGACAAAACGTTCGCTTACTACGAGAATTTAAGGTTTGGACGTACGATAAATCAGAAACACGAGTGTGAATCGCAAAAGAGGCCTAATCTCCGTTCAAATTATAGCTGACCGAAATACGATCGATGTTTTTCTTCATGTTGGATGGTTAGTGGCTATGCAGACGAGTGATCTATAGAAACTTATCGACGCAAGAACCCTCAATATCCCTTTCAAGATGTATTTCAATGCTGTTTGTTTCAAATGGAAACTACATACGTACAGATGAAAAGCGGTTGGAAATTTTCCGAATTTCGATTTGAACTTTGAAATATGGAAAGCATGATATCGAAGCAATGACATTTGGATGAGCAATGATTCTGGATTATTCAGGTGAAATTAGTAAAAACGATATTGCTGCCCCCATGCAGATTCGTAAATAATTTTCAAGCTGTATTTGGAAAACGATGCTTGTAATGAAACAAGATTTTGACAGTTGATAGGCTTTACTAGTACCATTATCACGGCCGCTAAGAAATAATTTGTGAAATTCGCCGATTCGATAGTTCTTTGGAGTGGAAAAATTCGGTTGTTTGCTACAGTGGCGACGAATAACGATTGGAACCCCATATGTTCAATACATTAATGGTGTTTCTTCAGTTATGATAAATACGGCGGGCTTTTTGATATGGATAAAACCTTGACATGGACGTGAAATTAACTCGTTAAGAATAACTTATCCATTACTTTCCTGACAAACCATTTAAATGGGAATAACGTAACCATTGGGTTGTGAGACACGCTTATTTCTGACAGAGCTTTCCCTCCCGATAAGTTGACCGGGTTCTCTCGGACTTCACGCATCGTGGCAGCACTTAACCTAATGGACCCAGCAGACCCCCATTTAACGGGGAGAATAGAACATCAGGGTCGGCAAACTGGGGGGACAAAACTAGATTAAAGGCGTATAAATACTTCTCCATTATTTATTTTAAGTGCGACTAGGGGGCTCTGGGCAACGGGGTGTTGATTAGGATTAAGTTTAATAAACGCATTACGAGGAAGGTGTGCGGGAAGGGCGTTAGCGTTTCCATTGCCAACAACAGGTCGCTCTTCCGAGGGGTCCCACAACCTTTTCTCAAGAGCTCCATCCAGGCCCATTACAGCCCCTCTTCTGCTCCTTTATACCCCTTTAATATTCAAACATTTCGAGGCTCCGGAGTAAACCATGATATTCGTTCTCGTACATTCACCCGATGGTTGGTTTCCATTAAGGGCGCCTTTTCCCATCTTGAGCACGCGAGTGGCGGCTTTTGAATAACTTGAAGGTTCACTTCCAACTCCTAGTTATCTTCAGACGACCCTCAAGTAAGTAAGAAGAATAGAACAGCCAGAGCGTTCCCGAAGCTCTCTACATTGCGAAATTGGACTACAAATTTTAATTGTATACGTTTCGCAGACGTTTCAAAGAAGCGATGCTAATACATTTGGCATTTCGTGGTGTTACAAATGTGTGCAGAAATCATGCTGCAAATTATTACACAAAGGTTTATTATTTTTCTATATAGATAACTCGTCTGCAAGGAACACGGCTTTGCCATAGTTACCACCAACCAACATGAATACAAAAAACACATGAAAACATCGATCGCATTTCGATCAGCTAAAACTTGAACGGAGATTAGGCCTCTTTTGCGACTCACACTCGTGTTTCTGATTTAACGTAAGTCCAACCCTTGAATTCGCGCAGGGAGCGAACGGTTTATTCCACAGGGCTCCACGTGTTCTCTAAAAATTCTAAAATTGATGGAAAAACAATACCTTTATATCAAAATTTTTCGAGTTAAGGAGATTTCAGAGGTTTCAAGATTTCAACCCTTAGAAGTGACCTACATCAACCAAAAGCTTCGGAGCACAACTAGACCCCAAATGGAGCCTACATACCAAAATTCATCAAAATTGGTCAATGCTAAGTGAGGAAAGTGCCGCGTACGGCGGACGGACGGCCAAGTTTTTATTCGATTTTTGGATTCTACGTACCTTGAAACGTAAACCAACAAATTTTGAGGGGGGTTAAACAATTTTTTTTCTTGTTCGATTCCAAGGGTTCATTATTGAAAATAATAAACCAAAAAACGGCTACAATTATAGAAATTTAAAAAATGAAGCTATTGCAATGGCCTCAAAATTTTCAGGTAGAAGAATTTTGAAAAATTTCTTCATGAAAATCCGTTTTGGAACATTTTAAAACGTTTTCCGAACTTCAACACTTTTTCATAACTGTATACATATATTTATACGTGTTGAAACCCAAACGATAACAGAAGAAAGATTAGTTCGTTGGTGAAAATTCAGGGGTTCTAAGTTCAAAAAATACGGTTCAAAGACTTTTTATTAGGGTTTTTGTGGGTATCAACATCATAATCGTAGTAATAATAGCATATCAGGACTCATTTCAATTTCTACAGAAACAAAAACAGTTTCAAAAATGAAACATTTTCCGAAAATTGTAAATTTGTACATAAAATGTATGGATAACTGCGTATATTTGTCGTATCCAAAAATCCAGTAGCCGATTGGGTACTCTATGAGATTGTGGAGACGAGTAGAATATGGATATGGACTTTTAACATCTTCTAAACATAATCTATGTATGGTACCCAGAAAATAGGACTTAACATATAACAATATAAGTTTGGGTACTCTATAACTTCGGGGTGACGAGGAGAGTATTTTTTGAAAATTAAAAAAAAAAATTCTTACCCAAGAGGCTGATTGTATAATTTCAATGATTTGCGCTGTGTCCCACACCCTAAAGGCTGACTGCTCTCTCGAATAGCTAATATTTCGATTCTCGTTACAAAAGCTTTAAAGATTTCTATGGATGCTCGATCATTAACTCATGTAGCATGAATGTTTATATAATTTTTTACGATTCAAAGTGTGTTTACCGAATTCTGAGAGCAAGTCTTATTTCATAATTTGTCACATAAAATATTTTGGTGCAGAAATTCGGGAATGGATTGCTGCGAATTTCAATAAATCATTTAATTGTTTCAGAAGCTATTTTGTAATTAAATCGGTATTTTGCCTTGGGGCGGTTTAGTTTCGAAACGACTATTTTTTGTGACGATATACATTTCATCTGCTTTACAGCCATTATCACGAAAGGTCCCAAATCAACAAAAATCTTTCAAAGAATAATAGTAACCACTGTTGCTATTGCATAATGATTCTTGCAGTCTATTTACCAATTTGTTTAACGGTCTGTAATGACAAAATCGGGTGAGAATTTCGCTCAAAGAAATTCCAGGGAGGGCTTCTCAGGGAAATTTAAGTGTGTGACTGGCTTTGAATGAATTAGCGAGAAGGAAGGAAAAATGGTATAGCTGAATCAAAAAGTTCAACGGTAAGGATAGTAGAATGAGGTCTGTCTGCGACAGTGGCGCCTCTGCTAAAAACGGAAAACCGATGAAAAAAAAGAAGGAGGAAGGAATGAGGGGAGTCAACCAGGGAGCCAATCGGCTCGTGATAAAGTGAGAAATGTAACAAGCGCCCGACGCCCGTAATAGAAAAAGTGACGTATTCGATGGAATGTTATATTCGGATTCCCGATATCCGCCGAATCAGAAAAAAAGAGGCAACGATTGGCAAAGGATGGGGAAGTAATAGGGAGGAGGGGTAGCGAATTCACACAAGAGGAAATCGTAGGTGTGTAGCAGTTGTAATATTGCCTCAGGGACACGACACCCGTACAAAACAACAGCTGTAGCATTTTTATAGGCGAACGCTCCGCGTTTGTGTTGTTGACACGTCGTTTCCACCCTTTTCAACATTTGGCGTCGGGAAGGAGGGGAAAAAACATTTTAATGATGTTTGTCTGGTATGGAGGCGAGTTGTTTGGGAGCGGCGTCGACCAGTTCAGAGGGCGACGCCATCTGGTTATAATGATGAGATGTTGGAGTTTTCCAGGATTCAGGAGCGATAAAATGAAATTTTTCAGTTGCGATGCACGACAACTTGAAATAAGTTACTTCTTCTTTACGGAGATGTTATCAACTGTGACGTTCCATTACTACCGAATGAGTATTATCACGAAATAAAGATATTAATGACTCGAAATGAGGAAGTCGGCATCAGTAGGTACTACCTACCTACCAGCACCGTGCGCCTCACTACTCCCTCAGTGATAGGAGAACAAGTGACAAGCGGGTAACTACCGATGGGGATGAAAATTGAGGACGTGTAAGTGTCATTCCATTTCAATCCGCTATCAACGTATTTTCGGACCGGAATCCTTTTCAAGAAACAATCTAGTTTTCTGCCTTCCTAGCTTTGTCTCCTGTGTAGAGAACATCCTAAAGACGAGAAGTCGAAGAACAGCTCTGCTAAGAACGGCTCTGCCAGAACAGACATCATCAGAACAAGACTGAAGCTGAGTATTGAGGGGACACGTAACCCACCCCCCTCCCGCCTGTAATAGAGGTGTTTTCTGGTACATTTTTCTCAGTCCCTGTTCAACCGAATCTTCTAATTTTTTTTTTGGTTTGTAGGATATATTCTCATCTCATTTTTTCGTCTTTGATACGATGAAATTCTGGTGACGCGCGCCGAGAGCTGCATTCGCCCTCGCATTCGACCAGCTCAAATTTTTCCTGTACAAAACTAAACACTCCAATGACGTCAAGGGACGCGAAAAGAACGCATTCGGCCACCCAATGTCCTCCTGTACAAAAATAAACACTCTCTGAATGACCTCAGTTGACCTTATGCGTTTAAGTGTACAGCATGCTACTACTTGCCTGGGCCGGATCCTTTTTAGATTATCTTAATTACTTTTTATTTGAGATTCTGTTTTATAAAATAGAATTATTTTCTACCTTCGTTACTCTTTTTGGAATAGTTGGAATTGGAAAATTGGTTAAAGGATCCAGTACAGCCTTCGTTTAGGTGTCTTCTTTCATTAAAAAAAAGAAATAGAGGATAGGATTAGTAGTTCCTGAGAAAAAGGAACATTTATCATGAAAAAGTGAACTATTCAGGAGAGCAATTTGAAGTTGAGCGGGAACAAACGAGGGCGCTTGCAGATGAAACTATCGATTCTCACCTCACGTTTCTTGAATTTTGATTGGTTCCTTGATTTTGAATTGTCTTTGCTTATTGGTTGTTCAACCAAAGACAATTCAATATTTGCCTTCCGATTTATAGTATCGATTTTTCAGTATTGCATTGAAATAGTGTAACAGGTTGGTAGGTTAGTTTCGTGTTTGCGTCCCAGCATTTTCTGTGAAGTCCCGTGTTTTTCAACGCGTTTGCCGTGTTTTTTCTTCCGGTTTTGGTTGTTTTTTCGTTTTGGTTTTCATCCAATAATGCCGAGGTCGGGTAGAGTTTACAAGAAGAAGAAAACTCCTAATCGTTGGCTCCCAAAATCTTTTGAACAACCCTCAACTCCTAACTGTTCTGCTACTCCAAAACCAGCCGAGTCCGAGCCGCAATTTAAAAAATTGACAAAGACCGGATTAGATATAGCAAAATATCAGCAAAATCAGCCACAAAGGAATCCAGACAAAAAAGAAGAGCTGTCAAAAGAAAATTGGAGGAAGAGTTCGAGGAGGAAGATGGAGACGACCCAGCATATGGAGCGGGGCTGCACTAGGTACGCAAAAATTAATTTCCTCGTCATTTGAGACGGAATTTTTCGGTAATTCTTGTTTAAATCTATTCTCAGCATGTTCAAGAATGATTTTCAATTTAAAATAAAAATAGAAATTTTCATCATTTTTTGGGTTCCGTGTCCCCTTGAACAACCTACCGCATTCTCAAAGTCATTTAATATTTTCTGACAATTTACGACAATATAACTTTCCACAGTCTAAGTAGGTAGTATATTTTCTCATTTCTATGTTAATGTTTGTAATGGAGTCAGAGACTCATAGGTAGTTAGACGTAATAAGTCTTAGAACGTCTCACGTACTATTCCTTCTGCTACAAATAGTGTTATACTTTCGAAGTGGTGGGGTGGGGGGACCGAAGGAGGTGGTTGGTTATAACGATGTTATTCATTTGAAGAGATGAGAAGGGGCAGCGAACAGAGGCGAAGGTACTGATAAGAAGAGACCTGGGAGGAAGGAGGTACCAGTGGAGAAAAAGGAAGGTTACCAAAGTGTTGTCTATTCGGAGGGAACCGAAGGAGCTGGGAACAGAGACGAAGGTGTCGAGGAGAAGAAACTTGGCGAGAAGGAGGTGTCAGAGGATTATGTGGAAGGTTGCAATATTGTTATCCATTTGGAGAGATGTGGGGGAGGTAGAAATGGGGGACTCACTTGAAGAAGAGTAGAAAGGTTGCAATGATGTTATCCCTTAAAAGGGGAGATGTTATAATGAGTTAGGGAGAGAAGATTTTGGGTCCCTTTTTAGGTGAGAGCCTTATTCATTTACTACTATCTCGAAACCGAAATGGAACTACTGCGACGAGCCTCCCTGATCAGCAGAGTGAGGATGCACGACTTAATTACACCTCCTCGTCTATCTTAAAGAACATTCCAACAAATGTTGCATTTTGTATTAGATTTACACAGGCCAAGTAAGAAATAAATCTGATGATCAGGTCAGCACCTCGCCCTTCTTTGTCAGCAATCCCTCAGCAGCACTACTTAGAATTCCAGCCTCCATAGAAAACATACACTTCTTGCCCTACGTATTTCAAAGAATTCGTACACCTACTCCCAACGACTCAAATACTAAAGAGCACTTTATCGTAACACCTATAAATACGAAGTAGTATGAACATCTAGAATGAAACATCGTTCCGAACCTAAAAGCGAACTCTAAGCACTTTTAAATAACCTCACTCTACGAAACTTTTACGATTGGCAAATGATCAAGAGCGACCCTGGTTCGGAGTCGTAGTGAGCGATCAAAGGGAAAGTTAGAAGAACCTAATTTGGATGATGAAAAACAGCAGTTTGGAAAATCGGACCCAATCTTTATTGAGTTTCCTTGATAACTTGTGGGGAGCCGAGTTTCAAGTAGTGGCCTCGGAGGAGAGAGGATAAATAGCTCCCAAACTTTTTTTTTCTTTCAAGTAGAACTTTGGAGTTTTTTAAAGCCCTGAAGAGGATTGGAGTTTAATTTTTTTCCCCATCAATAGAGAGAAATTGATTGATGACGCTCTTAGGATTCAGTAAACAAGGCTATAGGGATTACTGGAGTGGTATTAAAAGAGGGGAGTTTACATCTTCGAGCGGTTGAGCTGACAGGAGTAGTACACATGCAGCATGATGTAATGACAGAATCAAAGGAAATGAAAATCTTGCGATTCCAAGCAACACAAGACGGCCGGCTATTTAGTCTTGAGAAGACAAATCTCAATGTTTCCCAAGTACCGACCCTCCCTGTTGGTTAAAAAAATCCTCTTCCCATATTCTAGACGCAACAATACTACCCTGCTACCAACAATTTGAGATAGGAAAATATGAGATTTACAAATAAACTCCGTCTTATATCGTGCCACATTCCCAATAATGAATTATTCGAACTACATCCACACCATATAAATGAAACAGCGTCTGAACTACATCGTTTGAAATTCTAAATCCATCCTTTGTTACCCGAAGCGTCAAATCATTGACTGGTTCGTGATCAGTTATGAATATTCCAAAATATTAACCTGTTTCAAGAATATTCATAACTTCAACTTCAAGGAAAAACCGCCCGTTTGCTTAACTGGGATTCGAGTTCGATAACTGATGAAATATTAATCAACGTCAAAACCATAAGGCTCTCCTCCCAACTGAGAAGTTTCTGTTGTTGGTGTTTAAATATGTTATGATTACGATTTTAATAGTGCGAGAAGAGTTCGTTGCTCGGTGAAAAAGAAATAATTTTCGCTCAGGTAACTTAGTGGTGTATTTCGACCGCGTTAGCGAGATTTGTTAGTTCACAATATCCACGGTAAAACGGAGCCGGTATAGACGGAATTCGTGATGTTGTTGTTCCTTCTCAAACTAAATCAGCGAGGGTAAACATTGGATAGTCGGTCAATTTGAAGAATCGGTAGTTTCGTTTGATTACACCGAGGAATCGCATTCAAATCACGAATGAGTCAAAGTGATTTGTAATGATATTATTGTGGAGTTTCCCAAAGTACACTCAAATTCAGAGTGATCACTATAGGTTGGAAGATACGAGGAAGAAATAGAGTAAACTTTCTTTTCATCTAAAGCCTATACGAATTTGCCATTTTTTAGTTCGTTGAGAAGACGATCTGAATAAATCATGAAAGCGTATACAAATCAAGAATATCTGAACTTAGTTTGACTTTTTCTGGAGGAGGGCGCTATGCTTCTATCGAATTGATGAATGGAATGATTTTTGTTCCTCAAAAGGCTGATTTGCTTCAATTTACATATGTAGAGCTGAGAAAAATGACGACTAAATTTGTAGTGGATCTCTCCACTGTTCATTCTGGAAGTTTTAAGTTGGTAAGTACGAAGCTGACAACTATTGGATGTGATTAAGAGGATGCCAGATCAGCTGTAAGGGGGACGAAATCTCTCTTCTATTCACTTTAGAGGTACAAAAGTTAGCATATCCTCATTGAGACCACTGAATATGATCGAGAAAATATGATCATTAGTGTCAGTGATAAACATAACTTCTCGCAGCAATATTATTGTACACATTCCTCTGACAGCTGTTTGCATTTTGTAGGTCTAATCAGCTCTGACTCAGAGGCTCCTATTTGACTCGTGCTAACTTGAGGTGCTGTATAGCCAGAGAAATTGGAAGAAAATTAGTTAACGACATCAAAATACTGTTTTATCGAGCACATGTTCAATAATATCAATTTTGTAGTCCATAGTCGATCGATTTGACTCAAAAACGAAGGACAGGGGCTTCAGAATGTTGGCTATATGTATCGTTATTTTTTTCCGATTCTGTTTGAATAAATATAAATAATAAATCAGTTTGCCATATATAAATTGGACCAACCAACTTTTTTCGATTTTTAGGACAATTTATTCTCTCAGTCTCACTTGGACACCCATGGTCAAAATGGTAGTCACGAAGATTGGACTGATTTATCCCCTGGAGGGAAAACTGGTCCAAAGAGTAAGCAGAGAATCCGATCCAAAATCCAGCCTCAAAAACACGGTCCAGCCCGAGTGTGATTCTTGTTCCATTTTCTCCACTTCAATTCCATCCCATGAGTATCAAAGTTTGAGTATTCTATAATCATCCAGTCAAATGAGCCTACAGAGACATGCTTTCCTAATTGTATTTGTTGTGTTCCTACATAAGTGTTAGTAGCTATGGTCAAGATGATTCACATTTATTAAACATTAGAGATCACAAAAGAGCTTAGATATATCCGTAACATGGTAATATAATAATATGCTGTTCATGGAGAAATTCCAATCCTGCCTCGTTCTTCAAACAAGAACTACGATCAATCAATCCTCGCAGAACTTCGGACGTTTCCCAGGGATTGATGGAGCTGATTCGGGTTTCGTATTAACTTTAGATGACTCGTGTAGAACAAAGTGCATATGAATGTGGAGGCGAGGTATACATGGACTTTCGTGCTATAGTTTCATTGTCCGAGGGAGCTTCAGTAAGTAATAGGCGGACTAATAACCCAATTACTTCTGTATGTGGAGGCGAGGCGGGGAGGCTCGAACGCACGCAAACTGTAGCCTTGAATAAGTTATGACTCTCGGGATTCGGGAGGGAAAGAGAGGATAAACCGACTTCCCATTTTATTATTCTGCTTTCTAATTCGAGCTGGAGTGAGGGAGGACTATCTCATTGAACACCTGACGATAAGAGTATTCGTGACTGATTCACATCAGATACCTACTTACAAGGACGGTAAACTTGTCAGTAGTCAACATAAGTCACTGCTCGGCCCACCTCCTAATTTCATTATGCTAGTGGCAGATATGTGATGGTTATTTTTTATATTATATCAATTTTGTTATATTCCAATCTAAAGTCATATAAGGTCCTCTCAAATGGTATTTAGTCATCTAACTGAATTTTATACGCACAACTTCTATAAGGTTGGACCGATTTTAATGCCAATAAACATAGTGTTCTCTCTCTAAATAGGAGATCCCAACTTCCCATCTGAAATTTGTCCCTAATTTCAAAACTTCTGTACCATTTTATGACAAATTTGCATCCTGAACATGGCAGGGGAGGGGGGATGCAGAACTGACTGAATGGCAGAACCTGGCGGAAAGTTATGATTAATCTAGTATTTTACCTTTCTTATATTCACAAAATGTCTGAAAATATATATATTATTTTAGATTAGGGGCGAATTGACGATCCAGTCTATTCGTAAATTTCTTGTCAGTCTGTGTTTCGATCGAATCTCATAAATCAATTTCACCAGCACTATCAAACACATCAAGGGCATAAATAATATCAATGACGCTGTAGAAACTAAGACGACTGACAAAAAAGAGTGAGAATTATAAATTATGTCAAGAGTATTAAATAGGCCAGGAGTTTGCGCAATATGAACAAAACCATCCTTTCGAGTCATAGGAATATCCCGCAAAACCACAGTTCACCTCTAGCAGCCCTAAACCATTTGGATGACAAGGATTGACGCAAAACTTGAAAGCCCCTCGAATGAGCGAGCCTAGCAAGCAAGTAAGATAGGAAAGCATTATGTTCACTGAAACGAACATAAAATGCAGTGCCCTAAAAACAGCATCAAAAGTACCACAAAAAGGCTATTTTCTAGGGAATACCAGTATGAAGCGAGAGGGTGGCCTCGATTTGTCTTTCATCCTTGAATAGAGGATATCCTTTTTTGTCTGTGAAATGAATTGATTGGAGCGGTCCGATAATTTATTGAGGAAGGAGGTGTTGGGTGTCAATGTTTGGAAATATTACAAAACGGCAAAACAAAGTTGGAATTAAGGGTTGAAATAGAGGTGGTTGGAGGAGGATATCCTTCTTTGTCTGTGAAATTTCAATTTGAGGGCTGTCCATCAATGGTGTAAGGTGTAGAGAGTACAAATTGAGTCCACAATCTCACTACTCACCCACTAATGCAGAAGGAATTAGTTCCTAGCGAGACCTAGCTAGAATAAATGAATGACGGCATTTATTTAATGCAACAGGGAAGGGATTGGACCATGATGGTCCTCTCTTCCTCCCCCTGTAAAATTCAAGAATTTACTACATCTCGCATTCGTACATTACTAGACGGTAATCCCACGCAATTCAGGTCAGTCGCTTCATCGCTTGTTGTTCTAATTACCACCATCTGAAGAAAACGCTTAACGTAATTATGAAATGATCTGATACACTTTGCAATTATACCACACACAAATTTAGACCCCACAGGTGGACGAAATCTCGCTGGTAAACGTTGTCATACGAGAGACGGGTGGTTGTGAGGGTTCCAGGGACACTTAAGTCCCGAACATTATAATGGCGGGGGTCATTTACTCAGTACGTCACCTGGCCTTAGATAGCGGAACCCATCACGTGACCAGAATTCATACCGTCATAATAATTAAACCCTTTAACCGAGAGGGGAAAACCCACCCTCTGATATGCGTCCACAAGTCTGATGGTGTTTGGGCCCTTCATGTCTCCCTTTCATTACCTTTCCAACCCTCCTAGTTTAAACTTGATGTCACCTCCGTAATGTGGAGTCGGTAACCTGTCTGCGCCATCTGCACTTCCATTAATTTCACCATTTTTCAAGCATACTCTTGTGATAATACCTACTTGTTCAGGAACTTGTTTTGTACCAGATAAATTGTGCCAGCCTAGTAGAAACATTATAAATCTGTTATGTCACAAGAGGAGTGGAGTCAGTCCATCGCAACAGAGAGTGGAGGGAACATTTTCAAATAACAAATAGAATGTTAATATAGACAGATTACCAAGGATACCAAACTGAAGGTTTTGTATTGTATTTCTGCGCTCAAGTAATAACCAGCTGGTCTAACTTTCCTGTAATCCCTTTCTCTGGGCCCAAAAGGTATAAATATTCACCAAATTTTAGAGCATAACAATCCGTAAAGAGCGGTTAATTCACAAAGCTTATTGTAGTTTCCTGAAGCAGTTAGATGGATTGAATGGGTGAAGATGGTGGAACTCGAACTTGAAGGAAGCACATGATGAACATGTACATCTGTTTTTCGAATGACCCTAGATTTGTATGGTATTTAGAGACAATGCAACCCTAGTTCCTCAAATACCATCGTCACAAGAATAGAAATCAAATTTTACCAAGAATTGGGCAGACTCCGTAGAAGATTTTCTTACACCTCAGCGTTAGAAGGTACACATTTCAGTAGTAGCAGTGCATTTCATAAGAGTTGGCGCTACTGAAAATTATTCAAGTCATACTCAAGTTCATAATATGAACTTCTAATATGTTCTTTATATTATAAAGAACGTTATGTATGACATCTTGACAGAAAATACGTCTCCATTTCGACACTCTATTAATACCATCCTAGAAATCAGGACATCGACCAGACTTCTATCAACTACAGACATCCAGATTCCATCTAGCATCTTTCTGGAGCTCATTCCACTCGAAAATCCTTCTACGCTGCGGAAACAGCAAATATGCTCCAGTTTTGACGCACATTCGATGATTGAGAGCGTTTTCAGGGTGACAAAAACGCGTTTTCTGAACAACAGCTGCCTTCACGCCACAGGCTGAAGCAGCGACCCGTTCCAAACTTGGGCACCAAAATGTGGTACAGCAAGAGAAACAACAGAAAATACTCGGAATTAAGCCTCAAAATGAGGTGTTGATGAACGAAGAACAGCCAATTGAAGGCTTTGCTAAAAAAACGAGCTATCTGCATTTTTTTCGAAAATCGTTTTTTGACGGTTTTGGAATCAGAAAAATATAATGCTTCATTGGTTCCAAGCCAGGGTCTCTCCAATAGTTATAAATGCGAAAATTGGGTCAATATGGTAGATAGCTTTGTCACGCGTCACTATTGTTGGGTTGAATAATGAGCTATTTACGCAGCTGACTCATTATTCAACCCAAACAAAATGCAAACAGTTGGCGTGATTATCAGATGATCAGGATTATTTCAGGATCAGTTTCTTCTTTCTTCACAAGTCACAACTTGATCGAGTTTTCTTGTGTTTACGTGTTTTTTTATATTGAAAAATGAGTAGTTCGGATAGCGAGTTCGGCTTTTTAGACGAAATTGAAACGTCTGCGGACGAATATGAACCATCGTCTTCCTCCGATTCGGTCGAAGAAAGTGTTGTTCCACGTGTATTGAAGAGGAAAGCTCCTGTCGACAGTAGAAAATGGAGGGCTGCAGTTCAGAAAGAAAATATAGCGAGCGGTAAGTCACATATTACGAAGAAGGGGATGTTGATTGGGCCTCGCAAGACTGGCAGAGACTGCAAATGTAAGTTTGGATGTTTCACTAAGTTCACTGACGCTGAAAAAAAAAACCATCTCATCAAGAGATTCAATGCTATTGGCGAGAAAACTAAACAAGATACTTATTTGTTGGCACTGATTTCAAGTAGAGCCGCTCTTCCTCCTAGGCGACCTTTAACACAAAATCCTGGCAATCAACGTCGACGGAATTTCGTAAACGAGTACCGAATAAAAAACGCATTAGGATCAAATATCAGGGTTTGCAGGAAAGCCTTCGCGTCCCTCCACGGTATATCTGTTAAGAGGGTTGAACTCTTGGCGAAGCTCTCTAACTCTGGCAAGACGCTTTCCCCCACAGAAAATCGAGGGAAACACCACAACCGACCTCGTGCAATTCCTTCAGCTCTGACTGAATTAGTCGCATACCACATCGAAGGGTTTCCTAAGGAGCAAAGTCATTACAGTCGCTCAGATAACTCCTGCAAACATTATCTCTCAGCAGACCTCAATGTGACTAAAATGTATGAACTATTTTTAGAAAAATATAAAGACAACCAGGAGGCTCAGAGGATAAAATATGACTTCTACTATAGATTTTTCAAAGCAAACTTTAACTATGGATTCGGTTCCCCAAGAACAGATACCTGTCAGACCTGCGACAGCATGCAAAATGAACTTAAAAATCCAGATTTGGTTGAAAGTCGTAAGAATGAACTCATAACCCTAAAGAACGTGCACCTTGCAAAAGCACAAGCTTTCTATGACGAACTCAAGTCTTTTTCAAAGACCGCCGAAGAAACAGTGGACGTGGACGTTCTGAGTTTTGATTATCAACAAAATCTTCCGTTACCTCATGTTCCTGCGGGTGACGTCTTTTACAAAAGGCAACTTTGGGTATTCAACTTTTGCATTCATTCAGCCAAAACTAGAAAAGCTTATTTTTTCATGTATGACGAAGCAACAGGCAAAAAGACACCCAATGAACCAATCAGCTTTTTGGACTATTACTTCAAGAATCTAATGGACAAGGACGTGAAGACCCTGTATCTTTTTTCGGACAACTGTGCAGCCCAAAATAAAAACAGCACCCTGCTCTTCTTTTTGAACAAAACTGCTGAAGAAAGAAAAATCAAAATTTTGCACCATTACCCAGAACCTGGGCACAGTTTCCTTCCTTGTGACAGAGCCTTTGGCCAAATTGAAAAAAAGAAACGGCTTAAAGAGAGAGTTTACACTCCTGAAGAATACTGCAAGATCGTGAAGCAATCGTCGAAGAGCTTTGAAGTCATCGCCGTTCAACAAAGTGCCATATTTGACTATAAATCCTACTATGAACAGAGCTTCAAGAAGTTGACAATCAACGATAGGAAGGTAAAGTTTCAAATCTCTAAACTGAGAAAAATCCTCTATGATGGCAATGGTCAAGTCCAGTGTTCCACCAATCATTGGATGGAACCCGCAACCGTCCAAAGCTATAAGATCAAGGAGAAAAATATGTCATCCTCCAGCAGAAGCGACATAAGACTACAACAAGCATATTCATCACAGTTGCCTATTCCATCCGCCAAATATGCTGATGTGATGTCATTAGTGAAGAAATATGTCCCCCATTCCCATCATGACTATTATGATGCACTGTTGGCCTCTCAAGACACATCTGCAGAACCCCGCCCTGAATCTGAAGAGGACTGAGAATGATGAACCAACCACGTAGTGCATAGTGGTCCCGTTCAGTGTCATTATTTTATTATTTTTTTTTATCAACTTTTCTTCCCATAATATTTTGATACAATAAATATATACCTATTTTATTATCTTGAGACCACTGTATATTCGTGATATATTGGGTAAGAAACTTGAAGCGGTTTTCATCTTCAGAGAGAGGAACAGAGGTCGTAAGAAATTATTAGAAAAACGATTGGTTGGAAAAACGAGCTACCTCCAATCTTGTATGCCCCTTGACGACACGAGTAAGCTAATGAAAAAATTTAAAGCATATGGAATGGAGTTGTAGCTACTCATAGTTAATTGTAGTACCATTGAAATTTTGAATTTCTGAAGGAGGCATTTCTGAAACGTTTTTTTCAATTTCCCAAAACTTTGATAACTTGCAGGTAGCTCGTTTTTATAGCAAGGCCTTCAATTATTACAACACAAAGATCAGCAAATTACATACTTATAGTATTTCATACTTATATGCAGAAGAATGAGTCAAAATTCACTGACACGCCAATAAAGAATCGACCAGAAGAAGCCACCATTTAATTAAATTCAATTCAACCTAAACCAATATTAATTTATTGATAACACAAACCGATATGATCCAGTGCAAATTGAATAAACGTCATTTTAAACTACAAATTCTCGTGTATTTGAAGAGAGCTCATTTTTTCCAACCGTGGCTCATGAAAATAAATGACGAGATATTGCCAAGAGAGGAAGAATCTCCCATTTCATTACGAAGTATTACAAACAGGAAAAGCAAACCAGGAAGGCATGAGAGGGAGCAAATATTTGAATGAACAAGTTCTGATTGTCAGTTTATTAATATTGACAGCAATTTTTTTTCATTTTGTCCATGGCGGAGGTAGAAACAGTGAATTTAACTGAGGAAAATTGAGGGGCAAAAGGGAGAAGAAAACGCTTTCAAAAAGTGAGTTTCCCAGGAAAAAAAAGCTTGATTGTTGAAGTAGGCTTGTAGCTGGGGCCTTGTTACAAGCAAAGCTTTTTCTCACGGTTATTATCAATGTAACTGGTTTTAATTTACTTTTTATTTTATTTTTCTCTCAAAACGTTTCTTTCAATCAGATTTTATACGGAGGAATCGCATTAAAATGACAAGGAGAGGAGAAATAAGGCAAGAGGAGTTGAAGGGCGGAAAATTTCGTAATGTATTTTCTTGGTTTCGAGGCACAACGTTTGAGAAGAGAGAAGAAACGGCGTTTCATCTTCGTAGGTCACTGCATTCACCTCTGATTGAAACACTATAAACATGATCTATGTGATACATGAAAAATATTGGCGCTGAATAGGCCTTGGTAATCTTGGAGAGTTCATTTTTGGTAAAGTGAGTAAAGCATCTACAATATCTAATTATTTAGATGGAAATAAATGGCTCAAGTAGGCAAACATCGATTATTCGAGGGTGTGACCTACTTCGAATGATGTACTTCTCTTCAGTCCAAGAGCTTGATTCCTTACATCAAAATTTGGTGTTTCTTCAAAGTGTCAAAAATTCTACGGTCGATTGAGAAGTCATTTCTTCGCTAAATCAACTCAAACTTACCAAATATACATATACATATACATACAAAATATACATTTTGACGACTCGAACTAGTATATTTTTGCCCTGGAGTCTTAAATATAAAAGCTCTGTATCATATTGCTGAACTAATATAACGTGTACTTCGAAAGTATTTTGGACCTCTGGACATTTCAAGAAACAGTTGGGAAGGAATTAAAAAGTCTGCGAAATGGGTGTGGCACATGGCTCCCTCGTTTCTTTGAAAATGAATACCAACAGACAGCAAAATTTATTAGCAGATTTCTAGATGTTTCCTTATCCATGAGAATACACCCCATGCTTCCAAGTACTGTTATGAAGAGGCTTCATCACACATCCTGTTGTTTCAAAATCGAAGTAGGTATCTCCAGGATTTGAGATAAAACGAGATTGAGAGGACATTTTGACATAGATATGTCTTTTGGCTGGGGGTCATGACAATCAATCAAAAAATGTAATAGGTAATTAAGTTGTTTACTGTTTAGTACTACGTTTTTCTTGGATATTAAACTATCGCATTAACGAGTAAACTAGGTATTTCATTACGTTACTAATCACGCTACTCTAGTCCGGAAAAAAATGAGGAAGTAGCTTTTCCTTAGCAATTAACGAAACAACTATTCGAAGTTTTTTTTATTTAAGTGATTTCACTTCATACTATATTAAACCTACTGTTTCTTATCTTACCTACAAGTTAAGTTTCGAATCAATGTATTGTATTGTAAATAAATAATTGCCAAAAAACATATCTATGCATGAGTTTTTTCCGTGCAAGCGGTAAAAATGTTTTGTTAAAAGTCTGTCGTTCTGTGTATCTTCGGATTTTCGGGGTTTGTGCGAGTTTTCAGAGTTTTTTCCATTATCCTTCGGAGCTACATCTAATGGTGAAGTACATTAAATAGGAGTAACTGCTGGATCAACGTTTTACTATGCATTTTTACTAAACGGTTGCAAATTCGAATAATGAACAAGAACTCCGAAAGTGAATTAGAAGTTTTGAGAAGCGTTAGTGAGGTGGCGATACATTGGCGGATCTAATAAGAAGAAACCCTCTTCGCCGCTCTTTCTTCTTGATCTTCCTCCTCCTTCCCACCACAAGGCACTCCCAACAGGGCTTCCTCCACGAAAATCCTTTATTGCCTTAATTATCCTTAAAGGAGTGTTTGTGATTGGTGAAATTCCCCTTCCATTCCTATTGGAACTGACGTTTACCTGGTTTAATTAAGTTTTCACCTGGACGGGCAGGAGCCGACTTGGTAAACAGCGGGAGCCAATCGGTGTTAATTTCACCATCCACTTTGAGGTGGTCTCAAACATCCACTACCTCTCAGTTGAGGTTTCTTAAAGAACATCAAGGTTTGACTGAACACGTGTACCTGACTTTACTAGCTTGCGGTTTCCCTTCCGAGCTTCACGGTTGAGTTTACAATTCTCAAACATGTACTTGTATTCTCAAGATTACTAACTTTGATCATCACACAGTGATGCTTGCGACACAATGAAGAATAAACATAATAATGAAAAAAAACATACCTTTGGCATGAATCAAAATGATGTTGTCAATACCGCGTCAATATCCGTAGACCTATTTTATATTGCTAAGGTATTTACTATTAGACAACTTTATGTGAAAAATCTACTATTGAAATTCTTTAGGACACACAACATAATTGAAGTTTCTCGAAGGGATCCAAAATACAATACTAGATATGCCGCCGCAGGGAATGTAATTGGCCCTAGACCTGGACTGACTCTGACAACGCACAGGCCAATCTTCATTCTACATTTGTTACATAGAGAAATTGTTTGTAGCATGAAAAGTCCCCAGTTCACTAGACAAAAATACAAAAAGCAAGTGTCAAGTTGGCTAGTTACAGAAGGGGGCTTTAGATGCGAGAGGATATTAAACAGCATATAATATATGCTGTCTCCTATACATATTATGTATAGGGGACTATCAAAGATTGGAGATTATTAAAGTTAGAGAATATTAAAGTAAGTTAGCATATGTTAGAGATTATCAAAATGTAGTGTTAAGTAATTTACCTATTACTGTAATGTTTAATATATATCAATTTATTCACCGATAAGGAACGATTTTGCAAAGAACCCCAACAACACGGGCCAAGCCTAACGTCGAGTAGGAAATCTGAGCAAATCGCATCCCTTCATGCATTTATATTATTGTAAAAGTGTACAAAATGACGCCAAATAAACATACATCTATATATATCTAAATATCAATTTTTCCTTTCGCAAATCCCTTACTTTTCGACAACTACTAGAGTCCTTGTCCTACTTCTTCACTCCTAAAATGGTCAATAGATATTTTTCTCTTTCATAAAATACATGGAATTTAACACATTTATGCTAATTCAGTACATTTCCATCCGTAGTTTTAGGTATTGGGAAGATAATTTGGGTGAAATCTACAGAATTCGGATACCTAACCCACTGAAATGAAAAAGTCGTGACTTCATAAATCAATCAGCAACAGTTCCACACAGAACTCACAAACATCAGCTGATTCATACAGCGCTTATGACAGATGGGAAAGAAAGCCATCTCTCTATCGCCTCCCAACCTCTACCAAGTTCAGCCTGTTCAAATAAATTAAATTGTGCAATTCAGTAATACTTGCCATTATGTTTCTTCAAAGAGCAATAAATATAGTAATAAAATGATAAATGTAATCAGCTGTTCTTTTAGTTCTCCGGAGCAGGTTGCAGAATTCTCGAACTTGAAACTACCTAGTCATTTACGATATAGTGACCACTCTTGAATCACCTTCATTTTTCATTGGTCATCAGTTACAAAAAAGTAATTTTAAAAATCATATCTTAGACCTGTTGGATGCTGCAAAATTTTGAAACTTGTCGACACCACCAGCTGACTCGTCCCTCTCGCCGTTGACTTGTTTCATTCGTCCAACTCCGGATCAATACAAGAGAAAGTGGAAAATCCCCGAAATCTTCCCCGACAGACGTCTCCCATGAAAATCAAGTTCTCCCGACGTTCCGATTGTCACCAGGAGTTCATCTCTTTATAATTTCATAACCGTTCTCCCGGTAACAGTTCCTTCCCCTCTCCCTAAAGGTCTTTATATCCCAAAAGGGTTGACATCCAAAGTGGCTACTTGATTACTCCCGTATTTAGCATTCATTCCTTGCTCTCTATTAATGCCTCGCAGTAAATTAATTCAAGAGGCTCCCACGTTTTGTTTAATTCCTCCTCCTCCCTTCTTCGTAATGGTTGCAAAGGGGGGTCGCATTAATTTCTGCAAACTCAGAATTCGTTTAAAGGTATTTTCTCCTCGGATCGATTTCGTTTTTGTGAAAAGGTCTGTCCTCCCCCTTTCGTTCAGGCGGGACTGAAATTCCTTTTATTCCAGCCTACTTTGTGTGGGAGGGAGGGCGTATATTGCTTAAATGCTAAGGACTACTTCCTTTGTTCGGTTTCCGTTACTCTGAATAACAGCAGAACGCTTTAAGTCGGAATTAATGTTCTTCGAACGGTGTACTCTTTAGTTAAGGAGCCATTCAAGATGTAGACAATGTGATTCTGCATAGCAGCTGGTAGATATAATCGATTTTCACCACTTCTTAAGTTACCAACTTACTACTAACGATAATTAATAATACGATACTTGACTGATCGCGATACTTTATGATAATATGACACATGAGTAAAACACACTCATTGGGCGGGTGGTGAAGAGTGGGTTTCTCGTGTTGGCATGTCTAGGTCCTGGTGAATTATTGAGTGTTGTGACTAGAGTGACTCGTGATGATTCTCAGTATTCTATGTTGAAAAGTATTGAACATCCATGGGCCTACGAACAGATTGAACTTAGTAGGCCAGGAACCGTCTTGTTAGAGTCAAGTGTCTCTTTGTTAACAAAATACTTAGTAATAATCCATTAATTTTGAATAGGTGTGAGGGATTTTGAGCTCTCAAATAGTGATGGAATCAAGAAATAAATCAAAATACTTGACCTTTCATCAGGGACAAGAGTCCCATCAAGGAATATTTTCGAGTTTATGGGATTCTTGAGATTGACGAATAACACAGTTGTGGAAAATCCATATAGACATATTCGCACTCGAAGTCCGGCACACCCATCGCCAATCATCCCAATTCCTGGATTGTTTGACGCGTGTTACGACAATACTCTCACTTTCATTCTATCAGGGATAACAAATCAAAACTCTACTGGATGGAGTAGTGGAAAGATTAAACTCCCTTGTGAAATACCGTTTAATGCTCTGGAACTAGGCTTCATGATTCATTGGAAAATATGAGATATATTGTTGGAAGCAGTATAATACATTGATTTTGAGGTGTGCCAGAGATTTTTGCTTTATAATAAGTTTTAGATTTTACATTATTGATTAGTTTGTTTCTGGGTGGTTTGGTGGGACTCTCTCATGGCAAGAACAGTGAAGTGATTAGAAAAGGAGGTCGTTGTACTTCCGCACTATAAGGAAGATAATTGTGTGGTTAATATGGAGGAGCGGATCACACTCCCTTGCGGAACGCCTGCCCCAATCATAAATACTCTGAAACAAGAGTCTTCGTGTTTGACCCAGGTAGGGAAGGGTAACTCTGAGGCATGTATCCACGCTTTGGTTGACAATATTGCAGGGACCAATTATATGTTAGGCTTTGATGAATATTGGAACAATCTTGCTCTACCATGGAGAGGCACACGTGGATATCTTGAAACCATTTGCAACCACGTGGAAAAATACGGAGCATTTCCCAGGAAGATATTTCTTGCACATGCCACTTCCCCATTATCTTGCACTCCAGCTTGAGGCCAGTCTTCGAAGATTTCCCGCTGCCTTTTGTTCGTTCTTACGTCTACGTGACAGAGTCTAGTTAGCGAGCAGAAACTTGAAAGGATTTAAACGTTAAAACTCCCGCCTCTTGGCAATTTCATAGAATCAATTGTCCAGAGTGGCTCGAGGCACGCTCTTGTAAGGGGAATTGCGACCGTATTTAAGCGTGGTGAAGAGAGGGGGCATGAAAAGAAATAATTTATCAGCCTTCCTTGCACGGAGAAAAGTTTTTGGGGGAAAAAAAGGAAAATCTTTCTGAAAGAGAACGTTTGTGCAGGAGGAAGAGGCTAAATTATTAACTGAGCTCTTCTAAGCGATATTCAAGGGGAAGTTGTTATTTGGCATTAGTTGTTTGTATTGAGGCTCTTAGCCTTCTGTATCAGGATCTTGTGGGGATAGGAGGAGTCCCCATTTCGAGTGATTCAGACCCTGTCGCCAAGGCGATGAATAATACATTTCCGTCTTGGGGGATGCCACTGTTCTGCCACCCCCTCACATCTCACCGTATTCGAAGATATTCTATCTTCGGCTCCCTAATTGGACGAGGCCTGAAGGTGCGCCTGTATCGTCTTGATGGCTCTCAACCTACGAATGCTTTCGGCTTATCGGCAGGATTCATGGATAGCTAATCCCCTTGAACCTTTGACCCCTCAAGTTGGATCAGTGGTACCCACGTTATTAGTGGAGTTAAGTCAATTCAATATTGACGCATAGGAAAGTATCCCTTATTGGTGTTATGTGTATATAATTTCTGAAATGGAACACCCACGAATCCGCTTAGTAGATGTTGCTAATTAGCTACTCTCAACGGATTATACTTATACAACATTCAAATGATGACTTCATTGAGAAGAATCTCGAGTGTTTGAGTCAAAGTTCTCAGAACAAACATTTCAGAACGCCATAGTAACTGTAGCACATTTCCCAGCGCGGTCATTATGGGAACTGACTATGTATGGAAAATGTCGTTCATTATTATTTGAGGTGTAAAATTCACACTTTAATCGCCAAGTAATAGGCTATCAAGTTGTTGGAGACCATTTGTAATCTAGCTAGTCTGATGATGTACAGCAATCGAGCTACTGAAGGAATTAAAAAAGTCTCATTTCCGACAAGAAGGTTTACATCTCCCAAAGACCTCTCCCTTCACAATTCCTGCTCCTCCTTGTCAAACAGACTATCAAGTTTCAGCTCAACTTAATCGCAAGAAAGTGCACGCCCTTGAATCGGCCGGCTTTTCCTCCGCTTCCGGGAGTTTTAATTAAATTAGTTAAATTGCGCAAGTTGGCCGACGAGGGCACCACCTCGCGCATTCTGAAAGAAGACCATCGTCTACACCCCACAGGGTTAATTACCGAGAAAGAAATTACTTGTAAACTCCGGGGGAGAACTGCAATTTGAGAAGCTCGAAATTTAGTTCGTTCAAACTGCCAGATTATATCCTACCATTTTCACAGTTGGACTCGCAAGCTCTTTTCATGAATACACTTACCAACTCTTCTACTCTAATATTGTTAGGAACCTAATCTTTTATTTTTCCGTTGTTTAATTTGAAGAGATCTATTCCGTCAATGCATTACAAAAGTCGAAAACTTGGCAAAATCATTTTACAGGAGGTGTGAGTTTTTATAAATTATTTATTGGCATCAGTATTAAACCTAACCCTACCTTTTATACACAAAATAAATTCATTAATTTTTACACTGAAAAGCTACGAAAAATTGTAAAATAACAATTGACACTTCTTCATATGCCTTCGCTAATAAAACTGATAAGTATAAGGATTTGTTGCTAATGTAGTAAGGTTGCTGAACATCTCTCTCCTTACCAAATTGTGTGAGTAATCATAAGCTCGAAATTTGGGGATATAAGTGGGCGATCTCTTAGGAAACAGTGGAGATGAGAACAGGACTGGAAGACTGTCAATCATCGAAGATTTGGCGGACTCTGCACCACAAACTACTCACTAATGAACAACTACCAGGGCAATGAGGACTTCTACAGAGGTTCTGACCCTGAAAGCGCTCTAAAAAATTCTTCAATAAATTCCATGTCTCGCTCAAAGCTGAGCTATCATCTACCTCTGCTAGCTTCGAGGCAATTCATCGCAGAACGACGAAAAACGGCGAGCGGGAATTCATTCGAAAGGGAGAATATTAGGAATCTACCCAAGCGAAACCTCTGCGAAATTCAACATTGAAACCTAATTGAAAAAAGTTATGAACCCTATCGGCTGAAATAAATGTCCCTTCCCTTAATAAAACTGATCTTCCTCATTATTTGTCGGTAGAAGGGTACGAATAAATCTTCATTTCCCCCGACAAGACTGAGGGACACTCGAGTTTCCTTTATGCAAATACATTACCTGCCTTTCCCCTCGTTTTCGTATTTTTTCTTCTTTGTTCCTCTCCTTCCACTTTTAGTTTCCTTTTATTTATTATTCAAGACGATACTCGGCGGGCAGCGTTCCTTTTAACAAGATGCTCAGTAAATAGCTCGAGGCGTTCCCTAAGGTTGAGTACTGAGTACCTGTGTGTTTTTCAATTCACGGTGAGGTTTTCCTCGAATATCTGATGCTATGGGAAAATTCCAGATGTTCTCCAACTTTCACAGTTTCACGTTATATTATGCAGGAGAGATTCGCTCCAGAGGCAGAATAATATCAGATGCAATTTGCAATCTGTACGAGATACGGAGAGGGAAATTATAACGAATCCAGAATTCGGATTTCTATCGAACATCGTTGTATTATCATGAAAACAAGAGTACTGAGCGTAACATGGAAATTTAAGAAGCCTGATTTTATTTTATGCATTTATTTTTGTTCCCGAACGCTTTTAGAGTAAATTACTACATATCAGTCTCCAACCTCATCCGTTTAGACTTTGACCACTGGTACACCTCACATTCACTCTCCTTCGAACCATCAGACTTAATTGCAATCGGTAACTTAAAAAAAAAAATCGTCCCACGACAACCCGAATTGAGCACCTCTTCTTTCGCGCGCCTTCGGCGCGTTAAAATCGGTCAAAAAAGTAACTTTCTACATGCACAGGTACTTCACAACCTGATGAGGGTTTTGAAATAGCTGATGGCTGTTACGCCATATGAATCTATGAAGAGTGAATTGATGTCTGGACAGGAGGATAGGCTCACGTCTGCAATACGAAGATGCCTTGGGCAGATTTTCGTCTTATAACTTAGGGCTGGGGTGAATGGTACACCACTACCATAAGGTTTGAATATTGTTGTTATAGCTCCAAAAGTAACCATGGTAGTCCATGGGCGTTCTCTCAATACCCATCTCTTGAAAATGACTTGACTAAGACCTGGATTAAGACCTTTCTGTCTTAATCCAGGTCCTATTTTAAGTCCCATTTTTTCAAGTCCTATTATGAACATAAGGTTGGTCCAAAACATTACTCCAAGTCATCATCTTGATGGGCGTTTCGAAACAATTTACTCAGGTAAAAAAGGAGTAATCACTGTATTGCAATTAGAACAGAGATAGTTACAGGAAACGTAGATGCCCAATCCACATTGGTTGCCGATGATGGAATATGATAGGTGACATAGATACTTTAGAAGTCGAATATCGTAGTCTTCCACTAAAAATATCATAAAATTGGAAAAACAAACTCACCTTTGCTAGCGCCGTCCGGTCCTCGAAGAATCGTACACTCTTCTATTGTTCCAAAAGGTGCAAACAGCTGCCGCACATCCTCTTCAGTCTGTTGTTTACTCAGCATCCCCGCAAACAGCTTTCTGTCTGTATAACAGAAAAAAGGAAACATCTATTGTTAGCTCGATACGTGTGATACTATGGCGTACGAATATTCATTGGGTATTACGTAACCAAATAATCTTGTACCGCTCAATTTTGTTTATCTCAACCTTTCCAAAACGTGACAAGTTTAGCGTACATAAAATAGGGGTTCTTTCTAGAAATACGCAAAGAACTTGTCGACATTTTTTAGACAACAAATTGTTCGAATTTATTTCAAATTTAGGCTCTTTTTGAAGTTTAGAGGCATGATTTGACGGCCTTCCTGTTTTGATGTTAGAAAAAAGTACAGATGCAACCAGGGCGAAAAAAAAATCAAAAGTTGATTTTCAGATTTATCGGCAGTCTTACTTTCATTAGGAAGATGAAAACCTCCATTCAGATCTGCACCTTCCTGAAGATAATTCAATAATGACTTGAAACGTAAATGAATTCAAGAATGTGCCTCTGACTACGCCCCATACGCCTTGATTACATCAAAATTGTGTTCAAGGAAGGTTGTTATTTCGCGCATTTGGCACCATCCACTATCCAACATGCTTAGTAGAAAAAACCTGACAAGAATTGAATGTGAGCTGTATTTATACTCGAAATTTAAAATTCCTGCGGGCATTATTTCGTCCAAAAATTTAGAAAATCAAACGAAATTGCCACTCTGCTTTGAAATATTAGAGAAAATTGAGCGAACAAGAATTACAGGTAATGGGTAGCTGAATAATGATGGAAGCTTTCCGGTCAACGTTATTGCGTGTTCCAGGAGAAACATTAATATGATGTTATCTACAGTTCAGATGAATCATAAATGAATGCCGAAGAACCCAATTTGAAGAGACACTAGAAAAATCGATGTAATAAAATAATTGTAAAGCGACTTGGCTGCATTTTTCTGTTCAATTTCTCAATGGAATCTACAATTCATAATTAAAATCTCAGAATATTAAAACAATTTGAACCTTCACTCAATCAGAAGTTTAATAATCCAGGAATTTTTGCTAACTGCATCAAAATCTACGGAAAGCCAAGATTGACTTGGGAAAATGAAATCGTTTATTGAAGAAGCTTTGAAGCTTTACGTAGGAGTTTCTTTATTGTTTTCAATAACCGAGCATTTTTGAGTCAAATACACAAAAAGATTACTAAAGGATATTCATCCTCGCTCAATAATTTTCAAAATTACATCTCAAAATGAATGGTTTTTGATATTTCCAACCGCAAATCACCTTCAATCTCCAACTATTTGATTTTCTTCTGACAAAGTGATTCAAAACTTCAAAGCGTTTACTTTGCACAAATGACCGGAAATCTTCCAAACCATCAATATTGTCGAATGCATACAACTTATGCCACTAAAAACAAGAGAAAACTAGAAATAAAAAAATTCACGACATATAACTGAACAACATCAAGAGACAGGAGTACACTTCTCATCTAGCTAGAAAGAAATGAGGTAACATCGTAAAATGTGCACACGGAACGGTAAAATAAAGGAAAGTAAGAACTGACAACAACAAAATAACATCCAGCCATTCGTCCAAATTAGGAGTTTCACTTCCTTGTGAGTGTGCAGTACGTCAATGGTGAACGAAAAAAATAAATGTTATTAGTGGGGAAAAAAGGGGAAGTCAAGTCGGGAAAAAATTGGAGAAATTTCGGGCGAATAAAGGAGAAAAAACGTTGAAAAGAGAGGAAAACGAGAACAAATAAATTTGTAGACATTAAAGTTATAGAAATTTCCAAAAAGGGACAAGAATATGACTGATGGGAATCATGGCTCAGACAAAAATGAAGTAGATGCTTAATGGTAATGGGGAATGCGCACGGTTGTAGTAATTTATGTCCGATTTTGATTGTTTTCAATAATGAAACTTTGGAATCAAGCATGAGAAAAATCGTTCAGCCCCTCAAATTTTGATCATTTACCTACGTTTTAAGGTACAAACAATTCGATTATCGAAAAAATACACCTAATTCAAAAATGTCAGTTGACCAAAGTTGACAAAGTATGGTTTGTGTGCTTTAATTGAGGTTAGTTATGGTCCGAAACTTTTTGATGTCTCCAGCCAAGTCTAAAGGTTGAAATATAGAGAAAACTTACGAAATAATGGTCTTAAAATTGAATGAGACCACCGAGAGCTCTGCTCGTTTCCTACAGGACGATGCATTCATCAGATGTTCAAGTGTCCCCCCGCAAGTATGAAAACATAGTATAAGTATCTAGTTTCAAAATCGAAGCTAGGATTCAGTGGGAGGCTTAGAAATGGGTACATCATATTCCCACTCTACTTCATGATATTGGGCTGCTATAGTTTACAACGGTAATGACCAATGAAAAATCTGCACCTTTTTCAAATTGGCGATCTATACCGAAAAAATTAGCCTATGTGTAATAATTTGCACCGTTTCCTTGTGCAAGAGGATTTGATGATATCAATACCCAAAAATTGCATGAAACTTGATTCAATCATAAAGACGTAAATGAAAGAAGTGAATCAATCTATCCAAAAAAAAATTGTTGAAATCATATTCGGAAAAAATGACGAAATTTGGCAGGTACTTAGTAACTAACAAAATGTGAACATTTCCAAAAATTACTATTATTATTTAACTTTATTTGATTAATTAATTATAATGTTTTTTAATTAAATTAAAAATTAAATTATTAATTCAATAATGATAAATTAATATTAACGAACTTTCGAAAAAATTATTGCATGCGGCGGTTGAATTCCACTATTTTAGGAAATACACGTTTCTCAAAACATAAATCGTGAAATTGATTCGTCCAATTTTTTATATTAATTAGGTAAGTATTTTAAAGATTTTTGGCCAACGGAGTGCAATTTTTAGATCCAAAAACGAAGAAATGAACGTAAATTTCAACATAAATAAATAAAGGGCGAATGGAAAAACGTTAGAATTGGTCGAACTTTCATTTATGTACCCCTTTTTCCCTATACGAATAATAAAATATGACAAAACAACCATTCCCCTTATTGAACGAAATATACGAAAAAAGACATAAAAATCTCGCAAGTGTAGAAAAAAATTGGTTGGAATAAAAAAAAAAAAAAAAAAAAATCCAAGTGGGAGGGAGTTGAAACTGCTGTTCCACCAGCTTATACGAGCAGAAATCTGTTCCTTTTTTTAACCCCAAAAGTCGTTTTTTTCAGAACCTTTTTGCGTGCGGCTCCTGATTTTTCTCTCTAATTGAAACTCGGGGACCTGTTGCTGGCAAACGCTTGGAAAAAAAAAGAAAATGGAGAGAGAGGGGGAAAACATGCAGATTATATTTCGTGACATTTCTTCCCCCTTAACTACCCCCTCCCCCAGTTCCCTTCTCCAATTCCACCAAGCTTAACTACCATCCCCGCACTTTTAACCTCTCATTCAATTCCTGTTACGTTACTTTTCTAAATTCGCATTTTCCGCTGGGGAGAGAAGGTTGTCCAATAAATAATTTCTCCGGGAGCTTCTGCTGAAATTAGCTTTTTCAGGCTGGTAGCGACAGATGTACTCCCCCCCCCTCCAGAGTGTTCTTTTCGCTCTTTTTCCGCTGAAAATCAGCTGTACCTTTATTAGATTCGTCCCCCTCTTCGAATTTATACGTCGGACATTTATTTCGTTTCAAGCTCGGACCGTGGGAGTTTAAAAATAAAGTCCTATGTTACGGGAGGTACGTGGGTACGTGAAGAATGTTCGTAAGAACCGCAATTACAACTACACCCAATCAGTGTCGGAAGAATTTGAAATCTTAAAATAAATTGTATCCTGATCACGAAAAAACTTCCATCCGCTGCCAGTGACCAATTTTAATTTTGAAATTGCGATTCACCAGGAAAGAAACGGAGAAATACAAAGTTCGCAAATAACAGCTAATTTGATGTGATTTTTATACAAAATTTCAAATCTATTAAAAACTCGAACGTTCACAACTACAATGACTGCGGTTGGTCTCATTCGACAAAGAATACAAATAGTATTTTACCTTTTAGTTACACCTTTTTCACTTTCATTTAAACCTTTTCCCTTTCAGTTGAACCTTTTTCACTTTCATTTAAACTTTTTTTACATTCATTTAAACCTTTTTCAATTTCAGTTAAACATTTCTTACATTGAATTAAACGTTCTTCGATTCCCAAGTAGGAAAATAAATTTTTTCAACAGAATGAACACGTGAAAAATTTATTTCACACACATGGAACAACAGGAATACTGGAAATCACAGACAATGTGGAACACAGGAAAACGCAGTCAATGTGGTCTTGCAGAAATGGGTTGATGTCAATGTAGTGGTTGGCCATTCACTGCAAGACCACATTGACTGCCTTTTTCCTGTGTTCCTCATTAACTGCGTTTTTCCTGTAAGCCTGTAGTTCCATGTGTGTGAAATAAAGTTTTCATTCTGTTCCTGTGTTCCAAATTGACTGCGTTTTTCCTGTGTACGAAATTGACTGCGTTTTTCTTGTGTTCCACATTGACTGCGTTTTTCCTGTGTTCCTGTTGTTCCATGTGTGTGAAATAAAGTTTTCATCCTGTTCAAAAATCTTCCTGTGTTTCTGTTGTTCCATGTGTGTGAAATAAAGTTTTCATTCTGTTCAAAAATTTCCCTACTTGGGAATCGAAGAACGTTTAATTCATTGTAAAAAATGTTTGAATGAAAGTAAAAAAGGTTTAAATGAGAGTTATAAAGGGTTAAATAAATGCGAAAAAGGTTTAACTAAAAGGTTAAATACAATAATATCCAAAAAGTTTTGATCATAGTCAGAACATTTCAGCGAGCCTTAATGTATAAACGTTCCGTAAGATGTCAAACTTTTCTGGAACATTTTACACAGTACCTGACTGTTTTCTGCACTTCTTCTTTTTTTTTTTTTGATTTCCAAATTTCATAGAACTCGAAGCAGTAGAAATACATCTTTCATAGTTGCAGTAGGTTCGGTGGGGACCGTTTCAAGAATATCGGAGGTATGTATCTTCCTTACAAGGCCTTTTGTTCTGCAGCAATTCTAATAAATATATTTTAAAAGACAAAAACGTCATTCTGCATCCAGAAAACTCTAATGTGACGTTTTCTCGACCTAAAAACTCCAGCAAATATACAAATGAGTATTCTTCAAGTACTTGGTATGTGGGAACTTATGAGCGCAAACCCCAAGAAAAAAAAAAAACAAATTAAATCACTTATAACACTCAAAGAGTGAATCAGTGAGAAAAAAACATGATAGGGTCTATGGAAAAGGAAAAGGTGGATGGATTGGTTGTGAAAAATTTCATTTTCCGATCAGCCCCTTTAATTATGGTCGATGTTTTTGTCGATATGTGTCCTGAACAAGGTTCACTCGCAGAACTATAACATATTGAGTTAATTTATATGCTGAAAAAAGTATTAAACGGGTACATCCAAATGAACTAAATAAATAAACAAATGAATGAAAAAAAAAACGTGATGTACAATGTTTCCAAAGTCACGAGAACACATTTCTAAGATAAACATACTTACGGCCAACACGTTGAGTTACGCAAAATGCAAAACTAAAGCTATTGTCCAAAAAAACGAGAGCAAAACAACATACCATGGGAGCTTGATAGCAACATCGGCTGAGGTAATAGTCATTTCAAATTATGCTCATGGCGGGAAATATAGATAAAACAAAGATTAAATTTGAATGAGGGAGCGCCATTACAACAATATCGCCAGTGTTCGTAAAATACTATAATAACTACAAAACTATTATTTTTTCGGTATTTTGACGGGCTCAAGATGACATTGAAACATGATACAATGATTTTGTCATTTCGACTCAATAAAACATGAATGAAGAGCACATCATGGCAGTAACTGTCACTTATCAGGTCGTTTGGCTAAATCTTGCACAATGGATGGTTCTTGTTCCTTGATTAAGTGTTTATCAAGAATAATTATGCTGAACAAGTTCCTCAGATGCGTTTTCTGTGGTTTATCAGTAAACATTGATTGGTGAAAGTTTCCAAGACAGACAAGCAACATTATCATGTCAAACAGGTTTCTCTTTCTCCACATTTGAGGGTGACCCCGTCCATTAAGGATAAATTCAAGAAGTTTAGTTGTGAAATCTGCCACGACGTAGCAGCACTCAAATGAAGACATTTTTTTAATTACCTCTAACTCTAGAACGGAACGAGATATTTTAATTCTGCAAACGGATTTTTCTCTCAGATTTGCGAAAAATTACTTGTAATTTGGTGTTAAACGAATGGGGTTAGTTCCGATAGTTGTAAGAATAGAATTATTACCTACGTACCGTATTGGAGAATCCGTCGTAACCAGCAAGTCGAGTACAGGAGGCGAGCTTTCGTAAGGACATCATCTTCAGGACCGTCGAGAGAGTACTAATGTTTGTCAGTCCGTCGTTCTATTTATATAGTCTGGGTGAAAGGATCAGAAAAAATCTCACCTCCCTTTCACCCAGACTATATAAATAGAACGACGGACTGACAAACATTAGTACTCTCTCGACGGTCCTGAAGATGATGTCCTTACGAAAGCTCGCCTCCTGTACTCGACTTGCTGGTTACGACGGATTCTCCAATACAGTAAGTAGATAATAATTTTATTACGTGCATTTATTCAAAAAGTGTATACAAAATACAAAAATGGCTTTATTTGGGCGTTTGAATTCTTTGCTTTCTCAAATCTCCTTCCTACCAACTATGAAGTTTCCTGTTTCAAGATTGAACGAATTCAGTGCAACGGTAAATTGGACTAGAAAGTGCAATTTAGGATTCTTCTTCTGATAAATTTTATCGAATTTGTTCCAAGTTCCAATTACCACTTAGTAATTAATTAAGTAACTTAGTAATTAAGTAACTTAAGTAATTAGTAAGTAATTAAGTAACTTAGTAATTAAGTAACTTAAGTAATTAGTAAGTAATTAAGTAACTTAGTAATTAATTAGTTACAATTTTTGAACCGATTACCCAAAATTTCACGAAAATGCCAAAGAAAAATCCGTTTTCATTGAAAAAAGGATTGTTTTGTCATTTTATTTATGACTGTTAATGTATATAACGTACCTTATTGAAAAAAGGTGAAATCTACTTGAGTTATTCAGATCAACTTACCGTTCCACTATCCGTTCTCAATAAAACGTAAACGATATTTGGTGCTGCCATCTCTTATTTCAAAACTTAATAAATTTCTCTGGATATTGGCAGGAATATTACTATAGGATAAAATGACACGTGCAAATGGGTGATAAAAACTGGTCGAACTGGTAGGTCACCAAGGTATCGTTAGATTCTGAGCCAAACTAATTTGAGCAACATTAAAACTAATTTTCGTCAAAAATACGAAAGAGTATTGAGTACCTAGTCTTCCCGGAGTAGGTCTTGAGTTATTATAGTATTGTTCCGGACTGACGATATAGTTAGTGACAACCTTCAATTCATTGACCACGAACGACATAACATGAGGATTGTCAGTGCATCACCATCTACCTATATCATTTCTTCATACAGCTGAAATAGTCGAACAAACGCCACAAGAATGCGAATTGACTCGTAAAATATCAAAACGTAAACTTCAATCACTCTTACCTACACCAGACAAGGTACAATCAGGGACAATTTTTTAACACTGAATAGTGTTCACAAATATGGTTTATTATTTTCTATAATAAATCTTTGAAATTTGTATCTAGCCTGTTCAGCATAACGACTTGCTTGATGCTTTTGCTTCATTCCCTGAGAATAACTACTGCTTACATTCAAATCATTATGGCAAAGTTGGATTTAAATATTAAAAAATTATGGTCATTTTTCCATTCAGTATGCTCTCGAATGTTTTCCCAGCCCTCCATTCAAAAACGGGATTTATCGAAAAATAGGGGGTAAGGCAAAATTAATAATAAAAAAGAAAAAAAGGAGCGAAATAATGACAAAATACAACAACTGGTGCTAACTATGCAGCGACAACGGTCATGTTACTTTGTGTAGCCAGTCCCCTAATATCGTGTGTGTTTTGTGTTGTGAATGAGGAATTTTTGAAGACAATTCAAGTGGTTCGATTCGTGATTGGAGCACGAATTTGGAGTTCGTTATCAAGAGAATCATTTTGATCATATTCGTCATTTCATAGGTTAAAAATGTAAAAAAATAATTAAAAAAAACACACAGCTTACATTGTGATCTTGGCTGGTAGCAACTGGAATATTCAATAACCAATGGATATCAGATAAAAAATGAAAGGGTGTCTTGTATATTTAATATGCAACCAATCTGTAAACGGCGGGGTACATATCTGAGTACTTTTATGAGGAAGTAGATTCCGATATCTGTAAGTCGATTAACCCTTAATGTCCTGAAGCATCTGAAGTTTGATTATTAAGCTTTCTGCAACACTGTTCACTTTCAAGTCAGAACCAATGTTTTGTTGGTTAACTTGATACGTCAACTATGGATTGGATGAAAAAAATCGGAAAAACATCGATTCCTAAAATATTGTTGTGATAAGATCATCACTTCCATCATGAACTGGGGGGACAGCAAAGTTCAGTTTCATGAATTTGTTCAGATATATTATTTTAACTAATCGCCAAATTTATTTTACAATCTTACAGAAAAACAACACAAGATGTTGAGGAAAGAAGAGTTTCGGCTAGAAGTAACCACAAATATCAGAGAATTTCGACTTCTCAATGTTTTCTTGGATACCTCAGGAGCAGAGGGGGTCGGATAGTGTACCTATTACTGGACTCTGCTATCCTTCAGGATGTAGGGGCCACTGCATCAATGTTCCATGAAGATAATCCACGGGGGGGGGACGTATTATTTGGCTAACAATTTTATTTGTGTTATTTCGTAAATTTATTCGTTTTTAAAATAATAAGCTGCTGGTTGAGCTGGTTGAATTTGGATAGAATCTAGTGTGATAAACAAGTTACCTATATTGTTTTGAACTTCCAAAATCAGCAGTTTGGAAGAGACACTTTTCAATTTGTGCAAATTCGTGCAATTTCGTGCAAATTCAGATATGTAGCTCTCGTTCATTTTATCACAATTCATTCTTTGCAAGTTGTTTGCTAAGTCCTGATGTATGTTGTGTGAAAGTAATGATAGCCACCCCTCTTTCTGAGGAATCTTTTTAGAATCTCACTAAAAATCTTCCACCTGTCCAGTTTTCATCGAACTAACGAAAATCTCATGCATCTCGATCAAAACCATCTAAGGTTTTGAAGGGTTAAAGGTAGTTATGATGAACTTTCTTCTTGAGTCTAAACAATGCATTTTTATCAATTATTTTCTAAATAAAAACGAATTGTATTCTGAAAATGTTAGCAACACCATCTCTTTTACTGAACATAAGACAGAAGAATAAAAACCACTGGGTGGTCGTCAAAAGGAAGTCATATTGGCGTCGCATTCTTTTGAATCGAGTTGCTCCGACAATTTCAAAATTTGGCATACTGCCAAGAGTATTCCAAAAGTTACGAGTCTCTATATTGGAAGAAGAATTTCAGCGCCAGATTGACTCATTCTAATTCGATACTTCTGACATTTCATGTGTTTCCCTAATTGAATCCCGAATGGCACGTTCGATGTGGGATCTTGTTTTAATATCACATCAAACTGAGAGACATCTTTTTTCTGACAATTGAATGAACTCACAAAGATTCTTGAAATTTCTCGTAATGTGTGTATTTGGGAAATATAGAACTCGAATTTGAAAAATGTTGATTCCCCGTTTTTCACTTTTTTGGACAAAGTTTTTTATCATTTTTTTTAATTCAATTTTCAAGAACCAGGAATTTTATGAACACTAAGTATTTTCTTTTTTATGAGCAGTGAGAGAATCTTCTGAATGAAGAAATGTTGTTTGACATAAATCCACAATAAGCACTCCAATCACGCAAATAGTGTTCAATAGGTTGTGTATTTGTCGTCGGTGTTTGCGCAAAATGGTGAGTACAATATGATAAATTTACTTATCTACATAGTTAGATAGAAAATGGGTAATTACTGTTTTCAATAAATGAACAATAGACATACGGGAGATGAGATGATTACAATTTGATGCCAGTAGATATGTCATAAAAATTTACTCAAATTTTGTTATTTTACTGAGATTTTTACGATACAGTTAGGCTTTCCAAATGCAACAATTTTGCGAACCACCGACGAAGTTGTGTAGTTGAGTTTTTGGTAAATGAGTCAGTTATTTTGGAATATGGGAAAATTCGGTTTCCGTTGTTCGTGTAGTGGTCTTGGTTTACCTTTGCCTCTATGCGGGCGATCGTCCACATAAGCTTTTTCTTGATGGCGTCATCCCCTCTGCAAACACACAACATGTCACCATATGCCTTGGCTTTTCAAACCAAAACCACATCATTCCAAAAGACTCGAATTTTTTAAAAGTTATCCCAAGTCTTCCACAACGTTGAAAAAAAACTGTATTCCAAATTATTCATCAACTTTCGCACTCCATAGAATCCATTCGTACTTTAACGCACATCACAAGTAGATAAACATGAGTACATGATAAACAATATTACAGACAAGTACAAAGAAGAACATACTGATTATCTATTGAACAACGAAAAGGTGCTCAACGTGAATTGCTGAGTTTACTACTACGAAAATATCGAATTTATTGATTTATTGTTATTAGACGGAGTATTACAGCGTTTCCTTCTGATTTTCACTCAAAATACAAAAGTTCAGAATTATTAGGAAACTCACAAACTCTTCTGATGGTATAAATGTGATTAATTGGTTGCATAATAATCGTGTTTACAAGACTGGTGGTTTAGCATGACATTAATTTTTTTGGCCAAAGGAAGTCGTGTGGGGAATTTTCTTTATTATTGAATATTCAGTTAATTTATCGAAAAGTAGCTGGAGGTCAGAGAGACGGTAGTGTGGCTTACTGTTTCGAACGAAATCACCTAGTACGTCCCAGCGCCACGAGATGGCACTACATTAATTTGACTATACACAAATGACCCTCCATCAGCTCAGTCGGAAGTCACAGGGCAAGAAGAGTGAATGCGGACCAATATTCCCGAAAACAGGAACCACGTTTTTCAACTTCTTTCACAAATTTTCGAAATTTTCGAAACAAAGCAAAATGAAATCTGTTTGAAAAGGGACTACCACGGATACTTGTAGAACAAATTTTAAAAAGAACCAGACAGACTGGTACCAGAATAAAGAAATGCAACGAACTCGGACATACAAAAGAAAAAAAAAATCGTCGTCCCACGACAACCCGAATTGAGTACCTCCTCTTTCGCGCGCCTTCGGCGCGTTGACGTCGGTCACAAACGACCACCTCTGGAAACTCCACGAGATGAGCTACAAAATCTTCTTCAACTCATCACTGGTCAGCAGACGAGTCCTAAGGAAACCAGTTCTTTACTCCAGAGGTGGTACTCTACGTTCGATACTACTCGCTATACTGGTCAGTTTCTCTTGACCTCTCCAACATAGACTCCACAGCTCGGAGTAATACTTCACCCTTAAATACCTCCACTCTTGCTGGAATAAAGACCGAAAAAAGACAACCGAAACAAGACAATTCCCATATCCATCGTGTGCTGAGGAGTGGAGCCTCGTCTCCAGATGATCAACTCTTTACACCAATGGTCCCCGCACGACGAAATCTTGTATTTATTAATCTTGTATTTGTAATTCAAAACCAATAATAGCTTCATTTTTTTCGAAACGATTTGTTCTTTGATCAAAATTGTTTGATTTTGTTTACTATTTTCAATAGCGAACCTTTGGAAACGACCAAGAAAAACGTAAAGAAAGGCATGTAGAATCCAAAAATCGAATTAAAATTAGGCCGGCCGTCCGCGGCACTTTTCTTCACTTAGCATTGAACGATTTTGATGAAATTTGGTATGTGGGCTTCATTTGGGGTCTAGTTGTGCCCCGAAGCTTTTGGTTGACGTTGGTCACTTTTAAGGGTTGAAAAATAAGGGTTAACATTTTAAAAACTCCCTAACTTGAAAAAATTTGATATAAAGGTATTGTTTTTCCATCAATTTAAGATAGTATTGAATTTTAAAAATTTGTGTAGACCACGCGGAGCCTCGTTGAACAAACTTTTCGCTCCCTACGAAAATTTAAAAGTTGGGCTAACGATTAATCAGAAACACGCTCGTGAATAACAAAAAGAGGCCTAATCTCCGTTCAAATTTTAGCTGACCGAAATGCGATCGATGTTTTTCTTCAAGCTGGTTGGTGGTAACAATGGCAAAGCCGTGCTTTTTGCAGACGAGTGATCTATATAGAAAAATGACAAACCTCTGTGTAATAATTCGCAGCGTTTTGTTGATAAAATACAAAACACTTTTTTGTGCAATAATGAACTTATTACACCATAATAATTTTTTATTTAACAGACCATTCAGAGCCCTTAATATTACAGATTGCACACCTACTGGACCGATCCACGTTCTTCTTTTCTCAAAATAGTAGGCGAGTTCCAGATTGAAATCCAAGCTATGTATATTTGGAATGAAGATACCATATTTATCGTGAACGAGGCTTTTCTGGGTGAATTGCTTTACATTAGTTTATTAACTTATTAGTACAGTCAAGAGTTTGTATGATAGTGTGATCAGAAAGATTGGATGCCTTTCGGTGCGATGGGGAAACTTGAAACATCTTTTTTTTCCAATGTCAGCTTGAAAACCTCCAGTTGGTGGTTAATGATTGAACTCGAAGTGCTCTCAACTTCATCGATTCATCGGCTGGAATCATACCGAAGAAGTTAACCAAAGCACGGGAAAACGTTGAAAATGAATATAGTTAGGAACGGTGAATCTCCCTCTCCGCCGTTGGCCCAACTTGCTTCGGAGCTGTTCATCGGATGCGATAAGCCCCTCTCCCCAGCCCTGAAGGCTCGTTGAGAAGTTGATTCAAACTGAAATTAGTTTCAGGCTTATTAGAGAAGCGGTTAAACGCTCTGAGGGGGCTTCTAGTTAAACGGTAAGCTAACATGGCGTCTCTCGAGGATGCACGGTCGTACACTTCCCACCCGCTTGGAGTTTTCGAACTTGGGGAAGTGAAATCTATGGGGAACCTCCGTTTCCTCGAACACATGGCGTTTTCGGGAGTGTGGTCCAAATCCGAAATTTCCGAAGAGCGGAATTTCAATTAAATGAAGGAAGACCCTTCTTCAACGCTGTATAGTTGTAAACCATCGTTGCTTCAACGCTTCAAGTACGATAGTATGATAAAGTGGCTAACTATATGTTTTTCAATCTCGTTACAACCGCAGCACAGATTTTGATATTCATTCTTGCAATTCGATGGGAAACTTCCTGGTATGGTTCTAGGCTACAACGTGGGTGTCTTAACCCTTAGCTTGGCAAGGTACCGTTTACGAAACAAAAAAAAAAAAAAAAAAAAAGGACGGAGATTATAAAGATGAATGACTTTAGGGACTTATTTTTTATTGAAAAGGTATCCCCCTACAGATATTGTAATGGTTAAATAAGTACCTAATATTAATAATTCATACGGTTTTTTTAATTTTTATTGAAACTTTAATAATTAAAGTTATTCTAATTCCAATTATTATAAAAGATGACATATTCCACTCCTTTTACACTATCGTTCTAAATGACAATGCATGGGTGACATTTCCCAGCGTGCATCACAAACGCGTAAAGGGAGTCAGGTCCAGGATTCGTTTGGGTAAAGTGGGCCAATTCCGTAATTTCATGTACTGTCAGATATAAAATAGAGATTAGGTACCGAAGCAGCTCCTAAAAACGAAAAAAATAGGCTGTTGGTAGTTATAGTAATATATATCGATTATAAATAGCACCTAAAAATTAATTTTATAGTACGTAGGATTTATGACAGAATTCCAAACTTTCAATTGCGAATATCTCAAAACTACGATTTTGGACTTAACCCCCTTCCCCCAACAAGCACAGATATATTTATGATAAATTTAATTCAATTATTTTATGCAAATTTTGAATTAAAAATTCCGAATGAACTGAGTGTGTTGGGCTAACACTAATATAAAATTCTCTCTTGATGAACATGCATGAGTCTATATTCCGACTTCCCTCTTCAAATGTTGATTGTGATAATTAAAAATATGTAACCCTTTTCACTGGGATCCCCTCGCATCCTCCACCTCCACCGTCGCATCCACTAAGTAATGAAGGTTTTCGGATGGAGACTCTCCCCGCTTCGGATAGGGAAGACTGCCTGCCAGAGATAAGCCCTGTAATTGAAAGGGCAGGGTTATGTCCCCTACGGGCTTCATTCAACGGATCCCCTAGGCGGAGCCCCCTCATCTGATAGGAAAAGGCAGACCCCCCGTTACACCTCGCCCCTCAGCCCACAACACACCCATTTTCTCCATGTGTTTACACATTTAAACTTGGGAAAACTTGGGACTCTGTGTGAGTGTGGGACAGGCAAAGAGAAAGCCCAGTCGACACAGCTTCAGTGTGTATGTTTGTGTGTAGCTTTGAAACTTTTTTCCCCCCTTTCCACGCTGAAAGCGTACACACAGATAAAGAAAGAACAACTAAATAACATACTAGGTACAACTTTTTTTTTCAAAAGCTCAGAGCAGCAGAAAATGAAGCTTGGCGCGGTTGCCTGTTTTTTCGAGCTATCCATTGACTTCACACACAAAAATCCTCCTCCTTGTTCCTTCTCCAACCCCAACCTATTTTCCCTGCACTAATTAAAATGTGTTTGTTCTGTGAATTGCCCAACAAACATAAAAACGGCGAAATATTTCTGGACTCCCCTCAACCCTCTACGAATTACGAAAACCGGTCTTCAAAGTAATATGCCATTTTCAAGATCCTCGAAAAAAAAAAAAAAAAAAAAAAAAAATCAGCTAACCGCAAAGGGAATTAGAACGTAATTTGCATCTATGTGTAAAAACGCTGCAAATGAATACACAAAGGTTTATTCAAGCAAGAAATATGCAGACATATCGACTTGAGTAAGTCCTTACAATCACCAGAAGAACTTGAACACGAGCTCGAGCATCTTATACATCTTATACAAACTGTTGCTTGGGAAAAAACACCTAATCGTACAAGGCGACTTCGAGGGATCAATTACCCTCGAGAAATAGTCACTGCAATAAAAGAAAAACGCAAGGCCAGAAAACGATGGCAAGTAACTAGAGTACCCAGCCATTAATCAGCATGGTACAAGGCAGAAAGTGAACTGAGGTCTTTGACTCAGGAGATCGTGAAACACCTTGTATATTCTTTTTAGCACTACGTATCGGTTTTACCTACCTAAGTTCATCGACGTCAGAAGAAAACACCACAAACAAAAATTGCGGCGGTTATGCTGCCTCAACTAACATATTTCGTCGAAAACTTCCTTGTTTAAAGGGAAAAGGGCCGTACAAGAAAAAACGCAATCATTCGGGAGAAAAAGCGGAGAAGTTATTCCAAGTCGACATTAATGGATGAAATGGAAAGGGCTGCTCAGCAATATGTCTTGATAGTTGAGTTTTGGACACGAACCAAACGAGAATTGATGACACGGAAATCCGTGAAAAAAGCAGTGCATTATTCCTTTTGTACACCCCCTTTTCAGAGTACAGTGATTGTTGGTGTATCGGATGGAAGGGAGGGGGGATAGAGGGGCGGTTTGAGGGGAGTTGAGACGGTGGGAAGTGGCTAATGTGAAGAATATATTCATGAGGCGACTTCCCCCTCCCTTGCAAGTTCCTTCCTTGAATTTATTACTTCGAGAAATATGCAACAGAGTTCGCCCCCTCCTCTACCAACCTACGATCCTTCGCCAATATATTTTTCTCTCCCTCGTTTTTTTCTCGACCCGCCGTCATTTCTGAACCGTCAGTCAGCTTCAGCTGCGCTAACCAATCTCGGCTTGGTTAACCCTCTCACCTCACGGTTAATCCCTTATCCCCTCTTCCAACCCTTCCTTATTAACTTTCCTCAGTTAACCCCCTTCTCCCAAAATCGACCTTCCCTTTCGCTCCACATCCTCAGTTCACCTCACAAACCCTCGGTTACCACATCCCCTCACTCAAGATATAAAGAGGTCGTCAAAAACCTAGTGAATGTCGAAATTTCAACAACATTTTCTCATGTAATCCTAATTAGAGATGGGCGAAACGGTTACATTTGCGTATTAGGTTCCACCGTTACCTCTCTGGGTGAGTAATAGGTTCCAATAACCTGTTATTTATTAATAGGTTATCTCAGGGATCTTCTTACAAGATTTTTCCAACATACCATTCCAAGGTATCGTTTCTCTGATTTTTACTTTTCGTTCCCGACCGACGTTCGTTTATTTATCATGTTACATTGTTATTCCATACCAAAGTATCATTCCGTGGATCTCTAGTTTTTGTTTCCTACCTAAGTTGGGGTTTCTATCAAGTTATTCCCGACATATTTACTGTTTGCAGATGGAAAGAATGCGGATGGCTTAGTGAGGTGTCCTTGTGTATTACAGTCCCGAAAACATCCTCCTTCTTCTACCAGCCACTCAAGCCAGGAAGTAATGAGACAGAGGGTTGTTGACTACCGACCAATGATGAAGAGGATGGATTGATTTATTACAGACCGTTCACGTACTTTAAGGCAGTGGTTCCCAATTCTATACAGGATGTCTAGTATTGAGATCGACCAAACTTCAAGGATCGATCGTGCAACTAATTTAAGTAAGAAAATGTATCGAAGCTGAAAAACTGACATTTTGCCGCTGGAATCATGAAAATCGAACAATAATTGCCGAAATGAATGGGAAAACCCGTAAATTCAGTTATGTTTTTTCCATAAAATGTAGCTAAATTTGAAATTTTCGAGGATTTCAGAAATTCATTCGTGCATGGGCCTTGGGAATTGAAAAACTGAAAGATTGTTGGCAATTGTTGTGACTCCAGCGGCAATATTTCAGTTTTTCAATTCCCTAGGGCTGTGCATCAATACATTTCTAAAATCCTTTAAAATTTCAAATTTAGGTACAACTTTCTAAGGTTTTGCCCCTTCAATTTCGCGAAATACTGACCCGGAACGTGGAATGAACGGCGACTGACTGAGATCCCTCTTTTTCCAACTTTGTTTTTCAATTTCAATTTTTTTCCGTGTTTTTGACGTAGTAACTCGAGTTGCTCAATGCCCAAATTACAAAGGTCTGACATATGGAGGCTCGGCCCTTTCCCCAGCCTGACTCACCAGGCTACCTAAGGTTTTGGAACAGATAGTCGTCTATGTTAGCAGGTATACCCTTTGAAAAATTGGCCAGCCGCATTCTTTCTATATGCGAACACTACGTGTTAGTGTATTTACACTCTTTTTCGATTAAAAAATCCAAGGTATTGTTCTGGCTCTACACATTTTGGAGCCTTTCCTGAAAAGTTATTTAGTAACAGGGTTATTTTAGTAATAGGTTCCAAGCGGAATTAACGAAACCCGGTAATAGGTTATTGCTTCCGAGTCTACCAAGGTAGCGGAAGCTTTGTTTTCACTTTTCAAGAACGAAAAAAAAAAGTTCTCCAAAATAAAAAATTTCACTCGCATTTTGCGTTTTAGACCTTTCTGAACAATTTTGATTCAGTGTCTGTGTGTTTGTGTGTCTGTGTGTCTGTGTGTCTGTGTGTCTGTCTGTCTGTCTGTCTGTCTGTCTGTCATGATTTCCTTGTAACGCGCATAACTATACGAAGTTATTGTCCGATTTCAATGAAATTTTCAGGGATTGTGCGGGTTGGTGTGTAGACGGTCCCCTATGAAAATCATCATCCCCGGACTGATAGAAGCGACTGCGCATGCGCAAACGTGAATTCCTTGTAACAGCCATAACTTCTACATTTTCCATCCGATTTCAATGAAATTTTCGGGAATGTCACAGATTAGTATTTAGATGGTCCCCTATGAAAATCATCATCCCCGGACTGATAGAAGCGACTGCGCATGCGCAAACGTGAATTCCTTGTAACGGCCATAACTTCTACATTGTCCATCCGATTTCAATGAAATTTTCAGGAATGTTACAGATTAGTATTTAGATGGTCCCCTATGAAAATCACCACCTTCGGACTGATAGTAGCCACTGCGCATGCGCAAACGTGAATTCCTTGTAACGGCCATAACTTCTACATTTTCCATCCGATTTCAATAAAATGTTCAGGGATGTTACAGATTAACTTGTTTTGATGTTTCGAAATTAACTACTATGCATCGGATCATCTATACAATCGGGTTATGGATACGAGGAAGCTATGTGCCACACCCACTTGGCAGACGTTTTTTAACTGTTACGTTAAATACCGCCCATCTCTAATCCTAATACATAGAACCCCAACCGTACGAATGTATGTACGTAAGCTCGTCGGAGGAATCGGAGGCGTCAGGGTTTAGAAGAGACGGGGCGGGAGGAGTCGGAGGCGATAGGAGTTAGTTGTCCGGGAGGGGGGGGTCGGAGGAGAGAGCTATCTCGCGAGATAAAATTCCAACCTGAGTGAAGTGTAACTCAGTGCAATATCCCTCTCCTAATATTTTCTGAAATTGAGTTTCGAGTTCGAGTAGTCTACGAGAACTTATGGGTTGGACTTACGATAAATCAGAAACACAAGTGTGAATCGCAAAAGAGGCCTAATCTCCGTTCAAATTTTAGCTGAGCAAAATGCGATCGATGTTTTTCTTCATGTTGGTTGGTGGTAACCATGGCACAGCCGTGTTCTTTGCAGACGAGTGATTTATATTAAAAAATTAAAAACCTTTGTGTAATAATTTGCAGCATTTTTTTAGTAAAGTTAATTCCTTCATGTTAGAAGGAAAAGCTAGAATTTATAAGACCTCCTATAGTTTGTTACAATATTATAGACTGAATTGTTTATAAAAAAACCCTGTGTTGTTGCCTGTAAAGTCGGTATACGGGCGAAAGTTTTACGTGACAACGACTTTGAGTGGTAAAATAATTTTAATGTTAATATTCATTCGTATAGTAGGAAGAAGGATAAAATAAAATTCTTTGTCAAGTTGCACAGAGTAGGTATTTCCCGTAGGTAGTAGGTATTTCCCATGGGTGGGGGGGGGGGGGGGAGTGAGTGCCAGGGATGGGGGGCGGGGCGCTCCCGCTTTTGTGAGCGCCGGGGAAGGCGAGGGGCCGCCCGCCTTTAAGCGGGGATTTCACGACCTGATTTCGGGACCCTAAATCGGGCCCGATCACCGTCGGCCCTGAAATCCGATGGTGAAAACCCATGCTGCTGGTCACGTTTTGGGGAGGCGACCAGGCAGGGAGATTGGGAGAGATTTCCAACCGATTTCAGGAGATCGGGACCATGAACGGGAGGGCGGTCGGGGACGCGTCGTGAAATCGGGGCTTTAGGGAGCGCCGAGCTGCACCCCCTCCGTGAGCGGAGCGTAACGCAGTTTCTTGAAGTGTCTCCCGGTAAACCAATTTATAAGACGTTATCACGTCAAAAAAATATTTTTTCTTTTTCCTCCAAGGAATTTGTACTTCCTTGGAGATTAGTTTCCAAGGGTGACGAGTCAATATTGATGTCTGAGTGGCGTTTGGGTCCCACAACTCCCCGCGGTAGACGTCAACCCCGATTAATCAACCGGGGGTTACCGTGAGGCGTTTAGAGGAGCAATAATTCGAATTTTATTTGACGCTCCGCCCGACGTTACGACGCTCAGCCGTAATTGTGACCTCCTTGGAACGCGCATTACGACGCCCCGAGTTTACGTGTTGCCTAATGAAACACGCCGTAGTAAACCTCCTCTCTGCTTCGCCGTCCTTCCCTTCTCACTCCACAGACCGACCTGTCGGTTTGAACCGTCGGGACTAATGAAGAGTCGTATTTGTTCTGCAGGGGCTGAAACTGAGGGGGCCCCGCTAATTGCTCAAGCGGCCCCTTCAGAGCGGAGGGGGGGTCTCTGGAAGGTCGTAGCTCAACTGATTACTCGGGGAAGTCAACTATGTGTTTGCGGAGCTACCTGAGTCGTGAGTAACTCGTGCGTAGGGACATTCACGATATCCCCTGCGAGAAGTGTAACAGAAAGAGGTCGTTAACTGGCGATATCCACGTGAGAGGATTACAATACCTTGTCAATGGAACCTCGATAATTTGACTCTAAACAGTTCAAATTATTGAATTATCCGATTTATTTGAGCATATGAGGTTATACAGTAGGAGAATACGAAGATCGACCTACCAGACTTCAGGGTTGATGGCCAATCAAAATAGTTGTGACTGCAATTATAGCGACTGGGGAAACAAACAATGAATCAGTTACCAAGCTAAATTTCTGTATCTCCCGCATTCATGATTGGACAGTGAGATGGAGAGTTAGAATGAATGAGAATAAGTCAGTGCACGTTGATTTCACGAATAAGAGGATCAACTATGTGCCAACCTTTCTCGATAACAAGGAGATAACGTATGCCAATGAAGCGAAATATAGCTTTTTCAGATTGAATTAAAGAGTTTTCAAAATGAAGTCAACACTTATCAAAATGAACTCAACACTTTTCAAAATGAAATAAACAATTTACAATATGAATTAAACATTTTACAAAATGAAATTAACAATTTACAAAATGAAATAAACAATTTACAAAATTAATTAAACACTTTTTTATATGAGTTTCAAAAGCTTGTAAACAATAATTTGAGCGAGTTGACCAGATGGGGAGAATATGGGAAAGACCGTGCATCCTTTATACTCTGATGATAATCTCTTCTGAGTGGGCCTTTCACGTAATAACGAGATGGAAATACTTTCTTTAATTTTGGAGTTAAACTGTCAAGGATTTGTTCATCAGAAAATAATTACGACAGGAACAACGAACGCCCAGTTATTTGCCGAATTTTTGGAGGAGCTTCGAGACAATACAAACAGAGATGGCAGTATCTATCTGCTGGACAATGCTAGAATACATCATTCTGTGGAAGTTCGAGAGTTAGCGCGTTCTTTGAATATGAATTTACATTTTTTGCCACCGTATTCCCCAATGTTGAACCCAGTGGAATACGCCTTCTTCAAAATAAAATTAGCTGTGAGAAACGTATAATCCAGACCTCAAGACCACCTTCTTCAAGAGGCGATTCGACAAAGGGTGGCTGCAATCACGTCCGTCGACTGTGCCAATTACGTTATGCACTCTTTCTTCCTCTTGCCAGCAGCAGCTGCAATGCAGCCCCTTCATTAATATTTGAAAGTATTTGAAAGACAGTGTTATTTAATTTATTTGGTATTCGTTTAATTCATTTTGTAAATTGTTTATTTCATTTTGTAAAATGTTTATTTTATTTTGTAAAATGTTTAATTCATAATATGAATTTACAATATTATTGAATTTACAATATTTACAATATTATTGTAAATTGTTAATTTCATTTTGAAAAGTGTTGAGTTCATTTTGAAAAGTGTTGACTTCATTTTGAAAACTGTTTAATTCAATCTGAAAAAGCTATATCTTGGAATGATGCTGGATGCCAAACTAAGGTGGAAGTCCCACGTTAAGAAGAAAAAACCTGAGCTTTTGATTAAATTCAGAAAAATATACTGGCTGATGTGCCGACGGTCAAAATTGTCTGACCACAATAAGCTTATACTTTACAAGCAAGTCCTAAAGCCCGTCTGGACTTACGGTGCACAACTGTGGGGGTGTACGGCCCAGAGCAATCGAGACATAATTCAGCGCTTCCAGAATAATGTACTGCAATGCTGCGTTGATGCATACAGATACTTTAGAAATGACAGACTTCACTACGAGCTGAAGATAGAATCAGTCAATGAGGTCATTCGCAGACAAGCCATGAATCACCTTTTGAGGCTCCAAGATCATATAAATGAGAATGTCATCCAGCTACTCAACACAGATGATCTGCTTAGAAGACTTAAGAGAACCAAGCCACACGATCTAATCGACTTAGTGTGACCACCATGAAGTTCAATTTTCAGGACAAAAAGAACTAAGTGAAGTATCTTAGTTTTATTAACGTACAACAACTATGTATCAGAAGAATGTTGCTTATAAGTTGTAACTTGATGCAATAAAACAAGTAAAAAAAAAGTTGTGACCGACGTCGGTTTGGATCTCACACAGCAATTTCATCCTTGAGTGAGTTCGGGACTATTGTTGTAATCATAAATGGAATAAATTTAGAAATGTTTTTTGAACAATTTTTAGCATAATCAGTCAGCACTGAAAGGGATTTATTTGTATTTTTTTTTTTTACGTAAAGAGAAGTAAATGTCGGAATTTACTATTTTTGACCCCGAAATCGGATTCAACACCTCGAAAAACCACCTACGGCAAACTTTCAGCCCGTATTCCTAATTTACGAATAAACAAAACAGTGTAGAAAATACGAACCTTTAAAAAAAAAACGGGAGGATGACGTCATCCTGGAATAGTTCATCTACGGCCGCTTGAAGCGCTGAGATCGAGAAATCTATTGTCCCCAGATGCAACATTTTACAAAACCAGTAAAGTTCGAAATCGAAGAAAAAAATAGAAAAAGCAAGATGGGGAAAATTAGGTTTCCCCTTTTTTTGTTCGATAGCTTTTCTCTTACATAACACGATTTCGTCATACCAATAGGCAACACTGGGAGGAGACCGCTATCCGAACAGCCCAATCAGCGAGCGTTCCCGCTTCATGTTGAAGAGGTACGTTTTCCCGGTTATTTTTTTGAAATCACAAATTTTGATTGTCTCCCAAAATAACAGGACTTATTTTCCGAAATCAACCCGATTTGCATCTATACCACACCATTAGCTATTCAGGAAAAATGCAAACAGAATTCGGTGAAATTCCTCATTAGAGAAGTAGGAGTGGTTTTTGGTTTTTTAATGTTTGTTTGTTGGAAGTACTGTTCCAACAAACATACATAAATTGAAATGTAGGAGTTCAAGAGTACGTAAAATCCTAACTAAAGTTCAGAAACGACTCTGTAAATCGCATGGAATAAATTGATAGAATTTCATAATACTACAATAAAGTACAATTTATACCCCGTTTTTTGAAAACATGAACGCCACGTTGCGGAATCCCCCCAAAAAACACTTGGGGAAACAGGCTGTATCGCGGGAATGGAATTACTTTCCGACAGGTGGGCTTAACCCGCCACTAATCTTTGTTTTTCCCGCACGTCATCGATGGGATGCCGTTTCGGCGGAATCGGCGAAGGGCAGAAATAAAACAATACTACGGAATTGCGAGCTCTTTTAATTATTGCGAGCGGAAAACCCGGTAAAAGGGGGCTCTCGCAAAAATTGGGCAAAAGGGGGGGAAACGGGGTACACAAGGGGAAGGGGCGAGTTTGAACAGCGAATGAAATTACCATGCTGATTGTTTTCGAATTCCGGCCGATAGCAGGTCGGATTTTGTTGAGGTGAGAGTAATTATTCGTTGCAGCCCCCTCTTACCCTTTTCCCGCCCTTCATCGCCAATTTGGGCACATAAGCGCGTCCCTTTCGTGTTTCCTGGGACCTTAAAAGTCACTTTGATCGGACGTATATTAATGAAGGTTCCCGCGGGGGTTAATCGATGTGCGGGGCTATTGAACCTGATGATTTTGGCAGTAAACAATATTTCATCGTTCATAATTACGTTTCGATGGGGTGATCCCATTGAAACAGAAATAATCAAGGGGGTTGGTAAACTCGCGATGCCAAGCAAAACGAACCCGTAAAGGGATTCTTTTGCTCACTCAGCTGATGTGACTTCCCGAACGTAACTTCAGATCTTCAAACTTCATCTGAATACCTAGTTTCAAAAAGAGGGCCTACTTTTTCTGGAAGTTAGATGTTTTGGAGTCGGTCATAAAGAGTGGAAGTAGCAAGTAACTCAGAAAGAGGACTAAAGGACTCCTGATTTTCTTACTTTTCTTGGCTCTACAGCCCTGGGTGGGCCATGGCCTCCTTCAAGATGGCTCTCCACTTCACCCTATCCTTTGCCGCATTCCTCCAATCCCGGCAACCAGTTCTCCTCCACATTGTCGATCCATCTCTGCTTAGGTCTTCCTTCTCCTCTGCTCCCTAGCGGCTGAGCTTTAAAGAGTTTCTTCGCTGGTTCATCGTCTGGAAGTCTTGCCACATGCCCAGCCCACCTGAGGCGCCCCAGCCCCGCAAATGGATGGACCACATCAATCCTTACTGCTGGTATACTTCCTCGTTAGTTCTACGTCTCCAGTTCCCATGGTCACAGACTGGGCCAAGGACCCTACGCAAAATTTTCCTTTCAAAAGCTCTAATTCTATTCTCCGACTGTTTGGTCATCACCCATGTTTCCGCTCCATAAACTTGAACCGGACGGAGGAGCGTTTTGTACATAGTGAGCTTCGATTTTCTCGAGATTGTCAGGGACTTGAATAATGGGAGCAGCCCAAAGTTTGGCTTTGGTTGGCAGACAATAGCCTCTTGCTGATCTCGACCAAACTATCGCTTGCCATATGCACGGTGGAACCAAGGTAGGCGAACATTTATATCCTCTGAAATGTCGAGCTGCCAAGAGTTATGGAATCAGGGAGTCTTGAGCTTGGTGTCGGGCCAGACACCATGTACTAAAGGACTCCGGGAATAGATTTTTTGGACAATTTTCGATCGAAAATTCCTCCTTGAAATTTTCATGTCTCTTGGTACTTCTTAACTGGTAATTACACCAACTTTTTACTTTCCAAAAATGAATCGATTAGTACCTTTGGAAAGCTTATTAAATTTCCTTTCAAACATCCTAAATCTTACTTTAATTCCTCTCATAAACTACATATATGTTTATTCGTAATGATAAAATTATAGTTAATGAAAGATAATATACTGATATAATTGTGAAATGTGAATATTGATCATCGTGTATTGCGCAAATTTAAAGAATTTCTGAGCCGTTTGGACTCTGTAAATTAACGCTTGAAAACAACTTTCTGCGGTTTTTCGAAAACACGAAAGTCAAGCTCACAACTCTTCAATTTGTATTTGCCGTTTACTGGAAAAAATCTTCAGAAGCTCAGGTTTCAAGCAAAGTATATTTTTCAATTTTAGTGAAGAAGTTGCGAGAGGGATCTGATTTTGAAGAGAATTGAATCGCATGGTAATGATCGATTTAGAAACTCGAAAATGAGCCGTTTAATGAAAATTTGGAGTGAAAAAAAATACCAAATAATTGATTTCAGGAGTTGCGAGACACCAACTTGAAGCATTTTTTCTCGTATCTGCTGAGTGAGCAATAAAATTATGACGTTTCTTAGTTAATTCCAGAGCGTTTATTTAGGTTTATTGCAACCACTTGGAATTCGTATTTGTAGGACTGGTAGGTGAGAGCTACAACTACAAGTTAACTGTTTATTAAACGCACTTATATAAAACATGAAGAATTTATCAAGCCATAAACAGGCCGACCGAACTACGTATAAACTGAATTCTTGCATAGCCTACTACTCGTAACCTTCCCTAACCCTGCCGGCTTGATAATTATGCGCAAGGCGCCAAATTACAACTCATTCAAATTCTTACATACTCAACCTTCAAACTCGCTGGAAGGAGACTACGCCGAATGTTGAAAAGCTGCATGAATTCTACTTGTCAGACAGATTGGACTGGTGAGGAGAAGAGGACGTATTTTCCTCGACAATTCGCCAAAACCGTAAAACCACAGTGCTGCTAAAAGTGGAGTGAGAATTATATTGCTCGAGTGGTTACATGTTTATGAAGAAATCCTCTCCAGATCTCCAAACCTCGTCTGATTGAATTGCAACCAGCGCCGGAAACCCCAGCAATTCTCGAAAAGGTGGTTAAGCCCTGGGTTTTTTGAATTCACAGGAAATTGGTGCATGCAGGTACCTCCGCTTACGGGTATGAAGATTTTAAGACGAATTGTCGGTCTTTCCAACATTTCTCGCTCTCATTGCTTCCTTTTATCGGCTGCTCCGCGGAAGACGTGAGGGCGTGCTCAGCTCTCGAGACGGGCATTAGATTTACTGGGCAACTTTAGACTGCACTTTTCCTAACCTTCTAACCGTCTTTTCCGAACAATCTCGAATGGCAACGTCGGGAGGAAAACCCCGCGGAGAAGGGTTTTTCCCGGGGATAAACTTAAGTCATTCCCCTTATCTACTCACCTCCTATAAGGAACAACTTTTATATAGATTCAGAGGAAAGGAGAGAAACAGATCTCCCTTCGTCTCCAGGCTTTATTCAAGGAGAGATACGGAGTTTACTGTGTGATTTCGTTGTCTTTTAGGTTCTCTTTCCCTCCCTACTTATCCTTTTACAGTTTCTCGTTTCACTTGGAAACGAATCTTGCAATAATTGGAGTGGCGAACGGAAAAAAGGGGAGGTTCAACCAAGTTAGTGCCTATACAGAGTTAGCTCCACAATAAACGTGTTCGATACTGGTTTTTGAGCATGAAACAAAACCAAAATATTGATGATATTAATAGTGGAAAACTCGGCTCTTCGCCCCCTGCACCCGATCTGGGTTCAATAAGTCCTGACGGCCGAAAGTAGAAAACATGGAACATGCTTTAGCCTCCAATCTTCCCGATCTCTACCAGCTGATCAGAAAGGAGTATACATTTTCATTCCAACTCTGCAGTTTCGGAGAGGATACTTATGAAATTTCAGCTTTTTGGGGCCACTAGGAACGAATTTAGCTCACCCAGTTGATTATGGTGTCACAATAGTTCGTCATTCGAACTCAGCAGCCTCAGAGAAGCTATCTGTGGAATTTTAGGTTCGTGGAGCCACTAGGAGCGAATTGTTTGTCATTCGAATAATTCTACAATCACAGGAAGTCATCTTTTGAACTTTCGTGACAGCCTGGCGTTTCAAACTTACGTAATGTTTTGTGAATAGTTACTCCAAAGCTAATGCATAAATGTTCCATGCTAAATTCCAGATTAAATGAGAAAAATAACCAACTTCCTCTACTCAGAGACAAACGGACACGGTCTGATCAGGAAATACTGGGTTACCTCTGCTATCACCTCAGAGAATACACCGACAACATCAGATTCAAAAAGTTGGACTGATAAACTCCCCATCATCAAACCAGGAAAGCCGAAGTTTAAGTAAATGCCTGTCGAGTAGTCAAATCATCATATTGATCAAACCACAATAGACTATAAGTGATCATTCCAAAAACTAATCTTTTGTTACATTCAAACCAACTGAGACTCGAAACTAAAAAAAAAAATCCCTTCGATCCCCGATTTTATTTTGCCGATTTTATTGTGATCTTGAGAACGTCAATAATTGTTGATATAGTTAACACCCTAGTTAATAACTTTCTAATAGAAAAAAGTTTTAAATTATCGAAAAAATTCGCTTCCAAGTCTGAAAGGTAGCGATATATATATATATTTTTTTTTGTTGTGTTCACAATGAACTACTTTGTTCTCCCATTGGCGTTTGTTCTTCGTTGTAAACGATGTTTACTTATTATGGATTCACTCGGAACGTACCTAAGTATTTATGTCCGGCTGGTGTCACTTCTAAGAAGGATAAAAACACAAAACAAAAAAAATAGTATTTTGTTCTCGTTGTTACCGTTTGTTTTTTAAACGTCGCTTTACAACCCACTTTGGAGGAAGTTAACTATTGAAAAGAGGCCGATCGATTGCTTCACAGAGGCAGAGGACGGGAGGGAGTGGCTGTCATTTCTGTTGGTGTTTCCGGAAAGAGGTCTCTGTAATATTTTATGGGGAGGAAAATGTGACGGGAGAGAAGAACTTGTAGGGGGATTGAACGACAAGGAAAGAGATGTGGAGGGGGGCAGAGGTGGAGGACTAATGGAGGGTTAGCGGCCCAACTGTCAGAGTTCCAACTAACCAACACAAGGGGAGAGCTTCGCCTCTTATTTTCCTCGTACACAGTAGTTTCTACAATTCACCTGGTCTGCCAGGATTTTTATTATCCCCTTATTACTACCTCAGGAACTACCACCGACTCGCATGACCTACAAACTACTTCACGATACAGAATCATCGTTCCGTGAGGTCCTAATTGTACCATCCATTCCTGCAACTTCTGTTGGCTGAAGAGCTAACAAGGTACTATAAGCCACCTATCTTATCGTAAAAACATATTATTCATAGTTGGAAACATCACAGGAGGAATTTCTTCTTGAGAGGATTATTTGTGGTAGAACTAAGGACAATAAAAGTCCATTCATGTAGTATCTATTGGGCGATTAGTATCTATAATATCTAATGGGCGAATTGTCAAAGAAATCTTTGAAGCTATCGTTAAGAAAATCGAAGTATTAGCTTTATGACCTAGCAGTCAGCCTTGTGGGTGTGACACATTGCACGATATGTTCGAAGCACACAATCAACCCCTCGATTGAAAATGTAATAAAACCTCAAAAATACTATTCTTGTCACCCTGAACTCATAGAGTAACCACACGTATATATATATATTTTTTTCGATTTTCAGTATAGGTACCATACCATGCCAACAAACTACTGTATGCACAGGGTTCTGGAGATGTGATGAGTCCATATTCATGTTCTACTCGTCTACACGAACTCATGGAGTACCAACTTGGCAATTGAACTTTTGGGTTCAACAAATCAACACATTTTTCTTTTCAATATAAATTGTTAAAAGTACAGTTTAAGTTTATATTTACAAGTTTTTCTGAAATTTTACTTATATTAGACATTTTGAGCTGAATCCGAATGTACCAAAAATAATGATAATGATGTTAATATCTGCAAAAACCTCAAAAACGCGTTTTTTGGCCTATTTTTGAAATTTGGACTCTTAGGGTAGTGCAAAATTCCTTGCTTATGAACATTTTGGCTACAATTTGAAGTTTTCGAATATTCTAAAAATATGTTCGAAGTTTTTTTTGTTAGCTTTTGTTTTGTTCAAAAAGGAACAAAATCCTGTTCTTAGTGATATTCAATCTCTAAAACGGATTTTAGTGAGAAAACAATTCTTCAAAAATTCGCTAAAAATATAAAAATATTTGAAATTGTGAATTAAGATTGTTGTGGAAAGAAATTAGTGTTTGAACTTAACTGGTGAGTCCCGAATTAGAGTATTGATTAGCATATATTTTTAGTATTAGGTACAATGTCCAGAATGAAAACCTATAGATGGCATCCGAAATTTGGAGAACGCCGACTTGAGGAGACCTAGTTTTGGACGAAAATAGGTCACTCTAGTCTTCTGGTAGATTTAGGGGCCTCCAGTACTGCAAATATGATGAAGACGAAAGCGGAGAGCAAGGAGAATACCTGAACATAACATTAGTGCCAGAAACTGTGAGTGATGGAAGTAGAGTTTGTACAGGTTCTTCGAAGAGCTGAGGAAGCGGAAAAAACTCGGTTGATTAACGGTGTAAATGGAGGCGCATAAATGTCGGAGTACCATCAAAATAACTCTTTCGATCATATTAAAATATATATTAGTTAAGTGAAAGCGCCAGGCTTTACGAAAATGGTGAATTCGCTTGGGGTATTTGATAGGCAGTTGCGAGCGACTTTGAGGTGGCCCAAAAGTAGAAGTTCGACGAAAATTCAACCTGAATTGGTTGTTTACTAAACTATAATTATCTACAATAATAATCTAGCTCTGTTAGATAGATTACGAGAACAAGGAAAATGTAGATTGATAGTCAGATCTACAGAAGATAGTTTTGGAACTCACATTCAGCACCAATGAACCCTTGCACTCTTCAATGTCTTCAGTAGACTCTGCAGGAGTAGAGATGCTAACCCTAAGAACATCATGAGTTGTGCAACCTACAGTTCACACAGTTGATATTGGTAACGCACAACCCAAAATCACCCTCCGACACTATCCTGATTGCACCAAGCTACGAGTACAACTTCAGCAATGGCTTAGGGGGAGGAGAAACCTAATGATTTTCAACTGTATCCATTATACTAGCAATATTCTTCTAAGAAAAATCGATGGATAGGTAGATCTCAAAGAGAGATTTTCCTTGAAGATAATTTCCTTTTCAGCTTTTCTTCCTCTCTTCATAAGAAAGTCCCACAGGGTATTGATTTGGCCGTGATTATGTCTGAAAAGGCCAGTGAACAATATTAATCTCAGCTCTTCATAACAATAAAAAAAGCTGTTATAATAGCGCACTCAGCTAACCTCATTAACCACCCGCCATTAACTTGTCAGACCATTCGGACAGGCTATTTCTTCCCAAAGAGTTTCTGCCGGATTCATTGAAAATCCTATAAAACGCGGGTACTCAGGAGGACTCTCCGTCCCTACAGGGATATGGAAACGTTTTTCAATGGTTTACAACCTGGAAGGGACGGGTTGAACAAAAGAATAAAACCCGACTCAAGTCAGTTTTAACGACTAGAGAGACAGAAAGGCAAATGGAGTGAGGCGTGGAGGGGGATGAAAATCTTAATTAGGTTTGCCTCGAAACGGGGGGTAGAGAACCAGGAGAGAAGGTATATTAAAACAACGATAAAATTCTTGTCCGGGCTGGAAAACACGGTTTGGGGAGTGGAGAGCAACTAGAGTCGCGGGAAATAGCGATAACGCGGGAATCACCCCCGAGAATGGTGTGCGGCTGTAGGGAGTTTTGCCAATATCTTTTTATTGTTTTAAAAAGGAAAAAGAGGGGAAGATATTAATTCGATGAAAAACATTGAAGGGGGGGAGTTCCGTTCATTTGTTCGTAGGTCGATTGGGCCCATTCTTTCTCGTTAGGGTTCGATCCGAATGCGCCTGTAACAGAGATTCATAATATTGCTGGTGGGAATGACCGTCGTGCACCCTTCAAAATCGTGATGCTCGACGATTATACTCGTAACGCGAACCGAATAGAAACGATGAACAAGTTTCTGACAACGGTTTATCATCGTTAAACACAATTGGGTCGTTAGAAAGACTCAATTTTTCGATCGCGTGTCTCTAATACTCATGTTTTCTCATAATTTTCACAGACACACAGGCTCATAATATTTTATATACCTGTAGGTAATGATTCAATCGAAGTTCTCAAGGGTGGACACGATTTCTTATGAATTTACCTTAATACTCCTAAATGGTTGGTCGTGTTGAAGTACTAATGAATCGTTCACACGCACTTCGGCGAGCGAACATTCGAAAACCCTAAATTTGGCAAACCGAGCATCCATATTCGTCGATGTTCCCACTTTTAATGAAGAGATCGACCGATTGTGCTCAACACCAAAAGAAAAATACACAATCCTCCTAAGAAGTCATTTCCAGGGAGAATATATCAAAGGATTTTAACTAGGGTAAATCTAGAAGAGGGAATTTAATAGTGAATGAATTTAGAACTGGAAAAATTACTCTAACACTCTAAAATTTTTGATTTTACTTTACTTATCAAATTGAATATTACAGAAGGTGAGAAAGGATGTGGCGTTTTGGTCTATTAAACCCAACTAGATAGGAATTGCATTCTGTTCTATTAAAACCAGGGTATCCAGGTGGAATTGGCTTCCAGGTCTAATAATACCAAGATAACGGAAGGTAATTGGGGCACCAGGTTACAAGAAGGTCAATACCTTCTTGTATCCGAATGGATACCAGGGTACCAGAAAGTATACCTTCTTGTATCCCAATGGATACCAGGGTACCAGAAGGTATACCTTCTTGTATCCTAATGGATAACAGGGTACCAGAAGGTATACCTTCTTGTATCCCAATGGATACCAGGGTACAAGAAGGTATACCTTCTTGTATCCCAATGAATACCAGGAGGTATACCTTCTTTCATCCCAATGGATACCAGGGTACCAGAAGGTATACCTTCTTGTATCCCAAAGGGTACCAGGGTACCGGAAGGTAGTGAGGCACCAGGGTACCGGAGGTAGTGGGGTACCGGATAGGTATGGTAGGTTCCCAAATTAGACTTAACCAATTTTATTTTAGTATGCGATTGAAATGCGCATGGTTTTAATATTAACGAACAGGTTGAAGGCAAGAAAAGATAAGAATGTATGAAAGTCTCAGCTCATCCTGGCCTCATTTAGGCCAACTTCTTGTTTGGGAAATAGTCTCGCCGCCAAGTATCTGTTTTAGTTGTGATACTCGAGGAAGAGACGATTCTTGAACGTTTCGATTGTTATAGTGAACGACCATTCAAAGGTTGGCCGTAGTAAAGCTAGGGCTAGCCACATGTTTCTATTTCTATGAAACAGCTTGAAGAAGTTGGATTCATAACAGTTGAAATCTTCAGGCTCAAAGTTTCATAAAACTCCAAAGTAGGCAAGTGAGCCCACGAGCCTTTGGATTGTTATTATACATACCATGTACAATGTACAAAACTACAACACTACAATGTACAAAACAAAATCACGTCGACGAAGTCAAGGACTCAAATTACAATCGATTTGTGTGGATGTTTGGGGATTTGACTCAAATATTTATTTACTTAGTTACGCTGTACTTACGTCAACAAAATTTAGAGCTTTTCATTTTTGGAGGGTTATGTGGAATATACCATTAACCCATTGTACTCACTGTGGAATTAAGGAATAGTGTTACCATTGTGCATAAACCCAATTACTGTCTTCCTTCACATGCAATGAAAAAATCAAGATACCATTAAACGTGTCAAGATACCATTAAAGAGAGCAATTTATATAATTTTCGAAAACACGAAAAATTGAGCACAAATGGTACATGAAAAAGCTGCTGTTGGGTTGAGGAGCTTATACAACTGGAGGCTCAACTGGTAGAAAGCCAAATTATTCCATAATGTCTGCACTACTCTAGTTATTAAGGGCAATCGCTGTATATGTCTGCAAGTTCGTATCTCATGATGGTAAACCGAAGTTCTCTTGGATTCACCTCTTCTCAAAAGCTCAACTCAGCGTAGCGGACATCAAAAATGAAAACGGAACTCAACTGAGTGGCGAGCCGAGTGGGCGGCTCTTGCTGGAGGAGGTCTGGGAATTTGAAATAACAACATTAGCGCAACCGGGCAAACTTCTCCCTAGTGTTTAGCTTACATTTACACCGTCAAGTAGTTTTGAGGTTTAATTCAAGAGCTTTCCCCCCACTCAACGCATCTAGGGATCCCCGCTACCTCTCCCTTGTTAGCATGAATCCCATCCTTTGCCAACGGTATGTGTGAATTTGAGCTTCTGCCACTCAAGCAATCGAGAGGAGGCTTAGTTAGTTCTGGGGATGGGTGGGTTCTGCCAGTGAGGGGTCTCTACCCGGTTTTGTTTAGATTGGGGAAAGCTCTCCATCGCTTTCCTCCCCGCGTTCCCCTCTTCACCCGTTCTAAATAGGTTCTTCAACCCGCCATTTTGAATTTAATTAAAACCACTACCTACCTCTCCCTCGAGCATCGATTATACATTTTGTTTTAGGATCAAGGGCTATTTTATAATCCGAGGGAGGTCTGCCCGGCGAAGAACCTCTAGTAGGGTGAGACCCCGAGATGAATATCTGCATACCAAACTGTTGAGAGTTAGCTAATTGACAAGCAAGGTAAGCTCTAGAGATTTTGAGAAAGTAAGAATACAACGAGAGTGCACCAACAAGAAGCAAACTATCAGCCTGACTTGAAGAGAGAGCGGCATTCCCCCCTGCTTTTTGCCTCAACGCACTCTGTAAAACACATTCCATTCTGTTGAAAGGTTGAAATGGTTATGATAAATGCACTGGAACGAAGAACGAATCAACGATCATATAGGTTACCAGATACATGACAGACTCTTAAGAGCTGTCATACTGTGAGAATTCATTTTTGAAGCTATATTTAACAGAAATTAGACGAACCATCAAGTATTTTAAAGGTTGCATTAAGTAGTTATTGATGAGTTTCAATAAATCTCACCAAAATTGATGGTTTCTCAATTCATCATTGCTTTTGAAAGGCCGTTGACGTATGAGTGCCGACAAATTTCAGTGGGTAGTGCAAAGTTATTTCAGCGAAACTTACTCTAGGTATAGGAACGTATTATACCTAATTATATAAAATGATGAAGACCAAAAGCAAAACCTTTTTGACTCCGCGAAATTTCTCTCGACAGGTGCCAGGAGGTAGATCGTTATGGCGTATCAACGTGTAACGTGCAACGCTATAGTTATTCAGGTAGTTCGCATGTGTATTTTCGGTTGTTTGTTTATAAGGGTATATGGATGAGGATTGTTGGATGATAGTTATTTCTTGATTGGAGCGGAAGGGAGTTAATCGTAACATGGAAGGCAAGTAAATAACCATGTAACCTCTCTAGCCTTCAAAAGCTCGGCACTTCTTGGGCCTCGAAGTAATTTTAAATTCAAATCCGAAAGGCATTGAGGAGTCGTGTGAAGGCTGTATGTAAACCCTGTACACAGTTATGGGTTAATTAGACAAGTGAACTCCATTAACGCCCCTTCCTGCCACTACGTCGCTTAACCCTTTCATGGCATAGCGGGGTCTAGTTGGCTCAGAACGTACGGGGAGGGGAGGTCTCGTTCAGATAACGGTGCACAACCTCCAGCGAGGACAGGCGGGAATCGCGCCCCCTAACCGCCCTTGTCCCCGTCAACCCCTCCGGTTAATGTAATTGTTTGCCTTAGGCCTTCGCTGAAAGGTTGTCATTCTGTCTTCTCTACCTCATTAGCTTGATGACTATTGATCGCCTATCCAGCCTCCTCCTCCATATCTTCCACTTCCATCTCTCTCCTGTTAACTTACAACTCCATGTGCATTAGCGACTGGTAGAACACATATCCCAAACTTCCGTGAACCATGATAGTCAAATAGTAAATATTATTATAGTCTGCATAGCACGGTTACCAGTGTTACCGCCAGTTTATATTATGCAGAGGATGAATTCATTTCTTCGTGTGATGGATACTCAATACAGTATTAGAAGCTGCATTAGAGTGGTCATGGGTTATATTAGATTAGATTGAGTCCTTCCATAGTCTTTGTAGAGGCTAGGACTAAACCCCCTTCGCAGCACCAAAAATGTGGTTTACTGTATTCAGTCTACTCTCTCAAGAAGCCCCGATGATTCTGAACCGTCTATTTTCATGAGCTGAATACTTGAATTTAGGATGTGGAAGGCACCAAGTTCCTTCATCACTGAGGCTGCAAGACGAGTTGCCAGTGGAAGTTTACCACAATCCTGTTCAGCTATTTAAGTCTTTCTTTGAGAGCTGAGCGCTTCAGAGCATGTGAAGAAACAGGGGTCAAATTTTGTAAATGTATACTTCTAAGTCTTGTCCCTCCAACACTGTAACCTTCCCAAATCTTTGTCCTGACAAGTTCCCAGTACCTTCCTACGCACTTCATCACTAATGCCCGCAGAGAATACTGGCCATATGACAGTTCCTACATTGGTTCAAGTCTTAGGAAGTTTCCTGGTGCTCCCATATTGCTGTCTCGTATGCCTCTTCGTTACGTTCTACTCTCGAGTGCCCTGTAATCCATAATAAGTTAATATTGTTCTCGTCTACCAGAGCGCTCAACTTCTCCCATCAGACAGAACCTGGTCTGGATCGCAGCAAGGGTTTGAAGTGCCCTGAAGACACAATAGCATCATGAAGAAGACTCCCAGCAGTCAAAGAGCATGAGGGAGGACGTTTCATTCACTTTGCTAGGGAGTGTGCAAGAAGGATTGTCAGCGTGCAAGCCAAACCTGCTCAGATGTTCCCTGAAGCAACAGGAATCTCATTTTTCCTAGGATAGTTTGAAGACGTGTTTCCCGGCAGGATGCTAACAATGCTCCCTTCCTCAGACATCGCACTAATTCCCAGAGGGAATACCAATCATTTGGCTCTTATCAAGACTGGCTCCAGTCCTAGGAAGTTTCCTGATGGTCCCAATCTTGCTGTATTATCTGCCTTTTCGTTACCTTCTCCCTCTGAACGTTCAGATTCCCCCACCAGACAGGACCAGGTGCAGGAATAACAATCCTATCGATTTTATAAGATTCAAAAGGGTGGAGATCTCTAACAGACATTAATAACTCAGAAGAATTCCGTAATCTGTATATTAGGTAATACAAGTTTCGTTCATTTTTTTCAACAGCGATCGATCGCGAAAAAAGATGACTTGATTAAATAATTATTATCACTGAAGATAATATTGTTCTTTCGTACAACTTGCATTGATTTCTATTGCTTCGAAAAGTATTGCTATTAACGAAATGGGTGATTGCGATACCGATCATTTTCCGACCTGAGAAAAAAGGGAAAGAGAAAAGTTTGCGGATAACTTTTAAATAAGAACCCCCTCCAACCCGGAAAAGGGCCTTGGATGATAATCACCGCTTTAATTCAAGGCGAAAGTCGCCCCTTTCTGGAATAAGGGCGAAGGGATGGAGGGTAAAGGGCTGGAAGAGGGAGGGGAAGAGGCAGGAAGTGAAAATGAGTTAGGTGAAGTTATTAATCGGAGTTGAGGTTTGGAAACGTGACCGGATTTCTGGAGTGGGCCCTTTTCGGCCCTTTAGGACCGACTGGGACCTCTCGGCCCTTCCATCTCTTGGATATCCTTTTACCTCCACGAAGCCAAACCCCCGTTCCTCCTCCTGGGAGATCGTAACTTGTTGCACACTTCCTCGACATGAGGCAAGAAACTGATGACGGAGTGCTTTGTTTCCCCTCCAAGGTTCTAGGGAGGCGAGAAAGAAAGACTCCCCAAAGCGAAAACGGCTAAAGAAAGGGGGAAAGGAATGGAGAAAAAAGCCCTTTTGGGACGGAGAAAAAGAGTGGAGCTTCCCTTGGAGTTACTCCACTTGTAGCTTGGGTATGACAGGCTTCTCGGGACTTAGTTTATTTCATTGTCCTCGTTCTTTGCGCCTTGCCTCAGTTCCAAGGGTTTTCTGTCCTCCCTGATAAATGTTCTTTAGTAAACTAACAACACCCCGAGAGCCGCTTCTCCCTTCGGGCTTTCTGACAAAACCTTTCATTTAATTGTCAAACTTCCCTTTCACCTTACTGCCTCTCGTAGTTTCAGTGAGGACAGAAAGTATCTCGGTCTGAGAAACAATTTCGTTTCCTGGAGGAAATGTAAAAGATCTACTACATTATGTATGGAAAAGAATTTTCACTCGAAACTAGTTTTTATAAGGTGTGACAAAAACAATAGATAAGTTTCAGGGAGGAAATTTCAACATCATAGGATCATTCATTCTGGAGTTTCAAGATCAATTTACTTGATCCTATTGATTAAGTAATATACTTCTACAGAACTACTATCAAATTAATACTACCTAGTTCCGACTTATTTTGGTGTCGGGAAATTTGGAAAAAAAAAATGCAACGTTATCACATAAATATTTTGTGATTATTTTGAACTCGAGTGAAGTTGAAGGTCAAGTTTCCATTACAATATGGTAGGTTCTGGAGTAATTTAAGTCCTGGGTGACCAACATTACCTCTTTAGGGCAATTTATTGGCATGTCTATCTAGCTCAATACTTTTTACTTATATTCCTCCATATGGAGCCGTCATTAGTTCGCCTTGGTAGTATTGTGGTCCATCCTCTTTGAACTAATTTCTTATCACTGGGAAAACAGGCCTAATCCGAGTAGTCTTATTGGTCCAATCTATGTTTTGTCGTATTCGTAGTATTATCCTCTTGAACACCAAGTGAACGTGACGTCATAAGTTTGAGCAGCTGGGTGAGCTGCTTGTTCAATAAATTCTACTCCTCTCCAGACTCTTTGACGACTGGATGTCATGAAACGTGGTAAGTAGGATTATATAGGTTTCTATGATCTGCTGTTCATCGAAGAAAGACTGATATCGTAGCCTACTTTTATAATAGTACCTTGAAGACTATTGCATTAAAGACTCCAAGTGATTGAAAGATGTTGGGTGCTACTCCTTTTAGCTCTGGCACCGTAGATCATCTCTATTAAATTACTCACATTCAGCCAGGTCTGCTTCATGTCCGAGCATTCGATTTTGGTTTATTACTTTCAATATTGAAATTTCAAAACCGCCGTGGGCGGCACTTTCTATAGTTAACATGGACTGATTTTCATGAAATTTGGTATATGGGTCCCACTTGGGGTCTGGTCGTGCCCGAAGCTTTTGGTTAGTGTCAGCCACTTCCAAGAGGTGAAAAATAAGGGCTGACATTTCGAAAACGCCCTAGCTCAAAAACGTTCAATGTACCTAAAGGTATTGTGTTCTCATCAATTTAAAATTGTGTGGCATTTTTAGAATCAATAATTGATTCAATTGTGAACACACTTAGATCTCTGAAGGACAAACCCTTCGCTCCCCATGAGAACTTGAGGGTTTGACTGATAAGTCAGAAACACGAGTGTGAATCGCAAAAGAGGCCCAATCCATTCAAATTTTAGCGGACCAAAATGCGTTGTTCAAATCAAATTTCCTGATGAAGGCACCCACAACTATTCATCTTTTGAATCGAGTGGGAAGCGTTTATTTTGAAGAAATAATATGGTTGGTAGGTAGTGATAATAGCAAAGCTGTGTTCTTTGCAGGCGAGTGATCTATAAATAAAAATAATAAACCTTTTAGTAATCATTTGCAGCGCTTTTGTTATACAAATGACAGCAAACAGATGAGCAGTTTCAGGCACTGCAAAGATGCCTTGAGTTATCTTGAAGAGTGAGTGAGGTGTTACCTACTTACTATCACGCATTTTGCAACGTTCAGATGTGGTTATTGAGTGAAAGTCAATAACCTACTTGAGTAAAATTTTGTTTCAAGTTGATTGCAATACTTCCCCACCAATCTTCGGCCCAACGTGAGGAAAGTGGAAAACTGAGAAACCCTTTTTCACTCTGGGCCAGTTTTTGGAGCCTCTCGGAAGGGAAGAGTTTTGAATTATTCAGGGGTTTTTGAGGGTCGGTTAGCACAGGGAGGAGTAAAGCTCGGAAAAGGGGTATAAGACTTCTTAACAGGCCCTAATGGATCCGCCGGGTTTATTATTGAAGGAGAAACTCCAGAGCCGTTCTTTCTGGGTTCTGTTCTTCTCTCTTCCACCTTCCCATCTTCATCCTTCAATTCCGCGCGATTTTTTTCCCCGTATTTTATCTTTTGGGGGTTCTCTTTCCGCCCCGTGTCAACTTTTTCACGGAATCCTCAAACCTTGTCCCGTTGATTAAAGTCGAGGCATATTACCCACTTTGAGGACCTCTTTCTCTCGTTCTTAGCTCTTCCCGGTGGAAGCTTTCTCGGATTTATTAACTTTTTCATAATGACACCTTCACTCCTGGAAGGCCTCGAGATGAATTTTTTTGTTTAACCTCGTAGGATCGACTAACAAGTTGGCTCGAGGCCCAACTACAAAGGTTTTCTCCTCTTCATTCTGCCCCATAACGGCTGAAACTTTCTTAACGACTTGTCATTTTGAAGGATTAATACAAAATTTACTCCCGGGCAACTCTCCTCTTCCAGGCTTCATCCCCGGGATGTTGTTGCCCCTTTCCAGAAGTTTGGGAAGCAACTCTGGAAGAAGAAGGGGCTTCTGATGAGCGCCTCTTGTTCGGAAAACATGAGGAAGACGTTAGGGTTCCCCCTCTTCAACGCAATTTACCAGGAGATGGGGAAATAGGATTTATGTACTCCATTCCCATTCATCCCAAGTTTCATAATATTTCGCTGAGCTTATAATACTGGACCGCCATCGAAAATGTAAACAAAAATGATGCATTGTTACGCAACGGTTCTGTTCACTTCTTCACAACTGAAAGGAGGAAAACTCTACCTACTGGTCCAAGAGGTTGAAAAAAAAAAAAAAAAATTCAAATATACATTTTTGGTTTTTATTGTTTTTCTATTTTTTGGAATTCATTTCTATAGTTTTCCTACCTATTCTGGCACAAGCTCTCATCTAACAGCGAATAGGTAGTGACTTTAAAGAGTTAAATCACTGTTGAGGCTGCGTTTTACTCCATGTCCTAATAAAGACCTAATGACTAATGTTGATGATTTTGGAACCAATTATAAGCGGTCTTGATTCGAATAAGATGATTGAGTGGAGAACAGAGGATGTCATAGATATGAGGAGAGGTACTACTAGTAGTTGATATTATACTCCGGCGCCACGAAGGCCGACCCTTTGTGCAAATATCGGATATGAAGAGAGGTAAACGAAGGTTCATGGAGTATAGATGTGATAGAGCAGCCGGCCCAACTGTGTGAAATGTGCTGCCGTTATTGCTCTGAGAAGAAAGTGAACATTATGGAGAGTTAGCCCGCAAAAATGGAAAAAAAAATCGATTTTTTAAAAAATGTATTATTTTACACGATATTGCGGTCACTTTAGAAAAAAAAAAATGAAAATCTGACTGTATAGTATTACAATAAATTCCCTGAAGTTGGGTCTCAGCGCGGTGCTGCGTAGGTAGTTCAGACAATATCCATACTCAGCTTATCTTCTTCTTCTTTTTTTATACTTTCTTACACTTTCATTCCATGCATGTAACAGCAACATGGAAGGAAAATTATCATAGATGAAAAAGAATCAGCATCTAGATAGATCAGTTCAAAAGAGAGCCACTCGTGGCTCCTAGAGACCACGGGAGGTCAACGTTTTCCAAAAACGGCTCTCCTGTAAAACTAAATTTCTCGGTACTTCGGTACATCTACCTCCCACACCGTTTGTCTGATTGGAACCAAATTTTTACACATTGTTCGTAGATATGTAAGAGTCTGTGCCTATGAAATTGTGTAATATTTCTTTGGGCGGTTTTATGATTTTCCAAGTCCTCAAAAAAACGGACGATTTCCTAGGTTGACTTTGAAAAGTGGTTAAAAATCAGGAAATCGACATTTTTAAAACCATAAGCACAGACTATTAGATAGTTATGAACGACGAGTAAAAATTTGAAAATGATAACTTGAATGGAGTTCATGCAACAAGTACCGAAAGATCGGTAAATTGCCAAAACAACAAATATTTGTAAAAGATTTTAAGCCCAAATTTAACCAAATTAGGAAGGAGTAATCCTGAGTATGTTCTGAAAACGTAATAAAGATTTGGAATCGATGTGTCACGAGGGAGGGACACTATACAGCGGAGAAGCTAAGGAGGGACAAATCCAGGCGGCTGGCTAGCTAACTCCCCTTAAATGAGGAAATAGGTCGAGTACTAATGCGATTTGTTGAAGGTGGTTTGCAAGGATAATGATGCAAGTCGAGGTTTGAAGCTTGAATGTGAACCAAAGAAAAATTTCAAAATTCAAAATCAAAAGCTTTTAAAAACATTTTGAAAAAAATCAAATTAATCTGTACATTTTAGAAAAATTTTGTATCCTTACTTAAGTTTTCAGGGTATCGCATATATACTCAATGCGGAATATTTAGAGGTAAGTAGATACCTATTACTTACATGATATGTAAGGCAATATTATTTCCTACGGGCGTGGAAAAAATTCAAATTATGATAATACTTGGCCAAGGATTTCCGATTTTCAGAGGGCCTAGATGGTACAGGAAGATGGGTAGGAATCTGATCTCACCAGAATTGGTGAGCAGTAGGTAAGATATCGCTCCCTCACATAACGGTACAACAAACCAGATGAATTCCACGATGATAAAGGTGAAAAATCCAGAACGAAGTATGTGTAGCACTAAACACTCTGCCTACTTGCTTCAAGAAGTTTTGAGGGCTTCAAGATTTTAATTTCCATACAGTCGACCACCTTTCAGCCAAATTTACGAACAAAAATCTCGAAATGTGGAACAGAAAAAGTAAGTAAAACGACAGTGGAAGGCAGCAGAAGAAGTATGAACACTTCGTTCCACTCTGTAGGCTTCCACTTTTCTTAATCTAATTTTGTTTTCCTTTTCCTCTTCTTACTGATGATAAATTCAGTAAAAATATTTCCACAAAATTATAAAATACATTTTTACAGCCTTTTCATTTTGAGATACTAGATGTTTCTCACTAGTATTATGTTCAAGATCTTGTGATGGCTCGCTCCAGTCACCCTCGGAAAACCGCGTAAATATGAAAGGGGTGGGAATCAAATTATTTTCATGCTACAAGTGTCCTGAGGCAAACTCTCGACAGGTCTATTTATACTCCTGGAAGGCAGGTAAGTAAGTGTATGGTCACCCCTCGCTGGCGCCTTGGCCTTGGGACGTCTATTTCTCGTCGAGAGAATGCCTCGTCTTGCTTCATTATAAAAACTAAACTTTTTCCAAGAGAAAACTACAATCAAAAATACAAGATAAGGAAGATTACTGCAAGAAAGGCCTAACACTCAGTTGATTGAATCGCCTCCACAGGTTGTTCTTGGCTTCTACCTCTGTTCTTTTGATTGTATGGGATGACCGATTATTACAGACTTGTGAAGCCAACATTTCGAATTGTTAGATTGTATTTCGGACCAACAAGGTTGAGAAATAATTATAATATCAACTTGTTAGGTACGAAAGGTTTTTGAAAACTCTGTAATTATACTTGCAGCTTGACTGGTCCTTTTTTACTCCCCTTCTCCGTCGATCTCGGAGAATACACCTTCAATGGCGTTTCCTCCCTGTTCCTCCTCTCCTCTTTTGTTGAGAAATTAATAATGCCGAGCTCTAACACGGTTAGTCAGGAAGCTTCAGGATCCGGACAAAAGAGGAGTCCGACGAGGCTTCTATTGAAACATTCGAAACTTTTTTGTGAGGAGGGGTGATTGGTGGATCGATTTTTGTCGAGAGCACCTTATTAGTGCTTGATTACTGGAAGGAACGTCGAGAAGAAAACTTCGACAGGTAAGTGACCTGAACTGCTTTCTTCACTATAATGAAAATTTCATCAAGAAGCTCAATTATTAAGTACAATTGGATTACAGCTGACTAAATTTTATGAAACCGTATCAAATTTCGTTCATGTACCTGGAAAACCATGTAAGTTGAGTTTATCAAATTTTACAGGGGACACTAAACACTAAATAATTCAGTTTTCATTCCATATGCAATAGGTTTTTTGGTTCCATTCCTTAAAACTGGTGATAACAGTAGTATTTCAAAGAGCCTGAGACTAATTTCATCAAAATTTACTTCAGCGAACGAAAAATGGACTCACATGCTTTTACCCAGTCTTTGACACCCGACTTACATGGCTTTCAATTTGATTTTTATGAAAATATACCCAGCTTGGGTTATTTAATTATTAGGAAAATTATTAAATTTTTTTTCTCCAGGTTTCAAGGTTACACAAAATACCCAAATCGATACAAAAGAAAAATATTTAAATGAAAATTCATAGGCGTTAACTAATACGCAGTCCAACTTTAAGGCTCCATGAGTCAAAATGACAGTCTTCAGTCTTAATATTACTAGAGTTGAGCAATAAATTATTCAATATACTACCAATTCCTCAATTAACAATTCCTAAATTACAACCATTACTTATAGGAACACTTTACCTAACACAACCGTAACTAGTTAGGTGAATTTAAGTGTTTAAGTGGCAAGTAGGTACTTTTGTTTCATTAAAACAAGGGATGAGTTAGGTATGGGTTAGTGGTTAGGGATATGTTGTGGATGAGCTAGGGATGGGTTAGGGGTTAGGGATATGTTGGGGATGAGCTGAGGATGGGTTAGGGGTTAGGGATATGTTGGAGATGGGCTAGGGACGAGTTAGGGGTTAGGATGGGTCAGGGCTGGGTAATGGATTGGATAGGGATGAGTTAGGAAGGGGTTGGGTTGGGGGTTATAGATAGGTCATGGCTGGGTAGGGTAGGGATGGACTAGGGATAAGTTAGGTATGGGTTATGGGTTGGTTGGGTGTGGGTTGGGGGTTACGGAAAGGACAGGGCTGGGTTGGGGATGATGGGTTGGATATGATTTAGGGAAGGGTAAGGGGTTAGGGATAGGTCAGAGCTGGATTTCCCTAATTATTATCTCTTGTATCATTAATTTTACAGGGTTTCTTGTAAAACTTAAGCAGACCAATAGCACACTACTAATCTAATCTTGTTCTTTCCAACATCAGCATTACAGCTAGGTCAAACAGCCAACAAATCAATCGATTCATCTGAAATTATCCTCCTAAAAAATGTAAAAATAATTTAGAAACAATGCGGAAAAACACGTAGGTCGTGATGTGAAGGTTGGCCACAGTATGGAAAATCACCTGTCTGCAGAACACAAGGAGTGGAATTATTGCTGAAATTGAGACTTATAAAAAGGTTTCTATTTATGATCACTTTCTCCGAACTCCATTTATGAATTTTGTAAACTTTTACATGAAAAAAAAAACTGACTATCTTTGATGGAAACTTGCCACCTGCCTGAGCTGCTCACTTTTATGAAGGCATACACAGGACTTACATGGTTTTTCGGCGAAAAAAGAGATAACCGACTTACACGTTTTTTCTAATCCTTCTGGATAAAAAACTATTCTTCAGATTGGAAAACGGCTTCATTAAATGGATCAAGCGACCCTAATGTACCTAGAGAGCTCAAAACCTTATTTTCGCAAAAATACCTACTTACATGGTTTTTCAGGTATATGAACGATTTGTTCTTGTTGTGATCAGCTACCTTTTCAAATTTTTATCCATTCACTTACTTGATAAAAGTGGTATCGGGCCCGACTCAGGTTTGTGTAGCTTAGTCGAAAAGTCTAGAGATTGATCCCCAGTCGAGGGATGTTAATTTGTGAAGACACAACAAAGTGGCTCAGTCAGATGACCTTCCCCTTACGACAGCAGTGCTACCTCTGGAAGCGTACAGTTTTGGGGGAGGAACCCTGGGATGTGACGTGATCAGTTTCCCTCGAATTTAACGGTGCTTTTCGCCAGAGGAACTCTTGTTTACACATTTTCTTCATCGGTATTTTTTTCTCTTGGTATTCCTGGTGTTAAAAGTTATTCTAGGGCTCTATTATAGAATTTGACTTGGAATTCCAGAATCTAAAATTGAGGAAAATTCACCATTTTAACCACGGTTGTTATTCATGACATCTGCTCAATAATATGAACATCAGTATAACCGAAAACCCCTAATATTTCTTATAATAATAGGTGCTGGGTCACGTATAACACCCCTCGACGAGTTTATTCGAACAGGTACGCCCCTTTTTTCCAATTCTACTATACAGGGATACAGAGCGGAGAAATGACAAAGGAGGTGGCGGAACCGTGCTGTAACTAACAAAACAGAGATTAACTGTTTATTAGGGAAGAGTGGGGAATATAGATCGGGTTTTATGAGTGTTTGCTCCCTCGGCGTTGGCAAACAATTGAAAGCTCTCTCGAAACCTCGAATCAAAGGGTCGAAAACACGGGCGAATATCCAGGAAAGGGCAGAAGTTGAAAACAAGTAAAAATAATAGGACAACGAGCGGGGGGTTTTCTCTTTTTTTCGTGAGAGGAATTACATCATTACTACAACTGTTCCGGAGACTCTCGATCGGTGTGAAAATTGTTTCGTCTTGACGGATTTCAATAGTTAATTTTGTTACTTCTAGCGAAAAATCGCTCTCTTTTCCATCCTTATGAGGCGATTTCAAATCATTAAAGCACGATCGTTCTGTCTGTTGGTTTATTACTATTGGTGGATTGAACTTATTTGTAACGGTATCATGCCCATAATTCTCACTTTTTGGTGAAAAGTTCACTTTTTCTCAAATTACGAACTTTGGTTGTCGATTTATCTGTGGGCGAGCTGTCACTTATTACATGCTCATCTCATCCGAGTTGTTTTGATGAAGGGAAGGGGCGGAGGTACCGGATAGGTCCGATTAGGACTTGAAATGTTCACGAAAGTCGAATTGCTAATCGTATTTAGTTTAACCCATTTCAAGCCGAGGGTAGAAATAACAGAGTAATGGGGGAAGGAGGATGAACTATTTCACACGATGCCGGCCGAAATAAAGCATCATTAAATGATTTAAATTTTGCTCACCAATCGAGAGCAAAAATGCTCCAAATTTTATGAATTTTACATTTTAATGGGATTTGACAGGTCTCAGTTCTCCAAATTGATATGAATTATCCATTTCATTTTCAAAAATCTAAAAAAAAAATCTAGATAAAAATGTAAAAATCTATTTATTGACCGGAATCTGTTTAGGATCTTCGCCCAGAACGCTAACTCGCCCAGGGCCGAATTTGAGCCACCACGCTTTCGGCCAAAAGGTCTCCTTTCCAAAAAAAAAGTCCGATACCGCATTGAGCTCTCGAATGTCGAAGAAATTTTATTTGAAAAGTTTAGGAAGAGCACGAACAAAAAAATTCTTTTACAAAGATTTTTCACTATTTCAATATTTAAAAAAAATGATTATTATGACGATGCAAAACTGCATCAATGGCCGGAAATGGGTTTATTAATTAAAATAGTTTCATAAGGATGGAAAAAGGAAGGTTTTTCGATGAAAATAAAAAAATTTTTGGCCAACATTTGGAAAATTTGCAGTCAAAATAAAAAATGCTGCAAATTATTACACTGAGGTTTATTATTTTTCTGTACTGATCAATCGCCTGCAAAGAACATAACTTTTTTCATACTTTCTTCATGGAGGGGGCACGTCATAGGTATTACCCACCTACTTTGATGTACTGTGATGTACCTTCAGTTCTTGGTTGTTATTGATGAAGTTAACTTTGTAGGTAACTCGTTGCCGTGAAAATTAATTAATTTAGTTTTGACATTTTCATGTCTTTGCCCTGGCACATAGCACAAAAAACTGTCACAAAATTGGGTAACGAAATTGTGTTACAGTGCCTTTATAATGATTTCCGCTTACAACGACCCCGTTGTTAGGTTTGTTCCTTTTCTACACTTTTTAACCCACGAAAATCGTTCACCACTCGTTGGAAAGCTCTCGTTTTATTGAACTTTTTCATGTTCTCCATAACATATTGACTATACGAATAGCGGAGCTATGGGCATAACTGTTCTCATATTTTGTTTACAAACTAATGATCGTGAGTGTAGAAAATAATAATTATCTTATAGACGATTCCGGATTAATTATTAATCCGGAATCGTCTATTTTATTTTAAAGCAATAGGTAAAGACATGAAAATGTCCCAATGCGTTGTAGACTCGTATGCAAGCGTTTTTATATCTTAATCGTTTTTCTTGGTTAGTTCCAAAGATTTTTTTTTTTTTTTCATTAATTTTCGACGCTAAATCACGTGGTATCCATTTTCGGATTTAACTGGAATTTTGCGAAACGGCGTCCGAAAATTGGGTGGTGTTTTGTGAATTTTTATAACTCACGGTGTGACGAGGTAAGGTATGCAGGGGGTTAGAAGGAAGGGGATGTTATGGGGTTTCTTCCACGAGAGGATGGGTTTGTGCATTTTGAAGTGGAAAAGGGAACTCCCATTCATAAGATCTCGTCTGGCGGTGACAAACTACTCTAAGTTGCCCATACAGGGAAGATAAACGACCTCCAGTCCTCTCTCGACAAACAGGTCGGCCGACCGGGAAAACTGTCCGACCGCTGGTGAGGGGCGACGTGGCAACATGTTTCCACCTATTTACGTTTCTCCAAGGACATGAAGAAAAGGGATGAGGAGAGGAGGATTCCCTCGAAGGAGTGTCAGCTGTGTAAACAGGGTCGGAAGAACCGAGAGCTCTGACGCCCACTACATCAACTCTAGCGAGGGTCCTGCGTGTGGTGGACTTGTGAGGGGAACCTCTGTGTACACAGCGATCTTGCAACACTGCCTGCAGACCACAGTAGGAGAGGAGCTACGAACCAGGGATTGAGGAATGTCAGGTGCAAAACGGGGGGTGCTTCCAGAGCTGTATTTTTATGCACGAAGAGTCATGTACCTTTCTAATTGGATTGAAGGGCATGAATAGTCCTGTACTTTTTTGTTGGAGATGCTTAAAGAGTCCTGTACTTATCTAACTGGGGTGCATGAAGAGTCCTGTACCTTTCTGTTCGGAGTGCTTGAAGAGTCCTGTACCTTTCTATTGAGAGAGCTTGAAGAGTCCTGTAAATTTTTGTTGAGAGTGCTTGAAGAGTCTCATAGCTTTCTAATTGGATTGAAGTGCATGAAGAGTCCTGTATTTTACTGTTGGATTGCTTGAAGAGTCCTGTATTTTACTGTTGGATTGCTTGAAGAGTCCTGTATTTTACTGTAGGATTGCTTTAAGCGTCCTGTACCTTTCTGTTGGGAGTACTTGAAGAGTTTTGTACCTTTCTGTTCGGAGTGCTTGAAGAGTCCTGTACATTTTTGTTGAGAGTGCTTGAAGAGTCTCATAGCTTTCTAATTGGATTGAAGTGCATGAAGAGTCCTGTATTTTACTGTTGGGTTGCTTGAAGAGTTCTGTACCTTTCTGTTGGGAGTGCTTGAAGAGTCCTGTACCTTTCTATTGAGAGTGCTTGAAGAGTCTCATAACTTTCTAATTGGATTGAAGTGCATGAAGAGTCCTGTATTTTACTGTTGGATTGCTTGAAGAGTCCTGTACCTTTCTATTGGGAGTGCTTGAAGAGTCTCATAGCTTTCTAATTGGATTGAAGTGCATGAAGAGTCCTGTATTTTACTGTTGGATTGCTTGAAGAGTCCTGTACCTTTCTGTTGGGAGTTTTTGAAGAGTTCTGTACCTTTCTAATTGCTTTTGCACCTTTTCTAATTCCTTTTGCACATTTTTAATTCCTGCACCCTTTTGTTGAGAGTTCTTGAAGTGTCTCGTTCCTTTCTAATTGATTTCAAGTGCATGAAGAGTCCTGTACCTTTCTGTTGTGGATGCTTGAAGAGTCCTGTACCTTTCTGTTGAGAGTGCTTGAAGAGCCTCGTAGGTACCTTATTAATTGGATCGAAGTGCATGAAGTGTCCTGTACCTTCCTGTTGGGAGTGCTTAGAGAGTCCTGTATCTTTATGTTGGAAGTGCTTGGAGAGTCCTGTACCTTTCTATTGGGAGTGCTTGAAGAGTCTCATAACTTTCTAATTGGATTCAAGTGCATGAAGAGTCCTGTACCTTTCTGTTGTGGATGCTTGAAGAGTCCTGTACCTTTCTGTTGAGAGTGCTTGAAGAGCCTCGTATCTTTTTAATTGGATTGAAGTGCATGAAGAGTCCTTTACCTTTCTGTTGGAAGTACTTGAAGAGTCCTGTACCTTCCTGTTGGGAGTGCTTAGAGAGTCCTGTATCTTTATGTTGGAAGTGCTTGGAGAGTCCTGTACCTTTCTGTTGGGTGTGCTTAGAGAGTTTTGTACCTTTCTTTTGGGAGTGCTTAGAGAGTCCTGTACCTTTCTTTTGGGAGTGCTTAGAGAGGCCTGTACCTTTCTGTTGGGAGTGCTTAGAGAGTCCTGTACCTTTCTTTTGGGAGTGCTTAGAGAGGCCTGTACCTTTCTTTTGGGAGTTCTTAGAGAGTCCTGTACCTTTCTATTGAGAGTGCTCAAAGAGTCCTATACCTTCCTAATTGGATTCCAGTGCGTGGAGAGTCCTGTACCTTTCGGTTGGGAGTGCTTAGAGAGGCCTGTACCTTTCTGTTGGGAGTGCTTAGAGAGTCCTGTACCTTTCTGTTGGGAGTGCTTAGAGAGTCCTGTACCTTTCTTTTGGGTGTGCTTAGAGAGTCCTGTACCTTTCTGTTGGGAGTTTTTGAAGAGTTCTGTACCTTTCTAATTGCTTTTGCACCCTTTCTAATTCCTTTTGCACATTTTTAATTCCTACACCCTTTCGTTGAGAGTTCTTGAAGTGTCTCGTTCCTTTCTAATTGGATTCAAGTGCATGAAGAGTCCTGTACCTTTCTGTTGTGGATGCTTGAAGAGTCCTGTACCTTTCTGTTGAGAGTGCTTGAAGAGCCTCGTACCTTTTTAATTGGATTGAAGTGCATGAAGAGTCCTTTACCTTTCTGTTGGGAGTGCTTAGAGAGTCCTGTATCTTTATGTTGGAAGTGCTTGGAGAGTCCTGTACCTTTCTGTTGGGTGTGCTTAGAGAGTCCTGTACCTTTCTTTTGGGAGTGCTTAGAGAGTCCTATACCTTTCTTTTGGGAGTGCTTAGAGATGCCTGTACCTTTCTGTTGGGAGTGCTTAGAGAGTCCTTTACCTTTCTTTTGGGAGTGCTTAGAGAGTCCTGTACCTTTCTTTTCGGAGTTCTTAGAGAGTCCTGTACCTTTCTATTGGGAGTGCTCAAAGAGTCCCTTCCTAATTGGATTCAAGTGCGTAGAGAGTCCTGTACCTTTCTGTTGGGTGTGCTTAGAGAGTTTTGTACCTTTCTTTTGGGAGTGCTTAGAGAGTCCTGTACCTTTCTTTTGGGAGTGCTTAGAGAGGCCTGTACCTTTCTGTTGGGAGTGCTTAGAGAGTCCTGTACCTTTCTGTTGGGAGTGCTTAGAGAGTCCTGTACCTTTCTTTTGGGTGTGCTTAGAGAGTCCTGTACCTTTCTGTTGGGAGTTTTTGAAGAGTTCTGTACCTTTCTAATTGCTTTTGCACCCTTTCTAATTCCTTTTGCACATTTTTAATTCCTACACCCTTTCGTTGAGAGTTCTTGAAGTGTCTCGTTCCTTTCTAATTGGATTCAAGTGCATGAAGAGTCCTGTACCTTTCTGTTGTGGATGCTTGAAGAGTCCTGTACCTTTCTGTTGAGAGTGCTTGAAGAGCCTCGTACCTTTTTAATTGGATTGAAGTGCATGAAGAGTCCTTTACCTTTCTGTTGGAAGTACTTGAAGAGTCCTGTACCTTCCTGTTGGGAGTGCTTAGAGAGTCCTGTATCTTTATGTTGGAAGTGCTTGGAGAGTCCTGTACCTTTCTGTTGGGTGTGCTTAGAGAGTCCTGTACCTTTCTTTTGGGAGTGCTTAGAGAGTCCTGTACCTTTCTTTTGGGAGTGCTTAGAGATGCCTGTACCTTTCTGTTGGGAGTGCTTAGAGAGTCCTTTACCTTTCTTTTGGGAGTGCTTAGAGAGTCCTGTACCTTTCTTTTCGGAGTTCTTAGAGAGTCCTGTACCTTTCTATTGGGAGTGCTCAAAGAGTCCCTTCCTAATTGGATTCAAGTGCGTAGAGAGTCCTGTACCTTTCGGTTGGGAGTGCTTAAAGTGTCCTATACCTTTCTGTTCGGAGTGCTTGAAGAGTCCTGTACATTTCGGTTGGGAGTGCTTAAAGAGTCCTGTACCTTTCTAATTGGATTGGAGTGCTTGAAGAGTCCAGTACCTTTCTTTTGGGAAAGAAGAAGGAGTCCTTGGTCGCCAATGTTCGGAACTCCCGGTCCATTAATGTTCGCTAATCCCTACACGCTAAATTCCGCTTGTTGATGCTGGCTATCCGTCCTTCATCAATGTTCGCTAACCACCGTTCGTTAATGCTCCCAATGGTCCATTCGTCAATGTTAGCAAACTCCCTTTCGTGAAAGCTCGCGAACGTTGCTCGTCAATGCTTGGAATTCCTCGTTCATTGATGTTCGCTAACCCCTACTCGTTTATCCTGGCTATCCTTCGTTCATCATCGTTCGTCATTGCTTACAATCCCCCGTTCGTTAATACTGATGCAGTGTGGATGCTGCGAACATCATAATCCCGTTATAATATAATCTTCTAATCTCTTCACATGTAGTTGTACAACTAGTGATGAAATAGTGGAAAATTCGCTTTAGTTTGATGAGGGAGGGGGGGGGGGGGGGCTGTGAGAGCAGCTCGGTTGAGATCGATCATACTGAGATTGCATATCGTGGCTCGTATGTGATTGTGTGCCCTCTGGGTGATTGGGAAATTAAAGTAAAGCGAGGGGACTGGGAGGGAGGAGGTGCTGGGGGCTCGCAGGGAGGAGGAGGCGCCGGGGGGTCGTAAGGGGTGGTTTGTCTAGAGCGGAGGAGAAGAAGGGGTTGATTGGAAGGCCCTAAATGACGTCGGGGGTCTCCGAGAGGCCGCCGTCAGCTGCGTCCAACAGCTGCCTCCCACAGCTGAGCCACAAATTATTACGTCCATTCAAATTAGTTACTCGAGTCGAAAGCGGAGGCCGAGTTGCCCACTACACTCCGGCCTCTCCGTTGCCCACTTGCAGCCTCCCGCGAGCCTCGCTTGCATTATCCGCCCACTTGCACCTCCGGAATCCCTTCGACCCCGATTTCCGCTTACGGGCTTACGTTCTCTCGCACAGAGCAGACTCCCACTACACCACTCGACGCAGGTTTGATTCAACGTGGAAAATCCACCTGCTGGTTAACCCTTTAAATTTTCCATCGAGTCAAAGTGAGCAAAAGTTGCGTTCTAGTCGGAAAAACGAAATAAATAAAAGATTTAAAATTTTTACTATCGTTCCAAAGGAAATAAAGTTCAAAAATCGGAAAAATCACCCAACAACACCATTAGGTTATTTATCATTAAAATTCAATGAATAGTTAATTAGACCATGGTGTCACCAGTGTCACCGAAAACATGTTAGGAATTCCACAGCTGTCACAAGTTGTCACCAGATTAACTACATTTAAATTGATGATTGAATGATTGATGATTAAAATTTTATATCTTCATTTTGAGACTTCCAATAGACTACAAGAATTCTGCTATTCGTTAAAGGGGTCTCAGTTGGTCGCCGTTCGTTCCTCGTTCCGGGTCAGTATTTAGCCAAATCAAAGGCGCAAAAACTAAAAACGTCTGCCAAGTGAGTGTGGCACATAGCTTCCTCGTATCCATAACCCGATTGTATAGATGATCCGATGCATAGTAGTTAATCTCAAAACATCAAAACAAGTTAATTTGTAACATCCCTGAAAATTGCATTGAAATCGGATAGAAAATGTAGAAATTACAAGGAAAGGACGTTACAAGGAAATTCACGTTTGCGCATGCGCAGTGGGTACAATCAGTCCGAAGGTGGTGATCTTCATTGGGGACCATCTACAACCTAATCCGCACAATCCCTGAAAATTTCATTGAAATCGGACAATAACTTCGTATAGTTATGCGCGTTACAAGGAATTCATGACAGACAGACAGACAGACACACAGACACGGAACCAAAATTGTTCAGGAAGGTCTAAAACGCAAAACGCGAGTGAAAATTTTGATTTTGGAGAACTTTTTTTTTCGACCTTGAAAAGTGAAAACAAAGCTTCCGCTACCTTGGTAGACTCGGAAGCAAAAGTTGTAAATTTGAAATTTTAAAGGATTTTAGAAATTCATTAGTACACGGCCTTGGGGAGTAGAAAAACTGAAATATTGCCACTGGAATCATCAAAATCGCTTTGTTTTCACTTTTCAAGGACGAAAAAAAAAAGTTCTCCAAAATCAAAATTTTCACTCGCGTTTTACGTTTTAGACCTTCCTGAACAATTTTGGTTCCGTGTGTCTGTCATGAGTTCCTTGTAACGCGCATAACTATACGAAGTTATTGTCCGATTTCTATGAAATTTTCAGGGATAGTGCGGGTTGGTGTGGAGACGGTCCCCTATGAAAATCATCACCTTCGGAATGACAGTAGCCACTGCGCATGCGCCAATGTGAATTTCCTTGTAACGGCCATAAGTTCCACATTTTCTACGCGATGTCGATGAAATTTTCAGGGATTACGCGGATTAGGTTGTAGATGGCCCCCAATGAAAATCAAGGCCTTCAAATTTACAGAAGTCTCTGCGTGTGCGCAAACGTAAAATCCATAACAGCCATAACACGTACATTTTTTATCCGAGTTAGATGAAATTTTCTAGGATTGTCTAGATTAGCGTGTGGATGGTCCCTTATGAGGGTAGTGAAAGGTACTTAGAGATTAGTGTTTTGAGATTAACTACTATGCATCGGATCATCTATATTATCGGGTAACGAGGAAGCTATGTGCCACACCCACTTGGCAGACTTTTTTTTTTTAAATTTTAATCGAAATTAGAACTCATCTTGAGAATTTTGACACCAGCCGTTCACTTCTTGGATGAGTGGATCTTTTTTTATGATTTTCCAAAGTTTCGAGCATTTATGACGTCACGCGCCCCTCCCACCTGGGCTGGACCCCCCAGCCCACTGTGACGTCATAAACTCATAGAAAAAGGTCTTCTCACGCTAGAAGGTCACGGTTGGTGTCAAAATTCTCAGAATGAGGTCTACCTTGGATTAAAAATAACAATAAACAGATTTCCAACCAAGGTGCACATCCTATTTCCAGAGAAAAAGCTACAAATTATTACACAATGGTTTATTATTTTTTATTTTTCTATATAGATCACTCGTCTGCAAAGCCACCAACCACCCAACATGAAGAAAAACATCGATCGCATTTCGGTCAGCTTTAATTTGAACGGAGATTAGGCCTCTTTTGCGATTCACACTCGTGTTTCTGATTTATCGTACGTCCAAACTTTAAATTCTCGTAGGGAGCGAACGGTTTGTCCTACAGAGCTCCGTGTAGTCTTAAAAATTTTTAAAAATTCTGTAGAATCTTAAATTGAAGGAAAAACAATACCTTTATATCAAATTTTTTTAGTTAGGGCGTTTTCAAAATTTCAAAATTTATTTTGGAACCCTTAGAACTGACTTACATCAACCAAAATCTTCGGGGCACAACTAGACCCCAAATGGAGCCTACATACCAAATTTCATCAAAATCGGTCAATACTAAGTGAGGAAAGTGCCGCGTACGGCGGACTGACGGCCAAATTTTTATTCGATTTTCGGATTCTAAGTACCTTGAAACGCAAACCAACAAATTTTGAGGGGGTGTTAAAAAAATGGTTTTCTTGGTCGATTCCAAGGGTTCAACATTGAAAATAATAAACCGAAATGGTACATATTTTAGTAAAACTCCTGGAAAACAAATACTTCCTCCAAAGCCAGAACTTCCATGTCCATCAACGAAATTGTATACCGGGTGTCCCAGAAGTTATGGTCCACCCTTTTTATCTCCGTTGTTTTGAGGGGTAGACAAAAACTTCAAGCGATAACCCCCCTTAATTTTTTACGAGGAATTCAACTATCACACTTTCGCGCATTGTGCACCTGCGCAATTGTGCGCAACGCACACCAACTTTGTTATTTCAAATGGGAACCCCTATTTTTGATTGCAGATTCGGATTCTACTCAAAATTTCATGAATTTTAGACCCATCAACCGAGTTTTTAGGTTGCGCACAACCCGTCCAGTGAGCGTGCAAACATGCGCAACCCCTGGATTGCGCCAAAATTGAGATGGAGGTAGACCCCAAGTGTGATACATGTTTTTTCATTAATTTTAGACGCTGAATCACGTGGTGGTATCCATTTTCGGATTTTACTCAAATTTCTCGAAACGGCGGCTGAAAAATAGGTAGTTGAGCCTGTTTTATCGTCAGAATCTGACTGGCGGAGGGATGACAAGTCGATACAAGCTTCAAAGTATCTCATTTGTATTAGGCAACAATCCACTTATTCCAAAGTAAACAATGTAAATAAGAAATCAAGGAATAAACCCCTGAATGCCTGCTTGCTCTCAAATGATTCAAGTCGCGATTTCTTTGAGTAACCATTTTCAATTACTAATTATTTTAAAATTATTACTCGATCCACATTGATAGTTAAATGACCGATAAATGGTGAGTTTTGATTAGAAAAATGTATTATTCCGGCAATAGCCGCCATAAAATCAAGTTGAATAATAAAACGGATATCATGCCCGGATTCGGGGTTGAAAAATAGCGCTTAAGCATGTTGCGCGCGATGAAAAAATTCGTTCAAGGGATGAATTGTTTAAGAAATTTGACGCAGGATTCGAATTAGCAACAAAAAATGTGGTTTCCATTTAAAATAACGAAGTTGGTGTGCGTTGTGCACGAATTTGCCGACACCTTGAAAAACTAATCATTTTTCGGCCGCCGTTTCGAGAAATTTGAGTAAAATCCGAAAATGGATACCACCACGTGATACAGCGTCGAAAATTAATGAAAAAACATGTATCATACTTGAGGTCTACCTCCATCTCAATTTTGGCGCAATCCAGAGGTTGCGCATGTTTGCGCGCTCACTGGACGGGTTGTGCGCAACCAAAAAACTCGGTTGATGGGTCTAAAATTCATGAAATTTTGCGTAGAATCCGAATCTGCAATCAAAAATAGGGGTTCCCATTCGAAATAACAAAGTTGGTGTGTGATGCGCACGATTGCGCAGGTGCGCAATGCGCGAAAGTGTGATAGTTGAATTCCTCGTAAAAAATTAAGGGGGGTTATCGCTTGAAGTTTTTGTCTCCCCCTCAAAACAACGGAGATAAAAAGGGTGGACCACAACTTCTGGGACACCCGGTATAATTTTATTAGAAAGCTGGGGCCAATTTTTTATTCTAGGTCGATTCCACAGGTTCATTAATGAAAATAAACCAAAAACGGTTGGAAATGACGAACGCGAGAAACCCGCCGCCCTCGTGGAAAACATCCCGTAAATCGCGGCCATTTGTCCCGAAAACCCGGCGGGAGGCGGAGAAAGACGGAATGGCCTTCAGCGACTCCGCCCTCCTCCGGTCGCCTCCTCCGTCCTCCTCCCTCGAGTTTCACCGGTTCTCCTTTTATCGAGGTCACAGGCGGACATCGGAGGGGAGAATCAACGAGAAGATCAAAAATATTGAAAATAAAAACAATTTTTCATCAAAAAACGGAAAGACCTCAAAACTGTTGTCGGTAAACACCAAAAAGAGGAAAATAATCACAGCAAATTCGGATAGTTCCTAGGTATGCATTGAAGTCGCCGCCGTGCCCATCTGTAGACACAAACGTACGTCTGTATCTTCTACCTACTAATTCTTTTATTTTAATTTTTTTTTTTTTTTAACATGGATATGGTTTTGGGCAGGGGTCACGCTAAAATTTGCGTAACGACATCAAAATTTGTGACGACCCGGCACTTTAGATTATTATTAAATCAAATGAAAACTGATAGCGATCAACAATGAAGTTAGGCATAAGCAGGTAAGTTATGTAATATAAATAGGTTGGAACTATAAATACCTAAGTAACATGGATACGTTTACAGTAAACATATCCATCGAGGGTTGCCTGGCAGAAGTGACCAAGTGACTGGAAACAAATTTTTCAGCAGAGCGTTTCAAAGATTTTGAACCTCTCTTTTCCGAGTTGGCTGGCAGAAGTGACCAAGTGCGTTGCAAGCCTGAACTTCACGGTTTTGATCTCGTTTATGAGTTTGATCCCCCTTCATTTCACCTCGTATGGACAGAATGATAATGATTTAGGTGGGCGTTATTGTCTGTGTTTGCTAGGGAAGCTGTGTCTGTGGCAAGAGAATCCAACGTTGCATCCGTCGGCATTGGAATAGTCCAGTGGACTAGTGGTAGAGTTTCTAGGAACTGGTCCCAAGTGCTACCTCAGGTACTTTTCCCTACCCTCTTTTTCCAGTAAAAACACAAACATCATACACAATTTAGAAAGTCCATTCATGCAGCATGAATTAATGAGCGAATTTTCAATGAAATCTTTCAGTTGAAGGTATGGTTAAGAAAAGGAACAATGGTGTTGCAATTTCTTTTAGAAAGTTTGTTTTTTACAGATTCTTGGTTTTTTCGATTTTCAGTATAGCATACCAACATACTGTATGCACCGGGTATGCTTTAAAGATGTTAGGAGTCCATATTCACGTTCTACTAGTCTCCACAAACTCATAGAGTACCCACATGGCTATTGTTGGTTTTATTCGATTTTCAGTATACCTACCATACTAACATAGGTACTTTATGCACTGGGTATGATTTGAAGATGTTAGGAGTACATATTCATGTTCTACTCGTCTCCACAAACTCATAGAGTACCCACATGGCTATTGTTGTTTTTTTTTCGATTTTCAGTATACCTACCATACCAACATACTGTATGCACTGGGTATGCTTTGAAGATCTTAGGAGTCCATATTCATGTTCTACTCGTCTGGGTCGTGCGACTGTGTGAGGGCCATAACTAACTGGCGTTGTTCCACCGACCCTGCTCCTCTTTAGAGTAGGTACCTACCAATAAAGCATCAAAAATAATAAAAATTTGTCATTTGAGCCTTCAATTCAACCAGCGGATTCACAATATCCCGGCTGGCAGAAGTGACTATTTGGCACTTGATCATTTTTCCATTACTCGCCCTTTACTGGAAGAAATGACCAAGTGCTGCGTAGGTAGCACTTGATCATTTCTGCCAGGAAAATGCAAATTGGATACAAAAGGGGTGGATCGGGGTACTGGAAAGGGCATTTGAGCCCTTTATAGTTCCTTTATCATGGAGTTAACAATACTAGCGTGTAGAGCAGGCTTACGAGTTATATGAAGCGTTAAAACCTCAATTTCGGGAAAAAATGGACTTGGTCACTCTGCCAGGCAACCCTCGCCATGATTGAATGTTTCTCCGCGAAGCAGAGAAATTTACCGCGAATTTTTTGCAAATATACACACTTATACTACAGACTTGCTGCCACACCGAGTATGAAAGTAAATCTGTGATCGTTTAAAATAGTGGGTGGGGGTGGAAGAGTTGGAACGGTAATTTAGTAACAACGCGAGATATTGAACGATTCCAATTCGATTTTCGGATCAGGTCCCTAGTTTTTGATTGGTTTCTATTTTGTAGATCAGTTATTCCAACGGCATTCCGATCAGTTTCTTCGGAGAAATCAAAAGTTTCAACAAACTCCTCACAACAATTCCAAGGGAGGATCACACATTCTATCTCATTCATATGACAGCAGTGACTAGTTTGGGAACACATATTAACTCAATGGTACTTTCTCTAGTAATACTAACCGGATCTCGAGCATGGAAGATGGTTAGTTTGTGTCTACAGATTGGCACGGCGGCGACTTCAATGCGTGCGTACGTACCTACATACCTAGGAACTATCTGAATTTGCTGTGATTATTCACAGTTTTGAGGTCAGTCTGTTTTTTGTTAAAAAATGTTTTTATTTTATTGTTTTTCAATTTCATAATATTTTTATTTTCTACTTTTTAGGTGTCCTTAATTTTTAAAGCCTACAACCAGTCCTTTAATTCGAATATACAAAAACGGTCCGCGAACGAGATGTACCTTATAGAATTTTTTATCAGTTAACTTATATTTGTATACCTATTAAAACTGAATTGCTCACTAGAAAGAGAGAAGAGAATAATAAAGAAGAATCTTCCAGTACTCCTTATTTCTAATAGCTCCTTATTTATTTGTTATTTTGTCAACTTTGCCAATTGTTGCGTAAAGTTTGATACCAGGAGTACCTAATTGGATTTTCTTTTATTAAAATCCCCACCTTCGGTATTCCAAACAGATTAAACGTGTTGGATTTGCAGAGTTGACAGAGGAACAAGTAAACAGTTTACCTACCTCTTTTGTATCATCTACGAATCGTTCGTATTCAAATAAGTAGGGTACATACTTTGTTGTTACCTATTATTAAATACCTGATGAAATATGGTATACCCGTGCACACTACATTTTGAAAACGCCCTAGCTCAAAAAATGTCAATACAAAGGTAGGTATCGTTTTTGACATTTTATGTCTTTACTATGGCACATGAATGAAAAATCGTCACGCGGGATTTGTTACGCGGGGAGCGTTATGAGGGGAGCGTTACGCGGAAATTTCTGATGATTTTCACGTACAACCAATCGTTCCTAGGGAAAACTGACTTCCTCATTTTCCACCCCACAAAACTCGTTCACCACTCATTGGAAAGCTCTCAATTTATTAAACATAAGACATAAAATGTCTCTCGTGGTTGCGTACTTGTACGAAAGCTGTATCCACCGTTTGTGTTTTTCTTGGTCGATTCCAAAGGTTTTTTAAAAGGTACTATTACCTATTACCTTTTGATAATCATGGATGAAAAGGGTAAGATATGAAATTGCCATTTTTTAAATTTCCATCAATTTAAGATACTTAGTAGTGCATTTTTACAGACCACGCGGAGCACTGTAGGACAAACTGATTGCGGAAAAGTGTGTGAATCTCTGTTCAAATTGTGTCTGACAATGCGATCGCTGTAGGTAGGTACGTAGTATCACTATGGTCGGTAGGTGGTGATAATGGCAAAGCCGAGTTCTTTGCAGACGAGTGATCTATATAGAAAAATAATAAACCTTTATGTAATAATTTACAGAGTTTTTTTATTATTAGAGTCCTAGGTATTAAAAAAAAAGCATCACTTCACATACGAAACCGTAATAATCACGGCTACAAATAAATTTACATAAGGCCTAAACAAAACATTAAATAAATAATCCTAAATATAAATCACTCAAGTATTATTATTCTTGTTGATTCTCACAACACGAATCGACTTTCTAATAGGATTATTATCTGATAATAATAAGCATTGAGAACCACCTAGAACATAATTTTTAGTCATTTAATAACCGAACGGGAATGTGGTACAGTTCTGTAGGTAATGAGGGTTTTATTGGGTCAATTGAAACCCAATGGATAGTATACTATTAGCGTTGAGCAAAAAATGTCCAATAAGACGTCTGGGACTTCCCTCGATGTAATTGGACTCGTCTAAAATTCTTCAACTGAGTGATATCAGTTGATCCCGGCAGGACGTAAACCCTTTGCAGGAGGAAGCTTGAAATAGTGAATGAAGGAAGACTTGCGTCTAAGGGAGGTTAGCAGCAACAAGAGAGTGGAACTGCTGATTTACGGGCAGCAGTGAAGGAGTGAGAGGTGGATGGGAAGCTCGCCTCTTAATTCCTTGCCTTGTTGATATATCCCCAGCACTAACACAAGGCGCAAGAATGTGTAATTTTGTCAGGAGAACGATGGTGGATGGAGGGAAGTGAAATGGGAGAAATGAGAAAGGGGTTGCGAGGGGGAGACTAGTTCCGGTGAAAGGGGACGGGAATAGTAAAACGAAAGGGACGGCAAACCCCGTCAAGGGATGGGGGGGGGGGGGGTCTGAGGAGCGGGAATTTAATTTGAGAGGCTTAACTAGACTAGATGCACGAGCAGCAGAGGCGTATTTGTCCGGCTCGTCAAGTGAGGTGGAAGGTTTCGAGGGAAGAGGAATAAGGGAATAGGAGGAAGGAGAAGGGCTCCGCGGACGATTTGCCGTGAGTAATCTCGAAGGCGGAATTCATTTGTTGGGCACCAAAAGGAAGACGAAGAGGAAGAAGGTTCTCAGCTTCGTCTCTTCCCTTGTCAAGACAAACAGCGCCAGGGGTTGGTTAATCAATTGTCAAGAAGGGGCAGTTAGATAAACAACCTTCAGGGCTGCTACCTTGCAGAGCTGGTTAGAATGAAAATTTGTCCGGTTTGTCGAGTGAAGAGGAAGATTTCTTCTAAGATAAAACATTATCCTTCTCTGTGAAGACAATATTCCAGTAGAACTCGTCAAGGGCTCAGCGTTCCTAACGGGCCATTTCAGGTGTCAAGATTCTAAACGATAGCTGTGGCGGCAACATGTTTAAATCTGGTATTGAACTTCTTATCACAAGCATCAAAACTTGATTCTAGTAGAGCTCATCTTGCTATGGACCATTCAAACTTGATTCTAGTTAAGCTTATCTAGCTTTTGAACATCCAAACTTGATTCTAGTGGAGCTGATCAGTTTCTCCAAGCATCCAAACTTGATTCTAGTAGAGCTTATCTTGCTCAGGAACATTCAAACTTGACTCAAGTAGAGCTCATCAGTCCCTCCAAGTATCCAAACTTGATTCTAGAAGAGCTTCTAGCTCTTGCACATCCAAACTTGATTCTAGTTAAGTTCATCTTGCTCAGGGCCATTCAAACTTGATTCTAGTAGAGCTCATCTTGCTCAGAAACATTCAAACTTGACTCAAGTAAAGCTCATCTTGCTCAGGACCATTCAAACTTGATTCTAGTAGAGTTCATCTAGCTCAGAAACATTCAAACTTGACTCAAGTAGAGCTCATCAGTCACTCCAAGTATCCAAACTTGATTCTAGTGGAGCTGATCAGTTTCTCCAAGCATCCAAACTTGATTCTAGTAGAGCTTATCTTGCTCAGGAACATTCAAACTTGACTCAAGTAGAGCTCATCAGTCTTCCCAAGTATCCAAACTGGCTTCTAGAAAGGCTTCTAGGTCTTGAACATCCTGAATTGATTCTATTGGAACTCATCAGTCTCCTCAACCATCCAAACTTGATTCTAGTAGAGCTTATCTTGCTCAGGAACATTCAAACTTGACTCAAGTAGAGCTCATCAGTCCCCCCAAGTATCCAAACTGAATTCTAGAAAGGCTTCTAGGTCTTGAACATCCTGACTTGATTCTAGTGGAGCTCAGCAGTCTCTTCAAGCATCCAAACTTGAATCTAGTAGAGCTCATCTACCTCATGAACATCCTGACTTGATTCTAGTGGAGCTCATCTTACTCTTGAACAGCCAGTGTTGATTTTAGTGGAGCTCATCTAGCTCTTGAACATCCTGACTTGATTCTGGTAGAGCTTATCTTGCTCAGAAACATTCAAACTTGACTCAAGTAGAGCTCATCAGTCCCTCCAAGTATCCAAACTTGATTCTAGTGGAGCTGATCAGTTTCTCCAAGCATCCAAACTTGATTCTAGTAGAGCTTATCTTGCTCAGGAACATTCAAACTTGACTCAAGTAGAGCTCATCAGTCCCTCCAAGTATCCAAACTTGATTCTAGAAGAGCTTCTAGGTCTTGAACATCCTGACTTGATTCTAGTGGAGCTCATCTTACTCTTGAACAGCCAGTGTTGATTTTAGTGGAGCTCATCTAGCTCTTGAACATCCTGACTTGATTCTAGTGGAGCTCATCTTACTCTTGAACAGCCAGTGTTGATTTTAGTGGAGCTCATCTAGCTCTTGAACATGTAGACTTGATTCTGGTAGAGCTCATTTAGCTCTCCAAGCACCCAAACTTGATTGTAGTAGAGCTCGTCAAGCTTTCCAAACATCCAAACGATTCTGGAACAGCTTTTCAAGATCATCTATCGCTCACTTTGCTCTCCTAGCGGCCGTAGAAGCAACTGCTATCTGGATGTCATATTCACTACTCTTTTGAGCTTGCTTCGCCTTCAGGTCACCGTTGTTAACGTCTAATTATTGCCAAAACGATATGGAATTCGGGTATAATTACTTTAATTTGAATTCGTAGCAAATTGGGACACTTTCCCTTTTCATTCTGATGATCAACGGAATCGAAAATGCTTCACATCAACTCAATCACAATATGAAAAAAACAGTTCTCATTGAGTCTCCAATTCAAAACGGCTCACCTAATATCAAAGTTATTGAGGAAGTATATCGGGGTTTCGTGATGGTCCTGAGTTGGGGTCGTGTGTTGGAGCCCAAGGTTATCGCTGGAAGGGTGCGCTGGATGGTTATTTGCGTTGGGGGACGCCCTAATTGCTTTGGTTAATCGTCAAATCGGATCGATCGACGCGTCCCTTTGGCCTCGAAACGGGGACGTCGAACTACATCTTGTCAACAGGAGAACGTGCGCTTTGACTTTCGGCTAACTTGGAGGAATTCCGGATGAGGAATCGGGGGAGAGATTATAAACATATTGGAACCTATGAACTGGAAAGGTAGACTACACAGTGATTCTGAATTCCTCTCTTATTACTTTTTTTCTTAAATTTGTCGGCTCAAATACGATCTTTACATGAAAATTTCCCGATTTAGAAAAAACTACCTATTTTTTAGTTGTTGTATCTTCGTAATTATTCCACCTACTTCAAGTTGGTCTTAAACTGTAGCAAATTTAACTCAGTCATTTGTAATAATGTACGAGATGTGGTTGAAAAACATTACGAGCCTCAAAGGCTTCCAGTTAAAAATTTTGGGGGTAACTGAGCTTCATAGGAAAGGTAGTTAAATTTTCTTCTGCCTGAAGGTTGAACGCAATTGATAAACTACACCCTAGAGGTCAGTGTTACTTTTATCGTTATTGTTGTATCTGCGTTCCGCACACCAATCATTATGAACGTATTTAGACTGGTGAGCTGCTACAATATCAAATGCGGTGAATCAGGCGGTGTTTCGAATATGATTGGTCAGCCGGTTCGAACCTCATCAGGCGGGAGAGCAAACGCGTTCGTGCCCCGAAGATATTTGGATTATGCAAATTCCACGCTTCTGAACGGGGCCTATTGTGTTTACTTCAACCCGAATACGGCTGGTAAACAGAGTTACGAGGGGCTAACAGAGTTCTAACACAGCTCTGCTCTGTACCTGACACCGTTTGATGATGCGCCTATGAATCCTCCCCCGATGAGGTTTCCCAATGTTGATGGACGTGTTTACGGATCATCCAGGCGTCAGTTATAGCATGTCAGTTCTGATAGGAGGGAGATCTGGAATGGTTTCAGCTGAGCTTGGTAAAACTATAATAATCGGTGAATAGATGAGAATTTACTACGTGGTTTAAAAACAGTTTGAAGAAATGTATGTCTCTGACGAGTCATAATGCAGTTAAATTTAGTCGAGCTTCAGCTGCCTTAATTTTCGCTTGGTACCGACCAAAAACCAACGCTCATCAAATAAGCAGCCAATTAATACCTCAAAGGCTAATCGTGAAATTATCGTAGGCGATTTCACAATTTAAGAATTTATTGTTTTGATTATTTCAGGTCCAGAGTCAGCAGACCCTCATCTGTCTCCAGTCTATCTCCGTAGTGCGTAATCTCCGTAATCCGTAGTGCGTCATTGGATGCTATTGGCTGGAGTCAATGGAGGGGGTGGGACTGATCTTTGCGGATGTCGACTTTTGGTGCTGAGTGTATCATTTTGAAAAATCGGATATTTTGCGCGTTACGGATGAACTTCGACAATCTTTGGTAAACTTCGTAACAAACTCTCGTCATTTGTTCACAGAAAGCTTATTGACTCGGTCTCGTTTATTGACAAAACAACCAGAATCATTGTTTTGGTTTGGAAACAATTCTGCGCAGAACGTACTGCGCGCTTCTGCGTAATCGCGTAATCATTCAGCCATGTGAACGCTCTTTTCTGCATTACGGAACACCCTCACTTCTCTTTTTGCGCCTTACGCATTATGGACGCATTACGGACGCACCTATATAAACCCAGGTTAACTGCCAACCAACAAAACCAAGATCAAAATAACTAGCCCTATGACACAGACATACCAGGCAAAAATTTCCCGCTCTCATAAATTGGATCGATTACTTTTGGTTCCCAGCTGCCTCCCATCTGGCTTCATTCTAACCAAATATCGACCAAAATCCAACCTCAAAATAAGTACCTAGCAAAATTCTAGCCAAACAATACCTTAGAAGAAGAAACGATTCGCCTATTTTATAATCAATTCTTATTTTCATGTTATTAATAATTTAAATTTATTTAAAAAACGCTGCGAATTATTACACAAAGGTTTATTATTTTTTATATAGATCACTCGTCTGCATAGAACACGGCTTTGCCATTGTTAACATCACCCAACATGAAGAAAAACATCGATCACATTTCGGTCTGCTAAAATTTGAACGGAGATTAGGCCTCTTTTGCGATTCGTACTCGTGTTTCTGATTTATTGTAAGTGTGGTCTCTGAAAATTCTAAAAATTCAATACTATCCTAAATTGACGGAAAAACAATACCTTCATATCAAAATTTTTTGAGTTAAGGCGTTTTCAAAATTTCAACCTTCATTTTTTAACCCTTAGAAGTGACCTAAATCAACCAAAAGCTTTGGGGCATAACTAGACCCCAAATGGAGCCCACATTGGAAACTACTTATCCAATCATGCTCACAATTGACTTGCCTTGCATCTTCGTGCTATCCTTGGGTGACTTTTGGAGGTTCTTTACTTAGAACTGCTATTCGTTCGATAACCCCAGATTTTCCATATTTTTCTGCAACCTCAATGGAAAGTTAGATGAACTTATCAATGCTGAGTCGGTTCGCAGAGAGCAACGTGAGGCTCTAGAACTTCGAATACGTTCGTTTACCGGGTAGTGTTCAATTACTGGACCACCCACCCTACAAAATTTCATCATAATCGGTCTGATCTAACTAAGGAAAGTGCCGCGAACGGCCTACGGCCAAATTTTCTTTCGATTTTTGGATTCTACGTACCTTGAAACGTAAACCAACTAATTTTGAGGGGGTCAAACAATTTTTTTTCTTGATCGATTCCAAAAGTGCATTACCTATTGCAATTTTTTTCCATTTTTGGTTGCGTTACAAGGAACAGTAACATATAACCAGTCTGTACATAAATAAAATCACATACACATAAATTCATCACTTTAATTCAAAAAACGATTTTTTCAAACCCTTTGACCTCCAGTGGGACAAACTTCCCAGTGATGCAATGCCTTTGGAACCAGAACGTCCCATTCATAAAATATTGGTGGGATACTTGGTCTGAGTATCAGAAAATCATAACTGGACCAGTTCTCTGGCCGTTGGACCTTATTAAAACACTGCGCCAAATTTGATTTAAAATTTCCTATTAAAAAAAAATGGTAGTCACGGTGTTAAATCCTAAAGTATTATACCTGAGTTTTTCATGAAGTGAACCAACTTTCCCATGTCATGTTGTGGGGCCACCCGCAAATATTCCTCCGATGGTTGAACTCCAAGTAGGCTGTACTGAAGTCTTTCTTCTTCATAATGTTGACATTTTTCCAATTTGTGGTTCATATCTTCGACTTCATCCTCGCAGAAAGTGCAGTATGGAGAGTCGCTGAGTTGGATGAGATGGCGACTACGGTTTATCTGTCCGTGACCAGTTCGGGCTTGTACCAAATCCCTTCTTGGCAGATTCTTCTTCAGAATTTTAGGTTTCTGGCATATTTTGTCCATAATGTAGAAGTGCATTTTCATGTGTGTGTGTGTGTGTGATGTAGGAGTGCATTTTTCGAGGGAATACTGCCTATACCAATTTCAATTTATCATTGAACCTTTCAATTTATTATTGAAAATAATAACCCAAAATTGAAAAAAAAAACAATTCAACCTCAACTAAGCGGTTGAGAAAAAATATGGTTAGATTGAACGTAAGTCACATCATTTTTGAGTTGGAGTCTGCGAGCATCTGCTTTGTGCTTTCCGTAATCTGTTGCGGTAGAAATATCATCAGTATTAGGTCAGTAGTTGTAGTGAATTATGAAATTTTTAAAAATCATGTTTTGTGCTTTTGAACCTGGATATGACCCTATTTTACCACCAAGCCGGTATTTGAAGCACGGAATTAATGCAGTTCAAAATTATCAGGAACCTCTAGTTTAGTTCATTCCACCTAAATTAGCCCTTATGCGTTCGTAGCGAAGAAGGGCCTCGTATTTCCTTTGAAAACAGCCCTTTGTTGCGGTGAAGGGCACGAAGGAAAGGGCGAAGGGAGGGGCAGTACTTTCTACTTTATTGGGAAAAGAAGGGCCAATAGGGACTGTGGAAGTGGCGCGGGAAGCGGGAAGCTTCCACACTCCGGAAGTGATATTTGCCATCGCAGGTAAATTGCGGCTCCCCTTATCTGCGGGCTCCCTCCTAATTTATTGGCGTTCCCCTCTCTTCCTCTTCCCCATTTCCTTCTCTTCTTCCCCCCATTCTCCCGTCCTTCGCCTCACAGTATTTTCCCCCCGTCTTTATTTTTCAGTGGAAGCTAAAGTTTTCCAATCGGCGAACCTCCAGGGTGGTGTACAGGGCGGTTTTCCGCTGAGCAACAGTTTCAGACGCTCTTCGGTTGCTGAGTATGCGTATGTGGAAATAAGCGAAGAGGAAAGCACCTACCCCCAATATCTTGAAAGTAAAAGATATTGTGGGTATCGATCCACTGTATGAAGAACTTGTCAAATATCGGGACTGGGGTCATCCAAAAAGAAACGCTGTTATCGCCTAGCTTTCGGAAAATATATTCCCTTCATCAGAGCCTGAAAAATACAATAAAACAAACTCAGGCAACAGAAGCTGGACACAAACAAATCCCACGCTGCTTGTTTAGGCTAAAAAGATTGTTTCCGAAGAGTTTAAGACATTTTGTCAAAAGACTTTAGTCAAAAGACACTTTGTCGAAACGACGTTTAGTCAAGATTGTTTGTCAAAAGACTTTTCGTCAACGACTTGTTTGTCATACGACTTTCGGTCAAAAGACACTTGTCAATACGACGTTTAGTCAAAAGACTTTTAGTCAAACGACTTTCGTCAACTTGTAAACTCAACTTTGTCCTAAGCTAGTGCTCAGCCTGAAAAGGCTAGTTTGCACACGCTTAGCTGAAGAGATCCGAAAGATCCGAAACAAAGAACCAAACAAAACGATCGCCACTGAAAGTGGGAATTGGAAACGTTTTGACTGTACCAAACGCATTCTTGGTACAGAAGGGGCAGTGAGTTTTGTTTCAGTGTAGATGGGACTTTGATCAATCGTTTTAGTCATACGGTGACTCATCAGCAACGCGAAGAAGCGTTGGAACGACTTGGATTTAAGCAAACTGCTTGTTTAAGCTAAAAAGCTTGTTTCCGAAGAGTTTAAGACATTTTGTCAAAAGACTGTTTGTGAAAAGACTACACTGAAACAAAACTGACTGCTCCTCCTGCATCAAGAATGCGTTTGGTACAGTCAAAACGTTTCAAATTCCCACTTTCAGTGGCGATCGTTTTGTTAGGTTCTTTGTTTCGATCTTTCGGATCTCTTTAGCTAAGAGTGTGCAAACTAGCCTTTTCAGGCTGAGCACTAGCTTAGGACAAAGTTGAGTTTAAAAGTTGACGAAAGTCGTTTGACTAAAAGTCTTTTGACTAAAGTCGTTTGACAAAATCCCATGCTAGTCAAAATAAAGTTCAGGCAAAACCTCCTTCCGAGGTCAATACAAATTGTACAGTTACATGCTTTAGCCGCGCTTTCTTATTCTGTTTAAATTAATTTTTTTTTATTTGAAGAACGCAATAAAACATATTCTGCTATTTCAATAGCCTTTAAAAAAACAATCTTCAGATAGGAAGATATTTTATAGTTGTATTGAGAGTACAACATTATTTGAAACAACCCTATCGCAATTTAAGTTAGTTCCTTAGTTCTGTATCAACGTCTAAGCAAAATTTCGTGACTCAACACCGTTCCTAGTTACCGTTCCCAAAAAATTTAACACTTTTTGCTAATTAGGTCAAGGCTAAAGCATGTTCCATACTTGTTTTTCGATGATTTCCGCTTACAACCGAGTCGTTGCTAGGGAAATGGTACTTCGTCGTTTTTCATCCCACAAAATTCGTTGACCGTTCGTTGGAAAGCTCTCGATTTATCACGCATTTCTTTCTTAATTGTTCTTGGTACTTAAGTCGTCATTATGTATTTATCTATTATATATTCAATAATGTTATTAACCCTAATTGGACCGTGGTATCACTAGTGTCACCGAAAACATATCTGAAATTCCACTGCTGTTCTGAAGTGTTACCATATTAAATTGATTTAAGTTGCAGTTTAAAAATAACAAAAAACCATTCTAAGTGATAAAAAATCAAAAAATGATGTTATAACATCATTTTTTGATTTTTATTACTTAGAATGTCATATATGACAAAAATTTAGGATTTCTTGGGAATTTTCGTCATAACTCTATTTTGACTCACTCCGGTGAAACTTTGGATCAGCTGTGGAGTTCCTGAGATGTTTTCGGTGACACTAGTGACACTATGGTCCAATTAGGGTTAATGGATGTAGTATGTAGTAAACAATAACGCGTGTTTAGTTGTCACTGGGAAACTAAAGACATAAAATGTCCCAATGTGTTGTAGACTCGTATGAAAAAGTTTTATCTCCAAAATTGAGGTTTTTAGGTAATTTGAACTTCATTTCAACGATGTATCCAGCTATACCATCTGAATTGGTCAACTCATAGAAATCAATCTGATGTCGTACGAATTTTCAAGATCAGATCCTTCAGGACCAGAATAAAGTTTATATCGTCAAAACTCAAGATAATACTTTCCTCCTAATAACTCTTCTATTTAACGACATTTTTTCCAAAATCGGCTTTATAATACTTTCAAAAATGAAAATATAGGAGATTCTCAACAAAAATTATTTATTCAATTTGCATATTCGTTTATTATTTGGATTCCACCAAGGAAAAAACATTTTAAACCCCCTCAAAATTTGTTGGTTTACGGTTCAAGGTACGTAGAATCCAAAAATCGAATAAAAATTTGGCCGTACGTCTGCCGTACGCGGCACTTTCCATAGTTCCCATGGACCGATTTTGATGAAATTTGGTATGTAGGCTCCATTTGGGGTCTAGTTGTGCTCCGTAGCTTTTGGTTGATGTCGGTCTCTTCTGAGGGTTGAAAAACAAGGGTTGAAATTTTAAAAACGCCCTGGCTCAAAAAAATTTTGATATAAAAGTGTTGTTTTTTCATCAATTTAAGATAGTAGTGAATTTTTTAATTTTTACAGACTACGCGTAGCTCTGTAGGACAAACCGTTCGCTCCCTACGAAAACTTAAGGGTTGGACTTACGATAAATCAGAAACACGAGTGTGAATCGCAAAAGAGTCCCAATCTCCGTTCAAATTTTATGAGACCAAAATGAGATCGCTGTAGGTACGTGGTAGGTAGTTAGGGTAGGTTGGTAGGTGGGGATAATGGCGAAGCCGTGTTCTTTGCTGAAGATGTGATCTATGTGAAAATATAACAGTGTTGGTATGTTTGCCTGGACTGATCATAAGGTGCCTCCCCTCTACTGGAATTTAGACGAATTGAATCACGTCGCTTTGCCTCCTCCCAAAATTAGAGCTCCATACGCCCCTAATCTCCTATCTTTGCTTTCTGATACAGAATCCCTCGAAGCACTCTTCCTTATCTCCCCGAAACAGAAAAAGACCAGAAGGCACGGGGAGTTTGCCGTTATCTTTAGAGGCTGGTCAGATCCCTCGCTCGTGCCTATCGGCCGCCCTGGGGGCTTCTTTAGAGACCCTCGGAACAAGACAGCTGCCCGAGCCGCTGGAATCTGAAGCAAAGATCGAGAATCTAATTTCGGTTCGATCGGCTGGATTCAATCGGCCAGGCTTCTCGTTTTAACCTCGAGTGCGAAAGCGAATAATTCGATCGTAACCTTGTTCTATATCGGAACTTACCATCTGTGCGCCGTTCCCGCCGGATGTCATGTGTTTGTTGTGATATCCAGAAATAAAGCTGTTGAATCGGACAAACGAGAAATACCTAGTTATCGCAAAGCTGGATCTCTCTAACTCGGTGGAGCTTTTACCGTTTTCTACTTCGCATGTTGAGATCAACCGAGAAAAATACGTCAATGAAGATTTGCAAGTAAAGCTCAGAATCCAGGTACCAGGATACTAAGGGAATCTTCAACCTGTTTGCACTTGTCCAATCAAAGAGGTAGGCTAACACAAATATTAACGTTTGGTTTTGAAATTATGAGAAAATTACTCGTTTCGACACCGGTTAAAAGTTCATTTTATTTCCTACAGAAAACCAAATTAGAATCTTGAAAGATTCTTCTGCCAACCATCAAGCACATTTCTTTAAAACCACTGTACTAAAAATGCCTGCTTTAACCCTAGAGTGATAGACTACGTAAAAATTACGTAATGAGTGGGGAAATGAGACCCCTACAATCCCCCCTCTCGGCCTTCTTAACTGGGCCTCCTCCAGTGCTATCGGTACCTAGCAGTGAAATGACCTTTGTGGTGTCAAAACCTCATCTCGACTTCTACCCGTCAGGATCTTGGTTTTCCATAACGCCTACACGTCAAAGATACGTAGTCTACTATTTGTTGAAAATTATTTGGAGTCCCTCCCTGCCAACCGTAGGTACCTACTACCTACTAGGGCATTTTTGAAAACGTCAAGCCTTCGTTTCCCTTTGGTTGGTAGTTGGGGTTGAAATTTTCAAAAGTGCCCTAGTAGGTAGTGAGTACCTATGGTGGCAGGGAGATCCCTCCTAACAGAAGGGTGATCTATACAGGAAAATAATAAACCTTTGTGAAATAATTTGCAGCGTTTTTCTTTAATATTTATATTTTATATAAATTCGATAATGAAGCACACCTTATCTCCACATCTCAAAATAGCAAGAGATTTCTCTTTTTTCTCAAATTTTCATTCATTTTCTCTTTCAAAATATTTCAAGCACAATATATTAATTTCAAAACATTTATTTTATCGAGTAAAATATAATATCCAGAGTTAAAATTGAGTTTTGGATGTGATATAAGAACATTTATGTTATGTGAAATAATTGAGGTATTCATAGCTTTTCTTTCGAAAACATTATTTTATACACTCAACATATAAAATTAAAGACTAAGAAGAATAAGTTTATGTTCGTTTTTTGTTGAATGAATGAAAAATATATGACCAGTTTGTGTTGAAAATATTTTTTCTGTTTCACACGTCATTTTTACGTAGTCTACTAATAACTGTGTGTCAGGGAAGTATACTACTCTAGGGTTAAAAATGAATCGATTTCAGAACATTAAGATGCAAAAAGAAGATCTCCAAAGAAACCTTGAGTATCAAGGTACTTTAAAAAGTGTGATTAGGTCCTATTAGAACACGTATCTGTAATCTCACATGGGAGATGCAGGTAACGAATTCGCTGTACAGGGTGTCAACAAAATAAGCCTCATTCCTTCAATGGGTCGATTCTACTAATTTCTTTTCTACTCTAACTAATTTGCAAAAAAAAAGTGTCATAGTAATTTTTCTTTTTAGAGGCTTTTTTTTCCGAGTTATTTTAATTTTAAATTTTTTCCTCGTGATTCTGACCTTAATTCTTTAAATTGGTAATAACTCCTTTAATTTGCTGTGATAATTCCAATTTGAGGATACCGTTGGAAATAGCGTTAAATTCCTCATCTCTCTGATACTAAGTAAAGAAAAATTGTCAGTTGAATTTTACGGGGAATAAAGCAACCTAACCTCCGTTTTTTAACGCCCATAATGTCCAAATAATAAATTACAGATAATGAACTATTGCTGGAATCTCAGATTTCCAACGGTATAATCAAAAAATATTTTGCAATCGAATTTAAGGAAGAAATTTCTGTTTGAACGCAGAAAACGTGAATTTTTCTTCAACGAAATCGACGGTTTGACGGTGAGACTTGGTGCTTGGGAGGAGCAGTGGCGGTGATGACCCCGGAGTCTCCCCGTTAAACCGTCGATTTCGTTGAAGAAAAATGCACGTTTTTCCGCGTTCAAACAGAAATTTCTCCCTTGAATTCGATTGTAAAATATTTCTTGATTAAACCGTTGAAAAGCTGAGATTTAGGCGAAGTTTCTAGGCTCTCCGGCAATAGTTCATTATCTGTAGTTATTCGGACATTATGGGCGTTGAAAAACGGGAAGTTTTCGAAAAGTTAATAAGTTCATTTTTTAGACTGCTTTATTCCCCGTGAAATTCAACTGAAAATTGTTTATTTAGTATTGAAGAAATAGCGAATTCAACGCTCTTTCCAACGGTTTCCTCAAATTGGAATTAACACAGCAAAATGAGGGAGTTATTAGCAATTTAATGACATAAGGTCAAAATCACGAAAAAACTTTAATATTGAAATTACTCGGCAAAGAAGCCTCTGAAAAAAATTGCCATGCCGCATTTTTTGTTGCAAATTAGTTGTAGAATCGACCCCTCGAAAAAATGAGACCTGTACCTGTAACACATTCAACACCCCTTTCCAAAAAGCCTGCGTGACGCGGGTCCGCGTCATCGTCCGTTTTTGACCGACTTCAACGCACCGAAAGCGCGTGAAAGAGGAGGTACTCAATTCGGGTTGTCGTGGGACGACGATTTTTTAAAAAATGTGTCTACAGATGGGCACGGCGGCGACTTCAATGCGTACCTACCTACCTATCTGGATACGCTGTGGTGATTAAGTACTACTCCCATGATCTGGTAAGTATTACAACATGCGTCTATCGTGCAATACAAAACATGAATACGAATGGAGATGAGTGTTCCAAAAATATTGTGTAGTATGTCACTGCTATCGTACGATGGAGGATATGAGTGTGACCCACACTACAAATGATTGTTGGTATTCCAACATACCATCTGTTGACTAGATGTCTATGTCCAACAAACTACTACATCAAGTATGTTTTCGCTAAGATTGTTATTTTTCCCTTTGTGGTGTTCACGGGCATAATTTTTGAGGTCGTTCCATTTTTTTTTTGTTAAAAAGGTTTTTATTTTATTATCTATTCAATGTTGCATTTTGATAAACAGAGCGGTTGGATCGTCTGGTCAATTTCCAAGAAACTCGGTAGGTTGATGGATATCCAGGCGGCCAAGTTCCATTGGGTTTCATTTCGAGAAAAATGTTGTCAGCATGAATACCATCCCACTTCCCGCTCATACTCAACATGGAGGAGAACCAGCTTCGTCTTTTTGGCAACTTCTTCGGCCAATGACTCGCGTTGAATGTGCCAACCACGAGAAAAGTCGGTGCGCGCAATTGCTCAACTATGCGCAACCAAGATCAATTTTATTTATTTCAAATGAGAATCTCATTCTTTATTGCAGCTTCGGATTATACGTGAAATTTAATGAACATTTTACTTCGACAACTTTCTTTTTTGAACGCGAGCAACCCGTTCAGCGAGCGCTCAAAGATGCGCAACCCAGTGAGATGAAGGTAGACCTCTAGTGTGGTATTTCACTTTACCGCATTTACAGTCGAAAAAGTTACTTTTTGAGGAGGAAATAATTGATTTTCCGAGTATCGTTTCCTTCACAAATTCGTGAAGTTCTCCTATGTGCAGCTGAATACAATTTTCGTATAGATTGTCCTTCACGGTTAACAGGGTTTTCTCTCTCAATTACTATGGATATAAAAATGGTTGAATTTGGTCAACACGGAAAAACGTGATCACTAATGATGTTAATATTTTCGAAGAAAAATAAAACTCATTACATTATAGATGAAAGAGTATTTTATCCTGAAGAGTTCCTCGTAGCGAATTCCACACGCATACCTCATACAAAACTCATACTTTACAGGTCGAAGCGGTTTGGTTTCTGGTTAACTCGGTCGGACAGGTTCATTTATTGACGAGAAAAGCGGCTGCCGAACGGGTCTCGTTATGCCGTAATGACTCATGGAAGGGTGAATACTATATCAGGGCATCCTAACGTGTAGAGCGAGTACAGCTCTGAGTGGGCAAAGGGCGGAGAGAAGAGGGGTTCGCTCGACCTTTTAATAAACGAAAATCGAACGAGAAGTGGCCAAATCCTATCGTTGGAATAAAATGTTACATCGAGTTAACCGAACTCTAATTGCTCCTCAAATAAAGAGCACAACAAATTATTCGGTAGGTACATAACCGTTTTTCATTCAGAAAGATATGACTAACTCTTCTATGTATAGACTGTTCTCTATTGACACGAAAAGATTTGCACCAGCAGCAAATTAGCAAAAAGCAACTGCTTCCACAAGGCAATGCCAGTGAAGAAGATAAAAATATTGATGAAAATTTCGCAAAGAACGGTGCAGTTTCTTCACAAAGAACATTTTTCATGAAACTTGGTAAGTAGGTCAGGTATGAAGAGAAGTTCCTTTTAACCCTAAATCGTTATCTTCTTCACTGGCATCACCTAGTGGAAGCAGTTGCTTTTTGCTATTTTTTTTTTTTTTTTACACAAAAATGTTAACCCTAATTAGACCAAAAAAATTTGTCATCAATTTCTTGAAAAATTATTGACATAACTTAATTTTCAAACTTCCAATAGCTCACAAAAAATGTTTCAAAAAACCAATCTATTTATCTTCACCAGGTTGATGAACCTCATCATAAAAACCAGGATTGAAATTAAATCCACGGTTCAGGGATTTCGGCCGTTTCTCAAATGATTTTCATATGTTGATTCTTGTGGGTTAAATATGTCCATTGTAAGAAGGAATGTGAAAAGTAGAAGAAATTGAGAAAATCCATTATTTTCCAAGAAGGAAAATATTGAGTTTCCAATATGGCGGTTAGTTTGGATTCGCAGGTAATCCACTGATCAAGAAGTTGAACCACCAGAAAGGATGGTTTAAATAGAAAGAATTAAATCGTGATCACGCTTTGATGACACGGTCTTTGTCTCTTAATCGGCGATTTAAACCTCTGTAGAGGCTCAACTCTAGTAATTTTCGTTGGGGAAACCGGCCCTTGAAGAACTGAAATTGACTACACGGTGTCTTGAAGTCTATACTGACGGTATTTGGCTGAGAAAACCAGCTGTGCGAGCAATACAGCTCTCTTTTTGGGGTCAGCTGTAGCCACGCTCGCTACGGAGTGCGTCTTTTAGTGACGTTTCTCTGACCGGCTACTGCGGGGAAGCCTTGAGTTCGAGTCTAGCTGCGACGGCGTATTTTCGGGTTAGCCGGGCTCAGTCCCCCCTTCGTCTCAACCTAGGGCGGTGAGGCAATGGGAAGCTGCGAGCGAAATCATCAGAACTAATTCTGAACATTGAAGTTAATGACGTCCACGACACCAGAAAAGGCAGTCGGACGAAAATCTAACCTGAAATGGTTGTTTACTTCACTTTTACTTATAGCGCTGTTCTGTACCTCCTTTGGAGACCACATGAACACAACATCCGGAGTGAAAAATTCGATACAATAAAATATAAAATTGCAATTTAATTGCAGAAAAAGGTGTAGTACCTGTGCTGGTACCTGCTCACAACCTCTCCCTGCATATCCAACATGGCATTTTGGTGGGTTTCAATCAAACACGGATTCTTGATTTCTCTCGTGCGGGAGAAATCATTGATGAATCAAGACTCTTAAGTGGAAACTCACCTAAATGACAGGGTGGATAATGGATATTCCTAATATATCAGAACTACTTCTGAATCAAGCCTTGTCAAGATTTTCAGCAACACCTTTGGGTTCTGACCCTTTCCTTTGAGCCAGGGCAGAAAGGCTTTCTGGACGCATATTGGTCTCCTGATTTCTTGAGGCAAATTGGTTGGGGCTTGTGTTCCCAGAGAAATGGCTCCCTCAGAATTGGCTGCAGATTGCTACAATGTCCAGTTCCTATCGAGCGTCTATAGTTTAATTTCATCCTTGCCACATTCTTCAAACATTGCTGAAGAGAGCTGGAACCAAGTAGTTTCTCGACCGCTATCCTTTCCTCACACGAGGATTCAGCTCAGAATTACACTGTTACCCCCTCCTTCTACAGGACCAGCATTTCTATCTCTTCCAGGGGTTTTGCTGAAGGCATTTCGGTCCCCTGGAATGGTGAGGCAGATAGGTTGGCGATTAGGCTCCCAATGAAATTCCTGCCTCAGAATTGGCTGAAGATTGCTACAACGTCCAATTCCTAAATAAGTTCCTCTTCTCGCACGAAGATTCAGATGTATTACCTACATTGTACAAACAAGCTGGCGCAATCATCTCCTTCTACACGACCAGGATTGTCATCTCTTCCAGGATTTTGCTGAATGCATTTTAGTTTCCTAGAATCTCGACGCATATTGATCGTTACTTGAGTTGGCAATGAAATTTCTCCCCCAGAATTGGCTTCAAATCGCCATAAGGGGTAGTCCCTACCGAGTGTCCACGGTTTAACTTCAGTACTACATGGTTGTCACTACTACCACGCATGGATTTTTTTCACATTAAGTATTTTTTATACCAGGGGAATTCTTCAAGTACTTCGAAGGTTCGAACAATGAAATTTAAGGGTAGAAAGGGCTTACAATTTTTTTGTTAGACAGTTTAGTTTTGAATACGAGATATATATATTTAAAACAAAACAATTTATTTATGAAATAATCGCATGAGGGCTATCGTGGTTTCATTAATATGATGATTTGACAGACATGAAGACTTTGACAGTTCTGGTTTGATGTTTGGAGTTTTTCTGTCCAACTTTTTGATTAGACCGTGTCCATTATTCTCTGAGGAGTGATAATCAACAGTGATATAATCAATAGAAGTTACCTACGAGGGGTTTTCGATAAGTAAGCATGTGATGATATTCACTCTTAAATTCTCATTCACGCCATTCAAATGAAAGAAGTAACTCCTTCGCTTGAAAATACATTTATGTCGGTACCTCACTGCATTTGAAACTCTTGCTGAATACTGCTCAACAAAGAAAGTATCGAGAAATCTCTGAACAAGTAAAACCCGCGGCTCTCTCTTCAACGTGGAGACTGTTTATGAAAGGGCTTACCGAGTATAATAAAACCAGTCCTGAAACCCACTGGGAAATATCACGTTGGCAACACACAAGCTTGAGGCGCAACATAAACGTTTAGTGCTGCCTTCGAAGATAAGAGTTAGGCACCTGGCATTATATCTCTGCTGACAGTTTGATCATAACAATGGTTTAGAGTCGTAATTAAGCTCCGGGAGCTTTCGAAAATGCCCCCCTTCTAATACAGTAACACCTTTCCGTTGTATATTGCGCATAAAACGGGGCTGAAGGGTTGAGGTCGGCAAAGTTTCACTACACGTTTCTGGTGAAACTCGGGGAGAAACATAAACTGGTTCCAAATATTAAACCTTACCTGGGAGGTTCGAGGGAGAATTCGGGGTTTTTGAAGGGACGAAATAGGGGTGTATGTGGTAGAACGTGCAATACGTGGTGTAAATTTCGGGTGTAATCCTGGTTGCGGGGAGGAAGATTGGAAATTATTTTTGGTACTTAAGTCGAAAAACTATGCTCAAAAGTTCTGGGTCATAAAAATTACTTACATAGAACTAAAGGCTGTGCGATAATTTGCAGGTGTGGTGGAACGGAGTACTTATGACCGGTAGAGCACAGGATCTTGGTTATTTGTATACATATTTTCCTTTTTTTAGCTACACATATTTTCAAAAGATATTACATTTTATTGTAACAAATGTTTTTTACACAAGCAATTTTGTTATGTTAGTTCGTTGGAAGACATTTTGTGCATTTTATTACTCTCTTCAATAATTTGAAGTCCTTTACATCATCGGAATTGATATTAATAAGCTTGCTTCTCAAAGATCTTTCATTGCAAAGAACGGGTAATTTAGACCAAGGTTGGATTCGTCCAGGATCATGATGTTATTGTGGCAGTTCCTTCATCAGTGTAGCTACGGGTGGAAACGATAATTCGATTTATGAATCGATACCTGTATATTTATTTTTGATATATCGAAGTGTTTATATCGAGATTATCGGGAAATATGGGTACGTTTACCTATCATATATCGTGACTGGTTTTCAAAAAATTAAAAAATAATATTGCGATGAATAAATGAAGAAAAGATGCCTACATCTGTAAAAAAAAGATGAAAATTATAACACGAAGGTTTATTATTTCTCTATATAGATCACTCGTCTGAACACGACTTTGCCATTGTCTCCATCTACCAACCATAGATACTACCTACCTACCACATACCTACAACACAATCAAGTTTATTTGGATGAAATAAACGCTTCACGCTCAGTTCGAAGGAACAGGGAGTTGCGGTTGCCCTAATTATTAGGAAATTCGATTAGTGGTTGCTAAGGACGCAAAAATGAGTAGGTACAACTCGAAGAAGCGAACAACGATAGTATTTTGGTCAGCTGAAATTTGAACGGAGATTAGGCCTCGTTAGCGATTCACACTCGTGTTTCTGATTTCTCTCGTATGGAGCTAACAATTCATCCTACAGAGCTCCGGGTGGTCTCAAAAAATTCTGAAAATTCTATACTATTTAAAATTAATGAGAAAACAATACCTTTATCTCGAGAATTTTTGAGCAAAACAGTTGAAAATTCCATCTCTTAATTTTCACCCCTTAGAAGTGACTGACATCAACCAAAAGCTTCGGGGCACAATTTGACCCTAAATGGAGCCCATATACCAAATTTCATTAAAATCGGTAGAATTTTAATGAAGAATTTTAGAATTTTAAAATTTCAGAAATTGAGAATTTTAAATTTTTTTAAAATTCGAGTTTCGGATTCTACCTACTATGAAACGTAAACCATCAAATTTCGAAGGGGGTTAAAAAAATTATTTTCTTGGTCGATTCCAATGGGTTCATTATTGAAAATAACAAACCAAAATCAAATAATTTATTACATCCTTTTTAGGTACCTACGTGATGGCTTGACTTCAGACCGTTGATTTCAGCTCAGGTTTCAAGCATGTGAACACGGACGGCTTATACCTCCAGTGGCGCTCAAGGCTTAATTACTTGACTTGAGGCAAAAGTAATGGAGGCGGGTATAGATCGAAACTGCCTACTACACGAAGTGATGCACTTCATCACCAGAACCAACAAGAACCTTAATGTGAAGTAAGGTACTACCTATCGACAATGTTATTTAACGAGGGATGAAGCGCCCCATGTGAGGTAAGAATGCCTGAACTGAGTTTTTGAGAACAGAAAATTTCATCAACTTACATGATTTGTTATCTTTACATATCGATGGGTGACAACATGTGATATGAAAATTCTACTGGTTTCAGGAGAATGAAAACTCTCTCTATTGCTTGCTTTGGATCTGTATAAAGGGTAGCTAAACGTGTTGATAACACCTGTAGCCTCAACTGTTGGTGATAACAAGTTTTGCTCAACTTGAAATACAAAATTTCCAGAGAACCGCAGCAATGGATTCCCATTTTTTTCATATCATTTGTTGTCTCTTAACCATCGTTGTGAGATCACACTTTCACTCCCTAGCGGTGGATACTTTTATATCTCGCTTAAAAAAGGAAGCTCCTGCGATTTTTTGAACTCCTCGATTTCTAATAATGACAGATCAAGCACCAATGTGGATCTTACTGGAATTGTAAGCAAATTTCCAATGACAGAGAAGAGATGCTGAAACCTTGAGTGATGTGATGGAGTGGTTTGACTCTGTGATAAGTCCTAGAAATCTCCTGTAAAGCACTTCTAGTTGTATTCAACTTGGAAACACGGAATACGAATCCACAGAAAGCAAAATGGACTATCGATGGAAAGAAGGTGCCTCGCAGGTCCGCCTCTCTTCTTGGACCTTTTCGGCCCTCAAGCCGCCCCCCCGCGAGCCGTAAAGGGGTGGCGAAGACGCGGAGGGCGTGCCGGACCGCGGCTGCTCAAACTCCAAGCTCCGCCCCCCGCTTCCTCGCCCCTACTGAGAGGCTTAATAACTAATAGTTTCACTTTTCCACCCAAAAGGAAAGTATTGAAATCGACACACATTTTCAGAAGGGTTCACTTTAGGCAGACTTATCAATCGAAAAAAACCAAACTTTTGGCTGGACATTGTCAACGTATTATTATTAGATTAAGGAAGATGAAGAAACGAAGCTTTTTATGAGAACAACGTCAATTGAACTCTATTTTTACTGCTGCTTACATTTCTATTGATTTATACCAAAAGCTTTCGGGGAACAATTAGGCAAATCGCACATTATCCTAGAATAGGGATACATCTCGAAAAAAGTGATTTTTGGAAAATCGCTTTCAAAGTGTCCCTCACGAACGAATAGCTTTATTGTTGATGTTATAAATTGTTCTCGTACTAGTGCTCCTACAGCTCATGGATCGAAAATATTCTTTTCGCTAGTGATGAATTGGTGGGGGGGGGGGGATACTTTGTTAAATTTCTTCGATTTTTGGAAAAATTTTTAAATTTTTAATTTCCAAGATGTTATTCATTTTAATGGACGATTTATATCCATTTCCAAATCATTAAATGGTTATGAGAACAATAATTATAACTCGAGATGTATAAAATGTGAATTTTTGTCGATCAACGAAGAAGAAATTTTTTTAACCCCTCTCAAATTTTGATGATTTTTGTTTCAAGGTACGTAGAATCCGAAAATCTAATCTAAAAGATTTCCGGCCGTCCGCCGTCTGGGGCACTTTCCTTAGGTACCGTGGACCGATTTTGATGAAATTTGCTTTATGGCCTCCATTTTCGGGTCTGGTTGTGCCCCGAACGTTTTGGTTGATGTCAGTCACTTCTAAGGGGTGAAAATTAAGGGTTGAAAATTTCAAGAGAGAGCCCTAGCTCGAAAACTCTCGAAATAAAGATATCGATAGTAATCCATTTTTAGAATTTTTGAGACCACCCGGAGCTCTGTAGGACCGACCGTTCGCTCCCCATAAGAACTTAAGGATTGGACTTACAATAAACCAGAATCGCGAATGTGAATCGCAAAAGAGGCCTAATCTTCGTTCAAATTTTAGCTCACCAAAACGCGATCGTTGTTCGTTTCTTCGAGTTGTACTCAGTTTTGCATCCTTAGCAACCAGTAATCAAAGTTCCTATTAATTAGGGCAACCTCAACTCCATGTTCCTTCGAACTGAGTCTGAACATTAATTTCTTCCACATAAACTTGATTTTGAAGTAATTATGTGGTAGGTAGGTAGTATTTATGGTTGGTAGATGGAGACAATGGCAAAGTCGTGTTGTTTGCAGACGAGTGTTTTAATCGTAACAAAATTTGAAAAAAATTCTGTGACGATTAACCGATTCGAGTAATTCGTGAATCGATGCACGCTCATATCTTATACCATCCCCCACACTCCTCTCTCCAGCCCCGATTAGCAGGCTAAAACCGGCTTCCCATAACAAAAAATGGGAAGGTAAAAAAAACACAATCGTTAAAAGCTCTGCCAGAGCTGTAAACTCTGGTCGCTGCAAGGACGTTTGTTGCAGCGGAAGAACTATAGCCGGATGTCGTGCGGGATCAGATAACTCCTACGACCGACCTGAAGGCAGAATGTGGAGATTATCTGTACAACGGTTGAGCCTCCACCTCCACCTCTATGTTACTGTACATTGTGGCCGGTTATTATCTTACATCGCCTGTCCATAACTTTTAGTTTTTCTCTTTTTTCTCTCAGCTCAATTCAGTTTACCCTTTGTGAGAACGTATGAACTTGGGGGAATTTTCGAAATCGGCCACAATTTTCTCGCGATATACCTCCCAGTTCTTTTGAAGTGTCAAAATTGACGAACACATATCGAGATTGGACTGAGTATCAAGATGATGAAGTGTTCCTCGTTTGACGTGGGTCTATTTTCTCTCTTTTAGCCTCTTTTCAAGTTGAAGGCGAATCTCCTTGCATCATCAGAGAACGAAAATAAAAGAGCGCCTTCGGTGGTCGGTCAGATGGTCAATTCCGGCATTTAAATAGACCAAAAATGTGTTTGAAACCCCATAAGACCCTTTAGACTGGAAATGTAAGTTCAAAAATTGGCAGGATGCAAAACAAAAACCTGTATTGGAAAAGAGTAAAAATTAGGGTAAAATGAAACCTACTCGCTCTCAAAGACTGTCTCTGATACCACGGTACCTCGTTCCTAATCTTGAGATTAGCCTAGGAATTCGTTAAATATCGGTCTATGGTGTGAAGTACAATTTCAGGGTTTCTCCCTTGAAGGTAAAAAAAACTTTTACTGAATTTATACACTCACAAACAAGGGAGATGACTTTTTATTGCACATTTACAAAGCTCAGTTTCAGTGATTGGGTTATATTGATGCCAACCGATGTGGCTGCTCAAAGGTATGCTACCTACATAGACATGACCACTATGACGCTGAAGATGCTGACTACACTCCAACGCTTTGGGCCAGTTGGACTTTGGACACGAATCGAACTACCAATGCGTGCGAATCTTTCCACGCCCATTTCAATAATAATTTCAACAGCCGTCATCTCAATATATTCATATTTCTCGACGTTCTTCTGTCGTTCCAGTGCGAAGTATACGTAAAAATCACAACTAAACAGCTGGCTATAAATTATTGTAATATTCATTCATTCATAATATGAATGTATATATTATATACATCCGGGGTGCACATCTGTAAAAACGTTGGGGCGCAGAAATACATAAGAGATGTAACTCTACACATCGTAGTGGTGCAGTTATAAAGCTTCCTCTCGGGCCGGGTGCAGATCTACGGACTCCCAAAAAATCACCGCAGGGTCAGCCAAGTCTTACAAAATTTTGATGTAGTTGAAATGGCTAAAAGATGAGGGTCATTCGGTCATTCCCAAAAAGTTGATTTCGAGACAAAAACGCTGCAAATTATTACACAATGGTTTATTATTTTTCTATATAGATCACTCGTCTGCAAAGCCATCAACCATCCAACTTGAAGAAAAACGTCGATCTCATTTCGGTCAGCTAAAATTTGAACGGAGATTAGGCCTCTCTTGCCATTCACATTCGTGTTTCTGATTTGTCGCATGTCCAACCCTAAAATTCTCGTGGGGAGCGAACGGTTTGTCCTACAGGGCACCGCATGGTCTCAAAAAATTCTAAAAATTCTATGCTATCTTAAATTGATGGAAAAACAATACCCTTATTTCAAAACTTTTTGAGATAGGGCGTTTTCAAAATTTCAAAATTTATTTTTCGACCCTTAGAAGTGACTCACATTAACCAGAATCTTTGGGGCAAAACTAGACCCCAAATGGTGCCTATAAACCAAATTTCATCAAAATCGGTCAATGCTAAGTGAGGAAAGAGCCGCATACGGAGGACGGAAGGCCACATTTTTATTCAATTTTTGGATTCTACGTACCTTGAAACGTAAACCAACAAATTTTGAGGGGGTGTTCAAAAAAAATTTTCTTGGTCGATTTTAAAGGTTCATTATTGAAAATAATAAACCAAAATGTCTAGATTTGTGGACTGTTTCGCCACATTATCGAATTTTTTATTCAAACAGAATGATTCAATTTGTCACTGAGCAGCATAACTTCTATTATGAACTTTTCTCTATAGTTCCTTTCCACTGCCAATATTATCGTGAGGGTTATTTTAGTGCTAACTTAGTGCTTTCGACTACTTGGCACTTTCGAATTCAAGTATCTAGTATGTCTTTTTCGATGTCAAAGCAGGGTATCTACTGAGCAGCATAATCTTGAGAGAATTTTTGAAATGGAAGTAATAAATACTTACTGAACAGCAAACATCAACGCAAATTATTATATAATTATTCAAGCAAATTAACATTTTATGGCACATCTTTAATACAAAATCCTCGACGGAAAAACGTCACAATTTTGTAATTTGGCTATAACAAAGGAAATTTCTTGGATGTAGGTGTTATTGTGTCGAATTTCCATAAGATATATCCACTTCTTTCTAAACAAACGTTCAGTGGTACATGCGTGAAATACAGCATCATTAACTTAAGCAAGACCTAATTACTCTGAAATTGGCGAGGTTTGATAAATATATTAGTAAACTGGAAAAATAATCATTGAATGAGATAAATCGTATATTTTTCTCAAAATTAAACTCACCCCAAGATTATCGCAGAATGAAAGCAATGTAAGGAAAACTGCTGAACGTGCACAAACTATCAGGTGATCGAGTTTTTCAGGTTCACTCCTGCACGATCTCCTCCACTCTCAATCCTCCCCCCATCATCAGTTTCTCTTTTTTAGGCCTTTCCCAAATGGGCCTTCGTTTCCTCGAAAGCAAACATCTAAAAGGCTCGTTTTTTCCTCCCAATGCTTCCTCTTCCCGAACGCCTTTACGTCTTTTAGCTCTTCTCTTTCCTTCAAGTCCCATCTACTTCTGATTTCCTAAAAAAGAGAAGAGAAAAAAAATCCTTCTGAAACTACCCCCATCCCCTCGATTAAGGGAGTGTTAAAGCCCATCAATAGCTGCTATCCCTCCTTCTTCCTCTTCCCTCCTTCTTCCACTCAAGTCAACGTCTTTTCCCATCTCTTTTTACACCCAATTCAAAGGAAAAAAGAACTTTCTCCCCTCCATTCCTACTCATCCACACAACACCCCGAAATATGGCTTTCTCAACTTTCCTCTAACCATCTCATTCCCCTCCCGGCAATTTCATCCGTCGGTTTCTCTTTCTCTTCTTCCTTTTTCTCTCTTTCGGACCTTCTCTTTCTATCGCACTTCGAGATTTCCTCCTTCCGGGTTTTCTCTTCGAGTCGCAAACACAAAACTCGACCTTCCTTCTCAGGTTTTCTCCCTCCTTCTTCCCTCCTGGAGGGGTTTTTACAACGTCGGAATAACCTTCCGCCGCCCGAAGATGAGTGGCCTCAATCAATCCACTTCACTTCTGCTTCGCTATCTTTGCCTCCGAATAAACCGGGAATAAAGTAGCGCCTACTTCCCCCTCCGCCCTCCTCCTTCTTCCATCCTTCATACACCCACTCTTTCTTACCCTCTTCCCACTTCTTCCACCATCTACTTCTATTTCCTATTTTCGTAGAAGAGAAGAATCAAATAAAGTACGTGGCGCAGGTAAATTGCTTGCTCCGAGCTCATTCCAGAGACAATTTTCCAAGAGATTCTCAGTCAACATCACAGCTTCAAAACTGAGAGCTTTATGAGTATAACTGAAAATGGCGTTTCTTGGCTTTTGACGCTCAGTCTACTTTGAACAATAAATTGTAAAAAGTTTATTTCATCGACAGTCATATCATCGCCATCCATAAACAATAGCAAATGTTTGCAGAAATTGCTGCAATTCATATGCGCCTTTGATTGAAAAACAACTACCAAGTTTGATGGGCAGTATAGCTCGCATAAAATCTTTGGTCCGAAAATAGATAGGTAACTACCTTAAACCTATGATACAAAGCACTTCATTGTGAAGTGGCTAATTTCCTATTCCAGAATCAAAAACAAGGTTCCAATTTGGGTCGGGTTTTTAGAATATTTTGCCGGTATCAACCATCTTATTAATCGGTTGTTTGGATTGCCTATTATAAAATTAATCAGCAACTATTTTGGAACCAACTTCCAACCACTTTCCAAATCGAAGCAAATTCTGGCTCGAAAGAATACAAAGTTTTTCGGTTCGATGGTGTTCCTGCGAATTCACGGTTAGACGGACACTAAAACAGTTCAAAAACCACTGAACCGCAATTTTTTAATTTAGCGATATTTTCATTTGGGTAGCGTTTCGAGTGTTTTCGGAACAATACATTCAAAACCGTGGTTAGACTGCTCAGTGACTGTAGATTTTCCGATCAGATCATTTTACGCACAATTTGGGATGTTTTCCAAAATGCTTTTGTGCCTTAATCACGATCACCATCTTCCATAATCAACTTCCTGCATGAAAAATGCGCTAGGCCATCCATTCGGTAGTAATGACTTTTGGAACCAAATTTGATATGCCAAAAATCCTTAGTTCGATATCCGTATTCAGTAGTTCTTCAGTGAGGGAAACTTTTTGAGTCAAATCGAATGGAAATGTCCCTATTTCGTAAAAATAGCGTAAAAATAACATTTTCTTGTATCTTCTAGCGCTCTTCTGATAATGGAATTTTTTCGAACTAATTGGTACCAACATAGATCAACATCACAGTGCTATGGTGGACACATATCCAGGTGGTACTATCTACAAGTCAGAACAGCTCTGCGGCTGCAGACGACATTTAGCACGACAGGTAGCAGCCTTTAGTGTCCAAGCCTCCGCTCCGTATAACAAGACAGACCACTCGTAACATTTCACCATTCTCAACCAGAGAGAGAAATTAAGGCTCTTATTACAGAAAAGATTAATCATTTTCAAGAATACGGAGCGAGCATTTTCAATTCTGCATTTTAATCCATGTCCAGATCCATAGATTCAATGATGAGGCAGCCCAAGTACTTGAATCTCCTGACTCGCTCCACATGGCGGTGCCAATACAGTATCCACATGTGGGAACGACTGAAAACCATCCACTTGGTCTTCACAATGTTGATTGACAGACCTGTCAGTTGGCCGGCATTCGAAAGTCTATTCAAGAGAAGCTGGAGATCTTCCATACTCTCGGCTAACAGCACGGTATCATCAGCATATTTGATCGAAATGATTCGTTCGCCGTTCACTCTAATTCCGACCTGAAGATCATCTATTGCTTCCTTAAATATACGATCTGCATAAAGGTTAATATGGAATCTATCTCATAGAATAGATATTTCACAGCAGTTGTAGTTTAAATACCTAAGTTTGAAGGTATTCTCTAATCAGGTGCTCTTCCATTACCTGATTCATGTAGAAAGTTAAGTCTAAATGTGATTCTTCGCGATATATAGCCATTATAGAAGCCTTCTTCGACTTTCGTTGCTCGGATATTGGGTGCAAAGTCACGTTTCGATGATCATGAAGTAGCCATGAAGTTGATGGTTGAGGGGTCTGGTGGCTAAACGAGTTTCAAAACACCCATCAGAGAGCGATGGAAACAGCTCGGTGGAGTCTTGACACACGCCCCACATGTAACCGACCCCCGGTGGGGCGTATCCGGAACGTGATTAGCCCGCAATTATGTACGTGCTTCGACTCAGTGATGAATATGTATCCCAGACCGTCAAAGGGGGCTTAAGTAAGGTCGCCACATTCCCCTCGGCGCCACCAGGGAGCGCGGTTGTTCTGAAATCGGTGAACGGTCAAACGACGGAGAAACCGCTGAATTTCAATGTCACGTTTTATAATCGAAAACTCCACTGACGGACAATATTGTCATTTCCAGTTCATTTTGATACTACGACGAGCTATCAAGAACTCCGTTCGATATGATCTGGAATCGACAAACAGTGAAACTACTCCACAACAGCTCAACTCTACTGACTCTTGCACATCACAGAGTCTCAGGAACCAAAAAATGGTCAACGAGATGCTTAGATTATCGACATTGGTGTTTTCACTCCTTTTCATGAGATCTGCGTTTTACTTACTATGTGCCCTACATTTTTCGTTCGGCATATTGGAAAGAATTTGAATGGACTTGCTCCAGCTACTACTATCGTGATAACACAACACTGTCTTCAGTAGACAACTCCAAAGAACATAACTCATGCTAGTAGCTGCCTCCCCAACCACCCAGGACTGCTACTGTTTACTGGCATTGTGTAACAGCACCGTTCTTAATTATCGTACAATTGCTGTGCACAGGTCGAGTGATGATTTGATACAAATTTCTAACAATTGGCTGATGTCAAGATCGTTTCAGAACTGGTACAATCTTATTACTTTAGTTGGAACTTATATTTGTTTATATCATGAACTAAATTGTTTCCGAGTCTACCAAGGTAGCGGAAGCATTGTTTTCACTATTCATGGTAGAAAGAAAGAAGTTCTCCAAAATCCAAATTTCCTCTCGCGTTTTACGTTTCAGGTCTTCCTGAACCATTCTTCTTTTGTGTATGTTCGTGTGTCAGTGTATCTATCATGAAATCCTTGTAAAGGGCAGAACAATATGAAGTTATTGTAAGAATTCGATGAAATTGTCAGGGGTTGTGGGAGTTGGCGTTTAAATGGTCCCCTATGAAATTCATCACCCCCGGACTGATAGTAGCCACAGTGCATACGCAAACGTGAATTCCTTGTAGCAACCGTAGCTACCACATTTTTCACACGATTTTGATGGAATTATCAGGATTTGTGAGGGTTGCCTTGGAGATGATCCCCTTTGAGAGTAGTGCAAGGTACGTCGAGATTGATGATATGAGAATAGCTACTATACACCAAATCAACTATACAATTTTGTTGGTATGTTGTGGAGAGGGAAGCAGAGGACGTCAATATATTTATACAACAAGCAACGTACCAAGTGGACTGTGATACGAAATTAACGATAAAATTGACAAGTAATTAATAAAACAATCAAATTTCGAAATTGGAGATGGTTCAACTATGGTACAACGTGGCAGCTCACCTTGATTATCCTGTGCATCGATCGTAGATAGGCAATCCAAATTTGGCGAGCAGACCATTAGGTGGGTGGAGGTATATCGCCCGACACCCCGGTTTGAACACACTTCTGCAAATTTGAGTACTTAGAATTTGAATAAGTTTTAGCGGTTACTGCAGTTTATTTTTATGACGAATTCACACCACTGCTGTTCATCCTTCATCGAATGGTATGGTGGAAAGATGGAACCGTAGTCTCGAAGCAGCCATTCGGTGTCATGCTACGGAACACTGGGTAGACATCCTTCAAGTGATTCTGCTACGGCTACGATCAGCAGTCAATTAGGATATACAGCATTCTGCGGCGGAATTTGTATATGGAACAACTCTCAGGCTCCCTGGACAATTTGTAGAGTCTCTTCCACTACAAACAGAAGATCCAGCCAACCCAGTTGGTCGTCTGGCTCAGCTTCGCTCGGTACCAGTCGCGTGTCATGGTTACAAGCACACCTTTGTCCATAAAGATTTGTCTAATGCTAGCCATGTATTTGTACGCCATGACGCCGTTCGACGCCCGCTTCAACCTCCATACGATGGCCCATATCTTGTACTGGAACGCGGTGAGAAGATTTCCCGTGTTCGCATCAATGGAAAAGACACAGCCATATCAGTCGACCGCCTCAAGCCAGCATTTACTCTCAGCGAATGTTCGGAAATAGCATCAAGTGCGGATGACACTAGATCTCTGCCAGCTACTCCTGCTGCCCGTCGCAAAAAAGTCGTTTTTGCTGGAGGGGGACTCATGTAGCGGTTACTACAGTTTATTTTTGAGTTTTACACCTGTTGGATTTTTGGTTACTGTTATTGAATTCAAGAAATTTCGTTGTCAGTCAGTCAAAAGTCAAGATTCAAGATTCAAAAAGTTGTCAGATCTTATTTTCAAATTGCGTTATGAAAATATATTTTCTCTCTCAAATATTTCCGGCAATTTTGCATATATTATTGGAGTCAGATTTATAAATTACTAAATTAAAACCGTTGTAGGTCACCACTAAACCTTCAAAGTTATTGAACGAAACGATTGCCTCGAAGGACGTCGATAGAAGAGAGTGAGACTGACTCGCGCCGTCCTGCCGCGATTCGCCCGTGCAGGGCTGCCAACCTGCCACAACTAAATTGTCCATCTCCAATATATGAGAATTAAATTATGAAATGAATCAATTTAAATTACGATTCAACACGGGTTATAGACACGAGGAAGCTACTCGGCAGAGTATCAGCTTTATAAACCACAACCTTCAAGAACTCACTCATATAACATACTTCGGCCCTACACTCACAAAGGTTGCCGAAAAAATTGGAAATTTGGTTTATGTTCCACGAACGTGATATGGTTATCGTTGGAACGGGAGGTTATAAAAATGAATTGTCGTATAAAAAAATCCTTGTGCCCTCGTCGTCCTTAATCGTCGACGTCATAAAATATCGGATTATTTATCGTCAATATATTGTTTGTTGGAAAAATGGGAGAAACCGATTCTTACGGTGCGTTTTTTATTGTGATTCTTCCGGAGAATCACTTGAAAAGGGAGGACCATCCAGGCAGCTTCCAGGGAAAGATTTCAGGGGTTGACGGGGGAGAATTAGGGGAGGCATAGGGTGATATTAGAGGGGAAAGGGGAAATATTAGGGGTGGAAGGGGGTTGATATTTGGAGGGGGAAATATTAAGGTCGGAAGGGGGTAGAATTAGAGGGAGAAGAGCCTGAAGGGATTTAGGAGATGAAAGGGGGCCATAGAAGGGGGGAAGGGGGGAAGGGGGGACTCAATCACCGAATCCGGTGAATGCCCCCTTTCCTCTACTTTCCTTCCCCATCCCATATCACCCCCTTTTCCTTCAAAACCTTCCTTACCAAGACCCCATAATCCGGTCAGCAGAAAATAAATCCGACGAAGGGGGGGGGGGGTTACCCCTTTCCCCCACTCCTTCACCCCTCGTTTCGTTACTGGCCCCCTTTTTCGGATCTCTTGCACCCCCCTCAAGGTTTTGCGCTTACATCATCAGTTCAAAACCCCGGGTCACAATTAAACCGAGAGAGGGGAGTTTCGCCAGGCAGATTTTATTGTTCGGGAATCTTCCCTCTTTATTTTCGTGAAAGCGGGGTTTGGGGGGTGATTGAAGGGGGGCTTAAAGGAGCCAGGGGCCCACAGTAAGGTGCCCCAAGGGTGTAAAACAGCAGTTTGAATGGTCAATGTGAAGGAGGTCTCAGTCGGTCGTTCCTCGTTCCGGGTCAGTATTTGGCAAAATTGAAGGGGCAAAAACGTTAAAAGTTGTACTTAAATTTTAAATTTTAAAGGATTTTAGGAATTTATTAGTGCACGGCCCTAGGGAATTGAACAACTGATGTATTGTCGCCGGAATCATCTAAATCGAACAATAATTGCCAGAGAAAAATGGGAAAACCGGTAATTCAGTCATGTTTTTTCCATAAAGTGTAGCTAAACTTGAAATTTTCAAGGATTTTAGAAATTCATTAGTGCCTGGGCCTAATTACTGCATGGGCCTTGGGAATTGAAAAACTGAAAGGTTGCCGCTGAAATCATAAAAATCGAACTATAAATGCCTTAGAAATATGGGAAAACAGTTTATTCAGTATTTTTTCCCATTTTTCTCAGGCAATTGTTGTTCGATTTTGATGATTCCGGCGACAATATATCAGTTTTCAATTCCCTAGTGCCGTGCACTAATGCATTTCTAAAATCCTCTAAAACTGCAAATGTAGGTACAATTTTTTAAGTGTTTGCCCCCTCAATTTTGCAAAATACTGACTCAATACGGACGGAGGAACGAACGGGACCGACTGAAAACCCCTAAAGGCTCAGCGTCACAGATTTTAATAAGGTTGTTTTTGGATAGATGGCAGCACTTCCGAGAAGAAACTTAACTAGCTTCTCTTTGTAGACGAAATGTAATATTTGGAAACATCTGACACGGATTCATTCACAAAGCAATTAACATTATGGTTAATTTTGTTTGAAAATTTTTCATGAATTTTGAATAACAATAATTCTTCAATTTCCAATTTGCGGGTTTACCCGATATTTCGTCTTTTTATTTTAGAACTGTTTAGAACCCTGTTTATTTGAATTATTCCCAGTTAATTTAAATTTAATTTTTTAACATTTTTTCCCATTTTTTTACTAGTTAATTTTAATTTTATTTTATTAGTTAATTTAATTATTTTTCTCAGTTATGAGAAAACGGTAAATCAGAATGTAATCATTTCAAGACGCTACTTGGCGGCGGATAAGGAAACTTAACACGGGACACTTGACCTTAACTAGTCTTTATTACACAATATTATTAACCGTAGCTATTCGCTGTACAGAGTGGTCCACGAGTAATGAACGACAAGTCTATTTTCACAAATATTTGGTTTAAAGGTATTCTTCATAATTTTAACACAGAATGTGTTTTTGCGATGACCTACCGAAAAAAAATCGTCACGAAAAAGCGATAGAAAAAACCGTTACGCGCCTTTTATAATGATTTTCACGTGCAACCAAGCCGTTGGTAAGGAAATAGAACTCCCGCAGTGTTCATTGCACAGAAATTGTTCACCATTCGTTGGAAAGCTCTCAATTTATATAGTATTTTTCTTGTAGTTACATATTTATTTATATAACATTTATAGGGTTTTAGACCAAATTAAATGTCTAACAATTATTTATTTTATTATTGCCAAAGACTCCACATTTATTATTGTTGTTTTTTATTTAACGGATGACTAGCATCGCAAAAACACATTCTGTGTTCCTATGATTTCATACAGAGTATGGAAAAAGAAATAAACCGGGGGGTGCAGGGGGGCGGAGCCCCCCGCCGAGGCGCAAAGCGCCGAGTTTTTCCGAAGATTTTTAAAAATAGGGCCATTCATGCAGCAAGAGTTGATGAGCAAATTTTCAGGAATATCTTTGAAGCTTTACTGTTAAGAAATTCGAAATATTAGCGAAATATTCGAAATAGATATTAGCTAGTTGTATGACAGAGTAATCAACCTTGTGGGTGTGACACACAGCACGAATCGTTACAATTATAAAATCAATCCCTTGGATAACAATTAAAAAAAACTAAAACACGCTCCACTTGTTTCCCAGAACTTATAGAGAACGCACACGTAATATTCTTGTATAAATTGTTATTTTCCCCCCATTTTCAGTAAAACATAAAGTAAGCAAAGGTTATGTTTTGTGCACCATGTGATGTGCCTCAAAACAATGACGTTTTCGTAGTTCTCAATCGAAATCTATCAATTTCTAAGATCCATGTGAAGTCTTTGTTTGTCATGATCAGTTTTGATGATGTTTTTCCCTCGGGCGGGAGGAGAGTAGAAAGGAAGACCGCATCAAGTTGAGATTAAACCAGAAAATACTACAAGAAATACATGGTACAGCTTACCACACGGAGGTAAATGAGAAATTTATGGAAACAGAGCGCGGAGCCTCTCAAATACAACGATTTTTTCCCCCCATGCCCTTCATTCTCCCTCTTTCACGAAAACGGCTCCACTCAATGTACAACAAATTACAAATCATCGAACAATCAATCCGAATGAGACTAACATATTCCTGCAAATTCTGGTAAACTGAAAGACTGTGATTTTTCGTAAACAATCCAGCAATTCACATTTAGCACCTTCGAGAAAATAGCATCATAATAGTCATAAATAGAGAAAAAAATCTATAACAAAACACCTGGAATTCGTTTAAGACCCTAAATGATAATGTCAATTAAAAAATTATTTTAAAATTTCACTGGTATTGCTTATTTCTCTTGACGGTCAAAATGAACAATTAGACTTATTTTCAGAATTATCATAAATACGAAAATAATATCAGCAGGGTTTCCTCAAGCAAATATTGTTTTCGTCAACTGCTTTAAAGTATGAATTCACTGAAATATGAATTTTTCAAACCGAAAAAGTGGGCTAAGTATTTGAACAAGGTTTATTCCAACCATTTTTTTGGTCTAATTTTTCAAAATTTGTCAACTAATACATGATTTTCAATCTGAACCAAATCATCGAAATTTTGCAATCTGAATGATCTATGATAATTATAATTCTATCGATCTGTGATTTAAGACCAAATGTATTCTGCTCAATGGGACATTTTATTTTTTCCTAGCTTCTACTTAGTTTTGCCGAAATGAATTTATTAAACCTTATGAATGAAAACTTATTGAAGTTCTCCTAATTAGTTAACTTACACCACTATGTGAAAATATTGGTAGAAGATTACCTCCACGGTTTTCCGTGTCCGCTGGCTTCACCTGGAGGGGGCGGTTCATCTGAAACGAAAATTTCACGTTAATTACTTCATCACGATTAATGGTGATTGATATTATATCTATCTTGATCATGGACGGTATTTATGCGAATATAAATTTTACGACTTTCATGAATCTATACACAAAATTACACCTTTTTCCAAAATTCAACATGCATTTTCAAGAAAGTTTAGTGTTTTTCAAACCAAATTTAATATTTCATGGTATAAATTCAAGTAAATGTTTAACGTAAATTTTATAGTAAAAAGTACAATTTATTATACTAAATTTTTAACACTTTGGTCTCTTAACCCTAATTGGACCATGGTGTCAGTAGTGTCACCGAAAACATCTTGGGAAATTCAAAGCTGTCCCTAGGTGTCTTCAGTTAACGATATTTAAACTGCAATTTAAAAATTGATGGACAGAGCTAAATTTTTTTAAACTTTTTTTGTACATTTCTAGAAGCCAAAAGATGATGTTATGACAAAAACTTTGAATATTTGTTTTTAATCGATTTCTTTGGAAAAATTTGTCATAAGTAAGTCTATTCTGAGACTTCCAATAGCACACACTATAGGACACAGCTGTCCATTAAATTTAAAATTTCAATTTTATTTTTGATTACTCCGATGACACCTTGGGGCAGCTGTGGAGTTTCTGAGATGTTTTCGGTGACACTAATGATACGATGGTCCAATTAGGGTTAACGTTGACAAAAATTGATAAAATTTGGTGGTTTGTGGGTTATAATGGGCTCTATTTGTTCTTCGAAACTTTGGTGACTTTCAATCAATTCAAAGGGGTAAGAAGGAAAATTTGTTCATTGACCATGCCCAGAACTTTCAATATAAAGGTTTTAACATGGAACATGTTATTGCCTTAGGGTAACTATCTGAAAAACGTTACGCGGGAGGGGGACGCGTGACGGTCATGCGCCTTTTCCGACACTGTTTTCCGAGGCGCGAAGCGCTGAGTTTTTTCTAATGCATTTTAGATGTATGTTGCTAGGGACAATATAATTCTTGTATTATACCGACCTACGACTAAAGGTTCTGCACTAAATTTGGCTAAAGCATGTTCCATGTTTTTATAATTAACGCCGGGGGCTTTAAGTAGATAGCATCTGGGGGATCCAGGGAGGCATGCTGGTATATGGTATATTTTGGTTCATTTCACCATTTGGTTTATTTTACATAAAAGAAAAATGATAAAATGCAACATTTTAACAAACTGCTGTAAAAAATGAATAATTATATTGAAAATTCAACGCACGAAAATGATTCTCTTCCTGGTTTTTGAGTGTTTTGAAGTCTGTCAAAAATTACATTGAAAAATCTCCGATTTATTACATAACAATTATCTTTCTGTACAGATCATCCGTCTGCAAAGATCTTGGCTTTTTCATCGGTCAATACTGATGTATAAATGAACTAAATTATTAGCCCAAAATCAAAAACTGGCGTGGAAATGTGCCGGTTCTTCACTTAATGCTTCATCGCAACCATTCGAAGAGTTGAAGAAACATCTTTTACAATATCAAAATTTATTCTCATTTTGAATTTTAGAGCTTATTAAACAATTTTCGAAAAGAGTCCACCTATAAACGTCGAACAATAGTATTGAACGCTAGGGGTTTTGAATTGGGAAGTTCAATTTTTGATGAAAAGACATCTCACAACCCTCGCGAACAAATACCGCTGCTGCCACTGATACAGACGAATTTGGTGACTCCTAAAATTAAACACAGGTTGCTTGCTTGAAATACAAAACACGACTCAAGGTTTTTATTTGGTAACTCAATAATAATAAACAGGTACATGTTATAAAATAACATGGAAACTGGAGAAGCTCACTAATTCCTAACATTCTCAACCAACTCAAGAACGACGGTTTGGTACTTTTTAGTGTTGGGCTTTTATACTTTTGTTGAGCAATTTGTGGGTGACACTAACCGTAACGTTGAGTTAGTTCATCATCATAATTGGATGACTAAAATTAGGTTCTAATCCATGTAGGGGACTTTTGAATCGCATTCGACCAATATTTCCCACCCCGAAAGCGTTTTCCAGCCTACGGCTCATACCAATTTCCCCTGAGGATCTCCAGAGTGAACAAACCGGAATAACTGACAGAGGGGTTTGAGTAGGTTCAGTTGGAGTTGAGGCTGGAGCGACCCTCTGGATATGATTCGATTGGGAAACCGGTGCCCCTCGAGATGGAACTCAATTGGTTCTCGAGTGAGGTCCAAGTGGCTCCACTTGGGGGTGACATCGTCTCGCTTCCTCGGTCTCCAAGGCGACGAGTGTCTCGTCAACACTCATCCCGGCCAAACAGCCGTATCTCGTATGCACAGTGGAGTACGAAGGCGAGGCTACTGAATAGCGATGCACTCTCCTTGTGCATACTGGGGATGTTCTCCACCACGTAACTAGTAATTCATGTTTCGTGATGGTTGGAATTCAGACAAAAGAGAAAATGTGTTATCTCATCCTGTGTCGTTAGTTCTGACATTTCGGGCCACCCTGGGGACCACCATCAGAATAGAAAAACAACTACGAGCAAGAAAAAATATCTCAGTCATTGTAGGATTACGTAATACTACATAGTAGCAGGTGGCAATGGTTATGTTACCTACTACTTAGTCTAGATGATTGTATACATACAAAAAAATATAGTTTTGATCTTGAATTCAACCCGATGTCTTCTAATCCTTTATTGGCGACAAACTTTTGAGGCAAAAAAGGGACATGACGAAAATTTTGAAAATTCTTTTCACCAATTTCATTGGACATTGTTGTCATAACTCTATTTTGAGACTTTCAATAGTCAAAAAAAGATTCTGCTGTCCATCAAATTTAAAATTGCAATATTATTTGATTACTACGATGACAGTTTGGGACAGCTGTGGAGTTCTTGAGGTGACACTAGTAATACCATGGTACAATTAGGGTTAAGGAGACTAGATTATGTAGTTAAGTTGCTACCTACATAAAAAATTCATCCCGGTTTTCAAGCATCCAACTTCATCGTATAATGGACCTAGACTGAATTTTGGGGCTGATCTAAAGTTATACGACAAACTATCTGTTGTGCAAGATTTGTTACTGTTGAATGTTGAATAAAGCTACTACTTGAGACATTTACTGTTGTCGATCTGACTGACTGGAATTGAATGATTTGTTTATCTGACTCTAAAACTGAAGGTGAGGTGGTTAAAAGAGAATTGGAAAGTTGAAGGGAATTTGGTTCCTGGTTGAAACAGTCTGGAGAATCTGATTAATTAATGAGAATAATTTAATCGTTGCTGTATTCTACACCTAGCGAACTGTACGTTTCGTTAGGAACAACCTAGGACTAGGGATGATGAATGAGAGATACAAATAGAATTAGGAAAGATGAATAGATATATTATTCCATAATAAATGAGGCTTGAGGGGGGAAGTATCAATAGAGTTCACCTATTAGATCTTCGGATTTGAACAACGAGGGTAAGGGAAGTGATCTTGCATGAAAGCCGATACTTACAGATCGATGTCTGGAATGAGACCGGGGAGCAATCCCTGAGTTGTGATTGAAGGAACAAAGGAACTGTTCCATCAAATCACCAATCAAGTGTCAGAGCAACTGTTGCTCTGTCACATGGTCTACACAAAACCAGGTTACCGGGGAGGTATATTGAGGTACTATATTTGCCTAACTGATTAAAAGAGGGTTTTCAAGAAGTTCTGCAGATTTTTAGATGGTATGAACTCGTGGAGCAGCGAGAGGTGTTCATATCGACTTCCCCCACTCTCTCCCAAGTACGCATTTCTAATGGGATTTCTTTTGGGAAGTTAGGGTCATTTATTGATGATCCACGTGATCACCACATGTTTATTAAGAAAACCACGACACTATCAATCAATATCAACTTTTTCTGCTATGAGGTTATGAAAAAATGTAGGCCAAAATCCTGGGTAAAAAAGAGCAGATAATATCACTAACAATAAAAGTAAGGAGCATATAAAGTGGTTCCTTGCGTCTTAAAAAGCCTTATCTTTCAGACAACGCATTTGAAGTATTTCTTCCCTCAAAAACACCTTTCGTCATTGTTCGCTAGCTTTTGATGAAGAAGATGAATAAGAAGAAGAAGATTAGCTTGGTAATAGGTACCTATTTTGAAAAATGCGATGAACCAAGAAATATTACAGGAGGTCACTAGGTTTAACAAGTTATGACTTCTGGAAAAATGATACAATTTACTTGAGGTTGTTATCAGAATGTTCTAAATACAGTTGATAGAAAAATAAAATTAAAAAATCGAAGAAGACATATTTAGGTATCAAATCCTAAGAGGGGTTATTCAGGTTTTTGGAATATTCGAAAAGGCACAATTCTCTATTAGAATTATTCGTATTGTCGTTTCCAAACCCCGGTCTCGTCCCTCAGCGCGTTGCATGCACTCTGGAATTTCTACTGATGAATAATCGACGACTCTCTCCCAATGTCCCGCATCCGACGGAACCCTCAGCAATAACAAAATCACGCTGGGAAAACGCGGAAAACCGACCGACCGACCTCCCATTTGAGCGGAAACCGCTCCCCAAAAAGGGTCACTGTATCGGCTTGACCTCGACCTCTCGGCTTTTCATTGGTTTTAAATTATTCACCGGGACAACGGGAAGTCTATTTCGAGACTCGAATGCATAACCTCTCATGTCGTCCCGCTTACGTGAATAGATTTCCGAGTAATGACGAAGAGTAAAAGGGTCGAAAAAAGAGGTTTTTGCTGATGAATGACTTGTGTGGCGGTGGGATGGAGGGTGGTGGAAGGAATGACGTGAAATGACGGCCGATGAATTGATAAAACCAGCGAGTCGTGTCACAGACGTTGAGCGCATATTTACTTCATTATTCCTGCATGAAACGCAAAGTTCAAATCATGCGATCCATCGCTGCCTATCGTGCATCTTTTGATTCAAGTTGTAGTAGGCGGGTAGTACAGTGTTACATTGTATACGATTCACGTTATGGAACATCTATCGAATTGAGTGGTAAATACAGTAGTGTGTATTTTCTCCCCGATCCAGTAAACCCTGGATTTACGCGATTTATTATTAAAACTGTATTAAAATACATTCCATGTAGCAATATTACAAATCACTTGAACACTCCTTGAGAGCCCGTTTACAGTAAAACCCAGCCCCTTCTCATAACAGTATCTTCAACGCTGAGTTATAATTCCACTTTATCAGCAAAACTAAACATATCATTGCTAGTTATTGCTGATAGTTACCTCAAGTATTGAAATAAATTACTTTTTACCATTTCATAAAACTTAAGACATCAAAATCATAAACTTCTAGTTTGTACACTTAATCATCAAGTCAAAATCCTTAGGGTGAAGGCACCAGTTTCAGACAATGGTTCAGTATCAGACACTTTCAACTTCACATCAACAAAATAAGAGTTCCTAAAGGTTTTCAGGCTTTTTCCATGGCTGATTTGGTGCAAGCAGATCATTCTAGTGGACTGTTGTGAAACTATGAGCTCAGAGAAGATTATTGCAGTTTTGGAGACGGTTATCATAGGGCACTTCCATTTTTTTTGTAATGTATATGTAATGTATGTATGTTTGTAATGTATATGAAGTACGACGATTATTACATTCCTATTTGCAAATTATAACTAAGACATATTTTTGTCAGGGCGTTTGAAAGAAAATACGTTTTTGGAAATAATTCAAGTTACCTTAACATTGGAATTTAAGTGATGATTTCTCTCTATTCATATATGAAAAGCGTCTGTACTTAGTTAAATAAAAATTTACACAATAAAAGAGGTTTTTCGGAGTCAGATTGGCGTGTTTGATTCTTGACCTGAAGGGTTTCTGATACTGGCGTCATTCAAATTTCACCTTGTAGGATACTGATGCAAAAACATGGTTTCGGAGAAACCATATCAAATCCTAAAAACAAAACAATTGTTCGATTTACAAGTATTGGTGAGTTGTTGAGAAGTTGGAGCACCTAATTATCCCCCCCCAACCGATAAATATCTGATGAAATCACGCCTCGCAGTATAAAAAAACCTGAGAATCTCCGCTTGTAGTGTCAGATACTGGGACCATCACTCGACTACTGATATAAACACAAATTTTGCTCGAAAATGATTTTATGAAGTCGCCAAATGACCGGCTAAAACTATTTTCCTGCTGAGGCCTGCCATGTGAGGACTTAAAACCAGCAGTCACCAGCGCCACCTGCACAATTTGGAGAATCGACCAAGCCAAAACGGTTTAGGGAATTTCGTCGACTTGGGTGAACTTGAATGAAATGCCGTAAAGCCCTAAATCTTTTTCTGACCTCAGGATTATGTGGACCACTCTTAGTTGATTTCCACAGCTGCTCCCGCACATTGCCATGGCCAGTATGTGACTAATTCCCTCACAGAAGGGGAACCAAGAAAAACTCGAATAGAGGGTTTTGGAAGGGTTCTCTTCCCTATCAGCCTCCTTCGCAAGTACGCCTGCAGAATCATTACCCACCATCCCCTTTTGCCCTCACGAAATTCCATCCTTTTTCAGCACGCAATTGTCCAGCTATTCTTCTTCCTCTTTCCACTATGCTACCATGTACTTTGCCATTTCGAAGAAAGACTAGAGATACTTGGCTCTCCGTATAAACAATTGCAGATCTACGGTTAAGGGGACCTGACAACTCATACATCCACTCAAGTGCTTCACAGAAACACCTTCCATGCCAGTAACTCTCCATTTGACACCTTGCACACCAAGAATGCACACGCAACGCAGTGTAGTGTTGGTAGTTCGAAGAGACATCCTGTACATACACACGACCAGCTTCAGTGGAAAATTGTTTCATCAACAATCCGCTAGGTGATACATCTTTCAGACAATACTTTCATATTACATGAAATTTAATCTTGGTTAATTCCATGCCCTCGAGTTTTCAATGCCTACTTACCCTTTCATTAGGATAATAACATGTGGAAAAACAATTATCGACATGAGTGCACGAATACATTATGAGAGTATAAACAAGTATGTGACTTCATTTACATCATCTAATCACAAAAAAAAGCTTAAATAACTATGAAATTTGATTACTAACTCATGAGTTATTGGAAATGTTAATAGTGATCCTAAAATCTTTTTTTCATGCGTTAGTACGAAGTTCAAAAGTTGTATTTAGATACTTAAGTCATTTCCAAACTGATTCAAAGTACCTCTCTCCCCATAATCCTGGTATTATTAAATAGAATCTTAGTAAGTGAGCAATAAATAAAGATAGGTATCTTCGATGCAAGTTTCCAGAATACCTTGCTCATTAATATATTACTTAAGGTTCAATGTATTTTTAGTTTTTGGTTTATTATTTCTAATATTGGTTTATTATTTCTAATAATAAGCCTATGTGATCGTATCGCAAAAAATTTTTATAACCCCCCCTCAAACTTTGTCACTTTACGTTTCAAGGTGCGTAGAATCCAAATTTGCCAAATTTGCAAAATGTCCGTCCGCCGTCCGCCGTTCGCCGTCCGGGCCATAAAAGGCCTTAGAATCGGTCTAAAAAACCCGATCTTTCGCACATAGACTCCATTTGGGGTCTAGTTGGTCCTAACGTCGAACTATTCCGATCGCTTAATTCGTATAGAAGTTATGGGCAAATAACCGGCCAAAAAAGAGGTTTTTGTTTAAATATGCGTGGGGTGACATTTTCCAAGTATTTTTCTTCATGTTGGATGGTTGGTGGCTTTATAGACGATTGTATAGAAAAATAATAAACCATTAAAAACCAATAAACCATAAAAATAATAAACGTACGATAAATCAGAAACACGAGTGTGAATCGCAAAAGAGGTCTAATCTCCGTGGCTTTATAGACGATTATATAGAAAAATAATAAACCATTAAAATAATAATAATAAATAATAAAATAATAAACCATAAAAATAATAATCGTGCGATAAATCAGAAACACGAGTGTGAATCGCAAAAGAGGCCTAATCTCCGTTCAAATTAAAGCTGACCGAAATGCCATCGATGTTTCTCTTCATGTTGGATGGTCGGTGGCTTTATAGACGATTATATAGAAAAATAATAAACCATTGTGTAATAATTTGCAGCGTTTTTCATGCAAAATTCTTTAAACTAGGTATCATAGAATAATTCAGAACACCGTTATTCCCAATATAACGCATCGTATAAATCATACATAACAAATAACTTGAGATAAATTATTCATCCAGTGAACGCGGAAGCAAATGCAGCGTTGCCAAATCTTGCGATGCAGCCTTCTATGGAAGTTGGCCGTGGTAGAACGCAATTATTGTACCCCGTTTATGAGTACGTTTCATGAGAATTTCGAGTGGAGGAGTTCCTTATCTGTTGGGGGAAGGACACTTTTAACAACTTCTGGTTGTTTCACGTGAAATTCATAATACCTCTGTTGTTCTCTTATCAAGTCAACATACGGAGTCTGCAGTAGGTCTCAACTGTAGCGTCATGAAATTAATGGTTGAAATATTACGGTTTTGAAGAGTAAGATCCCTCGCCTGAAGTCCCTTTCAAGGATTTCAATCAGCTGGGAGAACTACAAAGCAAATTTTTGTCGAATTCATTTTACGAGTAGAGGGATGTAAAAAGTGGGAATGATATCTGAAATGACAAAACAGTTGCGTTTTAACTCTAGCTAACTTCTCTTTTAATGTATCCTTTCCGCGAATCATAACGAAAAGATGCGAAATCACTCAAAAAACACTCATGATTAAAACGTTATATAACAAAAAGGAGTGGTATCCATGTTGTGTCGATACATTCTGGTACAGTGAAACTTCTCTAAGACTCTTAACTCTTCTTGGGACCATCAAATAGGGTCCGTCTTAGAGGGGTGTCCGCCTTAGAGGGTTAGCGTAGGAGATGACCCGACACAACATTTTTCAGAATTTTTGCTCATTGGACGGAAATTGAACCTTTACCAGACCTTTGACTTTAAGCAAACGGATCCCTCACCAAAAAGTCCTTCACCATTCATCATCTTAATTCTTAAGTTTATGGTTTAGGGTTTCTTATCGTTAGGGTTTTATTCGGCAATGCTCGATTTAAAAAAAAAACCAGTTTCATCGGCATTGTGAATGTTCTTGGCTTCATAGCCTTCCACAATGTCTGAAATTTTCGAAACATATTCATTCACAACGCCAACATCAGGACCCTGATTCCCCACATGTGGACTTTAAAACAACCCTGAGGCTTACCTTAAAGAGGTGTAACCAACCATTGGACTCCTTACAATTATCCATTCCGAGTTCTTCCGCCACTCCCAAGGCTTTTTCCTGTAGCATGGGCCCCTACACCGGTACACCCTCGCGAACACATAGCAATAGGAGTGGTATCCATGTTGTGTCGATACATCCTAGTATGTATTCTGATGGATTTCTAACAGAATACTCTAATTTTGTGTATATATGTATGTACCTAGTTGTGTTTACACTGCACTCGGATGAAAATGCTTGCCCTCTGACCAAATTTCCGAAAATTCACCCAACCCCCTTCTGTATTTTTTGTTTAGGATCCCACGCCCTAAATTGCATATGAGTCGCCACCTTGTGAGCGACGTAAAAGTTGCTATTCAGTTTTGCTTCAGGCATCGTCGAGTAAGGCATGCGCTGAGTACCTACCTAGCGGTGTTTGGACAGCTGCGCGACGAGACTTTCTGAGGTTTTGTTGTTTTGTTCAAGTTTATATATTCAATCAAATATTTTCCAATTGTATGAATAAAATGTTAACTGGAGCAAGCGTACTTAAATTTATTGTCTCTCAGATTGTCAAATTTTCCAATTTTGAGCAGAATAGGCAACGAGAATGACTGCGGTGTAAACACAGCACTTTGCGGGAGGGAAGGTTAATCACCTGAAGGTTAGTCATTAATATCTAGGAATAATTACCCTAAAAGGCTTCTACGAATTGCATTTCCGACCTTTCAACATTGCAAATCATTTGGCAGACTTTGTCGACTATTGGATTTTCATTTGCTGATGCAGAACTGATTTATCTCAGCGTATTTGTAACCAGAGGATATTTTTCCATTCACATTTTATTCGGATCCGCATCGTCCAACTCATTTCGCGGATTCGTTCAGCAAAACCGAACCTCCGATGAAAATCCCTGCTCCGCAGGAGCCGCAGAGGCGATCGAACCGCAGAGAAAACCACCTAACGAGACGCCAACTTTTCTCTGACAAACCAAACAACATCGGAATCCTAATAGGTCGGGACACTGCGCTTCCAGAGAAAACTCATAAAACTCCGGTCCCGGGGTGGCCCCCAAGGGTTGGAACGGTGCCAGGGGCCACTTCTTTGCTACCAGAAGTACTACCCAGTTTTACCAACACATCCCATTTACTTCAGCTTCCACAAGCCGCCCTGACTCGACCGAACGATTAATTTTTATCAAGAGAGGTAAAGGAAAAATCGTCCGACGGGAAAGGAAATGCTACTTTTCCCTTTGCCGCTTTCGTTGGGAGAAAAACCTTCCATGGAAAGATTTCTTCGGGTAGATTTATAACGGCTTTCTCATCAAGGCAAGGAGAAAAAAGGGAAGATCGAGTTTTTTCTCGGTGATGCAAGACCCTACAGGCCCTAATTTGAAATGCAATAGGTTTCTGCTCTGTCGGCATCAAAGGAGGCGTCTTGAGCGTTTGGCTTATGAAAAATGAATGGGCTTACAAATCGAATACGGTGGTAAAAACGGTACTCAACAGTACGGTGTGATCTTGAATAATGAGGCGTAACAATGTTCAAACTAGGGATAGCAAGAGGTTGATGAATTGATGGAAATTTCGAATTACGGAAGAGACTCATTGATTGAGTATTTGAGAGTTGATGAGATTTGGAATTTCGAGCGAGTTGAAACTGGATGAGATCGAGAAGAAAGCAGAAATTCTGCAGAGAGAAAGAGCTGTGCTGTTGTAGAGTTCCTTTTCCTCTTAGATAGCCTCTTGGAAAACGTAGTTGAGTAGAACGTTGTCTATTTCCACTAAAATAAGTGACAAGTTAAATCGATTTCGACAGTTAGGTCATCATCAGTAACAAACAACAACTTATAAGTATGTAAATAACAATAAAAATAACTCAACTCCGTTTTTATTAAAATGGTTTTCCACAATCTCATCGCGAGTGATTTTATTCGTAGCTTCTTGGAAGTAGGAATTCAATTCATTCGTCTATAAGTAGGCAAGTCTTAGGAACTGAGACTCCAACCTATCGGAACGTTATGAAATCAAGAAGCAGACATCTCGGTTCGAACCCCAATCTGCTATCTACACTCGAGAAAAGTCGGACTCTTAGTCGTGGAGAATTCATGTTGGCTCATTGATCTGTTATTGGCGTTTAAATAGAAGAATAACCAATCCAATAGTAATGGAATTTAGAGGGAGCAATTAGAGGCCTTTAAGGCTTTAAGAAGAAGTCAATTGTGTAGGTGAGTGAGTTTTTTGAGGGAGCTGATTCAGTTAAGGAGGTGAGAGTTGTTGAAGGACTAGTGAGTGGAAGAGCTGTCGAAGGGGAATGGAATTCTAGTGAAAGGAAGAACTGTGCTGTCTTATTCATCTTCCGTTTTAGATGGCCCGATGATGCAACACGTATTTTCGAACAGGAGGAGATAAGTTATGTAGGTGAGTGAGTTTTTTAACGAAAGAGTTGAAGCTGATTCAGTGACGGAGTATGAGAGTTGTAGAAGAACGAGTGATTGGAAGAGCTGTGTAAGGGAAAAGGAATTCTAGTGAAAGGAAGAGCTGTGCCGTCTTAGCGCTCCTCCTTTGAGGTCCATAATGCAACAATTATTTTCGAACTGGAGGAGATGAATTATGTGAGTGAGTGAGTTTTTTAACGAAAGAGTTGAAGCTGGTTTAGTGATGGAGTGCAAGAGTTGTTGAAAGACAAGCTACTGGGGGAGCTGTCGAAGAGAAGGAATTCTAGTGAAAGGAAGAGCTGTGCTGCCTTAATGCTCCTTTTTTTAGGCAGCCCCAAGATAAAAATGTTTTTGAACTGGAGGAGATGAATTATGTGTGGTAGGTGCGTGTGTTTTTAACGAAAGAGTTGAAGCTGGTTTGGTGATGGAGTGTGAGAGTTGTTGAAAGACGAGCTATTGGAGGAGCTGCCGAAGAGAAGGAATTCTAGTGAAAGGAAGAGCTGTGCTGTCTTAGCGCTCTTGCTCTTAGGTAGCCCCAAGTTGTGCCAATACGTCCAGAATGGTTCAACTCTGTGACCTATTTCTCGATGATCACCATCAGTTGTCATTCTACAGGTAAGTAAATTTTATTTTTGTCGATGTTGTCCTACGGAAGGAGATGGAGCATCATGACAGGGTACACGCCGCTGCCTCCGGGAGAGGTTATTCAGTTAATTGAGATGTGTCAATCGGGAAAAGCGACAAGTCTCTCGCTGGAAGGGGTATAACATGTTAACATTAGCGAGTAACTCCTCTCCACTCCCAACGAGGTAGTATCGAGTGATATATACCGAGGAACCCTGTCACTGGTTCCAGCCGTGTTCCATTACTCGAATTCCACGAGTTTCCCCTTCAGCCTCTAATGCGTTGTCACGCGAGGATGGGCTTAATTTGCACTGTTGGATATTAACGGATCCCGCTTGAAACCGTAACGAGGGAGGCCGATCGGCTCCTGACACAATCGTCTTGGGAAGCCTGTTTTCGGCTGTCGTGGATGACTATTACTATCATCTTCGTCATCAAACTATCTCTAACATTTAACTGTAATTGCACTACTGTCACGACACCACAACATTCCTTATCTCTGTTATGCTTAGAGAGCTAACAACGGGGATATAGAATTACCAACTGTTGTAATGACGATGAAATGTAATATTACAGGGTATCCCAAGTAGGATGAACAATACTTCAGGAAATCGATTTTTCGACTAATTTGCAACTAATTTTTCGCTCGTAGCAGTTTTTTTTAAGCCGCTCAAAATTTCATTCACTTTGAAGTTTTGTTCTTGTGTTTTTGACCTTGCAGCACTAAAATGGTCATAAATTCCTCATTTCCCATGAAAATTCAAATCTCATTACACCGTTGGAAAGAGACCAAAACCGTTGGACCGTTGGAAATTTACCAAATAATGAGTTCCTGAGCATTCAAAAAAAAAAAAAAAAAAGAACACTAGGATAGTCATTCTATCTCAAACTTGAAAATTAAGCAAATTCTGATTTTTCCAAAAAAGTTTTTGTGATTTTTTCCCCTGCTAAATTACGGTTGTCTGCGAGACAAGAGCTTAAAGACCCTCAAAAGCTTAAAACATTCCCTATTTCAAGAGCTATCCAACAGTATCCCGTCAGTATCAGTGTCATTCATGTCCAATACCTCGGCTGCAATTGGCTCGTAGGTGTTATCACACTGCCACCCAGACACAGGTAGTAGTGTAACTACCGCTGCCAAGTGATGACGATTGACACTAGGCTTGTAACGATCCTACTTCCTTGTTGAGTCATTGAGATCTATCTGTATGTAAGTTTAACTCAAAATTCGATATTTTGGACTTCTTACACTGCTATTCTCAAGGTGCGATATTTTGTTGAACAGGAAGGAACCATGGGACGTAGTTCTCTGTAGTGTGTGCTGTCATCTAGTGCTCGTAATGAGATACTCATAACCCTTAATTTCCCACTTGTTTAAAAAAATTGTTTTTCGGATTTTTTAAATCAAATTTAGATATATTTCGACAAATGAGTAGAATATTTGAGCAGATGTTCCTGTTTTTGTTGTGTCAGCTCAAGAATGATCTTTCCTAGGGCCACACTAGCGCTATCTGTGGCAGCAGAATCTGTCTATAAACCCATTTTTTGGAGAAGAAAAAGAAGACTTGGAAAAATCCTTGGTGGGATGTTGGGATTTGTTATTTCTTAAAGCACAGAACCAAGGAATGATGTGGAGAAGGTTCAGCTCACGAATGATGGGATACCTCAGACAGAGCCGCCATCTCTGATAAGGAAACCGAACCAATAGCCTACGAGGTAAGAAATGAGGCCCTATTACAGTCTGTCAACTGGATAATTATTTAGTTTTTTCTTTGAGTTATTTTGGTTTTACTATTACGTTTTCTTACACAATCAATAAGATGGCGTATCAAGACAGCCAAAGGATATCAGTTTTGGTTTAGAAGTAGATAAACTTTTTTTTTTAAAAAAAGGTAAAAATTGGACTTTCTAAAAGATACCTCAGGATATTAAGGGTTAAAAACCGTGATATTCCAACCTTTAATTTCATAGCGCTACAGGTGGGACCTCCAACGACGTATATATTTGTATGTACTTCATGATCTTTGGTTATTATTGTAACAATGTTTTGTCAATTCCAAAGAGTAAGTGGTGTAAAATTGACATTGAAAAACGCATTAAAGTCAAAATGATTAGTGTCTGAAGTAATTACAACGAGGGTACGTGTGTCTCAAGTAAGAACCCCTCTTCCGTGCCCCCTTATTACTTCCAGAAGCACTTCTCCCTGATGCATCTGAGCGCAATCCAACATTCCACCCTTTCCCTACTTCGAGTTGAGCCTCAGGAAGACCCCGTTAACCGATAGAGGTGGATGAGGGAAGGAGAAGGGGTTATCAATAATAAATTCAACCCCGTTGCCATCGCCTCTGTTTCCGGTTTTATAACTCCCGAAATATTCCGGTTTTCCCAAATTATTCATCTTCCTCTTTTCCATTTCCGTCATTAAACCTGCATTTGTTGTTTGCATTACTCTTAATTACTTTTTCCTGCTGGTTTTTGGGAGTTTTCAATACAACATCCCCTCCTCCCCATATTTTAGCCCGTCATTTCGCCTCATTATTGTCGCATTCGTGTTTTTGCTCGACCCCTTTTGCGATACAATCACGCGGGTCAGTCGAGCCTTTACAAATAAAGGGTGAACCGACAAGTATGGAGATGAAGTAAAAATGTACTTTTATCTCTCTCTCTTGCATATCGTTTTATATAATGTGGCCACCACGTTTATTTGCATAGCATTGGAGAGCGCGAAAATTGTTAATTTTAGTTGCTGTCAACCAATATTTTCGAAGACCGAGCGATTCAGAATATTAAAAGGTCTGAACAAGTGGGATGGGCAGTATAGCTTCCTCACTTATTTTCACGAGGGATTATTGTGTCGATAAAGTTTTTCAACATGAATATTCAAAGCCCAGTAAGCCCATTAGTGCCCAGCATAGGTACAATATTCTTGTTGCATATGGAATTTACAAAACTTGATCAGTTTTTCGATACCAACTTTCTGTAAGGAGTACTTGCCCGAATCAGTATTTATTAATGGTTCATGAATTTTCTCATTAGTATGTAATTCCGGATCAGTTTCACGTTACCTCAAAATTTAAGTCGTATTATGAGTCGTGGAGATTTCAATATCGTCGGAAAGTGGCCGCAAATACCTTTGAAATGGGAGCACAATCGGGCTAAAAAATCGTTTTTAGTCAATTAAGTGTGCATTGAAATTCTTAGGGGACCGACTCTGGGCTACCCTGCACGAACCCTGATGATCTCATTAATGATGTGACCATAGCCAGACAAACACGAGAAGAAAGCTCTACAAAGCGAAATGCGAGTGGGAATTTTCATTTAGGTGGATTGAATTTTTTCATTTTGTGCATCAACAATTTATATTTGGAATAATAGTTCACCCCTCTAACTACAGATGGCATTGCACTCAAATTATATGCATCAAAGTAATTACACCAACACTTTCAGCTCTTGACAGTCATATCCATCTAGCTGCTTGGCTTCGGGGTATAAGATCCGATCCAGGACATCAAGGGTGAGGGACAAGATTGAATTACCTAGCTTGTCCTCGAGTTGATGAAGGGAGGATTGTGGCTATGCCAGAAGCCGACGCTTCTCCTCCCCATGGGGTTTGAGTTCAGTTCCATGTCCCACGGGACCCAACGCGGCACGCCTTTGAGTAGCCATTTCCTTGAATGCAAACCATATGAATTCCTGTTTAGACTTGAGAGACCATCCACTCTAGGATGAACAACGTTGACAGCTACGATGTCTGCAAGTGATCTCTGTTCAAAGCCCGAGACCACCGAGACACCAATAATGAACGCTCGTTTTGGAGTTACCACCAAGGGATTAAGAGGTCTTACCGGATATTAATTTTGAAATATTTGTATGAGTTCCCAAAATTGCGGAGTTTGATTCCAAAAGGTATTAAAGACCATTTTTATCGAAATTGAGTTAACACTTTCCTAGGGTTTTAGGAGAGAAAGTTCTTCACAAACATGCGATCGTTTTGGAGAAACAGATAATCTATTCCCTTGAAAAACGCGGGTGAATAGTACGTTTCAAAAGGTACTATATCCAGCACAATGGCGGTCTCATATCCATTTTGTTTCAAAAAGAACTTTATCCACTTCATTTGATTTCAAAAGTACTTTATCCACTTCGTTTGATTTCAAAAAGTACTTTATCCACTTCATAATATGAACCATATTATGGTTCCAAAAAGTACCAAACGCCACGTTTTGTTTCAAAAGTTCATAAATCCATAGTCTATATCCATCAATCTGATAATTAAAATCTCGTTCAAAATTACATTAAACGTTGAACTAATTTACCTTTTTTTCCTAAAATATTTATTATGATTTATAAATTTATAAAAAAATGACATCGTTGCTTTATAGCACGTTTTTTCAGGTCGCTATGGTTTTTAAAGTAGGTACCTATGGTTTTATAAAGTAGGTACCTTTTGGAATAAAGCTCCTCAATTGTGAATCCAAATTTGAAGTGAAAAAATCCAGAACTCCTACCCTAGAATATCCCGAAATTTCAAATATGAAATGCGATTCTTCAACCATGCCACAAATTCGAGATTCCTATTTAAAAAAGTCGGTTTCTCTTCGAGATCCACAACAAAATCAGCTTTTTCTACCGTGGATCGGGAACAAGTGTTCTTCGGGTAAACAAAACTGATTCCCTCCTCCCTCCCGCCCTTTCTTCCACAACAAGAAGAGAACGGTCGAAGTGAAAAAGAGAACTCCCAAAGCCCGATCGGCCTCTGAAAAGAGGAAATAAACAAGCGTCTATTTTGAGCGGCGTTTCAATGCGAGATCTTCAACAGGCGCTTCGAACTGGTCGAGGACTTGGTGGGTTTTCAATGAAATCCAATCATCCACTGATTGGAAAGATGCTTTGCAGCGTTAAACAGAGGCTACCAAACGCTTTCTCTACCCGAAAACAGTCGAGGCACTCTATTGAAGCGCTCAATTCAGGATCCTTCGAGGGTGTTACTTTTGTAAGTTTACTACTTGAAACGTACTCTTCGTTTTGTGGACGTGTTGACATTATAGCTATTAATATGGATGTTACTTCTTGACACCAATCAGCCGAGTAGTTAGAAGAATAAAAGGAATTCAAATTTTAGAGCTAGATTGACTGTAATTTCAAGAACAATAACATAAATTTTTACACTGGAAACATACATAATAACATAAAATATCCACACCTGACTGAATCACGACACTTGAGGAAGCCGGTAAACCACCATCACTTCACGTAATCCTCAATAGTGATGTTTTCCCATTTGCATCCCACTTTTCAACTTCGAAAATTGAAATTCATTTATTAGGGGAAGTCTAGGAATAATTGAGGAGTTTGATTCCAAAAGGTACTAAGACCATTTTTATCGAAATTTAGTTAACACTTTCCCAGGGTTTTAGGGGGTAGTTCTTTACAAAAATGCGATCTTTTGGAGGGAAAGATATTCTATTCCCTTGAAAAACGAGGGTGAATAAGCCGTTTAATTCCAAAAGATCCTATATCCCTCACAATGGCGGTCTCTTACCCGTTTTGTTTCAAAAAGTACTTTATCCACTGCGTTTGATTTCAAAAAGTACGTTATCCACTTCAGTGGGTTCCAAAAAGTACTATATAAAATAATAATAATAAATGTATCGATAAATCTGAAATTTCAAATCTCGTTCAAAATTGTTTTAAGCTTTGAACTAATTGACCTTTTTTCCAAACATATTTATTATAATTTAGAAATATGTATAAAATAACATCATTGGTTTATAGCACGTTTTTCAGGTCGCTAAGGTTTTTCTCAAGTTTGATCAAAACGAATATAGTACCTTTTAGAACCAAACTCCTCAATTGGACATCGAATGTACGCTGAGAATGACGTATGGAGCTCCGATAGTCATCCTCCATCTACCGAAAGACTTGAAAATTATATGATGCTGCCAAGTCACTTAAAATACTTTATGTTCTTCAGAATTTAGCTAGTTTTGACTAAGGGTAATTTTGCTATCTTCCTTGCTCTGGACTAGTTCTTAAGGCCCGAGTTTACTGTCTTGGATATAGGTCTCAAATTGGGTACTTTGAGATTGTCTCCATTCCAATTTAAGTACTTAACTCAAATAGTAGCAACTCAGCTCGTAAGACGCAAGATCGAGCTATTATAGCTTTTTATAAACCACTATTTATGGTTTATAATAAACCACTATGTTTGTTTTTTGACGTGCTGCCTCTAAGTGGCCGGCGTGATTGTACGGATCTTGCCTTCCTTTTCAAGATCTTCAGAGGTGTGATTGATGAGAAGGGTCTCCTCCAGAAGTTCGAATTTCGTATTTATAACGTTCAACAGCAGAGCGACAACACTATTTGCTGTACCATCAAGCCGCACTTTATCACACGCAGCCACGCTCCACGCCAGAACCGTCAACAATTATAATTCATTAACAAAACCTAACTCGAACATAGATATATTTATCAATTCATTCAATGATTTTGAAAACCTCTGCTGTGACAATTTACTCAAGAACTAGGTAAAGATGAATTAATTACTAAAAATATTAGCCAAGGAATATCAAACACTTGAGCAAGAAATCATTATTTATAATTATTGTATTTGTATTATTCTGTTCATATGTCTCAATGATGCTGTGGTTTTTATTGTATTGATATCTATTTTCATACGACTTGCTTAATGGTTAATTAGGCAATGCTTGTTCATTTTTTAATTGTTAATTAGGCAATGCTTGTTCATTTTTGCATCAATAAAACATTTAAAAAACTAATGGATGTGATTATCAACTGTGTGAGGTCTCCGGATCAACATCCCCATTAATTCATAAATGTGGAAACGAGTAAAATTCCCGAGATATTTAATTGATTGCGGAATTTTGAATTCAGGAGAGATACATACGCATAAAATATATTCAGTAGCAGCACCTCGATTATAGAGACATCGACTTCAGAGACCTAGCTAACTGCTGGAACACAATCGTAATCCATACTTCAGTAAATCCTGAACTTCCGTAGACTATGCAATGGGAGATGACCCTCCATTCCGTAGGCCAGTAATCAAGATATGCTTGAGGAGTTTAGCATCTGGTTTTTGGGGATACTCACCACAACAGAAGGCAAATTTCATGAAATCAATAAATGGTCAAATACGTGAATGTCCACGAGATTACATCATGTTACATCATGAAATGCATCCGGTTTTTTCATACTAACATTTTGCTTTCAATATCTCCCTGGAAGAGGATCGAAGAGGATTATAGGAAGGAGTTTTATAGAGTGGCGGTGAATGAGAGGATTTAAGGGGAAACTGCTCGGACGACGCTTTGTAGCTGGTAAGGGGGAGTGTAGGAAAGCAGGGTTCTCATTCCCCTTTTTGGTCGAATACCCCCAATTTTGCTCTACTTTACCGTCCGGACTGTCTATTATTCAAAAACAGCGGTGGAAACTCTCACCCACTCGATCCGGAGCCTCTTATTGCGAGAATCGATAATGCGGTTGAGGGTCCCGACTCGAAGGGGGATGTTATTGTTTTCGTACTAGTCAAGCGGTTAAGTGAAGTACCGAGTGCCCCTCCCTTATATTTGCCCTCTTAACTCAGTATGCTCTGTAACTATATTTACAAACCTGTCACTGAATTTTGGTTTATTATTTTAATTGATGAACCTTTGAAATCGAGCAAGAAAAAAAGTTTAATCCTTCCATTTGGGGTCTAGTTGTGCTGCGAAGCTTTCGGTTAGTGTCAGTTCTAAGAGGTGAATAATTTGGATTGTAATTTTCAAAAGCGCCCTAGCTCGAAAACACTCGAAAGTAAGGTATTTTTTCACAATTTAACAAGGAATTGAATTTGTATAATCGAATGAGACCAACCAGAGGTCTGTGGGACCAACCGTTCGCTCTCAACGAGGACTTGAGGGATGGACTCACAATAAATCAGAAACACGAGTTTCAATAATGAAATATGACCCCAGCTCATGGAGATATCTATATCTATGTCTCTAGGTACCTGCTAGTAGAGTGGACTGTTCCGATTTCGATATGATTTCGACTATATTTGGTTTTGATAAGGGGAGTTGCAAATTTTAACTCAAACTCCCCCCTCGTAAAGGGGAGTCACCTCGAAATACTTACTGGGCCAAGTCCACACCGATCCAATAGCTAAGCAAGTACCTACTCGAAATTATGAAAAGAATGAACTTTGACCTAACCTTTCGAGTGATCATTATTAATCGTGAATTTCGGGGGAAAATGCACAATAGCCTCAATATAAACCAGGTACACTTCTCAGGTTCTGTGATGAATGCAAAAGCTGGGCTGGGGATCAAAGGCCCAAATTTCAGCCTAACGAAACCCCCAGGAACAAAAGCGACCATTCATATAGCTCAAACCCATGCAAAGAAATATACGCACAAGAGATCGAATTTATTATAACAAGGCAGCCTTAAAGGCCATTGCAGCCTACTCAACAGCATCAAGGCGAACCTGGGATAGTCTGAATCCCCTTAGGACTACGGCTCGGGGCAATAAGTTGACTTTGCTCTGGATCCCTGGCTATGAGGGATTTGGTGGCAATGGAGGAGTCGATCTCCTTGCCAAGCAGTGATCTAAGTCTCAATATCCCTGAACCCCTACTTGGGGTTACTAAGAACTTCATTACTCAACAGGTACAGAAATGGGAGAACAAGAGACCTGCACATTGGCGCAATATTCCAATGCAGAGCAGGCCAATTTCTGAGCAAATCACCATTTCTAAAAACAGAGCAAAAGCCCTGTTGTCACTGAAGAGGAAAGACCTTCGCACTATTGCAGACCTCCTCACTGGCCACTACCTTGAGATACCATCTCATCAAGATGGGCAAGGCCAGGATAGTTGAATGCCGACACTTTTGCGAAGGTGTCGAGACAGCAGAACACATTCCTTGCGAGTGCCCTGTTGTAGCATCTACCAGAAGCCAGCATTTCGGTAAGGGTACTCTCGCCCCCGCCAAAATTGCTCAGGAAACTCCAAAAAACTCCTTCACATTGTGAGAAAAGAGGTCTAGAAATGGTTACTTAAAATATTAGGGAATTATGCCACAATAGATCAAAATTTGATTTAATTACATTTAATGTAATTACATCTAAATACATTTAATTACAATTACATTACATTTAATTACATTTAAATCAAATTACATTTAATGCAATTTAAGAAAATAAGGCCCCGTCCCAAAACAAAAAAAAAAAAAAAAAAAAAAAAAAAAAAAAAAAAAAAAACGCCGCAAATTATTACACAATGGTTTATTATTTTTTATTTTTCTATATAGATCACTCGTCTGTAAAGCCACCAACCATCCAACATGAAGAAAAACATCGATCGCATTTCGGTCAGCTATAATTTGAACGGAGATTAGGCCTCTTTTGCGATTCTCACCCGTGTTTCTGATTTATCGTACGTCCAAACTTTAAATTCTCGTAGTGAGCGTACGGTTTGTCCTACAGAGCTCCGGGTGGTCTCAAAAAATTTTAAAAATTCTATACTATCTTAAATTGATGGAAAAACCATACCTTTATTTCGGAATCTTTTTGAGTTAGGGCGTTTTCAAAATTTCAAACCTTATTTTTCAACTCTTAGAAGTGACCTACATCAACCAAAATCTTCGGGGCACAACTAGACCCCAAATGGAGCCTACATACCAAATTTCATCAAAATCGGTCAATGCTAAGTGGCAAAAGTGCCGCGTACGGCGGACGGACGGCCAAATTTTTATTCGATTTTTGGATTCTACGTACCTTGAAACGTAAACCATCAAATTTTGAGGGGGTGTTAAAAAAATTTTTCTTGGTCGATTCCAAAGGTTCATTATTGAAAATAATAAACCAACAAAAAAATCGTCACAATTCCAGATCTACAAGATAACAACGAAGAAATCACCCGATTCGAGGAGACAGACAAGCAGTTTTTCATGGGTTTACTCCCACACTTAAATTTCATTGTTCATTTCACAGTGTCTGGTGGATGTGTCGGGAGACAAGAGTTGTTGTGACCATGAATGCTGATCCAGATTTGTGACCGTTGTTGGCTGGGTGAACAATGTATTCTCAACTTCAAAACACACCAGGAAAGTTATGAGTCCACTTCCCCTCTTCCATCTGGTGCGCCACTGGTTGGCAATATTACGCGCTGTACAAAGCAGAGGGAGCAGCTTCGATCCGAAGAAGCCCTACCGTTGATTGGTTTCCGAGGGATGAAGTATCAATCAATGTGATCAAAAACAAATCCGCTTCCCTTTCCCATCTCGACATCTCTCCCCTCCCAAGGTTAACTGGAGAAGAAGAGAAGGTTTTCTGTATATTCATAGAGTCAGGAATTTCATTTCGGGAGAAGCAGAATACGCCCCTTTCTTTTATGCCGTTAAGACTCCCAGGCCAGACCGCTATCCATCAAGCCAGTCTCGTGATAAACCGTCCCCCTTATTCAAGTTTCATCTATCATCTCATTCGATCGGTAAGAAACAATAAATCAATCCTTCAATCCGCCACCCATCGTGAGTTTTGCAACGAGGAGATTAATCCGGAACTTGTCAAAATAAGCGCTTCGATTAGGACAGGTAATTGCTCCTATTAAAACTTTGTGAAGCAAACCAACTATTTTTCATTTATACTCAAATACTGAATATCTATCTGAAAACTCATTAAAAAGTAAACAAATTGCTACTGCTTAAAAATAGTCGGAAATGTTGTTTTTCAGTATTCACGTTGAAATTTGAAGGAATCTACTATGTTGAAGCATCTCGTGTAAAGCAATCAAAGAATGAGATCAGTCAGAGTTGGGTTTTAATAATGTTTTCAAGGAGTTTCTAAAGGATCGTGATACACCTGAAAGACGTGGATGAGGGACGGGAGTTGAGAAACTTGGCCGATGAGAAGTGGAAATGGATGGGGAGGGGAAAAAGAAACGCAGGTACTGAAGTGAAAGAAAAAGCTTTTACGTGGAGGAGATAAGACGTTTGAGAAGTTGAGTTCCCTTCAATGGAACAATAGCCAAAGACAATATTAGGGCTTACACTTCATCCCTGCACCGTCATTTCGCCCTTCCACCTGGATCTTTTTCTTCCACTTCCTCATCCTCCCTTCATCCCATTTCCTCATCTTCTTTTTTCTTTCGTCTCCTTTCCCCGAAAAACAAGGGAAAAAGTAACCAGATCGCGACCTTGCCGTCGTCAACTCCGAAGAGACGCGTTTTCTCACTCCTTCCCGCCTCTTCTCCTGAAATGGTTTTTGTTGAAAGACAGAAATCCTTCCAACTTGTCACGTATCAATCAGCCCCTCGGAATCCGCGTCAACTCGGCATTTCCTCCTATCTTCAGTTTCATCGTCAGTTTCACCAGGCGTGCGCGACTGCAAAACTGCACACACCTCAGATATGAATACCGACCATGAGCTTTTCCGTCTTCAATTCTCATTAAAATTGATAACCCATATTGAAAATTGATATTAGTTGTTCAATCAGTTACATTATAAATCCACACAATGGTTGATACTTGGGTTGTTGAATAATCAGTCCTAATCTTACTAAATTCTGTCTGACTATATTTATTGAAATTTGATATTAGTTGATCAATCAGTTATATTCTGAATCCAGACGTTGGTTGATACTTGGATTGTTGAATAATTAGTCCTAATCGTACCAAATTCTGTCTGACTATATATTTATTGAAATTTGATATTAGTTGATCAATCAGTTATATTCTAAATCCACACGTTGGTTGATACTTGGATTGTTGAATAATTAGTCCTAATCGTACCAAATTCTGTCTGACTATATATGTATTGAAAATTGATATTAGTTGTTCAATCAGTTATATTCTAAATCCACACGTTGGTTGGTACTTGGATTGTAGAATAATTAGTCCTAATCTTACCAAATTCTGTCTAACTATATATTTATTAAAATTCGATGTTACCTAGTTGTTCAATCAGTTATATTCTAAATCCACACGTTGGTAGGTACTTGGATTGTTGAATAATTAGTCGTAATCTTACCAAATTCTGTCTGACTATATATGTATTGAAAATTGATATTAGTTGTTCAATCAGTTATATTCTAAATCCACACGTTGGTAGGTACTTGGATTGTTGAATAATTAGTCCTAATCGTACCAAATTCTGTCTGACTATAATTTTTTATTCCCATTGTGGTTGGAAAATTTTCGAGTATCTTGAATTGAAACTCCTCGATTAGTGGATTTAAAACTTAGACTAGCCCGTGTAACATAAAACCCTAATTTTCGACATATTTACCCTTGTAGAAGGTATTTTCTTAAGGAGTGCTTAAAAAAATTGAGCAGTTGGAAATGTATCCAAAATATCCTCTGGAGTCCGGCACATTCAAAGGCAGATTGTCTAGGTAAGAAAGTAGGCTACGCCTGGCCTGCACCTGGGTCAATTTAGGTCAATATTACGTCATCGTACTTCGTCAGCACTTCCTGGCAGTCCATCGTTGGCAGTATTCAGAGCAGAAGTGGGTATTGTATTTTCCCACACCTTTGTGTCCTGATTTAAAAGGGTGGCAATTTTAACTTGGTCCGATTCCATCTTCCTCATAGAAGCAATCAGGTAAATAGTGAAGATTTTAAGCCACCTATTCCACTCCTATTTTAAGTCTTCTCCCTCGAAATCGAGTTAACGGACATCTTGATTCGCGCAATAGAAAGAATGTTTTCGAAGATTTAAGTTCACACACGAAAACTTTAAGAGGGTTTAAAGTGATTTATTCTCAACCTCGGTTAGTGTGAATACCACCTGACACCATAATAAAACATTATAAATATGTTAAAATAATTTAAATGTTTTAGGATTCAGGAAGAGAGATTATGTAGACGAACTGGGAGAAGGATTAAATTTCAATCATTGTCACAGCAGAGGTAATCGTGCCAGCTGTTTGGCTGATCATCATAAAATTAATGTTGCAATGGAACATGTTGAAAAATCATACCGGAGTTTATGTTTGTTATGCGAAGCTGGACTGATTTACTTCTCTTCTCTTTCAAACCACCAATTGAAATCACCAATTGGACATCAAAACTTCCTGCTCTACAAGCAAATATCTCGTGAAATGGATAAATATTTCTATATATCCACCAAAGAGTTGCTAGTAGTGACCACAGTTGTTTACTGTTTATTGGTATCGGGTTACATTTTTTCCCCGTATAGAGTTTTTTCCATGGCCCCTAGCGGTACGACTGTATTATGTCAAAATTCGTTTTTGTAGAGGATTATTTATCCATTGTATTAGAGCTCGTATTCACTGCTAATTTGGTGGTCTCTGACAAATCAAAGTATAAAATAAATATATCATCGGGTTCTCATTTAGTTTGTGACAAAGTCCACTAACATAATTAATGAATCCTTTGTTTTAAAATACCTAACCATAACTTTAACTGTAATTTTATTTTTATTACCTGTGGTTTAACAACCATTAACATCTCAAAGTCCACTACAGAGTAACGTTGTTTTTACGCGTGCGTACTTGTATTTCTTAGAAATACGACCTTTGAGGAATAATATCATGATTTAGAATTCTTGATCGATGTAGCTTAACTGAGATTTTATAGCGAGATGAGCAGAGTTGAGAGGGAAGAAAAATTTGAAGGGGAACCGCAAACTGAGATCGTGGTGTGTGGGTGTGGAGAAGTGTGTTTGCTGTTGTCGACAGGACTATTCCCGTCGTGTGTGTGTGGGAGGGGGGAAGTGATTTACGTTTAGGTCTGTTTTGATAGAGACGGGAACGGTTGGTTTGAGCGCGTTAGGACGCCACGCATGCCGCGTTTCTCCTGCATAAACCCCCCTTCTCGGCATATACTTCTTCAGACACATCCTTCTCTCCCTCCTGCATAGCCACATCACTCACGATGTGCCGAAACTTCCGCCAGGGAAGGTCGTAAACACCAATCGACACACAAACAAAGGCATCTTTCAATCCCGCCCTCGCGGTTTTCTCGGCGCTTTCTTGATATTCCGAATGTCTTAGAGCTTTCAGTTCCTTTTAAGATGCCTTCATTTGACGTGAATACGTCTCATGGATGGTAAAAAAGTGGTACCAATCGACGATGCATGGTATTGAAATTAGTTTAAGGAAAAGCGAGAGAAGTAGTGGTTAAGGAAGGTCAAGGAATGACGAGGAAATTTAGTATCTACTCATTGGTCGGAGAAAACTGTACATACCTTCCCTATTTCTTAGGAGTCTTGATTGGGATTAATTGAAATTCTACTAATAGTTATCCGACGATAACTATTTTTGTGTGCAAAACTTGGAATCCTTGGAAAACTTGTAGAATCCGAATCAAAAGCCTACGCTCTTAGGCAAAATAAAGAACAATTTCAAGAACAAATGTATCTTCTTCTGTGCCATAAATAGGGCTTTATGACGAGTGTCTTAGTGTAACATTTGACAGCGAGTGTGTCTATGTACCTGGGCAATTAATAATCTAGAATTACGAGTGAAGGGAAAAAAATCAATGAAAGGCGCCGCGTGGAGCTCATGATTACATTACGAACTTGCCACGTGCGCCACACGTGACGTCATCTTTTGTAACCCCTTTCTATCGATTCCGTCCTGCAGTGCTCGATTGAAAAAAAAGTACCCTCCTGAGGGAGATCTGCATGAAGCTAGAATACGGACAAAAGAATTTATGAATTAATGAATTTACCAGTGGGACTCCACGTGGGGTGGAGGTCTGTATTTGGTGTACAGTAAGAAAACACTATGGTTATTTTTTATTAACCTTAAAATTCTGAAAATGTCTTCCACTTGAACTTTGAGGGCTACATTTTTTAAAAATTACTATGAGAGTATCTAGAAGTTGAAAACCTCCCAGTTTGATGCAGAGAAATGGTATACTAGATGCTCGGTATTTTTCATGGTGGTTCAAGAACCCGTCATGGTCGAATTTACCAGTAAATCAAAACTCATAGATATACCTAATATATTATGTTCTCCGTGAAACTGACCTACACGCACGTTGCTTGTATATGCTTTGGTTTTCTCAGGCGACAATTCAGCCGTGCTCGCCTGACTTCTTAACACGTGAGTGTAACACGTTGGCTGCAATTGAGGGCCAGCGATAATGAAAGTGACACGATTGCAGAAGACGTTTGCGCGAACTCTGATCTGCAGTCTTGTTCAATCCTTCTTCCGTTGTAGGAACGACCAATGGGACACATTTCAACCGGCAATTTCACAACCCACACCCTAATAAACACCATGTAATTGAAACTTTTGAGACTATCCAGGCGGAATTGGACCTAAAAATCCAATCCATCAAGAAGGGCTGTACGAACCCACCTCAAAAACATCTGATGAAGATAGTCCAATTTCAGGTAAACTGTAGGACTCAGTACCAAGAATATTGGGACATCATGCATTACTTCACCCAAATCAAAAATTACTTAGACCTTAGAGGAAGAATGATAATTAGGAGAAACTTGGACGCAGTAATGTGGAGCATTACGAAGAAGTTGTATGAGAAGAACATTACGAGAACTCGTAAAAACGGTGAGAAATTTAGTTAGCGCAAACGTGCTCGATTTTGAATATTTATTGCCGAAAACGTGTCGTAAAACTTCCCGCAAACTCGTCGACAAATTGGGTTGTTTGCTGAATACGTGTTTCCCCCACTTCTTTATCCTTTGTCCAAGGCTCCGAGACTGCACGCTTAGAATCATAGCTGAGATCATAGCTTGAGGGGATTGTTCAGACCTTTTTATTGCTGCAAATCAACACACATCGTTATTGTAACCAAACTACGGGAAAAGGAGCTCTCCACAAAATACGTAGGGTAGATCATATGAGCATATCTGTACTCCAACATTTCCATACGACGCTACTAGTACCAGAAACTACTATACCAGCTACTTTTTTGTGCGCTTGGCTCGCTAGTAAATATTATCTAGGTCAGGGAAGACTTTGGTCACATGCGTGACTTTACTCGGGTCTTCTCATGGTTTGTATTCTAATATTTTAATTTTTCTATAATAATAATTTTTACTTGTTGTACGGGCTTGCCCGTATTAAATTTAAAACACTGCAAATCATTGCCCAAAGGTTTATTATTTTCTGTATAGATCACCCTTCTGTATAGATCACTGGTTCTCCATCAATAGCACCCACCACCATCTGTATTCTCCCTTGACCTTCCCTCTCGAATTTCAGCTTCCTGCGTTCAATAGAATTGATTATGACTTCGGAGCTCACTCAGCTGATCTGTGATCTGAAGAGTGAAGAAGATCTCCTCGAATGCTGGAGAAGCCTGGAAGAGCACTTCCATTTAATAGGATTGAAAATGGCTTCGGAGCTCACTCAGCTGATCAGTGATCTGAAGAGTGAAGAAGCCTTTGAGCAATGATTTGCAGCGTTTTTTACCCACCAACATTTTTTTTACCTACCAACTTTTTTTTACCTACCAGCTAGGTACTACCTACCACACCATACTGGCTTCACACCTTCACAATCAAGTTTATTAGAAAGAACTGAACGCCTCACACTCGATTCGAAAAATAGAAAGCTTCATATGGAAATTTGATTACTGGTTACGCAGAAGGCAAAACTGTATACAAATCGAAGAAATGAACAGCGATCGCAGTCAGATAAAATTTGAACGGAGATTAGACCTCTTTTGCGATTCACACTCATGATTCTGTTTTATCGAAGGAAAACTTTCAAGTACTCGTAGGGAGCGAACGGTTTGTCCTACAGAGCTCCGGGTGGTCCCAAACATTTTTTAAAATTCAATAGGTACTATTTAAAATTGGTGAAAAAACGATACCTTTATTTCGAGAGTTTTCAAGCTAGGGCACTCTTGAAAATTTCAACCCTTAATTTTCACCCCTTAGAAGTGACTGACATCAACCAAAAGCTTCGCGGCACAACTAGACCCCAAATGGAACCCATATACCAAATTAGAACCAAATCGGTCCAGTGTTGCTAAGAAAAGTGCCGCGTACGGCGGACGGACGGAAATTTTTCTATTCGATTTTCGGATTCTACGTACCTTGAAACGTAAAACATCAAATTTTGAGGGGGGGGTTAAAATTTTTTTAACCAAATTAATAAATCAAAATAAATAAATGAATGTCTCATGGTAGCTCAAGAACCCGTCAAGATTGAATTTACCAGTAAATACAAATTCAGTGATGTACCTACTCTGTTTTCCGATAAACTGACCTTCACGCACATTGCTTGCTCTGCGCTTTGGTCTTCGGCTCAATCGAATCGAACAAATCACTCATCGTTTCCGTAATCAAACTTTGGGAAGAGGTGCTCTCCACAAAAGATGCGTGGGATGAATCACAGGTACCTGTATACTCTCACATTTCCATACGACGCTTTTAGTATGTGACGATCCTACTTTTTTATAAGGGACAAACCGATTTGGTTTGTTCCCGATTTGTTGGAGCTATGCCTTTAGGGATATCCGATTCATAGAGATATGAATCGAGATTCCCTTCAGGCCGGCCGATTAATCTAATCACTGGTTTGAAGGGCTAGGGTCGTCACACCCTCCTCTGACTCAATATATGAGCAATTAGGTGTATTTCTCATTTGTTGTACAGATGGAAATTCAACCTATATTGTTACAAGTAACAGAAACTAACTAGAAAAGCTACTTCTTGGTGTGCTTGGATCGCTAGTAAGAATTGCTTAGCTCGAGAGAGACTTTGTGGTCACATGACTGACTTGGGAGTTCTCATGGTTTCAGGGGTATTTCATTGAACATTCGCCAAGTCGCTCGTGGTGCACTCGGCTATCTCACTACTTTTTTTGACGAACCTTGACTCCCATATTGATTTTATTTGAATCTTCTAATGGTTTGGAGGCATTACTGGGAGGAGGGAGGGTATTCAGTAGAACATTCCCCGGCCTTCGCGTTGTGTGCTAACTTATGTGTTATCCAACGCTCGAGAGCCATTGTTGATACTTGCCTGTTTTTACAGTGAACAAAACTTCATTTATTTAAACTAAAGGTCATTCTCATGGTTGGGAAGTGTGCCTGTGTCGGGGTGTATCCTGCTGAACATGTCCCGAGATGTTCGTATTGCGCTCGGATCGCTCTGTGTTGACTTACAGAAGGAATCCGCGACTCTCTGTGTGAATTGATGGTCAACCCAAAACAGTAGTCGAAAAAATGACTTCGCAGGCGCAGCAATACTACATCGTGTCCCACTCGAAACACCCTTCCCTCGCTATCAAGCACAAACTCGAACTCATCTCGCAGATAAAAGAAGACTAATCCGTCCAGGTTATCCCTCGCGCTCACGCGAATGAGTAATCTGCGCCCTTACAAGAATCGAGTTTAATGAGATGAGTCAAGTTTGAGTGGAAGGGGAAAAGGCGAGAGCATTAAAGTTGTGTTGAGAGAGTACACTCGAGGGATTTGCATACCTTATCACATTACTTGCCGACTCTGAGGGTTGAATCGGGGCACGCGAAAGTTTTATGACGCCGCTGGAAACCCGAGGATAATATATTGCTCCATTTATCAGCTTTGACGGCGCTGGTACGTCTTCTTTTTTCCCGCTCAAAGTTGAGCGAAGTTAAGAAACAACGAACGGAAGTTTGTGAAGTTTTCATAAATAAAAATTTACGTCGGAAATTAGATAGATTTTTTTTCTCCTTCAGCCCAGTTCGAATGCGGCAGCTGAGAGGAGAAACTTCAAGTTCCAATATTGAAAACGACTGCGTCATAATAAATCTTTACCTGGATAATTTGTTTTGCGTTGTTTGTTCCGTATTTCAACCTTTTTTTTCATTTATAAGACAAGTTGGGACTTGGGTAGGTTCAAGTTGGATAGATAATTTTCTAATATAAAAGGCAGAGGCGGCTTCAGGGCATTGTTAGCATGATTTAATGAACAGTGGATCAGTGGAATGAAAGTGGAACAGTTATTATCCTCGAAACTGAGGTGAAAAGAAAACTTCATTTAGCACATTTATAAACACGAAAGAAATATTTCGAATCCTCAATCAATAGAAATGAGGTTCATGAAGTTAGCACCTACGATACACAAAAGAATAAGCTTGTGAGGGACGGTTAAAATGATGAGGTGGCTCGAGGTCGGGATTTGTTCAGGTTTTCCCAAATACTCTCTTCAATAATTTATTGTTACCTTCTCCTACCTTTAGAAAGAAAGTCTGTGGATAAGTGGAGGAGCTTTGCATAGAAATCAATCCGAGGATCTCTAATGAAGAGGAATCGCTGTCATCTATCTAACTGCAGTCTCAATTTAATGTGACATCACAGTAGGACATTGATATTGAATTTCCAAGCAATGACCGGTATTCATATCTCAATTTCACAGCTCATAGTACAATATTGTAGGTTGAATCAAACAGTCGCACTTGGAATGGAACTTCAAATGTCACGTCAATACAGAAAAGGATATAATATAACAATTGTATCGTGTATAGGAGGTTCAATGGGAGAAAGTGCAAGAAATACTATAACTCGACCTGAGCGGCGTGAAACCCGTCGGAGTTTCGATAGGAAGGGGCTCAAAACAGACAATAACTCATCGATTGATTAATGGATGTTGAAAGAAAGAACAAGGGGAGGCATAAAGGACGTTAAGGACATCCCAACATTCCAACCCAGGAAGGCCTAAGAGGAACCACCCTCTTTGTACTGTTGGAGCCAAAAGTACCCTACATCCCCTGGGCCATGAAAAACTCGCCCTCCCTAACATTCTATCATAATCTTCTGGTCAGAGAGGAAGTGCATATTACACGACATCGATAACTCAGAGCGCAAGGGTGCTATGTCCACAAACGGAGTTGTAAGAAAAACGCAAACGAAGTTTTCACCAGTGCAAAATTCCTAAAATAATGACTTATTACACTGTAATCTTTAATTTCTTCAATAAATTTTCAAGCTATAGGGTAAGGTCCCGCACGGGGGAAGTCCCCGCACAAGGGTTTTCCGCGTTACTGTGCTAGCTACTCCGTTGGATAGCAGGCTAACTAAGTCCGTTGGATAGCAGGCCAATTGCCATGTCGTGAGTTCTGTGTGGAATTTCCTGTAGTGCGGATCAGCATCACGCTGATCATTTTGTTTGCCACCACGGCAGACAAAATGAGGTAAATTTTTTTCCCCTACTCTGATGTAATATTTATGATTGTTTACTTCAATTATGTGTTTATGTAGGAGTTGATATTCGTGACTGTTGTGTAGCATCGAGAAAAGGGGCTTCTTCCCGTCAAAACCCCGAGACAACGCTCTTGGTCAAAATGGTGAATTGGGGCAAAGCCCCGCACTCTTTTAGAGGCAAGATCCAGCACAGAGTTTGTGCGGGAACTTGCCCCTTCGTGTTCATTTGGAAAACGGTGATGATAAATTTAGGTACCTTCATGCAGTTAACCATGCACAGAAATTACTAATGTGTTCGGTACCACCATCTATTTGTATGTTACTTGCATTTATTCTTTTCCCCACTATCTTCTTTTATTTTGTAATTACAGAAACTACAGGTACAAGTATCTAACCAGCATTTTGGGAGTTATTTGAATCCTGCAGATTGTTGTATTTTTTTTAAACGCGATACCTACTTATTTTGTCACCAACCAAACAATGTGTTAATTTAAGGAAGAAAAACAACCAGAAACATGTATTTTCCTGGACGATCATATTACTTTTTTCTCTTGTCTCAAAGTTTTAATTGACTCCCATTTTATTCAATGTTTTGTGGTTTTTAGAATATTCTACAATTGTACTTTTTATTGTGAATAGAAGATGCGTGGGAAATTTATTACCAGCAAATGCTAAACTATTTTACTGTGACCCATTGTAACTTGTTTTAAAAAAATGAGTTACTAACTGTTATTAAGGCATTCGAACTTCAAAAAAGTTTTTAGCTTGTAAAAAATGTGATGTTTTGACTGAATAGATGAGCACATTTTGATAAAGATAATGGCTTTCTGTCTGCAATGAATGCCTTTCCCCGCACCCTCGCACTGCAGAGACACATTTTTAAAAAACGTTCAGTTCTTCCATAGCAGTGATGACATAGCAATGAAAATTGTCAGGCATCATAGCCATGGTCTCAAACTAGTATCCCAATGAATTGGTTGAGAGATATTGACCAAGTTGGTGTTAACAAATGGAAAACATTCGAAAGAGCGGGGACTTAACCCACCCTACCTTTATCTATAAGAAGGAGTTAAATTTGAGTTTTTCTGAAATTAAAAAAATAAAAAAATAAAAAATAGAAGATGTGGAAGGTGGATGGACATAGGGACCTTCGCCCTTCAAGGTAGGTATCGACGTGAAAATCCAAATAATTTTCCAATAAGTACTAGGTTTGAATTGATGTCCAAACGGATGGAAACAGACCAAAAACTCGGAATCCGATACATACCTAAGCGCCGATGAGCCAAATTTAATTTCACTTTCGAGGTTACGGAAGCGCCACTTGCACAATTACGAAAGCGCCAGCTTCATACGAGCTAAGAAGTAGCAAAAGCGCCGACCCGAACGGCTTTAAGCAAATTCCTGCGTCAACTTCAACCGCCAGGCAAATCAAGTGCGAGGAGCACGAAGATAATATCTTCGAAGATAATATTATTATATACTAGTTATGTATAACCTTTCCCTCCATTATTTCAAATAATACCTAGCTGCTGAATCAGCAGCTAGACGCTATATAAGCAGCTTGCTGTAAGACCCGAGCAGTCAGTCTTTGTCGTTTTTTAAAAACACTTTTCTCTGGGCCAATTCCGTTTCTTACTCATATTAATATCACCTTCCCAAATAAATCGCTAGGTGGCCAATTACGTTCCAACCTTGAACACCACCTTGTGTCCAATGATGTGTACTTCTGTGCGAAACTAACAAAGGAGCACCGTGCTTGATTGTGGACTTACTTGACTTATATCCTGTCACTCCAATTCAGGAGCATAGGGCCTGTGTGAAATTGCGCCATGTGGACGAGTTGTACAAATTTCGGTATCGCCTGTTAATTCGGTTGTCGAAGCCTTGAAGGGCAACCTGAAACGTACCTGAAGATGACGGTAGCTGCGCAAGTACCGAAGAAAATTAATCAAAAGAAGATACTATGCGCCTCAGTTGGCAAAAATACCAGAAGAACTTGGGAGCAGGACGCAAAAAATGTTTGAAAGAAATAACTGCTGATTTGCTCGTACATCCATTGTATAAATGCTATTATAATATTTTGGATTGTTCACATTTTTTTCTTTTAGAATGGCTACTCATAACTGACTTTTTACTTTGTCTGTAAAATTCATGATAATTAAAATTATGAGTTTTGTTTTTTTCTTCCATTAAAATTGGTGTAGTAGAAGTAAGTATTTATTCGGGTTACAAAAGCCCTGAGTGCTCGTTCGAGTTTCGTTACTACGATATGCATTACCATATTCCGCGCTTTCAAGAAGTTATAATACTTGTAGAATGGCGCTTTTGTGACAAAAAAATTTTGGCGCTTCCGTAACGCATTCCAAAGGGGATTGACGCTTATGTAAACCACCGGATTTTGATGGTATTTTCGAAGGTTGGTTGGTTCTAGAATTCAAGCCTTCTAGAATTCGCTTAGACATCTCTACAATCAACGGATAATTTTACATTTCTAGACCATTCAGTCACATTTCAGGAAACATTTCGCGGCTGAACTGATGATACGTTTTTTGAAGGGCTGAAGGTGGATGCTGGGGAATTAGGAATTAGTGTTCCAACGACGTCGTTAGATCAACGCACCCCCCTGACGGTTTTGGGATACGACGTAACTCACTAAAACTGTCGTTAAGGCCTTCCCTCTAAAAAACGAGCGCCTCTCAAACCGACTTTAATCTTTCATTAACCTGTTCATCCTGAAAAAGCGGAAGAAAAGTTTTTTTTACAGCGAGAAATCGATTTTTACTCATACACAATGCATTTTTCTTGCAAACGAGTGGTGGGGGTTGCTTCAAAGCAGTTTCGTAAGCCGTTACGAGGTTTGATGGATTTTATGAGCCACTCAAAAGCCGTATCTCCTTCACTCCGGTGCCCCGGAAAGGGTGCAGGAGAAACAACGATTCGCTCATAAAAATACGCATATTCCAGAGCGGTTCACCTACTTGACGCCGGGTTTTTACGGCTTGTGGGCCACTCGTTCAGCCTTTTTCTGTTGAAGACGTTAGAATGTTGGAAGTCTCGGCGGGTTTCAGAGGTGTATCGAAGTTTTTGGAAGACTTATTCGATGGAAGAGTTTCGAGAATGTAAATATAAGAGGGATGCGACTATGTTGACTAATACCCGCAAAAGAATGAATAAAATAGTTGATGGATAAAGGACGTTTTAATGGTCACTTTCAGACGTTCTTCCTCACACGATCTTGAGGTGTAAGGAGGAATAGTCGTCAATGTATCCTGTATAAGAAGGAAACGTATCCCGCCAAATCACCAAGTTATACCGCCATGGAAGAAGTAGTCATCACTTCGATGTTTCCAGCGTGCCCCACTTCTGTTTACTGCGACAGCCCTGGTCTCTATAGTCGGAGCACTAAACTAGAAGTACCACCAAAGCTATTAGAGTGCAACATCAGGGACCTTCCCACATCCTTAGTGCTTCACCTCCCTTGTATAGAGTGTGTAGGAAGTCAATTTCAAACTTTCTACCAATTTGTTCGCATCGAGTTAATTGTAGTTCCTCCCACCGACCAGATCTGTTAGGTAATGATTATTTTCTAAATAGCAATTAAATTATATTTCATATTGACATGGAAATGTGTTTTGGTCGGGGGTCAAAGAATTTTTCGCGACACTTTTTTTGGGCAACGGCTCCAGTGCTCCCGTCGAAACCAAGGGGTGAAAGGTGAGACACCTGAGTGATCACCTTCACTTCGCAATCGCGAGAACTGACTGTCCCGAATGATCCCTAAGCCAAAAAGCGCTAGTGCTCCAGAATTAACTGTAATCCTCACAGTTGTTTTGTGTCACTGTTTCCACTAACATTTTACGGATAGTGGAGTGGTATCCACCCAACATGAAGAAAAACGATCGTATTTCGGTCAGCTATAATTTGAACGGAGATTAGGCCTCTTTTGCGATTCACACTCGTGTTTCTGATTTATCGTAAGTTCATCCCTTCAATTCTCGTAGTGAGCGAACGGTTTGTCCAACAAAGCTCCGGGTGGTCTCAAAAAATTCTAAAAATTTTATAGAATCTTAAATTGAAGGAAAAACAATACCTTTATATCAAAATGTTTTGAGTTAGGGCGTTTTCAAAATTTCAAAATTCATTTTGGAACCCTTAGAAGTGACCTACATCAACCAAAATCTTCGGGGCACAACTAAACCCCAAATGGAGCCTACATACCGAATTTCATCAAAATCGGTCAATGCTAAGTGGGGAAAGTGCCGCGTACGGCGGACGGACGACCAAATTTTTATTCGATTTTTGGATTTTACGTACCTTGAAACGTAAACCATCAAATTTTGAGGGGGTGTTAAAAATTGTTTTCCTTGGTCGATTCCAAAGGTTCATTATTGAAAATAATAAACCAAAAAATCGAGGCGCACCCCCCATTGTACCTAATCACCAGATGATGCTTTTCTTCGTTCAGACTACCTATTAATCGAAGAAAGTAAACCTGGAGAATGTTTAGCGCTCATCATCAGTGATTACAAATATCCATCTCTTTTGTTAGGTACTATGGAGGATGAACTATTTGAATATCTATATGAGAATGAAAGATTGAATGGTTGGACCTCTGGAGACAAATACATGAGGGAAAATCATGCAGAAAGCTTCTGTACACGAGAAGAAAGTAGTGAGAGGGAGAACGTGCGTGTAGTGACGGATTCTGAGGGCGAACTGGAAGGGAACTCACACCGCTCACGTTCCCATTGTTGAAGGCAGCTAATGATGGTGTGTGAAAGAGAGAGATGGATATACGAGTATATATATAGAGTGAGAGAGAGAGGAATAGAGAGATAGGGCAAGTATTAGGGAGTGGGCTGGTTTCAATAGCTGCGGCGGTGGTGAGTGGTATCAGACGCCTGAGGCCCTTCTGACGGACTGAATGACGTCACGCACATGCGGAAATTACAACTAACGATGCTACGAGGGAGCGAGACCGAAGGGGGTCTTGCAAGGGCGATGACCTTTTCTACTATTACGGCTTCTACTTTCCTTTCTTGAACCGTAGGGATGCAGGGATGTATGACAATGTAAAATAAAACACTTCTGGAACCCAACTAATTCGTACAAGATGTAACATTCATGCAGCATGAATTAATGAGCGTATGAGCTATGGTGTAGAAAATCAAAATATTAGGTAGCTATACTAGGGGTGTGTCGGTCCAGGTATTTCCCTGGAACGGTTCCAACGGTTACAGTGACAAATATGTGACCGTTCCAAATTTACCGGTACAGTTCCATTACCGGTACTGGGCGGTCAAATCCCACTCTCATGACATGGATGAAGCAAACAGTCAAACCCCTATCGTCCTTATTCCATGCTTATGAACTCAACTTGCAATACAATAGCATCATTTTCCGTGAAAATTCGCTGAAAGGAAGGAATTTGAACAAGTGTTGCAAAAGAGACAATTTATTATAAATGATAGTGACCAAACAATTCAAGGAAAGAATAATGAAGTTGCAGTTTACGAACTTAACATGACAATAATAAATTAATAATACTGGAGACAACTTCCATGCTAACCAGTCCATATCACTTTCCGCTCAAGAGCCATTCCGTGATACTATTATATTCTCAGACCATGGAAGTAATAAGGGCGCTTTCCAGGTACAACATGGAACAGAACTGAGAACAAGATCAATGCTTGCCGATCCAAAACCCTCCTCGGTCCAGAGCCATTCTCCATGATATCTTATCGGTCCGGTTCCATCCTTACCAGTCCGAAAGATCCCTTCCCGGTCCAGAGCCATTTCAAGATATCTTATCGGTCCGTGGAACTGGACCGGTAAGGATCGAGTTTTTCTCACTGCATGGAACCGTTCCAAGTTGAAACTCGGTTCCACAGTCCCCGGTACAGCTGTACCGACACACCTCTAAGCTATACATGTCAGCCTTGTGGGTGTGGCACAACGCAAGAATCGTTCTTCTCGTCTCCCTGAACTCAGAGTAGGTACCCACACGTACGATATTGTTCAACGATCGTATATTGCTGTATTTTTTCTTCGATTTTCAAAATACCATACCAACATACTGTATGCACATTCATGTTTTAGTCCTCTCCCCGAACTCAAAGTCCTTTCAACTTTTTAGAAATTTACTTATCTCATTCATACGAAAAAAAATCTTCCCTTTTACCCTTCTGATGGTAAGGAAGGTAAAAACAAATTATACCTATTAGCTAAGGTGATGTAACGGTTGCCCTGGCTGACTACATGATGGTCATGATCCTATTGGTTTATTATTTTCAATAATGAACCTTTTGAATCGACCAAGAAAAAAAAATTTAACACCCCTTCAAAATTTGATGGTTTACGTTTCAAGGTACGTAGAATCCAAAAATCGAATAAAAATTTGGCCGTCCGTCCACCGTACGCGGCACTTTTGCCATTTAGCATTGACCGATTTTGATGAAATTCGGTAAGTAGGCTCCATTTAGGGTCTAGTTGTACCCCGAAGATTTTGGTTAATGTAGGTCACTTCTAAGGATTCCAAAATCAATTTTTAAATTTTTAAAACGCCCTAACTCAAAACATTTTGATATAAAGGTATTGTTTTTCCTTCAATTTATGATTCTATAGAATTTTTAGAATTTTTTGAGACCACCCGGAGCTCCGTAGGACAAACCGTTCGCTCACTACGAGAATTTAAAGTTTGGACGTACGATAAATCAGAAATACGAGCGTGAATCGCAAAAGAGGCCTAATCTCCGTTCAAATTAAAGCTGACCGAAATGCGATCGATGTTTTTCTTCATTTTGGATGGTTGGTGGCTTTGCAGACGAGTGATCTATATAGAAAAATAAAAAATAATAAACCATTGTGTAATAATTTGCAGCGTTTTTTTACCTGCCGCAGCTACAGGACTACCGTTACAGTAGCTGAGCTGGAAGTTTTGTTCTTACTTCCCTTACCACCCAAAGGGTAATAGGGAAGATTTTTCTTCGCGTGAGATCAGTTGAAGGGTTGGAATGAGAACTTGTAAAATATTGAATCTAATTTGTAAAAGGTTGACTCGAAATTGTGGAAGGTTGAATTGAAATAGTAGAAAGTTGAATACAATTTGTGAAAAGTTGGATTGAATAATATTCAATATTTTACACATTATGTAAAATATTAAAATATGTCTTTAACCCTTCAGCCGGACCATCGGTCTGTGAGACCGACACTGTTCGGCATTTCTCCGATAGAGGTGGTCGTAATGATTAGAGGTGGCCGGCAGCCCGTGACATCTTCAGTTGGGACCTGAACTTCAGGCAGAGCAGTTTGGAAACAAGAAAAAGCAGAAAGTTTGGAAATAAATTGTGATCTTTCAAAAGGTAGTACGTCTGTGGGACCGATGGTCCGGATACCAGTGATTTTTTTTTTCATGGGTCTCATAGAACCGGACTCTCATGAGTGTTTTCTATAAATATGATGTTCACTATTAAAATTTAGGATTTCTGCATAATGATTATCATGTGATTTTACTAGTTACTTACCTACTTTTTCATGAATATTTTTTATGTCATTTTGAGTAAATACACACTTTTCGAATGTTTTTCATAAATATTTTTTATACATTGTTGACTATTAGAATTTAGAATTTCTGCATTGTAAAGAATTTCATGAATGTCGACTGAATATCAAGTTACCTACCTAGTAATTTTTACAAATTTTTTCATGGTTCTAAATTTACAGCGATTTGGGAATTGCTCAAAGTGTACACACTCTTATTTTTACAGAGTACCCACTCATGATGTGTGGTACGTACCACTACATAGTGTTAGTAAAGTGTGACTGAATAAAAATCTAAGTCTGAGTTGTCAAACAAGTAAAATAATCTACTATGTTTCATGGATAAAAATACACAAAATTATGAAAAAATGTAGTTATAATATCGTAACAGAGCAACCATAAATATTAATTAGGCCTGAATATTAATTAGAGGTAGCTAGAACATGCGAACAAAGGAGCAAAAACGATATAGTAACATAGAGGTCTGAGAGACCGATGGTCCGGTTAAGCGTTGAAAAAAAGATGGTCCGGCTGAAGGGTTAAACAATTAATTGGGCATCTGATACAAACTCAAAATTGACGATATGATTCGAATATTTTATATTCGATTTTCTATTAGCAGTTATTATGTTTTTTGGTAGATGCAACGTATCTGATACTAAATTACTTAATGGGATAATGATCTGCCAAAGAGGATCATTGCTTACTGACCACGTAGCGTCACTAGCTAACAACTGGGTCGATATAGTAAAGTCAACTGCTGATCCATCGTAGCTATTTCTGTTCCTCACTAAAGTTTCCATCATTTAAAAAATAGCTACACAAAAATTTGATTCAGTCATGCACATTTTATGTATGATAAATAATGCATTATTTATGTAAATATGAAATGTTTATTAAAAATGTATTGTAGATGAATAATAATAACAATTATGTAAAGAAAAAATCCGTGAAAGATGGACTGAAAATGCTATATTCCCACTTAACTTGCGATTGGGAATTTGAGTTTTCCAGCAAAGTTTATACGACAGCGAAAAACTAACATAAACTAGAACATTCTCTTGAATCGCTTCCGACTTTTTCTCGTTTCGAAAAATCGGGATCAAGTCCTCAGGTAACCACTGGAGACGGTTTAAATGCAAAAGACCCGAAGCAACGGGTGAGTTGGAGGCGGTAGGTGGAGGCGGGAGATGGAGGCGGCTGTAATTTTAACGGCCGGTCTGGCCAACATCTCCTCCCATAAAAGCGCTTTTGTTCGGAAGGGCGTATGAATTGTGACCCTTCGCCCTCGTGGTAGTGTTAGTTAGTGTTAGTTAGTGATGGTGTAGGTGCGCCTCGTATAGTTGGGTTAGTGTGCCCCAGCATGGCAGGTCGATACCGCTTTATTACGAGTCGAACCTACATAGAAGAGATGGAAGGGGAGCGGGTACTAAACTTTTTAATTTCTACTGTTTTTTTCAATTTTTACTCTCGGAGTAACAGAATCTGAACTTTGCGAGAATCAATGAGATCGCATTAAGATTGTTTGCGTTATTATTATTATTATTACCAATCATCAAATCTATCAAATCTAGGCAATGGGAAATTTGCCACAATTTTAGATTCTGGAATTTCAAGTCAAATCCTATAATAGGGCCCCAGAATAACGTCTAACACCAGGAATACCCAAGGGAAATTGTTTCTCACTTTGTACATGCAAAACGGTGCAGTCACTTATTTTCACTTAAGTACTTAAAAACACTCCTAAATAATGATGAAAATTTTAAAGTTAAAAAAAAAATCCTAGAAGGGTGGACAGTAAAGTTTTTCAACATGTCATGTCTTTACTTTGGCACATAAACGTAAAAACCATTAAGAAATGATTTATGTTGCTTCCGAGTCTATCAAGGTAGCGGAAGCATTGTTTTTACTTTTCAAAGTTGAAAAAAAAACTTCTCGTTTACGGGTTTTCTATGTAGCCATCAACTTGATAAGTCAATTTTGGGACCAAACATGGTCAAACTGGATGAACGATGTGGAATCAAAACGGTTTTTATTACCCAGATATACATAGAGGACCGGTAAACAAAAATTCACGCGTCAACTAATATTTCTGGATAATAAAAACCAAGTCTGCCGTTTTGATTCCTCGTCGTTCATGCAGCGGGAATGGTCCAAAATTTGACCGAATTCGGTCCCAAAATTGACTGATCGAGTTGATGGCTGCCATTTATTTTACGAGAGGATAATGATTAGGTAGTTCTTTCGAAACTCCTTACTCTGCCATTCTGACTCCGCGTCATTCATTCAGCAGAGATTGGTCAAATTTTGGTCCAAAAATGGACTTTAAGTTGATGGATGGAATTGCAAAAGTATCTCGTATATTTGTATTTCATTGTAAGACAATAAAATACATTTCTGCCATCTTGGAAACCAGTCGTTAGTAGAGCAGAAGCCAATAAGCATAGGAATTTGGGTGCAAATCTCCAAACTCCAAATCCAGCACCGGAAAATTGACGTGTAAGTTGAGGGTTGACATTTTACGGTAACATCCTATAAAAATCATTAGGGTGAAATAACCAGTAACGGACCACCCCCAAAAACATCCCTAGAAATGGACCACCTACCACAAAAAAGTAAATAATATTTCATTTCAAGCATTTCAAGCTTCATATTATGAAGCTTTCTGACAGAGGTTACACATTTAAACTGAGCGGGGAACTTCATTAGAGAACGGAAGATCTGAACTGTAGAGTGGTAGTGGTACTTAGTGGGAGGCAAGGTGAACTTTTCTACAACCCCCGCTACCACAGTCTGCAGTTCGGGCGTTTGTTGAGCAAGTTGGAAGAAGGTAAGTTACGTTTTAAGGATATCTTGGTTGTTTTTCAAAAGATTTTGTTGTCAGAGGGCTCAGATAATCATTATACTAATAATCAATATCCATCATCAGTTTTGCAATTAAACTTCAAGTTAATTTGTTTTCTCGGTGGACTGATATTGGTCCTTTGATAAGATGAAGTGTTGGACCACCCGGTCCAATTATGGTTTTTAGGCCTACTTTTAGCTGTTGCTTTTATTGAATAGCTTTCACCAAGAACAACATGTCTTCAATGTTTAATAGCAGTCTGATGATGAGAACTGGTATTTAACCGGGGTGGTTCAACACTAGTCAAAACTTTCTTTTACAGGGACCAGTATTGGACATAATCAGTGCATTGATTCTTAATGTGTTTAGGCAATTTTATCTACGAAACATAACATGTGATTACGAGTAACCCACCCCCCTCCTCACGACCTAAGGTGCCAGTCTAGCACCAAAGCAGTAATACGTCGTAACGTTGAACATATTATTTAGTAATGCATGCATTCCAGGAGACGTCCTATTGGATAAGCATTAGGTCAAATTAAACCAGTTGGTTAGTGATAAATAGGGCTCGGCATTTTGCATATTTGCATATTTTTTTGCGATATGCCCAAGCTGTAAGGAGCCCAAATATGCCATATTCAAGCCATTTTGTCACTCCAAATTTAAATTTATCGTGCATATATTTGCATATATTCGCAGTTTTTGGTATAAGTGCATATAATGGGCATTTCTTGACAAAAGCCATATTTTACAGTTTTGTCAGCTATGTCGCACACATGTCGTCAATCCCATCGCGAATAACGAAATTAGAGTCTGAAGGGAAGGAGTTGACAGAAACTGTGAAACTCGTGGAGGATTTTCAGAAGGAGGCGTTATCATGGGCCGGAAAAACAGGTGAAACCGTTCGAGAAAAATTAGAGTGTGTACTCAAACGAAATCCTGGCTGGAAAACTGTCGTTGGGTTGGCGAAAGTGTTGGAAGGCGACTCACCCAACACCAGCAATTGGTCATACACTCCTCAAGAAGTGGCGTCTTTCAAATATCTACCAATTGTCTCAGCAGATGTGGAGCGGTCATTCTCCCGTTTGAAACTATTATTGCACGATTTGAGAAAATCTTTTACAACTGAAAATTTGGAAAAGCACTTGGTAGTACAAGCTAACATATTTTAACAATTAAATGTTTTGTCTAAAAACTGAGTAAAACTATTGTAAAAATTGTATGAAATGATTTTGTATAAAAATGTACATACAGAAAATTGAATAAATACAAGAAACTGTGTACTGAAAAGACTTTGTTTCCCACTTATTATTCAATTGTTCAACTATCTTGCGCATATTTTGAAGGCATATTTTCGGATTTTTTCGCGCATATGTACAAATGCATATATTGGGCATCTACGTGCATATTTTGAGGTATTATTTTGCATATATTGCCGAGCTCTAGTGATAAAACTCGATGTAATTTTATTAGTATTTTAGAAATAGAGGTAGCTCCCCCTCCCCCTCATCCACCATAACATTTCTAGCGGCATGGGAGCCTCGAATTTGAACAGCATTTCAAAATCCATGATCTACGATACCCAACATGTGAATTCGAGTTACACCCCCCCCCCCCCCCCCAACACACATACACACAAAAGCTGCCAGTCTGGCACCAAGTAGGTCATGCGTCGTAACGTTGAACTTTCATCTGTTTAGGTACTCCGTATTAGTTCACATCCGTATTCAATGTGAAACAAACAAAAACCCACGAAATATGCGGTCTCTGGAGACGTGGCACCATGGTGGCACCACTATTAGTTCCATGAATGCACAGAGAATAATTCATAAAAAATCCGGAGGTGGATTAAGAAATTTTCCTCAATTTCAATGCTTGGGTACAATTAATAAACTACATAGGAACCAAAATATTGAAAAATCGGATATTTTGTGAAATTATACCCCCACTCGCCCCCCCACCCATTTTGATACTCTGGTGAAATAGTGTGCAATTTGGTAGACTTGAACAAAAAAACGCTGCAAATTATTACACAATGGTTTATTATTTTTCTATGTAGATCACTCGTCTACAAAATCACCAACCATCCAATATAAAAATAGAAAAATAAAAATCACCAACCATTTTGCGTCAGCTCTAATTTGAACGGAGATTAGGCCTCTTTTGCGATTCACACTCGTGTTTTGATTTATATATATATATATATATATATATATTTCAATAGAAACCCTTTAATTTTCGTAGGGAGCGAACGGTTTGTCTTACGGAGCTCCGCGTGGTCTCAAAAAATTCTATAGAATCTTAAATTGAAGGAAAAACAATACCTTTATATCAAAATTTTTTGAGTTAGGGCGTTTTCAAAATTTCAAAATTCATTTTGGAACCCTTAGAAGTGACCTACATCAACCAAAAGCTTCAGGGCACAACTAGACCCCAAATGGAGCCTACATACCAAATTTCATCAAAATCGGTCAATGCTAAGTGGCAAAAGTGCCGCGTACAGCGTACGGCGGACGGACGGCCAAATCCTTATTCGATTTTTGGATTCTACGTACCTTGAAACGTAAACCATCAAATTTTGAGGGGGTGTTAATTTTTTTTCTTGGTCGATTCCAAAGGTTCATTATTGAAAATAATAAACCAAAAGAAACACACAAATCGGTTGGAAATTGAGACCTGGGCGGAGTTTACAAGATTATGCCCGCAAACGCACGTTTTTTCAGCATTAACTCCCCTTTTCACCCCTTGATAAAGGCAAAATTCGGAATTCAGGCGATGTAGTGCACAACTAGATAGGTTTCCGCGTCGAATAAAAAAGAAAACACGAAAATTTATCTTGTGGTCCGTTAAAAGTCCCAAAATGGTTCATCACTAAACCCTAAGATATTCTACCGGTCCATTGAAACTAGAGCACGTTTATTATTTTTTTCAATTCAAGAAAAACAATTATTTTTCCACCTTTTCGAAACATTTTAGAGTCATGTAGGAGGTAGGAACCTAGCTGAATCTGTGTTCAATGCTATAAAACGGTCCAAGTTCATTAGAGGTCCTATGTATTGCAAAATACTCGTAGCAGTAGTTTCTCCTCAAAGGTGGTCCTTTACTGGTGACTTCACCCTATGTGAGTCCTTTTCACATCATTGGTCTTTCTCATTTTGCGTCATTCCATGCAGAAGTCATATTCCATGAAATTCGCTAATTTCCGGTTCAAAATGGATTTCGGACGAGTTCTATCTATCCAGTGAAATAATAAACTAGAGTGTAATAATTTGCAGTTTTTCAAGAGTAAGAGCAATTATGGTTCGGAGTAGGGATGGGTGATAGTCGATAGTTTAGCACTATCGATAGGTCGATACTATCGATTAAAAACTATCGATACTATCGATAGTTTTTCGATAGTGTCTCTTTCTATTTAGTACCTACATGTCCGATGGAGAATTTAATGTATTTGAATTGAATTATCTATTACACGCAGGATTCGGTATACTCATAAGATTACACAAAGACTTCAAACAAAAAACTAATTTATTTAAAATGTATAAAAATAATTTCCAGTTTAGCATTGCTCCTTGAGCCACATATTGCCAGTAGAGAGATAGGGAGAGAGAAGGTAAGAGGTAAAGTCGGTACCACGAATTTCGTGTATTTGTACAAGTGGTTAATATGTACCATAATAAAAATAATAACGCGAGCATCGAGAATACCGGTGAATTGAGGAGTTCTTTCACATGGAATTGCCGGAGTTGAGACTGCACCGCTCGTCTCAGAATTATCACAACTCTTCAAATGCTGAGATTTTCAAAAAAAAATAAAATAAAAATAAATAAATAAATAAATCGCTGCAAATTATTACACAATGGTTTATTATTTTTCTATATATAGCATTTCCGAATTGAGTTAAACTTTTTCCATTTAGGTTTAAACCTTTTCCACTTAGGTTTAGACCTTTCCCATTTAGATTTAAACCTTTTCCATTTGGATTTAAACCTTTTCCAATTAGATTTAAACCTTTTCCATTTAGATTTAAACCTTTTCCATTTGGATTTAAACTCCATCAAAACGTCAGTAGTTAGCCCCATCATAGTAAGTAAGTAAGTAATATTATTCTCATTTGCATAGCGCCATAAACATTCTGTTCCACTTCAGATGTGATGAAAGAAAAATACTGTACTTAATTTATAACTTCCGTTCATGAGAAATTCTTGTGTTCAAAAAACATGTGTTCATTATTATATATTACATTATTACATTTCTGTGCATAAAAAAACACTTGCATGATTTAATTTTTAAGTTGTGGCATAATAACGTCGGGTTAGAGGTAAAAGTACCGAAGAGGTAAATTCATATTGTGCGAAAATCAAATTAAAATTTCAAAAGTTAGTTTGGTAAATATGATAATAAATTATTTTCTTAGGTTGGATACATAGTTTGATGATATTGATCACCAATAATAACAACAGTTAAATAATCATAATATTCAGCATTTGATTTTCCCGCGTGTTGAATTTGTGACTTGGGTACTTTTACCTCTAACTCCACGATAATTTCCTGGGTTTAAATCCAAATGGAAAAGGTTTAAATCTAAATGGAAAAGGTTTAAATCTAAATGGAAAAGGTCTAAATCCAAATGGAAAAGGTTTAAATCTAAATGGAAAAGGTCTAAACCTGAATGGAAAAGGTTTAACCTAAATGGAAAAAGTTTAACTCAATTCGGAAATGCTATAGATCACTCACCTGCAAAGCCACCAACCATCCAACTAGACGAAAAACATCGATTGCATTTCGGTCAGCTAAAATTTGAACGGATATTAGGCCTCTTTTGTTTCAGATTCATACTCGTGTTTCTGATTTATCGTAAGTCCAACCCTTAAATTCTCGTAGGGAACGAACGGTTTGTCCTACAGGGCTCCGGGTGGTCTCAAAAAATTCTAAAAATTCTATACTATCTTAAATTGATGGAAAAACAATACCTTTATATCAAAATGTTTTGATTTAGGGGTGTTTTCCAAATTTCCAAATTCATTTTTCAACCCTTAGAAGTGACCTACATCAACCAAAATCTTCGGGGCACAACTAGACCCCAAATGTAGCCCACATACCAAATTTCATCAAAATCGGTCAATGCTAAGTGGGGAAAGTGCCACGTTCGGCGGACGGACGGCCAAATTTTTATTCGATTTTTGGATTCTACGTACCTTGAAACGCAAACCAACAAATTTTGAGGGGGAGTTAAAAACTTTTTTTTTCTTGGTCGATTCCAAAGGTTCATTATTGAAAATAATAAACCGAAAGTAAAAATCTATCAATAGTGGATGATTATCGATAGTAACTATCGACTTTTGCTCATCCCTAGTTCGGAGCGAGTTGAATTACTTATACTGTACTATAATGTTTGGAGATGGGTTTCAGGTCAGAATTTCTGGATCCCATTTACGTATGTAACAAAGAATGCATTTCGACAGTAATAATGTAAAACTGCGTAAGTTGAAAACGAAATTTTTCGAGAGGCGTAAACAACTTCTTAATGACTTGAAAATAGACGTTCTTTATGTCTCCTGAAAACTTTAGTTTTTTTCACCTTAAGCGGTTTTATATTGTTACTGTCGATTTGTATGTTTTCATGCATGCACGTGTCGAGAATTTGACTATAAAATCGATCAAGTTTACGTTTTAAGTAGCAATAATCAATTCGGTACATCCTCGAGGTTAATTTGATCGAAATATAGGGAGCCGTAGCGGGAATAGAGGGCTCCACGTTGTGGGAGTGGCCAGGCAAGCGTATTGAGAACTCCAGATGTTCCTCAGTTAGCGGTATGTTTTCGAATGAACAATAAATTACTCGAATTCTCCCCTCAATTAAACTACAATACATGATTACTCGCGTAATCAAGGTTTCCCGCAGGTTCAAAAGGGTGGTTATCCAGGCTGAACGCTATTCGTCGTAACGGCAGTATCGATTGGAAAGTTGTGAGGGTCGTTGACCTACTTTTCAAAACTGAAATAATCGACCTTATTCCCGGTACATCGCGATAAATGGTCGATTTCAACGAGTATTCTTGATTTTTTTTTATCACGTTTTAGTCGCCTTCTGGTCGTACCACACCTTCAAGTTCCCGGTGAGTCAGATTAGGGCGGACGTTATGACCATCGACTACAGAAAAAATTACGACGAATCTTGCTATATTACGGACTGGTAAAATTTGTTCGAGCATATTTACCGTAATACGAATTTTTAATTTGCATTTTGGCCAAAATTAGCAATCAAAAAGCTTAACTTCGTTTTCTCGTTAAACCAAATTTTGGAAGTTATGGTCGAAGGGGGTCGTACGATCCAGTTACTGCGTACTTGCTACTTCACCAGAAACAATCGTTGACATTCCCAAAATGGGTAGAGTCCAAAAATTTAAAAAATGGAGTTTTAAGCGTCACCATATGGTTCAACGTTTCTTCCATAAAACCTCATTTCCAAGCAATATTTCGAATTAAAATAAATTGAGGTATCGTCCTAAAAGGACTTTCAATACAAGTCTCAAATTGAGCATGAAAATCCTAAATTTTCGAGAACAGGCCTCAAAAAAGGTCCGTTTTTGGGAACAAAATACAGAATGTGGAAAGGTTGTATTTTTTTATTATTATTTTTTTTTTTCAAAACCACCCACATTTTGCATGAAAGGATTAGAGGTATCGCCCTAAATAAGGATTTTCAATACAAGTCTCAAATTGAGCATGAAAATCCTAATTCTTCGAGAACACGTCTCAAAAAAGGTCCGTATTTGGGAACAAAATATCAAATATGGAAAGGTTGTATTTTTTATTATTATTATTATTTTTTTTCAAAACCACCCACATTTCGAATGAAAGGAATTGAGGTATCGCCCTAAATAAGGATTTTCAATACAAGCCTCAAATTGAGCATGAAAATCCTAAATCTTCGAGAACCGGCCTCAAAAAAGGTCCAAATTTGGGAACAAAATACTAAATATGGGAAGGTTTTTTTTTTCAAAACCACCCACATTTTGAATGAAAGGAATTGAGGTATCGCCCTAAAACAAGGATTTTCAATACAAGCCACATATTGAGCATTAATCCTGAATCTTCGAGAACGTTTGAGGCCTCAAGAAGATCCATATTCGGGAACAAAATACTAATATAGGTAATTTTTTTTTTCAAAAACACCCATTTTTTGAATTGAACGTAATTGAGATATCGCCCTAAATAAGGATTTTCAGTACAAGCCTCAAATTGAGCGTGAAAATCCTGAATCTTCGAGAACAGGCCTCGAAAAAGGTCCATATTCGGGAGCGAAATAGCAAAATAGGAACTTTGTATATTTTCTTTCGAAATCACCCATTTTTCGAATTGAAAGAAATAGAGGCATCGCCCTAAATTAGGATTTTCAGTAAAAGCCTCAAATAAAGCGTGAAAATCCTGAATCTTCAAGAACAGGCCTCAAAAAAGGTCCATATTCGGGAGCAAAATAGCAAAATAGGAACTTTGTATATTTTCTTTCGAAATCACCCATTTTTCGAATTGAAAGAAATAGAGGCATCGCCCTAAAATAAGGATTTTCAATACAAGCCTCAAATTGAGCATGAAAATCCTGAATCTTCGAGAACGTTTGAGGCCTCAAAAAAGCTGCATATTCGGGAACAAAATACCAATATAGGAAATAATTTTTTTTTTCTTTTCAAAAAAACCTATTTGCCCGTCGCATTATAATCAAGTACTGTCACTATTAAATAATGAAAATTCTGTTGTTATTAATAATCGAGTAATTGCCAAGATTTATTCGAATTGAGGAATTAATTGTCATAATATTTACGATTCATGAATTGATTCATAAATTAATAATGACGATTAATATACATTTTCCTCGTCAGAAAACCGTCTCAAAGGGTGAGTTTTTGTTTGTTTGACTAGGAAGGAGTGACGTACTTTTCAAATTTACTGCCCATCGTAAAAATGTCAAAAAAAATCATGATTTTTCTCGTAATTCGAAAACCTCAATCAATTATGAAAACTCCCAATTGAATCAAATTTTTTTACAAGCGCATTTTTATTCAACAGATAGACTCGTGAAATTTCCAAAAATTCATGTCTACGATTTGGTCCTCTTTGAATAAATCAAAGAAAGTAGACTAGAAAACATCGTCCATGAAACTTTCCAGAAGTTGGTCAAAAATAGATTCAACTGACCACTTTTGATCAAAATTCAACCGGAGATTCCCCAGTAATTTTCGCCTCCTGCGATTTTGGTTCTCTCATCTCAAACAACCTTCACGACCCGCTTTTTGGGCCTTATTGTCCGTTTTAAGTAACGTATTGAACGGTTCCGGGCTGAGCTCCAACGCGGGAAAACTTATTTTTATGGGTTTGAATCACCCATAAACTGAAGACTCGCCATTACATCTTACGAACTCAAAGTCCACCTGTGGATCTCAAAGATTATCTCACCTGCCGGTCGAAAAAAAAAGTCAAATTTGACATTAAGGGCAAATCAAGTGATATGACACTTTTTCATGGAATAAACGTAGCTTTTTTCCTGCTAATAAACCTTGTTTTTGGAACTAATTTTCATTAAGTAAATATTGTGGTTTTTGAAGATTTTCGTTTTTTTAATTTTTATAAGTAATGCATTTTTTTTCCTTCATATTTTTGAAAGAATGGGAGGGAGGAGGTGACACAAAGTACACATAAACACAACATCGAAAGCACACGTGAAAAACACAGCAAGCTATTGTAACACATAAATCCGTGCTTTTATTAGGTTTTATCACATTTATTACAATGTAACACATGAAAGGTTAAATAGAGGGTTAAAAAAACACACAAAACAGATCGTGCAGGGGGGTTTTTGCGTCTTTTTTTGCGTGAAAAAACTCACCATAAAAGGCGGACGTGGTTCTGCCCTGACCATCTCAATCATTTGTACCATTTGGACTGAGTTTGAGGAGACAACAAAAATACGGTTTGGTGAAGAGAAAAACCGAAGGAAGATGGGGAGCGATTCGAGGAGAAGACGAGAGATGCGATTCAGAAAGTGAAAAGGGGAGGTGGAAGTGATTTTCGGGTGTCCGGTGAAATTTTCGACGGAGGTAGAAAGTGTTTTTTTGGATTTTTGTTCGTTTGTTTTCAAAGGGGAGCTCCAATGTTTATGAACTTATGGGAAAAGGAGGACGGCAGCCGACGTGAACGGGAAGAGCGTTCAAGAGAGACTGAAGAGGCGGTAGGGGAGTAGCGAGTAGCCTCCCCACTCTGCCGCCTCCGAACGAAGCCCCCACCCCCGGCGTCCGCCTCCGCCGCCTCCGACCCCCCCTCCACGCACACCCCGTCACGCACCAATGGAAACGATCGAATTCCCTCTTATTACAGATTTACACCGCTCCCCCCCCCCCCTCCGCCACGGGGTGTATTCTGTTCTTCCAGCATTCATCGGTGGTTGTGCTTCATATCGAAATCAATACCCCCCCCCCCACCGTTAATAACTATATTTTTAGTAAAAAAATGCTGCAAATTATTACACAAGGGTTTATTATTTTGCTATACAGGGTGTGACGGTTAAGGTCGTACCATCGGCCAGGGTTCGATTTTACAAATAATTTGTGACTTTTTTTGTCTCATGACTTTTTTTTCTTAACCCCCTTCAAATCGGACTTTTTTCACTTTTAACCCTTTCGCGTTCCTTGGTACAAATGCTGTACCTGGAGAGAAGCAGTGGAACTCACAGCGGTATTTTAGTTCCAAATGTGTCCAACAGAGTTTTGTGTACAAGGGAAGGTGTTAGCATCTCAAAGTTTTACGTGGAATCCAAGAAATTGTCAATCATCCTTACAAATTACCCACGTTAATTTTCAAAATTTTAAAATATTCTATTATTTTTGAAATTTTGAAATTTTATCAGCACTATCTACGCCTATTTTACATTTCTCTCCCTCTAATAGGAATAACTTAGTGGATGAAAAAATGCCTAACTAACCACATTAGGTGGCCAAAATGCATTTTAGAATAAGTTAATTATTCTGGTACAACATGTGTACCAAGGAACACACCCATCGACAACGGCCCTAGGTACACAAGGAGTACCACCCCAATATTTCCTGATTACATTCAATTTTGATCAAAAAAGGTAAAGACTGTTACTACAACTCTCATGAATCAATAGGAATGAAAACGAGAAAAAAAATGTATCTCCGTCGAGGAATTTTGCCTGCCAAAGGGTTAAGATTTTTTCGTATTTTCGACCTTACGCCATTAAAACAGCCATAACTCCCTTGTTTTTCAGTCAAAATACAAATGTAATTATACCATTGGAAAGAGCGTTGAATTCTCTATCTCTCTAGTGCTAAATAAAACGAAGAATAAGATGTTGAAAAATGAGCCCGAATAGTAAAATCTCGAAAATTTCGGAAATTTTTCGTTTTTTCAAACGTTAGTAACACTGACTGAAACTGCCGGTTAAGTTCTCACTGTAGGGGAAGGGCGGGTAAAACTGTGTACCTACTTATCCCCCCTGTATGTGCTGCTACCTGCCGCCTGCCAATAATATGTTAATCCCCACACCTCGTGGAGCACTGCACTGTTAGACCACATCAAAGAGGGCCGTCGATTACATTTGTGCGAATATTTTTCCGATAGTTGTAATTGAAAATTATCGACAGCCGTTTTTCACTTTTACCCACATTGGTCCTGTCGTCGGGAATTCCCACGGTAAGCGTCAGAATGTGTTGAGATATCATTAAACTTCGTTTTGCTTTAATTACAGTGCATAGGAACGCTTTGCTTTTGTGGTGGCGGCCATATTGGTAGAAGACCATCTGTGGAGTCATACCGGGTACCAAAGGATGGGGTTAAATCGGGTACCTGGTATGAACCCATCTTCAACTCAATGAATGCCCTTCTTTTAGGTTTTATTATTTCAACCAACGACGATGACAATGCTGATTCCTGCGTGCACTGCAACGAGCACATCTCCGAAATGGCCCTGGGTGACAGTTGGTCAATTTGCTCCGATTGCAGCGAAACAGCACACGACAGCTGCTCTGGATTCGACCCCGACGAAGGCAAACCGTTTGTTTGCGCCTCCTGCACTGATCTCGTTCCAAAAATTCATATGAAGTGATTTTTGTCACATTTCCCCAAATTTGAAGTATTTAATTCCTCATTTTTTGATGATTTTTACATAATAGAATTTTCTTTGGTCATATTTTTGACTTTTATTTAAGGTACCCGGTTTTACCCACCCCTTCCTCAAAAATAGCAATTTTGGGATTTTGTAAAAAATTTGAATTTTAGAAAAAGTTGGACCGAATATCTTCATATCCGGAACAGGACTCAATAGTCTAGTTATGTACAATTACAACCAGTTCATATTTGACAAAATAAGAATTACAGGAGATTCAAAATAATGAAAACAAATTGGGTACCCGGTTTTACCCGCCCTTCCCCTAACCCCAAAAGTTTACTCAAAATCTCAGCTTTCCAACGGTATGGTCATAAAATTGTTTACAGTGGACTAATGGTGTAAAATCCTCGTTCCCGTGCCAAAAACCTTGGATCTTCCAGTAAAAATCAAAGTTTTTCGCAAAAATCGACATTTTTACCCTGAAATGAGTTAGGCAGCCATCTTTTCGTACTTTGTCTCACTGGGTCAAATGATGACACACGACTTATCGAAAAAGCAGTCACTGATATCTTGTCCAATCCAATCAATGACCGATCAGTAGGGAAACTGATCTGCTGCTGGGAAGCTGTTCGAAACCACAAGACCTGAAACAAGTTACTGTACCGCTCCACAGTACGAAAACAGATCTAAATTATGGAAACTGACCAAATTTTTAAAATTATTAAATTTTAATTATTAAATTTATTAATTTTATTTTTTTAATAATAAATTTAATTATTAAATTTATTTTTATTATTAATTTTAGTCCTTATATCATTTTAAAATTATAAAACCCTTTCCAAAAAAAAAACGGATCTACCTCAAAACTGACGATGACAAACTTGTACAGTTTCAAAAACCAATTTTTACAATTTTTAAGCATTTTTCAAGTCAAATTTATTTGTAGAGCCAATTTTATAGCTAAAGCTAAGTTTAAAGTCGTAAGCGGCATCCTATCTATTTGTGAATTCTCTGGATGTCATCAGCTATTGATTTGAAAACTATAAAATTTCCAATTTTCGAAAATAATTTGATGACTAAGTACCTATGTCCCGTTTTCTGAGGTGAGAGAGGTGAAACGGCGCAAAAGTTATACAGTAACCGCTCTACTGCTCGGTTGTGCGGGTTGGGTATAACCTCTACGCCGTGTTGCACTCACGCACCTGAGAGGAATCAATTTCAATCTAGCATTGATGAAAGTATTCAAAGACGAGGTTTTTGAATTTGAATTTTTGAATTTTGAATTTTTGAATTTTTGAATTTTTGAATTTTTTGAATTTTTGAATTTGCCATTTCATCAAATGGCGAATTGGATGAAAAGGAGGAGGGTCTGGTTGTTTCACCATGGATACCAAGTCAACATGAATATCTACAACTTAATGTTACTAGGATTAACAAAGGGGAGTGTGAATTTTGGCTACAGTAAGTTGAACTGACGATGATATTACATCGATCACCCAGTTGATTTCTAGTATTCCGTCAAACGAGAGAGAGGTTAGCTGATCCGACTCCCTCCGTTCCCTCCTGATCACCTTTGGTCCTCCAAGAGACTTCGTTACGAATTTCAGCGCTCTAAAATGAAGATGAAAGTTGGAGTTGAGATTTTCTTGTTCCCAAGAGATAGTAGTTGTGTTTCCTGCTTGCTGTGCGTGATGGTGTTCAGGACCAATTTTTAGACGCTTCGACAACTTTAATTATTAATGAATTTTGATATATTTATGTTAATTGTAAGGTATCTTAGTCAATTGAAATAAATTTACCGACATCTGGGAGACCCATAAGTAACGTAGATCAAGAGCCTTCTCATTACATACCAGATTGTTGTTACGTCTGACTTGAGATTGTCATTGTTGCATGAGTTGCAATGAGGCCGTCAAGAATGCAGATAAGAAGGGAACAATCGTCGACATAACATGGCAGATTCTGGTTTATGCTGATGACATTGCTTTGTTGGGGCGAAGTCTTGATGCTCTGTATGAGGCTTTTGCATGAAGCTGGAAATCCAATGGGTCTACGAATAAATGAAAGCAAAACTGAATAGACCACCAAGACCAAGATACCTCAAGATATCTTCGCCGAGCTGTGTCCAACGGGTGCCCAGAACGGTGACTTTTGGTTTTTATAAGTTCGATGAAGTCAGGTTCTTCACCTATCTGGGGAGCTTGGTCAAGAATAGGAATCAGGTATGAGATATGCTCACGAATAATGCCTGCCATTATTTTATGCTAATACTAGCTGAAAAGCCTCCTAAATGCAGGCAAAAACAAATCGTGGATAATAATAAATCGATACATTGAAGCTCAAAATTGCTATTTCCACCCATCTTCCACATTTTTAATTTTTTTTTTAAATTTCAGAAAAACTCAAATATTAGGAGAGGGATATTACACTGAGTTACACTTCACTCAAGTTGGAATTTTATCCCACGAGATAGCTCTCTCGACCGACTACCCCCCCCCCCCTCCCGACACGTCCAATTCCTTTCGCCTCCCATTCCTCCAACGTGCATACGTACATACATACGTACGGTTGGGGTTTTATGTAATAAGATGAAACCTTTTCCAAACCAAATGAAACCTTTTCCAAACCAAATAAAACCTTTTCCAAGTCAAATGAAACCTTTTCCAAACCAAATGAAACCTTTTCAAAACCAAATGAAACTTTTTCCAAATCAAATGAAACCTATTGAGTGTAGGTAGGTAGGTAACCACTCACATTCAACAGTCAGAAATTTCTCAAACTTGCTTGTTTTCTATTCTACTAAGGTGAGATCTACTTCGATAATCCTATGCCTAAAGTTCATTGAATTTTCATTTTGGCAACTTCTTTGTACGATAGGTACAATTGCATCGATCTGAAATTTGCAGAGTATCTACCTATCTAGGTACCTCATTTCACTCATTTTCTCAATAGGTTTCATTTGATTTGGAAAAAGTTTCATTTGGTTTGGAAAAGGTTTCATTTGACTTGGAAAAGGTTTCATTTGGTTTGGAAAAGGTTTCATTTGGTTTGGAAAAGGTTTCATTTGACTTGGAAAAGGTTTCTTTTGGTTTGGAAAAGGTTTTATTTGACTTGGAAAAGGTTTCATTTGGTTTGGAAAAGGTTTCATTTGATTTGGAAAAAGTTTCATTTGGTTTGGAAAAGGTTTCATTTGGTTTGGAAAAGGTTTCATTTGACTTGGAAAAGGTTTCATTTGGTTTGGAAAAGGTTTCATTTGACTTGGAAAAGGTTTCATTTGGCTTGGAAATGCTATATATAGATCCCTGGTGCGGCCTGTGGTTTCTTATGGATTCCAAGCCAGAGGCTTGGACCATGCTGAGGATGATGCTAGACTGTGGATATTTGAGAGAAGGACTATAAGAAGGACCTATGGAGCGGTCAGGGAAGGCCAAGGGTGGAGAGCAAGACAGAAAGCAGAAATTGATGAATTACTTAAACATGAAGACATAGTCCGATTCGTCAAAGCTGGGTGCATCTGATGGCTGGGACATGTCGACCGCATGCCGGTGGAGGCCTGCCCTTAGAATGATGCTGCGAGCTAGGATGGAAACTAGAAGACAAAGAGGTCCTCCAGGTGGTCGGATCCACGGAGGTCTCAGGCGAGTGACCGAGCCCAGTGGCGGCAGGGAGTTCGGGAAGCCAAGCGCCACATTGGCCTGTAGTGAAGTTAGTTAGTAAGTCTTGAGAATGAAGGATTTTCAAAACAATGCAAGGTTCTATGTTGAAACAAAGGAAGAAGAGAGATATATAAGACGGGGGAAGTCAACTGAATTTTCCACAATTAGGTGATGAAAAAAAAAAAATTGAGATAAAAATGTTAATTTTTTTTCTCCGAGGGGTGGCAAAACTGAGGATAACAAAAGGTTGGAGGGAGAGTGGGGGGATGATATCTTCTCAAAGGAATTTATAACAAGGCCTGGCGTATGCAGTTCATCAAGTGGCGAGTCATTAGCTACGTGGTTGGTTGTTGTTTAGAATATCAGGGCGGGAAGAGAATGTTTTGAAGGATATTGAAGAGGATACGTCCTCGGGGCGGGTCGGGGTCGGTTTGTGCCCGCTGATTAGGTAAAACCGCCTTCTCCATTAAATCTCCATATTAAATCTATTTGGGATGCATAATGTATTTGGAAGGGCTAACGAGGGATTTACCAGAGCTTGAAGCGGCAAAGGCTCCACTTGAAAGGCCTCTTCCATCGGGCAAGTCTCCTCAGAAAATCGAAATTAGAGCGGGGTTGTCTGCATTACATACGTTCCTAAGCGTCTACGTACAAACGTGGGAATTATAATACGTATGTAATATGCATTATGCAACTGGACCGTGAATTTCATGGGAAAGCTCTCAGGAACGCCAATTAGTATTTTATTCATTACCTCGTGATCTCCTAGTAAATAAACCACTAAATTAGAGTAGTGCATGTTTCATGAGGCGATGGAGAATTCCCAAGCACCGCTCGTGGTCCTAGAAATCGATTCGAGAAATCGCGTAGAGATTTATGGAGGGCTAAAACCTTTGCATTTGTGGCTTATCTAGTTATATTATAGAAATATTTATGTCCTCGAGTTTGCTGTATGCCGATGAAGTTCAATTAATTTATTTTATTTTATTTCAAAACGCCGGTCCACGCCATTTTTGGTTTAATATTTTCACTAATGATCCTTTGGAATTGACCAAGAAAAAAAAAGTTTGAGCCCCCTCAAAATTTGTTAATTTACGTTTCAAGGTACGTAGAATCCGAAAATAAAATTTTCCGTCCGTCCGCCGTACGCGGTACTTTCCCCACTTAGCATTGACCGATTTTGATGAAATTTTGTATGTGGGCTCCATTTGGGGTCTAGTTGTGCCCCGCAGATTTTGGTTGATGTAGGTCACTTCTAAGGGTTGAAAAATAGGGGTTGAAATTTTGAAAACGCCTTAACTCAAAAAATTTCGACATAAAAGTATTGTTTCTTCATCAATTTAAGATAGGTAGTATAGAAATTTTAGAATTCTTAGAGACCACGCGGAGCCCTGTAGGACAAATGGACCTTGTTATGCAAATACCTGGTAAGCGACAAAAGTCGATTTTGAGAAAAACGCGTCCAAAGTTTTTACGAGTATAGACGTTGTTTTGGTAGTTGGCATGGGAATTAAGAGGTCAAACTTCGTCTCGGGGTTTTTTGGTGTGTTCTTTCCAGCTATTCGGTCAAAATGTAAGAAAAATGTCTGCAAGTATCATTTTTATGCTTACCTGGTTTTTGAAAAAATTACCAAGAGCAGAAACCTAAATTGCAATAACCTGGTAAGTGCCAATTTGTCGCTTACCTGGTTTTTGCAAAAATCACCCAGAGACCAAATCTAAATTTTGAAAACCTGGTAAGCGCCAATGTGTCGCTTAACTGGTAATTACGAAATTAATTGAACAGAAAATAGAACATTGATAACAGGATAAGTGCCAGTTTGTCGATTTCCTGTTTGTTGTCACATCAGAAAGAACAGAGACTTTACCAGGAAAATGTCACTCCTAACCTTCTACTGAGAGTGCACGAAAAAAAAGAAAGCATGATGGTCACCGAATTCATGTAAGTACTTGTACTTACTTGAAAATGTTTATAAAAAGATAGTAGATGATAACAAAATAAATTTGGTTATAACTAACAGGTTCTACGCCATTGATATAGTTCCCTCTCCCTCGATTGATACGTTTTGTGATAGTCAGGGCATAGCTAAATCGTGTCCCTTGTGAATTATGTAATACCTATAGGTACGTAAAACCGGTAGCTCGCCACAATCCACGGATTCGAGCTCCGAATTCGATAGGCAGATAATAAGTCAGACAAGACGGAATCTTTAAAAACGAGAAAACTTTATTAAGAAATCATATGAAATGTATACTAAAACTAAAGGTTTAAAATTGTTCGAAGGTTGACTCTTGGTGACTCTTGATGACTCCAGTCCTCGAATTCGGGAGAGAAGTCCAATTCTTCCACGTCAAACCCATCTAGGTAGGTATATCATCTTTGATCAAGGGAACCCTGGTAAACGACGATCTCTGGCGGTTACCAGGTGTTTGCGTAGCTACTGTAGTGACCAATTGGTGCTTACCTGGTATTTGCAATGAAACCTAGTGGCGCTTACTAGGTATTTGCGAAATAAAATTCAACATTTGGCGCTTACCAGGTTTTTGCAAAATAAAAAACCGCGGATACAAGGCTTGTCGCTTACGTACGTAATAATTTAATTACTTTTAATAAACGTAACTGAATGAAACCACTCCAGAATCGCAGATCTTGACGAGCTGAATCCAACGATACCAAAAACTCGATTTTCGATTTTTGTCGCTTACCAGGTATTTGCATAACTAGGTCCAAATAGGGATGGCATATCGAATGAAATATATCTATATACTGGTCAAACGATACATCGTCAATGAGATATCGATACCTACGATATATCAGAGAAAACATATCGATATTCCGATGTATCTGAAGATCTAACTTGGAAAAACTTGTTGAAGCAGATCCGTGAGTTAAAACGTTTAAAAGCAATACAAACATCATTTTGGAAGAAATTTATCGATGTACTCGACAAATCGGAAGATTTACTTGGAAAAACTCTTCGAAGTTAGTATTCAACCATCAAAAGTTTCATGGTTTACGTTTCAAGATATGTAGGGATGGTAAATCGAGTGAAATACATCGGAAGATCTACTTGAAAAATCTAATTGAAGTAAGTTGGTAGGTGACTTGAAACGTTACGTACATCATTTTGGAAGAAATACATCGATATACTCGACATATCGGAAGATCAACTTGGAAACACGGTCGAAGTGAGTATTTGACCTGCTTTAAAAAGTTATTGGGTATGAATTATCGAAATTATCTTACCTAGTTGAAAAAGTGCGAAAATATCATGGTTGTCAGAGCACTACGTCAGTAGCAAATTATTTTTGAGGTTGCAAATTTTGGGATAAACTACTCTCAGGGATCCTAAATAAAAATATAAAAAATCATAAATACCCTCACCATAGCAATATTTCATTAACTTATAAATTGCTTCAACTCGTATAAGTATGGTTTTTATATAAAATCAATTCAATCCAAAAATATCGATAATCAATAATGAAAAAAATTATTTATTTATAATAAATTTAACGTATTATTATTGACTAATTTATTTGTTATTTATCTATTGCATTATTTAATGATGCAAGTTTTAAAAGCAATAATGTTTTAGAACAGCTTTTCCTAGTTAAAAAATAATCAAGTTTGAAGATTTTACCCTAATAAGATGATCTTTAGAGACGAAGAAGAAAATTTGGAAAATCATAACTTACCTAAGTAGGTACGTGGTTTACCCATTAGGTACTTTTACATTTGGATGATTATCAAATAGGTTTTCACGTTTTTCTTTTCTCGTATTTTCTTACTCTAGAATCATGAAGTAGGATGAAAAATTATGAACTGATAAAATTACAGTTTTTTAATTCATGAACGTAGAATTTAGGTCGTTGAAAACAAATCAGCCTTGGAAAATGCAGTAGGTATATATTATAAAAAATAATGTTCAGGGACGCTCTGGAGAAATAAGAGTTTGGAGAGTTTCCCCTTTCATACTGTTTCTCTCTTGGGTGAGGATTTGCCCTGCTTTTGAGAAGAGACGTTCTGAAGGTACACAGCTATACGAGATATGGGTAACTTTTGTTTCAAATTCAATGGTTCAAATCCAGGAGTAACGGAAAACGGAAACAATGTATGGATGGATGGAAGAAGTGAAAACCCAAGAATGTTTGAGTTTTCCCATACACCCAATTACTGCCTTGGGCTGAGCCATGGTAGACGTGGACGCATTCAACAAAAGTTAGACAAAGAAACATGTTAGTTGCTGTTGTTAGATGCAACTTTGAGCCCAAAGATCCATCCTGGTATTTAGAAAGAATAATGAAAAAACTTTGGTAGTAAAGAAATGCACACTAAAAGTGTTTGAATTGAAAAACGTCTGAAAGAGGGTGTGGCACATAGCTTCCTCCCATATTCCATAACCCGATTATATAGATGATCCGATGCATAGTAGTTAATCTCAAAACACCAATCTCTAAGTACCTTTCACTACCCTCATAGGGGACCATCTACACGCTAATCTGGACAATCCTACAAAATTTCATCAAATTCGGATTAAAAATGTAAGTGTTATAGCTGTTACAAGGATTTTACGTTTGCGCATGCGCAGATGCTTCTGTAAATGTTAGGGCCTTGATTTTCATAGGAGACCATCTAAATACTAATCTGTAACATCCCTGAAAATTCCATTGGAATCGGATGAAAAATGTAGAAGTTATGGCTGTTACAAGGAATTCACGTTTGCGCATGCGCAGTCGCTTCTATCATTCCAGGGATGATGCTTTTCATAGGGGACCGTCTACACAGCAACTCGCACAATCCCTGGAAATTTCATAGACATCGGACAATAACTTCGTATAGTTATGCCCGTTACAAGGAATTCATGACAGACACACAGAAAGACAGACAGACAGACACGGAACCAAAATTGTTCAGAAAGGTCTAAAACGCGAAACGCGATTGAAAATTTTGATTTTGGAGAACTTTTTTTTTCATCCTTGAAAAGTGAAAACAAAGCTTCCGCTACCTTGGTAGACTCGGAAGCAAAAATATCGACACAAAATAATCGATAATCGATGAATATCGGAAGACTTAACATCGATAATCGGAGGCGAAATATCGATATTTCGATATCTTCTATATATATATATACATAAAACGCCAACCGTACGTACGTATGCATGAGGGGTTGGAGGGGTCGTGGGAGGGGGGAGAGTCGGCGGAATCGGAGACAACGCGGAGTTGGGGGCGGGAGGAGACGGAGTAGTTGGGGACGGGAGGAGTCAGAGGATTTGGGGGCGGAGGAGTCGGGGGCGGGAGGAGTCGGAGGGAGTGGGTGGAGGAGAGAGTCGGAGGAATCGTTTTTGCCTACTTTTAGTAGGCTTTTCAGTTAGTTATCGATAATCAATTTGCATCCCTACTACGCGAGACTCTTCTATCAAATATTGCAAGTTTGCGAGAACCTTTGTATTTGTGGGCCGCAAATTAATACGAGTCGTACTAGTGTGTACGGGGCTTTACACCCTGTATACCTCCTGACACATAAAGTAACCATCGTCGTACGAAATCGAGCCTCTAATAAATAAGCGTTGCATGAATAAGCGAAGAGACAGCCACGAATACCGAGCACGACGAGACCGTACAGGTACGGAGAGCCTCCTACTCTCATGGGGAGGGGCGAAAATGGAAAATGTCAGTGGCAGAGAAAAGGAAGTAGTGGCGCTGCGAGGGGTGGTTTGGGGGTCCTGTTGTATTATTCATAGTTGGACTCCTTCGTTCCCCTTAGAACGAGTAATGGGGACTTTTGAGGGTAGCTTATCCATTATTCCTTATGGCGCTTTTTTCCACATTCGACTAAAAAGAAGAGAAAAATCGCGACGGGGGGGGGGAGTATTAACGAATGAACACGTTCCGACATGACTGACCACCCACGTTTTTCCTCTTGGCGGGGTTTTCCACGTTTCCCTCGGACTCCTTTTTCGTCCTAACAAAAGGTTTTTGAGTGGGCAAAACAAGTCGAGGGGACGACGGAAAACGGTTGGTCGAGTTGAATGTCTTTTTTTCTTTCGATCGACAGGACAGATGGGAGTTTTTGGACAGTCCTCGGCCCTCCTTGTGTAGTTTATTATTACGTGCCAATGGCACGACATTATACCGAAGCAACTTCCGGCTCGATTTGGGTGGTGGATGTGTCTGAAAGCTCTTTTGTAGGTATTTCATAACCCTCTCAACTTATGTAACAGAACTGTAACAGAGCCTATTGAAAGCTATAGTAATACGAATTCATAATATGCATAATATTTGTTTTCGATAATTCGATTGGAAAACCTTCAACGTTGCCTAATGTCCGCTCGGGACCTGATTCACCCTGTGTTTAACCCTAATTGGACCAAGGTATGAAGATGTTAGGAGTCCATGTTCACGTTCTTCTCGTCTCCACAAACTCATAGAGTACCCACACGGCTATTGTTGGTTTTTTTTCGATTTTCAGTATACCATACCAACGTTTTTCAATTTCAAGTTTTTCAATTTGAATGGAATTTTTCTAAATGGCGGCCAGAAATTCGGTTGTTTTTACTGAAAAAATCGCTCTTTTTAAATCGTTATGAGTTTTTAGGCAATTTTATTCAGTTCAAGCATGATCATGCTGTCAGTTTATATTTTTAACTCCACCGTAGACGGGCCCAAGCCCGTGGTTCAAAAGGAGGAGAGAAAATAAAAAATGAACATGATATCGACCACAAAACTGAAGATTTTATGAAAGAAATGTTGATTTTTCCTCTTGAAATGTTGTCTTCCTTAAATCGGATGACACCCAGTGATTCAGCGTTGAAAAATGATGAAAAAACATGTGCCACACTTAGGGTTCTCCAAAACCTAATTTTCGCGCCATTGTGGAGTTGCGCAACTTAGAGCGTTCAAAAAGCCAGGTTGCGCGCAATGAAACGAATCGATTCGGGTATGAATTTTTCATGAAATTTGACGTAAAATCCGAATCTGTAATAAAAAAAGGGGGGGTTCCATTTGAAAAAAGAAGTTAATGTCAATTGCGCACGATTGCGCGCAACTTTTTTGCACAAAAGTATTTTTCTTGAGATCCTCACAAAAAATCATGAAGAATTGCGTTAGTCGGAATTTTTTACGCTGTATTTTGCGGAAATGAAGGGGGGTGTAACCTTTTCGTGAAACACCCTGTATAGACTGAAAGTTTCACACCAAGCGTCGTCGGCAGACTGAATATATATACATTAATATAATTTTTATACATATATATGTGATTTTTGGAAAAACTTCAGGGATCGTTCCAGAATGTTCCAAAATGGATTTCAGTGAAAAAATTTTCCGAAAAAGTCCATTCTAAAAATTTTGAGGCCATTGCATCATTTTCCTTGAAAATTCGCTAAAAATGATCTGGGATTGCTAGAACTCTCCTGGAAGATTGGAGCTCTGGTGCAAGTGATCTCGGGGTCAAAAAGAACGACTTCTATCACGATAAAACTGACAAAATTATGTCCGTAATTATTCCGGTTTCTATCTAGATCACCTACAATTGGAGAGCTGGTGAGTATTTAGTAAAAATGGCAAATAAAGATGTGTAATCCTACTGTCCTCACGTACGGTGTGTGAACTACCATGGAGCCTCCAGCTTTTGGTGACACTTCCAGAGGACATCCACCATCGTTATGGTAATGATTGTAATACTGTACTCCTACTATATTTAACTCTGTAATCTATTGTAGTTGACCGGTTATTCTGTCTCGGCTTGATTGCGATTAAACTCGAGGCACCGCGTCTAATTGGGAACCACGGGCCCCCTGCTTGCATGTTCACTCGAAAAGCGGTTGATTTGAAGCCGGAGAAAAGAAATTTGCAACATCACAAGGGCAGGAAAGGAGGAACCTTGTGATTGCTAGGAGCCAACAATTACAAAGACTTAAGTTGGTGTCAGTCAATTAGGGCCGGAATGCGTGGAAAGGGGAAGCTAATTGTTGTAATCAGACGAGGAAGGGCGGTTGCGAGGGTCCCTCGGCCCTACGGGGGTCGTGTAATCAAGGCATGGAAGACCCGTAGATGGAAAACCGGGGTAGAAAAAAATTGAACCCTCCTCTCCTACTCACCCTAGCGATCCCTCAGGGCTGAAATTCCCCTCTTTCGCCCTCCCCAAGTTTCTCTTTTCTCCACTCTTTTTCAACTGCGCCAATTTTTCAACATTTTTCTCCTCCTCCCTTAAAGTTGATAGATTCTCAGCAGAATGCTGACGCGAGGGAACAAACTATCGAGTTTATACCAGGAATACCACAAATCGTCCAAATGCAAGCACCTCCTCGAGCACTTAGTCATCTGGAGCGAATATCTTCGGGCACACATAACTGGAATTTTTAACTCGTAAGTAATAATTACTTAATTATTACTTTTATGTATACTTAAATTATTAATTTTATGTATTAAATTATTAATTTTATGTATACTTGAGATCATGAAATAATTATTATTTCATGATCTCAAGTATACATAAATATATTTGCTACATTTTGAAGACGATACATCCTCTAATAAAGTAAGACAGTATCTATGTACAGTAGGAGTAGGACAATACAAACAGTTAGACGGTATTACAGTAATATAGTAAGTAAGTAGTGGGTAGTAATAAGATAGTAAGTACACCAGGACAGTTCATACAGTAAGACATTACGTCTGGTGTAGCTACGGTCGCTGGGGCGGGCGTTATTGGGCGGTAAAATTCGGACCGAATTTTGCGGAGGTCGTGGGTTCAAGTCTCATCGCTGGCAGCGTGAGTGTTTGTGCGTCCTAGGCTCTCATCGCCCCCTTTGTCCCTACGCAGGGCGGTGAGGCAATGGGAAGCCACGAGCGAAATCGTCAGAACAAATTCTGATCCTCTCTTTGGAAGACAGCTGATGAGGTCCACGACTACGAATGGCAGTAGGACGGAAATCCAACCTGAAATGGTTGTTTACTTTACTCTACATCACGAACGGTAAAACCGATTTCCACAGTAAGTAGAGTGGGACAGAACATACAATATTGTTAGGAGGAAACAACAATCTTCAGGCAATATTTCGCAATGTATTTTTGAACACAACTTATTCCAACAAATCTACAATCTAATCATGGAAACGAGAATTTTAGGATAATTTGTCTCCAAGCTTCTTAACTGTCCACAAACACAACAAGAACGTAGTAACTTCCCAACATCACCCTCTTCCTTATTCAAGTGGCTCCGCATCTCTCCCCCTTTGAACTTGATAGCAAGTATGGCCGAAGGCGATCCACATGCACCACTACCTTCCTGCGTTTAGGCGCCACCACTCTCACGATTACATCAGAGATGCACTTTAAGATCTTGCATGGTCCGATCCAGGGACGCTGAAGTTTAGGGGAGCGGTCCATATATCGCCGAGGGTAATGTAACCACACTTGATCTCCCACCTGGAAGTGACTATCTTTGGCGTGCTGATCATACCGGCGCTTTGCATCGGCAGCCACTTTTCCCATAGTCTGGCGGGCAATGTCGTGTGCTTCCTGTAATTGCTCCCTCAACTTCATTGCAAACTGTGTGCGGTTCATGCTCTCAGGACCCACACCGGTAATCAAATCTGCAGGCACGGTCAATTCACGTCCAAACATCAACAGTGCTGGAGAGAACCCAGTCGACTTGTGGACAGAAGCACGATAAGCGAGAAGTGCAACAGGAAGTCTCTGGTCCTAGTCTTTCTGGTGGTCTGCTACCATTTTAGAAAGCATTTCACACAGAGTTCGGTTGAACCGCTCAACTAATCCATCGCTTTGGGGTCGTAATGGCGTCGTTCGAGTCTTAGTTATGCCAAGGATTGTCATGACCTCTTAGAAAACATTAGATTCAAAGTTTCGCCCCTGATCAGTATGCAATTCTAGAGGAATACCGAATCTGGAAAATACGTTGTGCATGAGGCCTTCTGCAACTGTTTCTGCCTTCTGGTCAGGGACTGCAAACGCTTCCGGCCATTTTGTGTAGTAGTCCATGACCACGACCATGAATCTGTTTCCCTTGTGCGACTGAGGAAAAGGGCCCACTACATTTACAGCCAGACGTTCGAATGGGGCATATGTTTTTAGCGGAGCATGGTTGGGTTTCTGCCCTTTTTTTCCTCTTTGACCACATATTGCGCATGCCCTACAAAAATCTCTTACATCCCTGTGGAGTCCCACCCAGTAAAATCTGCGATGCACCTCTGTAATGGTTCTCCTGTAGCCGAAATGACCCAGTTCGTGAACTCTTTGAAGTACAGCTTCCCTAAGCTGTCCAGGGACAACAATTTGTCTTTTAGCCTTCTTATAGCTCCATTCTGATTTTCAAAAATGCGGTAGAGTACACCCTCCTCAAGTTCCAGGGAGTCAAATGCAGCCCACAAAATTTTTTTAGGATAATTTGTCTCCAAGCTTTTTAACTGTCCATAAACACAACAAGAACGTAGTAACTTCCTAACAATACTATAATATGTACAGTAAGACCAGACGTACAATAATACAGTAGAATATACTCATGTAAGACACCATGTACAGTTAGACCGTTTGTAGAGTTAGATTATACGTGCAGTAAGACAGAACATACAGCAATACTGTACGTACAATGAGTGGGCAAAGAGGCCCCACTGAGGATGATTACCTATCCAGATATCAGTTATTTGTAAAATCCTTAGCATCAAGGTTTTCAATCGGATGAAAACCTAAATTGTTAGGAAGATTTATTTGTCAACGTAAGTTCGTGTGACTGATTGAATTTCCCAACCCTCGTGTTGTTCGAACTTCCGATAAGCTCGTAGTTGTCGAACTAGTCACGAAAGAACAGCCAGCTCTCAACCACTGCTCGTCGTTATGCTAAGTGAAGGCTAACAAGGATGTAAAGGTGTTAAAACCACTCAATTAGAATTCAAAAACCCTAAAACTCGGTCTCTCGATCGTGTTCCAAACGCCCCTCGTGGATATTATTTAGACATGCCTCCTTTCAGAGTAACCCCTTTTCCAGATAACCCTCTCCGCTGTACTCCCTCACCTACGCCCTTTTCCGGGTGTTATTTCTGGATGCCTTCTAGATTATTCAATGGAACTGCCTGGTCGACTGCTGACGATGGGGCGTACGATCACGCGAGCCCACTTGGGACGGTTTGTGCCCAACTTGTCGGAAACTTCTGGAGTGTCTTACGTTCGATAAATTACCTATCCGAGGGGTGGCAACTTTGTCGCATGCTAAGTACTTGAGGCACGTCTCTTGAGATATCTATTTACTCGTATTAGAATTATTCCATGAATCGTAGCCTAAGGGGAGCCCGGGCGGAAAGGTTTGACACACACCGCTGATTTGGTCACTCTCATTCTTCTCAGGAAGTTTTGAACTAAACCAAATATTCTGACGGTAACAGACGAGGCAGTGGAGGGTCTCAGTCAGTCCCCGTTCGTTCCTTGTCCCGGCTCAGTATTTCGTGAAATTGAAGGGGCAAAAACTTGAAAAGTTGTACCTAAATTTGAAATTTTAAAGGAATTCAGAAATTCATTCGTGCACGACCCTTGGGAATTGAAAAACTTAAATATTGCCGCTGGAATCACAATCGAACAATAATAATTATTATTGGCATTTATTGCCAGAGAAAAATTAGAAAAACCATTCATTCAGTTATGTTTTCCCCATAAAATGTAGCTAAAGTTGACATTTTAAAGGCTTTTAGAAATTCATTAGTGCGTAGGCTTTGGGAATTGAAAAACTGAAAGATTCCCGATGGAATCATGAAAATCGAACAATAATTTCTAGAGAAATATGGGAAAAACTGTTCGTTCAGTTTGGTTTTTCCCATATTTCTCTGGCAATTATTGTTGTGTTATTGGATTTTCATGATTCCAGCGGCAATATTTCAGTTTTTCAATTCCCTAGGGCCATGCACCAATGAATTTCTAAAATCCTTCAAAAATTCAAATTTAGGTACAACTTTTCAAGTGTTTGCCCCTCCAATTTTATGAAATACTGACCCGGAAAGAGGAATGAACGGCGACCGACTGAGACCCCCTTAAGAGATCTGAGCCACTCGATACCACTGAAGAGAAGTGTGTAATGTGATGTGGAAGTAGGCAGTGATCTATGAAACACAGAACTGCGATTAGTACATATAAAAAAGAAATTACTTGATGTACAAATTGTATTCATAAACAGATCATATAAATAGATCTCGACTAGGGGGGTTTAGTGTTGTTCCGATATACTCGATACGTGGTATCGAAGTCTTGGTACTGATATCGGTCCTGGTATCAATACGAGATCAAAACTTAAGTACTCGATACCACGAGTATCATTCGATACTTCCTACTAAGTAGTATCTTTCCATACGAAAATGAAAAGAATGATAATGTATTTATCAATGAAGTTGTCCTAAGTTGAGACTCCCAACCTGATACCGAGTACACAGGGTGTCCCATGTTAAGGACCGAAAAACTTCGGGAGTCAATTCTACAACTAATTTCAATGGGAAAATGTCTTTTTGCATTTGATAGGCATATAACCATCGCAATATTTTGTTCCCAAGTAAGATTAAAGTATTATTATAATTATTATTTTTACTTGATTTTATAAATCAAGTATGCCCGGTATGTGTCCGTCTTTTTTCAGATAAGTGGGTTTTTAAAATCTTTTTTCAAGTAATTGAGTGGGATTTCAATCTAATCTTTTTTCCAAGTTATAAGATTTATATTTTTTGAACAAGATTTTTTTTGTAGTGCAAAACTTAATTATTTATAGCTAACCTGCTTATTAGAAATTAAATAAAAATAATACGAATCAAACAATACAAACCCTCAATTTTTAGAAGATAGGTGGGGGGAAAATCACGTTGACACTGCAAATTTTTCCATCAATCAATTAAAAGTTTAAATTTAGTACCTAATTTGAACAGCAACTTGTATGTAAAATCGTTGTGATTGAAGATAGTGGAAGAAGTGTTTCCCAAGACACCCCAAGTTTTATCAAAAATAATAAACCAAAATCAATTAAAAACGCTGAAATTGTTTCAATCTCAAATCTGTGCTCTAGTGCATAATAAAAAAAGATTTTGAATAATACCTATTTATAATTATAATTGCTATACAAACTGAAAGAATGAATCACCTTGTTTTTTATTGTTGTTGTAGATTTATAAATTTATTAATAACGGTCTGGAATTTCTTTCTTAGCCCTTTTTCTTGGTTGCCTGTTATAAGTCCCCCAGTCATTCGTCGCCAAATACTTGGAGCTAACTAGGTGCTATAAGTTTACCAAGACGAAAAGATGTGCAGCAAAAAATCCCTTTTTACTTCCAGCCCCTGTAATGCCATCATATTCCAACGTAGCTCCATGATATGCACATGACTGTCTGTTCGGTGTTTTTTTTACGGTTGGAGGCCCTATATATACCTATTGTATTTCAAAATCAATCCCCTTATCTTTTAACACATTTATAGAGGGTAAGTGTACCTTTTATTTTACCTTCTATCTTTTACCTCTGTGATAATAACACTAATTCCTACCCGAACCCTTTCATAGAGCCTGTTGAAGACTACTCAAAGTGTCAGAAACGATTTCTTTCATGTCACACTAAATGTCATTATAGAGATAAGTACTCATATAATTGGAAATCAACTAGCAATCATCCTGCACCAGACATACTCGTACATCGGAATTTTTGGAAAAATTAATCAGATCGTGAGAGACAAACACATTTGAGCAGATCATAAGAATAACGATTGTAAGAGCGCTATTACAAAACATTAATTTCAAAAGTTCCCTACCTCCAACGGTGAGGAGGCAAAATGCCTTTCAGGCACCAACACCATACGTACTTCGAACCCTAACACTAACAAAAATTACATGTTGTCTAACTCAATGAGTCCTCACTCGGTGGACGAACTTCAATCGCGAAAGGTCGTTGACAAAGTCGACTCGACAGAGCAGATTATTCGAATGCTCCAGTATATGAAGACTTCAACTGAGTTTTGTCAGGCTTTGGAACTAATCGAAACGTTCATATGTGATTTAAATGGATTAGGGCGGCTGTCACCTCCGAATTGGACTTGGCTTTCGACGGATTAGAAGTTTCGATTGACACGAAGCCATCTGTAATCTCTCTTGAGCCGGAGGAAACCGTTGTTCCCCGCCAGTTCCATCGGAGGGCGAAAATGTCGGGTATTTCCTGCCGAGAGATTTCGATAATATTTTTCTTAAAATGATGGAAAATTAACAAATCAATCACAAACTAATTAAAGACTGAAAAAATAGAATTATGATAAGTACCCTCAATTTCGGATCACGTCTGGAACCAAGGATAACACAAATTCAACTTCATACTAAAATTTGAACGTGTTCCAAATTCACAAAACACAACGATCACAACTGCATTTCAGCCTCATAAAAATTATACACAGTGTATTGGTTGGTTGGCAGACGATCAAATATGTCAATCTAGAACAAACTAACTTCCAGGTTCGTCCGCCAGGATAGACAGAAGATGCACAACTGTGTGTCTTCACTTCTTTAAGCAATCGTGACATTACAAAGCGATTCCAAAACAAAGTAGGTACTCCAGTCATGCGTTGATGCGGATCGGTATTCAGTCAGTGATGACATCCATAAGGACCTCGAAGTTCCCACAATAGATGAAATTTTCAAAAATCAAGCAATAGCCCATCATTAGAGGCCACAAGGTCATACCAATGAGTAGGCTGTGAAGTTGCTGGAGATTGATGATCTACTACTACTACTAATACTCATGTGGCTAAAAAGACGAAAACCTCACGATGTACGGCAGTAGGGAGTGATGTCTTCATTAAAATGTTCAGTGAGTGAATCTAGTTCGTCTAAAGACACTAAATAGCCGGAAATTGTGAAGGTGTGCTATGTACCACACTTTCATTTCAATCAAAATAATATTACTATATTTATTCGTTGTCATAGGAATGTTGCTAATAGTTTGAATTGTACTTGGTGCAATAAATGGTTGGCGGGGGGGGGGGGGGGGTGCACCAGGTAAGTAAAAAAAATGGATTTTTACAGGAGAGCATTTCAAAGTTTAAAATTTTATTCCTGATTCAGGAATCCACAATAATTTCTTCACGAAAGTATCCCAAAACCGAAATCATAGCTCGAACTGCCCCTCAAATTACATCTGAATAGTAAACTCAATGGTTTTTAAAAAATTGTCGAGTTACCTGGTTACGTGCAGTCTAATTTCCATGCTTACTTGGTTAAGAGCAACCAAATTTTCAGACTGAACAGCACACCCACCATAAAAAAAACCTACTTGACTGGTTAAACACAATTTATTACACTGGGAAAAAGTAGGTGAACTCAGTAACCGGTCCGTTCTCGAAACATAAATTTCGGGAATGAGAGTTAACCGAATAATCACTAACGCCCTAGCCGATAGGATGCGTGGTAGACTTACGCTGATACTCGCAAACGAAAACTGACACAAAATAACGCCTACAGTGAAGATATCTCGATTTTCACCAAAAAAGACTTACCTGGTCCCCCCCCCCACCAGCCAAATATCAATTGAGAAATGAAAGTCCATTCTAAAAATTTTTATTTCATTGTAATAGCCTGATTTTCTTCGAAAATACCCTGATGTCCCAGTTTTTTGCTGGATATGAAGCCCAAATTACGCAATTTGGTGAGAAAAAATAAAATCTCCCGAGTTGGGTCCATTTAAGGTCTGATGGCTGAAAGTGGAAAACATGGAACATGCTTCAACCAACAATTCTCCAACACTGAATTTAGCTAATCTTGTCATTAGATTGGCTACCAGTGAAATTTGAGCTTCGTGGGGGCTCTCGGAGCGAACAGCTTCCCATTCGAATTTTGCAGTTTCTGAGAGCAACCCTGTGAAAATTCGTGACACGTAACACACTAGCTTTCCATACTTATGTAACGCACTTGCGTTCGACACTTATCCGCGCAATCCCTGAAAATTTCATCGATATTTGTAAATAATTTCGAATAAATTTGCCCAAGGATTTGTCACACATTTGCAAAAGGATTTCATGACAGACAGGTAGACACAGAACCAAAATTGATCGGGAAGCCCTAACACGTAAAGCGGGAGTGAACATTTTGATATTGGAAAACGTTTTTTCGTTTCGACTTTGAAAACTTAAAAGAATGCTTCCGTTACTTTGGTAGAGGGTCGGGAGGTCCGGTACAGCCGCGATCGCACGGGCATGCGTTTCTGGGTGCGAGAAACGAACCGTGTACTACGGGAGGTGGTGCGTTCAAATCTTGGTCCTGGGGGGTGTTTTCGAGCGTTCGGGGCTCTCCGCCTCCCTCGTCCCAACCAGGGATAGGCAATGCGAAGCCAAGAGCGAAATCATTAGAAAAAATTCTTCCCTTTGGAAGACAGCTTATCACGTCCGCGAGGTCAAGAATGGCAGTAGGACGATAATCCAACCTGAAATGGTTGTTTACTTTACCTTGGTATACTCTGAAGCAATAGTTTTTCAAGAGTGGAGTTGACATATATGCCCAAATTAAACCTTAGATCCAAATGGTAGTAATGGACCAAAAATAGGGACCAGAACGGTGATCTTCAAAATTTCAAGAACCCTAGAATCTACGAAACAACAAGTAGCTACAAGGGCGCCGAAGCCAGTTTTATAACAAGCTAAACGCATTTCCAAGGTGCCGCTCCCTCAGGCCAGTTATATTCAATTATGTTCTCCAAGAAGTTCCACGAGAATTACCGAACAAGTAATGCATACGAATTCCCCCTTTCAAACGGTCGAGTGAGAGAAGAGCTCCTCCCTATAAAATTATACAAGACCAGGCACAACAACCTCCTCCTACCTCCTACCGTTCCCTCCCTCTTCCGAAAAGTAATCACTTTTTAGTTACGTAACAGGGCGAAAGAAAAGCTCCGCGGGGTAGGAGGAGAAGGGTTAAATGGGAGGGGTAACGGCGTAGCGATGCAAAGAGCACTTTGCCGAAGGAGAGTTTGCCATGGAAGTTTTGAAGGACCAACGAAAACTTTATTACCCCTTGTTGAGAAGGTATCGGTAGTGAAAGACTTTTATCATTATTTGATGCCATTATGGAGGGCTGTAGTGAAGGGAGGGATCGAGCGTATAGTTGTAACGGCATTAGGAGCAAATTAGGTTGGCTCGGTTGAAGACGCCGATAGTAAACCTTAAACCTTAACTGATTAAATCCGGGCGATTAACCTGTGGAAGAGGAAACCGGGGAATTGATCGGAATGGATTTCGGGAGGGCGGAGGTGAGTGGAAGGTGGTTTCAGGGGGGTGCGCGCCTCAACGGGTTTCCTGTGTTCGAGAGCGGAACTTGCGGCGGCGGAGAAGAAGGGTGGATTCTGGATTCGATTGAGTCGATACATCAAGCGAAAACCTCATATTTGCCAAGATATATTGATTTTTTTCATCCAAACTGTATTACATTAGGGCGAAATTACTAAAAAGGACGTGGCTAGCAAAGAACGATTCGCACAACTATCTTTATTTAGGAACTCTAATCAGAGAGATAACATGGAGCAAGCAGTTTAAACAACTGCGCTCTGTATTGCTGTATTTACGGACTGATACTTAAGTGAATATTAACAAAACAAAATAGTAATCTCCATTAAAATGAAATCATATCATCGAATCGTATAAATTCAAAACAAAATTAAACGTCACTGAACCATAAACAAAATTTTACTAGGCTTTTAGCAATTACTGTAATCATTCATGTTTGAACCAGTTGGGCTGATTCACCAGTCGACCACTTCGGGTTAAAACCCCACACCTGACTCCATGTATTATATTAGGGCGAAATTATTAAAAAGGACGTGGCTAGCAAAGAACGATTCGCACAACTATCTTTATTTAGGAACTCTAATCAGAGAGATAACATGGAGCAGGCAGTGTAATTAACTGCGCTATCTATTGCTGTATTTACGGACTGATACTAATGTCACACAAACATCAATACATAATTCAAAACAAAATTAGGATACTTGTTAGGTCGAAATCATAACCCTGATTGGGTTAAAGTTACCTACTACCATGAGCGTAAAAAGGAAGTGTTTAGGTTACTCCGAAGCTCTTGTTTGTCCATAATTCTAGAAAGCGATCTATCGATGACGACGCATCGATAAATCGCATTGACCGCTCCTCCAGTAGATTCGTTTTATCCTCGAGACTCAATAATCGATTATTTTCGATATCAAACATAACCTTCTCAACATAACCTTCTCTGACCCGATCAGCTGGTCGTGAAGGGGCGCCATTTGCGCTCCTATCCAGCAAGGTTATTCTGTTTACATACCAAGTTTCTTGGTATGTAAACAGAACGATGGTGATAATATTCTTTAAAAGCAATTATGTAATCGTTATTATTATGTCTCCCTTGTGGTCTCAGTATGTGTGTTCACTCTCAGTTCACTCTTTCAATTTTGAAATTCAGGAGATGAAGTGCATATTTACATCGATCATTTACTAATTGAACTTCAAAACAATCACGCAAATTGGTTCGAAATTATCTTCCTGGGAACTTCGTACAAATCAAAACACTTGGACACAAACAAAAACATTTCGTGAAGCTCGTCCAATGAGGGTAGGTATTCTATTATTACTACCTAACCACTGATGACTGAAGTAACGTAAGCACATTAAAATGTGATGTATTTCTATTCTTACCGGTGATGAAATGCCGAGAACAGGTTGTAGGGAGATAGCAGCTTCCAGGAAGAGTACAGGTGGTTCCAGACAACTCAAAATTTTCCAAAACCCAAAATATTCAGTGTTGGAGTGATAATGCTCACTGAAGTTATATTTATGGGAACAAGTCTCATTCACTTGTCAAAATTAGATGAATAGTTTAGAGGATTCACACAAGAGAAAGTAGATAAAATTGGAAAACGTTTTTCTGAGAACTGGTTGGCAAGGGAACAATAGAAAAAGGGTCCTTCAACATGGCTGCCAGCAAAATCCAAGTTTCCAAGCAGCGTTGTCATGAAGCTTATGTTGAATTAGAAGATTTACAGCGTACTTAACCCGGAAATTACAATAATTTTACAACATAAGACAATGTTTTTAGTGTTTAAATAAAGTATTTGATAAATATAATACTATAATATTAAGAGAAATAATATTTCTCTCATTATTATGCATATTATGCAATCAGGCATACCTAGATGTAAAACAACAACTACATCCATGTACATGGATGTAAGATAGCATATCCTGTATGGAGATTGATGGCAAAAACTGTTCTATGGTGATAAGACTGATAACGGTAATGTAAAATTATGAAGGATGTGAAAATGTGAGTTTTGTTTATTGGAGGATGGTTTGTGGAAAGGAAAACGTAATTTATGATGTAACTGGTGGTTTTTGAAAGGAAGAAACTGATGTTGGAGGGAGTGACTGGTTGTGCATGAAGTAAGTAAAACAGCTGCTCATTTCCTTCCCTCACCATACACCTATCTCAACGAAGAAAGGCAACGCATGATAAATGCTAACTAGTAGTTTCCACAGATCACCAGGAGCGGCGATATTGTACCACATCTTATCGAGAGTTATTTGATTGTTTCGTATCAAGCCATTTCGCCAGTCTCCTGAAAACCTGCTAAAAGTTTGATAGGTCATTATACCCCTCCTTCCCATGTCGGGGACGAGAGTAAAACCTGCCAACCATCAGCAAGACGTAAAAACCTCCGTTGTTCTTACCAAAAAATAACCCACCGAGAAACAAAATTCAGGTATAAAAAAAGTTGGGAAGACGGCCAAGAACTCGTAATAGGAAGCCTTTCCCGGAGCGGTCTTCCGTGAATTTCATAACTCTCGGTAGGAAACTCAAAGAATTGATGCCTTGTTTAGACGCGACTTACTTTGCTTTCACTCCCGCCCCTGACAGGAACACACACGGAGCATTAGAGCCCCCTCGACTCCCTTCTTCTTTAGGTTTAGTTTCAAAAGCGGAAGGGAAGGATGTAAATACCTTTTTCCGCCTTGGGAGAAGCGGAAAACTCTAGCGACGGTGAAGAAAAACAAAGGAAGAAGTCGTTTTTGTAAGTTCAAGAGTCACCTTTCTTGACTCGGGCATAAGTGATGTGTGATACCGCAGTCAGTTCATCGTTCCTACTTTTGGCTTTTTTAGTGGTCTAGATATAATTTTTTTCCCGTGTTTTAGTACTACTCTATTTAGTACTACTCTTATTTCTCATGAATCGACTATTCACGAAAATTATTGGCTTTTTTAGTGGTCTAGATAGAATTTTTTTCTCGTGTTTTAGTACTACTCTATTTAGTACTTCTCTTATTTCTCATAAATCGACTATTCACGAAAATTATTGTTGTAAATACATTTACTACCATTGCTTTATATCGCGTAAGCCGAATACAAAGGAAAGCCTGATGCTTTCGGAAAAGTAACCTTTTGGTTTATTATTTTCAATATTGAACCTTTAGAATCAACCAAGAAAAAAAATTGTTTACACCCCCCCCCCCCCCCCACCTCAAAATTTGTTGGTTTACGTTTCAAGATCCAAAAATCGAATAAAAATTTGGCCGTCCGTCCGCCGTCCGCGGTACGCGGCACTTTCCCCACTTAGCATTGACCGATTTTGATGAAATTTGGTATGTAGGCTCCATTTGGGGTCTAGTTGTGCCCCGAAGATTTTCGTAGATGTAAATCACTTTTAAGAGTTGAAAAAAAAGGTTCGAAATTTTGAAAACGCCCTAACTCAAAAAGATTTTGATATAAAGGTATTGTTTTTCCATCAATTTAAGATAGTATAGAATTTTAAGAATTTTTTGAGACCACGCGGAGCCCTTTAGGACAAACCGTTCGTATTCCGTTCATATTTTGGGTTTTGGAAAATTTTGAGTTGTCTGGAACCACCTGTACTCTTCCTGGAAGCTGCTATCTCCCTACAACCTTATTTCTTCCTGGAAGCTGACCTTGGATTCGGGTGGAAGATGCCTTTCTTGGATTTCTGCCTATCTTCTGGAAACCTTCTCATCTGGGACTGATCACCTAACAGCTGAGATCTCTCTTTTTCTAACTTATCTTTTCAAATGACCATTTAAGGAAACAATAGACATTTCAATTTCAAACCACTACAACTCTGCCTTCAATTTAATAAACTCATCTATGTGTTGATGCTTCATCAATTCGAACTTTGTTTTTTCTAAGTTATCACCTGATCACCACACCCTATATTTCATTTTAGGTAGGTACCTAAAGTTACTAAGTTTCTTTTCCTATAAGGGGCGGTCCTTCGAGTCTTACCTTTATTCTCTTTTCATTTTGATCATTAAATTTAATCAGTATTGGATACCTACTGAATTTCAAAACAGTACTTCCAAACTAAACAGCGGCTGATCCTCAGTTTTCATAAAATGTATTATGCCGAACTAGCTTCCGCCATTTGCATCGCTATGGAGGATGCATACAACCAAATGGTCTACATACCTTCCAACCTATCTTAAATGTGTATCTAAATATTTTACTCACCAACTGGAAAAGTGTAAATCTTCTTCTTGGAACGATAGACGCACAGAGGGAATGATAACAGGCAACAATCCAATGACCTATGTAAACCAATACCCTAAACAAGTGTCCTGACGATGCCAATGGCGAAAGGTAGCTTGACAAAATACATTTTATGAAAACTGAGGATCAGCCGCTCATTTCCTCCCCTCACCATAAACCTACTAGGTAGTGTTATAGCGACAAAATACGTTCGAATACCTACCTAACTCAAAACCGTCAAAAATCTTGATTGGTCTTGATGCGGCTTAGCCATTGAAATTTCCCTTATACGTTTTGGAAGACCAGTAGCAAGCCCCACTTGTTTTTAAATTATCTAGGTACATACGTGTTACAATGTAAGTGATTGTGCACTTATTTCATACATCTACTTTCGTCTATTTGGAGCCACTCACCAATCACTTCTGGTAGTTTTTGTGTGAGATCTACTCATACCCGTTCATGAGATCTACTCATACCCAGCGACTTCCTGAACAATTTTGGTTCCGTGTCTGTCTGTCATGAAATTCTTGTCAAAGCCTCCTCTTCAACATTTCTCATCTGATTTCGACAACATTTCTAGGTATCATGCGGGTTGGCGTGTAGATAGACCCCTATGGAAATCATGGAATCCAAACAGATTGTGTAACAGCCACAACTTCTACATTTTCCATCCGATTTTGAAGGAATTTTCAGGGATTGTACGGATTGGAGTGTAGATTGGATGGTTACCAATGAAAATCATCAATCAAAATCAAAGTCAGTGAGCATACGGAAATGTGAATTCCTAATCACATTTTTAATGTGACTAATAAATTCGATTTTTTATTCCTTTCCTATCCGTCCTATTCATTGATCATAGATTTCAATTCCCAAAAATAGTGGGAAATGATGGAAAATGTATGTGCGGTACAAAGTACCGCTAGCGTCCACTAATGTGACATTTGACATAGCGCCCACTAGTGGGTTAATAAGGAATCATTCGAGAATAGAGTTTATTGAAAGACGGGTCTTTCGCCAATGCAGGACGAAGAACTTCATGTTTAAACACTTGAGACACATTTAGTAATGTAAATAAACATGTTATTCATAAACTCATTCAACTCATACTCCTATGCATAACCCGATATCCACTCCTGGTCAGAATAGAATATGCAATAGTCAAATCATGAACGCATGAAAAGTACCTGTTTGCAAAACATCGCTCTTCAACTGCAGAACAAATATCATCAACATTCAAATGTGGTCCGTGAGTATACATTGACGGAGCTAAAAGGCACGGAATAATTATTTTCCACAAATCCTGCCAGCTGTACGTTTTTAGACGCGGATTTAAAAATAGTGGAAACTCGCATCTCCAGGATTAAATGAACTGATTTATTCGCCTTTTCCGAGGAATCGACTGGAAGGTGGATTTTGAGAGTGGTGTAGGAGAGGAGGAGGGGGGTATTATATTGAAAAGCGATGCCCGCAGCTACATTCGGAAACCAGGGGAAGGTTAAATTAAATGTAGCGCTCGGACGGGAGGCCTCTCCCTCCATCTCACATTCACGTTCTCTCGCCCTTCTATATCTCTCTTCACATTCGGTTTCAAACTATGTTGCATTTGCATCAGTCTCTCAGCTTGAAGGGCTGGAAAGGTCCGAACCCTGAAGGCTTCACTACGTTTGTTCGCACATCAATTAAATTTATTAGAGGGGGCTCCGGAGAGGCAACACTCGTTCGGCAAACACAGGGAAGCGACGCCCTTGCATCACGTTTCCCTCTGACCACCGTCCCTCCGCTCATCGGGCCCCCCTTCTACGCTGTTTACCGCTAAACAGAGCTCGGGGGTCCTCCATATCTTCTACCGGTCAATACCTGGTCAGAACAGCCTCAGGTATTATTTCGCCTGATGGTTTTCATTTTTCAACCCATCATGCAAGCAAGAAACGGACCCGATTTTCTTTCCAAACCACCCAAAAAGAGGTACGAGATAGAAAAGATGTTTACAACGATGAAAGGGGTGTTAAAAAAATTTTGAAAATTTTAACCTCCTCTCATAATTTGTTGGTACATCGCTCCAATAATTATGTTTATTGATGCTTACCTACTACGCTCAGAAACAAGGAAAAAATACTTTAAAAAACGCTGCAAATCATTGCTCAAAGGTTTATTATTTTCTGTATAGATCATCCTTCTGTATAGATCACTGGTTCTCCATCAATAGCACCTACCACCATCTGTATTCTCCCTTGACCTTCCCTCTCAAATTTCAGCTCCTGCGTTCAATAGGATTGAAAATGGCTTCGGAGCTCACTCAGCTGATCAGTGATCAGAAGAGTGAAGAAGATCTCCTCGAATGCTGGAGACGACTGGAAGAGCACTTCCATTCAATAGGATTGAAAATGGCTTTCGAGCTCACTCAGCTGATCAGTGATGTGAGGAGTGAAGAAGATCTCCTCGAATGCTGGAGACGCCTGGAAGAGCACCTCCATTCAATAGGATTGAAAATGGCTTTGGAGCTCACTCAGCTGATCAGTGATGTGAGGAGTGAAGAAGATATCCTCGAATGCTGGAGACGCCTGGAAGAGCACTTCCATTCAATAGCATTGAAAATGGCTTCGGAGCTCACTCAGCTGATCAGTGAGCAATGATTTGCAGCGTTTTTTACCTACAAACATTGTTTTACCTACCAATTTTTTTTTTACCTACCACACCTACCTATTGGTAGGTACTACCTACCACACTATAATGGCTTCACACCTTCACAATCAAGTTTATTAGAAAGAACTAAACGCTTCACACTCGATACGAAAAATAGAAAGCTTGATATGGAAATTTGATTACTGGTTACGCAGAAGGCAAAACTGTATACAAATCGAAGAAATGAACAGCGATCGCATTTTAGTCAGATAAAATTTGAACGGCGATTAGACCTCTTTTGCGATTCACACTCATGATTCTGTTTTATCGAAGGAAAACCTTCAAATACTCGTAGGGACCGAACGGTTTGTCCTACAGAGCTCCGGGTGGTCTCAAAAATTTTTAAAAATTCTGTACTATTTAAAATTGGTGAAAAAACAATACCTTTATTTCGAGAGTTTTCGAGCTAGGGCACTCTTGAAATTTTCAACCCTTAATTTTCACCCCTTAGAAGTGACCTACATCAACCAAAAGCTTCGCGGCACAACTAGACCCCAAATGGAGCCCATATACCAAATTTGAACCAAATCGGTCCAGTGTTGCTAAGAAAAGTGCCGCGTACGGCGGACGGCGGACGGCGTACGGCGGACGGCGTACGGCGGACGGACGGAAATTTTTTTATTCGATTTTCGGATTCTACGTACCTTGAAACGTAAAACATCAAATTTTGAGGGGGGGTTAAAATTTTTTTTTTCTTGCTCGATTCCAAAGGCTTATTATTGAAAATAATAAACCAAAATCATTATGGTATTAGGCCATGGCAATCGTCAAATTTACAAAATTTGTAAATTTAATGTTGCTTTAACATTTAATGTAAGCAACATTTAATGTTGCTTTAAGGCTTCATTGCTTAGTAACCGATAGCATGGGCCATTGCATGGAAGTTGCTTTAAAGCTACATTGCCAAGATACTGATGCACATATAGTTTATGTAATCAGAACCTTCATTAGGTAAATAATAATAAGTTTATTTAAATAATAATATATTATTACCACAAACACTAATTTTTAGGACGTCCCACAGTAAGATTTGGGCGTCCTCATGAGATTGATCTGGGGAAAAGTTGGAAAATGCTCAACAGAAAAAAAACCACAGACCATTCTGAATCTAAATCCGCAAAAAAACCATAGGTGTATGTCTGTGTGTGCGTGACAAAATCTTGTGTACTCTGCCCAGGCCTTATTTTTCAACCGATTTTCGTGGTTCTTTTTTGGTTGGACGCGGAAAACTATAAAGTTGTGCACTACGTCGACGGAAATTCGAATTTTGCCTTTTAAAGGGGGGAAACGGGGGTTAATGCTTAAAAACGTGCGTTTGTGGGCATAATCTTGTAAACTGTCCAGGCCTCAATTTACAACCAATTTGCGTGTTTAATTTTCTGTTCCATTCAAAAACCTTCCAAATTGCACACTATTTCACCAGAGTATCAAAATTCGCAAGAGGAGGGGGGGATAATATTCACAAAATATCCTATTTTTCAATATTTCGGTTCCTGTATAGCTTACTAATTGTACCCAACCTTTGAAATTGAGGAAAAATTCTCATTATACCTCAGGATTTCCATGAATTATTTTCTGTGCCACCATTGATGTATTAGTGATGCCACCATGGTGCCAGGACACCATAAACCTCATATTTCGTTTGAATACTTATGTGAACTTCGACGGACTGCCTACGAAAACTAATAGAAGTTAATCTTTACGGTAAGGGAGGGGGGGGGGGGGACTCGAATTCGCAAGTTTGGTATGATAGATCACGGATTTTAAAATGCTCTTCAAGTTCGAGGCTCAATACTGATAAAATTACATCGAGTGAAATTTTTTTATTGCTTATCCAATAGGACGTCCCGTGGAATGCAGGCATTATTTAACAATATGTTTTAATAGGTAGAAGACAACCTCCTCAAACACTTCTTTATGCCATATTGCCCGATAGACTAGTTAATATCAAAATATTCGCTCGATCGTTATACTGATTATGTCATCCTGCGAGTACACTCAACATCTTTGATACAATTCCTCTTTTAAAATCGACTCCTAAGGTAACTCAGTAAGTTCTTACGACTTTTTCTCCCCGGATTTTTTTTTCTGTATTTGATGATCCGAATGGCTTTGCTTTTGGAAAACGACGTGGAAAAAGGAAAGGGAACGAAGCGAGCACAGCAAAGCATATTTTCTCCACCCCTCCGTCACACTTTCTCTCTCCCTCACACGCCATGTTCGTTTGGGGTTTGGAAATTAGCCGAGGGACCTGGCTCTGGTTTTCTCCCTCAGAGGAAGTAGAAAAGGGAAAAAAAACCTCTGGTATTGGCGAGGTGACTCAGTCTATATTACAAACAGCTTCTCTGTACAATATTTTCTGCCCTCAGCCTCGGCGCTCATTTTTCCCTTCTACCCCGATTTTTTGTCCTTTTTTTGCGTTTCGCTGTCTCCTCGTATTTCATAACTTTAATTGCTCCGGTATGATTCGTTTTCAAAAGTTGTTTCTTGGAAAGAAATTATACTGTGAATTATATTCCTTTGCGAATATTCAAAATAATTGGTTACGACCGTGACAGCTACGAATATCAATATTTTATAGCAGCCACGAAACTATCAATTATGGTAAATACTGGACACAGTTACTCGTAAACACAGCTATGGTAATTAGAGAGAATTGCTGACAAACAGGTTGATACAAAACCGAAATTATTGATCAAGAAAGTCTCAAAGGGGTTGATCAACTCGCAGAAGTGATTGAGACTTTGACATAACTGTGATTGGTGTGTTCGGAAGGATAGTTAGAGAGATATTGATCCATATAAAGGCATAATTTTGCCGAAGACTCACTCCTGGAAGCTCTTCGAAAGTCAACTGATTTGGACTCACCTGAAACAAAATAATACTTGAATTACAATGACATAATGGGTAGTAAATAATATATTTATAGGTGCAAACTATAATTAGCAAATTGTTTTTCGTTAAAAAATATTATTTATTTATTTATATAAAAACATAAATAATTTTTCGGGAAGTTTCTGGGGCCGAATTGGAAATTCAGCTACATTCATATTGATATCGCAGGACCGTCGTCACGAGCAAGCGATTTTGCATCACTCATCGATCGTTTCACTCGTTGACCAGAAGCTTTATCAGTGGCTGGCATTCGAGCAAAGTGCATCTCACGGTAAGTTCACTATTGTAGATCCCTCGGAATGGAGAACTGTTAACAGTCACCTACTAAAGATCAGAAAGTCAGAAAGTAAGTCGAAGTCGTTGTGTAAGTCAGATCAGGCTCATGTGAGGCATACATGGTATACGTACTTCTGCATACCACTTTCAGGCAGGGAGATGGTTTAATGCATGAACCGAACAATCAACGGGAGGATCAAGTGCTCGGTCAACAGATGTTTGGTGGAGAGCTTGCCGAAAATTCTACTTGGCACAGAGCACGAAGATAGTATGCCTAGTTGTTTTTGATGTATAAGGCTCTCAAAGGATTTTTCAAAGCTCCAACTAGAACACAAAGCCACAAATATACGTTTCCTACTCACATCTCCGCCAACATGTTTACACTGCCAGAACAAAAATGACGATGATGTGCTCCACTCCTTCTTCAAACGCACCAAATGGGTGCCTGAAAAAAACCAGCTGATGGCAGACCTGTAGTTAGCTCCCCAGAGTTCAACAACAGCGGCTGTTGTCAGCAGGATGCTGGAAGGAGAAAGGAGCTGGACTGCTGTGGCAGAGTACACTTAAAGCATCCTGACAAGGAAGATACTCTTAGAACGAGAAGGAGATAGGAGGGAGCATCTGGTCCGCCCCTCACCCAGAACTGATTAAACGCCCCAGAACTCAGTCCGAAGTAATGTCTTAAACGGTTCCAACCTGAATTCCAACGTGGGAGAAAAGGAGGTGTTTTTTTAGTGGGTTTGAATCCCACATAACCTGAAGACGCGGACCGTTCCAGGTATCTTACAAGATCCAACTTCACCTACGGATCTTAAAGATTGTCTCACCTGCCTACTCATAGCAAGTCTCGTGGATTATTTATTATTTCTGGGTTATTCTTTTGAGTTAGACCTCATTCAAAGGCCGTATGAGGGGACTTTCAAGATTGTTAGGAAAATTCTAGATTGAAACAGTCCAGTCAACATAGTGCTAATGACTTCCATCAACAGATTAAAACCTGCTTCCATTTCTGCTTCGTGAGGAAAGGGAATCATGTGGTCATTACAATGGGGTTTAGAATATTGTTGATTATACTCGTAACTATAAAATATGAATAATTTCATGTTCTGCAATCGGGACTTGAAAAAATCATCAACGTAAGTTATCGTAGTTTTCCAATAACTAGTAACACCAAAAAAGCCACGAAGACGATAGAACCAAGTACACTGCTTTGTGAGACACCAGCGTGAATCACAAATCACTGGCCAAATTCAAGACCGGCTTAAGTGCGAATTTCACGTTTTTCTGTTTTTGAGCCGATCTTTCACTGTTGAGCTCTTGCTACCGGTATGTGGGGCGTATTTCTATCTTTGTACCCGATCCCTACTGGAGGGCACTTGCGACGTTCCCCATTCAACGCGATATCACTGAGCTCCAATGCAATAGTGGCAAAACTTACAATACGACAGTCTTTCATGGCAAGGTAAGGTCATTTTCGTATTATTGTACAGTAGTGAAAACCGTCTTATCTGCACTTCTGTCAGTCTAATTTGGAGAATTCGAATCAACTAGTATATTGTTCCATACAAGATGTGGAAATTAATGAACAAGATGTGACAGAACCCAGACATTATGAAGGTACGAAATGTTTACCAGAAAGTACCTATGTGGGTTTATCATTTTCAATACTTAATGAAAACTCAAAATTTGATGGTCTACGTTTCAAGGTATGTAGAATTCGAAAATTCATAATTAGGAAAAGTGGTGTTCTTTGCAGACGAGATATAGAAAAATAATAGACCATTGTGTGAAAATTTACAGCGTTTTTTTCTCTCGTTCCTCAACTCAATAATATTGAGTTAAGTTAATGAAATTTCGAAAAAATAACATCGAAAAGAAATATTGTAGAAAATTTACAGCGTTTTTTTCTCTCGTTCCTCAACTCAATAATATTGAGTTAAGTTAATGAAATTTCGAAAAAATAACATCGAAAAGAAATATTGTAGAAAATTCACTTGAATATTATTCAAAAACCGAATTGAATATTATTCAAGTGAATTTTCTACAATATTTCTTTTCGATGTTATTTTTTCGAAATTTCTGTCATACCCAAATTCGAACAAATAAAATGTGGCAGATTTTGTGCATAAGACTTTCACGATATCAATTTTCGGAAAAGCCAAAAATATTCAAAACAAGACTGTCTCATCTGCTAGTGAACCCTTGAATTAATAAGCTGAAAATCTGAAATTTGCAGGTCAGTATACTCGGCTGTACTGAGTTCGTGGTCAAAGTTTCAAATCGCTAGCTCTAATAGCTCCAAAGATATTCAACATTAAATTCTTAGTGAATTTTCAACCGCACCCTCTGAAAAATTTGGGAATTTGCACTTAAGCCGATCCTGAATTCGGCCCGCGAAATCTTACCCGACTAGTGTATGAAAGAGCTCCAATGAAGGTGAAAACAATTTTCATTTATTTCCTTAAGGATTATCTGCAAAGTGTCCCACTCTCTTTTAGATACATATATATACCTTATAACATAGACTCTGTCGAATAAAATGTCCTTTTATGATTCTTATGGTACATGATAATGTGCCTCTCGCGATGGTAATGTTGAACGTTACAAATCCCAGAAGTAGAGCGAAGAAGTAGACCAAGTAAACTTCTTTGTGGAGAGTAGAATTTGTTCTTATTATTAGTATCAAAGATAAACCATCGGCAATTATCTGGTTTAATGAACTGGTTCCCGTGAGATCACTAGTTAAGGCCAGTCGGCCTGGGAAATCTGGATTGGTGCCCGCTCGAGGGCGGTATCGCAGGTCTTGTTGGTGAAATCTACTCCACTTAAGCGTAGCCTATCTGACATAATATGTTAGAGAATGTCTCTAACATATTATGTTAGAGAATTTTTGCTTTGTAAGGACCCACCGCCGGAGGCACCCGTCCGTAGAAATAACGCGGTCCGAAGATTACCGAAAAGGTACGAAGTTTCCCGAAGTTGCCGCGGTGGCAACGCGATCTCGTAGCCACCCCGTGTGAAGAGCTCTTAGCACGGACCCCTCCCGCGGTCGGGTTCCTGCCACCATAACATGCAACCTTTAGGTAGGTTACACACTGATACCAGTTATTACATTGTTTTGGTTTTGCAAGATTTCTTCTACTTTGTTCTTCAATTCTTTCCAGTTTAATATACTTTAAAAATGAGTATCTACCTCACATTGAAACTACTTTAGGTTATTACAGAGCACTGCAGTAGAACTTGAATAGAGGTTTATTTAACTCCGTACACAAATATATGTATGCGAAAAGTAATTTAACATTGACTAACACATGTTGAATTTTGAGGTCCGAATATAATCATGAATGATGTTGGTAGTTCAGTTAATCAAAATTTCATCAAGACTGAAAGAAAACTGGTCTAAAAATGTGTTCAGGCAATAATATTTAGGTAAAACTCATTCTTACATTCTGATGTAAGCCTGGAATGGCAGTTGGACGAAAATTCAATCTTACGTGGTTGTTTGCTTTACTTTTCAGTTTCAAAGGTGCCATACATGAGTCAATCTGCCCATGAAATGGTTAGAAACGATTCATAATGTAATTTGTTTTTTTTTAAAGATAAAAAAAATTTTGTATAAATTATAAGATGAAATACAAACGTAACGATTGTGCTCCACTCCACCCTGGATATGATCTAAAATTTAAAAAAACTCTGGTGAAAACTACGAAGGGAACGGGATTAAGTAAACTCCCTATTGAAAGACCAGCGTGGACATCAGAGTTTGTAAGGCCCAATTTTCATACATTTTCTTCATGATGCATGAATATAAATGGTTCCTAGACACAGTGATGATAATTGCATACAAGTATAAAATCTGAAATATTATCCTCTAGATGCCCAAACCCACTAACATAGGCTTGATCGTATAATGCATCCCTTCATGGTAAATGATAGTTGTTCTAAAACGATAAAGTTGTCCTCAATATGGAAATGTTGAACATTAAAACGACAGTCACCGCCCCAATTATCCGACCATTATAATAGCTTTTGTGGTCCAACTTTATACCGCGAAACCACTGAAACCGGAAACCAATCATGCGAATAGCTCTCCATACCGTCGGTATCGGGTTACCGTCGGATCAATACCTACCTGTCCGGATGTTTCATAAACCCCACGTCGTATTATTACCGGGAAAACAATGCAGCACGACAGTCGGTCGGAATCAAATTACGACTGCAGCCTGGATAGTCCGAATGGGGGTTCCTGACGGTCTGAACGGCAAAACTCCCGTCAAGTTTGTAAATTCAATTCAAATAGAGAAAGGGACCAACATTCCAAGTTTAATCCAATAAACCTCCGTCATTTTATCGATTTTCTTGACAGTCATTCCCGAAGTTTACAAGCTTTCCTACCGTTTCATGAGGGGGTAATTAATCCAATTATTGGTCTTCTCGGTTTTCCTCTCGCCGAGCGTTGGAGTAACTTTTACCAGAACCTCAGGATGTTTCCCGGATGTTCCGGCCATAGTTTGGACAATTAGGTAGTCCTCGACTCAGAGGGTGAGTTTTCCTTCATCCCTGCAAAGAGAATCTGCTCTGTAAGTAAAGTTGTCGGTGTAACCGCAGAATAACTGGTCCTAAATAGGGTTGGAATTCGTCGGGAGAGTCTCGGCTCAATTACCTGGAGGAATCCACTAATTTACCGGATATTGTTGTTGGGCGTCGGTCTCCTTTTTCGAATCAAATTAATTGTTGTGGATAACGTTATTTACTCTGAGTAGGGGTTTCCTCGAGGATTGTTCCGGTTTGGAATATTTTAGTCGAAGATCAAAGGAAGAATTATTATCAAACACCCTTTACTATGAAAAGAAGAAGAAAATCCTTATCTTTGGTAGTAACTTATAACAAGTTAGGACCTAGTTATGAAAAAAATTTATTTATTGACTTATTTATGTTTCCAGTTATTTACCAACATAATACAATAAGAAAACATTCTTAAAGAAAACCAAGATTAGTATGATAGTTAGTGAAATAATAAGTAAAATCAATCCACAAAAAAGATTCTGAATTTATCTGATGGATCTTAACTGACGGAACAGGCAGCAGATTTTTCAGGTCTGGTGCTTTCGTGTGTGAAGGTAGAGAAGGACGATGGTGATTTCAGTACCCGTGAAAATTTGACTTGGAGAATACACCTTAAAAGCCTACAAATACATTACATTTCGGAAACAGGCCCTCAACAAACTTGCATACGAGTCTGCCGCACATTGGGACATTTTATGTATTTTAGGTATATAATTTATGCATAAATTTAGGTTTTTCTAATGAATGGTGAACGATTTTCACACGACGAAGAATGACGAAGATAAAGTTTCATAGGAACGACTTGCTTGTAAGTGGAAATCATTAAAAACTCGGCCCTTCGGGCCTCACCAGGGGGCAAGCCCTTTTCGCTTAGAGCCGCACCTAAAATTGAAGAAACATGGAACATGCTTTAGCCGCGCTTTCTTCTTATTCTGTTTAATTAATTTTTTTATTTGGAAGAATTCGATCAAACCTATTCTCCTATTTCGATAGCCTTTTAAAAAATCAGTCTTCAGATAAGAAGGTATTTTATAGTTGTATTGAGATTAAATTTTATCTGAAACAATTATCGCATAGGTTACACCACGTTACACGATCCCTAGTTCCGTATCAACGACTAAACAAATTTTCGTGACTCGATACCGTTCCCGAAAAACGTAACACTTTTTGCCAGATAGGCCAAGGCTAAATCATGTTCCATGCTAAAACTTACTGTAACTTTTTTTAAACTGATTTTGTGACGCTTTTTCGTAACGTTTTTTCGATCATATGCTAAAGTAAAGGCACAAAATGTCAAAACTACATGTATCTCAAACGGACAAAATGCATGAGAATTCTTTAAGAAAATATCAATTCAACTATGCAACAACTTCCTACTGAGGGCGCACCGAGAACAGCACTATCCAGACTCCTCGGCGCCAAAACCATGAATATAATTTATTGTGATTTTTACTTCCTTTATTATTCTGTGGATTGGTGAAAACGTACCGCAATAATTTTGAGGTGAGTTAAGGGGGTCTCAATCGGTCGCGCGTTCCGCCTTAGTATTTTACGAAACTACCGGCGCTCAAACTTTAAAAGTTGTACCTGAATTTGAAATTTTCAAGGATTTTTGAAATTCATTAGTGCATCAGTCTAGGGAATCAGTCTAGGGTTTTCCTTTTTTTCTCAGACAGTTATTGTTTGATTTCGATGATTCCAGCGGCAATATTTTAGTTTTTTAATTCCCTGGTCTGATGCACTAATAAATTTTGAAAATCCAAATTCAGGTACAACTTTTAAAGTTTGAGCGCCGGTAATTTCGGAAAATACTAATCCGGAACGCGTGACCAACTGAGACCCTCTAAACGTAGAAGAAAAGATCAAAAAATAACACACAAGTCAACGCGGTATCGAGTGATGAGGAGAGCGTTAGATTGGTCCAGGTGCCTCCAGCCTGAGCCTCGTCTCATCAGAGTTCTGTCCCTTCGACCCCATCACCTGTGCCCTTTTCCTTTTAGCAAAGCCGCCCTTTCCCTTCAAAATCTTTACCCCTCTATCACGGCGTTGAGCTCCCAAGATTGCTTCTGTTACCTCCCTTCTCCCTCAGCCCTTCCAGAGCCCTACGAGGCTCCGACACTTTGCTGAGTGGAACTGCCAGCTCTTTTCCCTCTCTGCAGATCTTACCCCCCCCCCCCGCCTCATCATACCGTTCAAATGAGAGCTTCATAAATCACGCAGGCCCTTCCCCCCACCATGAATTAATTATTTCTAATGAAAGAGGGAGGAATTACGGACTTCTTTAATATGCTCTCATGCAACTGAAAAATTACAACTCCTACGTCATACCTAATTGATGGGGCGAACATGACTTTTTTTTGAAGGGCCGACCAAAGCAAAGTGTAAAACGGGTCTTTCTGTTTTGTGATGGCCAAGTACGAGTTGTTGATAGACTCTTATAATATGGAAGGAAGAGAAAATGAAAGGGCAGTGGCTGAATAATTCATGATGTTGGCATTAGGTGTGAGTGTTGAAACAGATGGGAATGAGAACTGTGGACTCTGAACTATACTTCGCTGAAACAAAAGACAATTAGACTCCTTTAGCTAACAAGGGGATCTTACGAAAAGGGAATCGCCAACTTCAACCAATTTATTTATTTATTTTTTTTTTGTAGATTTTTCTTAATACCTAAAATATTGAGATCGCGTTTTATATTGCGCTAGAACGGACTATTTCTGATTTAAGGGTTCTTTAAAGTATCATCTTAAAATTAAGGAAATAAAAATTTTAGTGAAAACCGCGCATGCTCACCTGGAATAAACGAAGAGCTTGTTTTATAAGGTTGTTGAATATTCGATTTGGATAATTATGATGTTAACGCGAAGAGTCCAGGGAAGAAAGGGGCTAGCTGTTTTCTCTCAGCACCTGTTGAGTTGAGGTTAGCCAGGGGGGGGGGGAAGGCTGAAGTCCAAAATCAGTAAAAATTGTCTCTTGTATCGCTCTTTCAATGACGTCATCAAGAAAGTAATCATATAACTTCATCATGCGAACCAGCTATGAAAAAAACCAGGGCTACCAACATCGCCCCTATCATGGGACCTTGACATTTTTGTGTAAGTGTGTTGGCAGCAAAGTGGCGCATATACTACTAATATCTATTGAGGAGTAAAATAAGAACAATTCAAACAAGAGAGAAGAGGGCCCTACGACAGCTGAAAATCCATTTGAAGTTATTACTTACAGGGAAGGAGCAATTTTGTATAAAAAATGTGATTATGACAAAATTGACCAATGAAATCAATGAAAAAATTTTCAAAATTTTCGTCGTAACATCATTTATTTCTAGACTTCCAATAGCTCACGAAAAATAGCTCAAACAATTCTACTCTGCCCAGTATATTCAAAATTTTAATTATCGTGAATCTAGTTTCTCCGGTGATACCTTAAGTCAAGTGTGGAATTCCTAAGGATGTTTTCGGTGACACAATGGTCCAGTTAGAGTTAACTCAAAACCGCCGAAAATTCACATGCGTCGTTTCTGTAATAACCAATTCAATTGCCCTGATAAATCTCAAACGACCGGATTACGTGGTTTGTTTATGTTTCCATGAAAAAAACGATTTTCCGTTATTACAGGAGTAGGTTTGAGTGATTATCATCAAGAACTGGAGGCCTCGAGACCTCCAAGGCCTGTCACCTCAGGGGTATCGCAATGCCCACCGGCCCAGAATCACATTAGAGGGAGCGGAGTGCAGACCTCGTCTCGTTCCGCTTCTGTAGTTCCGGGTTCCGGACGGTTCCGGTTGGTGGACGGGGGTTAGAATCCCTGTAGTCCCCGAGCAATTTCTCTAGGCCGATCGGGAGTTGAACCATCCATCTGACTCTCCTGTGAGCACCTAAGGGTGATTTGGTCCTTCTGACGCCCGCATATTGACGGGTTGTTTATCACTAGGACGATGATACCTGGCCAAATTAAGGCTCAGGGGAAGACAGTGGAATTCTAACCTTCAGAGCGATTCAGAGTTTATAACGATTCTGTCTTCTATTTTATGAGATCTGAGCTCAATTGAGCTTTGCAAGAAGATGCTCCAAAAAGAAAGCTTCCAATGAGAAAGGGAAATATACCTACCAATATTTCCCAAACGAGCGATAAGGCACACTCGCAATTCACACTCGTGTTTCTGATTTATCTTAAGTCCAACCCTTGAATTCTCGTAGGGAGCGAACGGTTTGTCCTACAGGGCTCTAAAAATGGTCTTTAAAAATTCTAAAAGTTCAATACTATCTTAAATTGATGGAAAAACAATACCTTTATATCGAGAGTTTTTGAGTTAGGGTGTTTTCAAAATTTCAAACCTTATTTTTCATCCGTTAGAAGTGACCTACATCAACTAAATTTTTTGGGGGCACAACTAGACACCAAATGGAGCCTACATACCAAATTTAATCAAATTCTTCAATGCTAAGTGGGGAAAGGGCCGCGTACGACGGACGGCGGACGGACGTCCCAATTTTTATTCGATTTTAGGATTCCACGTACCTTGAAACGTAAACCAACAAATTTTGAGGAGGGTTTAAAAAATGCTTTTTCTCAGTCGATTTCAAAGGTTTATTATTGAAAACAATATATCAAAAGGACTCTATTGTAAAAACCACTGTACGATCCAGCATCTGGTGGAAACTTTGAGATTTTGCTGCTCCACTTCGGACCCTGTCGATGACTTTATGCTGCAGGGGGTGGAGGTGGACTCTGAACAAACCTCAAACAATTTATACCTTGGTTTACTTAATGAGAGGGTCGGCGAGGTTTTTGGGAAAGCGGGTTCGAAGGAGAGGCGGAGCGGCTCCCTTGATTCACGCCCAACAACCAACCGAACCCATTCAAAGAGATTAATGATTTTCAAACAGGGACAAAAGCAATTCCCTTGATTAATTGAGCCCGTTAAAACCCCTCAGTCTTTTCCAACAGGAGGAAATTGACAATTCGGCCTTCCATCGCACCTCCTTCGCCTTTTTTTCGGGCTCTTCTTCCCTCCACCTTCCCATTATTGAACACTTCGGTCGGTAACTTCCTCACATTGAAAGCCTCTGATGTCTTTTGAGTTAACCCTTTTCTACACGCGGGGCGGAACGCCGTCAACTCCGGTTCAATTTTTGGAATAACTCACAGTTCTCCCTCCTCGGGGTTTCGGGATCAAAGTAATCTCGTTCTACACGCGGAAATCACGCTAATTTTTTTTTTTTTTTTTAGTTAGTTATTAACCGTCAAATTCCCTTTATGACTAGTTTGGTGGTTGGTGAGGTTTCGATGATTTCAACGTCCATTCTCGACTTTTACAAACAATCGCAGGTGAAAAGGAGCCTTTGAAGTGGTCGTTTCTCTAGTGCAAACCAACATGTTTCAATGATTTCAACGTTCATTCTCAACTTTTTCGAGCAATCAAAGGCAATGAACGTTAGAACCGTCAAAACTTGTTGGTTTGCTCGAGAGAAACAATCACCTCAGAGGCTTGTTTTCACCTTCGATAGTTTGGAAAAAAATCATTTATTACCTACTGCTACGATATTGTGATGTCTTTTGATAAATGGATAAATAGATCACACTAATTATAGGATCTTCTTCCACCATTTCCATATTTACCTCAAGCGTGTCCTATAAAATATAAAAATTTAATATGAAAAGTGTCTGGATACGTACCTAATGTAACTTTATTTTGGTTTACCCTGCCTCCAATACTTCACAATTACCTTCTTATCTTGCATACTCCCCTACAGACGACCTATTTCTCCCTCAACGACGTCTCCCCTCATTCGTCTTCCCCCTCCACATCCACCACTTGAGCCAATGATATTTTCCCATTTTATTGAGCCGTTAGGGAGCCTCTCTATACCGTCTTATCTTTGATCCTTTACGGCCGAATTCGTCTATAAAATCTACGGCTTTATAGGATAACTAAAAGGAGGTTCCCCTGCATGTAGTGAGATATAATTTTATCGGTGTCTCCGCTCTTCCTTCCCCTCCTAACAAGTGGAATTTAACGGTTCGCGGGATTCATTGCTGATCTCCGTTATTTATTGTTCCTTATCTTATAACATGTTTAGAGTAGCCCGTAATCAATCCAAGGACCAAGCAATTGAAGCAATACTGCCAAGTAGGGTGGGTAGTATTACTCCTCCACGAAAAAATACATGAATGCAAAGCGCTGTCCAAATGACCAACTTCGGATGACGAGATGTCCAACTTTATGCATCAAAATGTCCAACATAGGGTACCAAAATGTCAAAAATTGATAAAGAATTGTCCAACAATAGATATCAAAATATCCATCATTAGCTACCAAAATATAAAAAATTGAGTATCGAATTTTCAAACAATGGATATTTGAATGTTCAAAATAGGATATCAAAATGTCAATGGCACAATATTGGAACTATTCATAAAAACCACCAGTTACTTACGTAATAACTTACTTCTATGCAAGTACCTACCAACTCTTAACCCTCAACGAATAGATAGGCGGCACTTTAAAGGCAAAAGTGCAATGATCTTGAGAGATGTGCTCCACCCTTCATAACCTCTAACCCAATCCTCCCATCCAGAGCCATGATCTATTATGTTTGTTTCCAGTGAACATACCTATTATCAAATATAAACCATAGGGCTGGAAAAATTATTTAAGTTTCGAAGGACCCATTTATTTAACGAGAGATGGCTTTAGGTGAGAAATAGAAAATGTGGTTAAATCACTATATTGACGGAAACGCTCCACTGCAGATGAAATATGAAATCATAAAAATAAAAGGTACCTACTTGAATTTTTATGTATTGAAAATGAAAGGATGACGTCGGGGCGATGATGATGCTCCTTGAAGATGAAGAGATTTCTTGAGGATCCTTGATTAAAATGCAGGTGTTGATGAGGATGGCAGATGAAATCGCCGTTTCGACAGGATCCAACCAAAGGCTTCGAAGTTGGAAGTCCTCAAGAAGGCCTCGAAGCTTCCGGCCAAGTTGGACGCCTTTAAAAACCGAAATTTCTTTTGAATCTCCAGGTAAATTTGAGATTCTGCGAACAGAGGAACTTGTGGGACTGCAGGCTGATGATCGACTGCCTGCGGCGACTGGCTTCGACTCCGGTGACCTTGAAGGGATTATTGTAGGTGATCGCAGCTGACGCTTAATTTTTGAACTCGTCAACAACGACGTCAATCCCAACGATAAGATGATGATAATAACAACATTTACCTAGCTCTATGAACTTTCTACAACTATTCTTAGCTACTTGAACACCTTGAGATTAATTATTGATCGGCACGTGACAGGTTAAGTCGAAAAAAAAATGGTCTAGGCGGCACTCCAGGCACCAATCTGTCTGCAATGTCCCACCAGTTGATGGATTGATTTGGGAACACATCATAATAAACGGTCGTTCAAATAAGTTGAAATCATACCTATTCAACACAATTGTTCGAGACAATTTTCAAATTCAAATATTCCCCGATACTCATATTGAAAACTAGTAATACCTACTTTTATAAATTTCTTTCGATTTGTCACGGATTTGAATACATAGATAGCAACATAGCGGAAAATTCCATAATGAGTAAGTGATACCGTAATGAGAGTAGATAATTAGTTATTATCTACTCTGGTTAGTTACCAGTAGAGAAGGAGTTCCGACTACTAATCTAGAAAAAAGTTCACATATTGAGATAATTCAAAGTTTTTGGAGTTCATTTGAGTTCTTGTAGTAATTAAAGTATGTTTGACTCCATGAAAAGTGCCAACAAGCACTGGGAATGCATTAAAGTTCGAAAAGAATTGTAGGAATCGCAAAAAGGCATGCGGCACTGAGTGTGACACTAAAGGTATCTGTTCTTTGGGGGCTAAAAACCATTAATTTAATGATTATGAATCAATGCCTTCTCCCATTATGTTGTCTACTCCATGAACTTAATACTCTACAATGGGGTATTTCAGTCAATTTTTTAATTTTTTTTTTCAAAAGAGTATGGGTCAGGAATAACGGTAATCGGGTCTGTTCGTCGAGAAAATGTTTTAAAAAAATCAGAGAAGCTAAGGAAAGAAGATTTGAATGGTGTGACGTAGCTAGCCAATAATGACGTAGCTATCCAACTGTCTTTGAAAAAAGTATCCATGCACAGAGAAGCGATGAAACCCTTGGAGGACCTATTGGATACTACAAAATACTACTCGCACACGCGCGCGCGACATAAGTGTGTGTGCGTTAAGGGAGACCCGCCTTTTTTGCTTCCTCACTACCGAAGGTAGGGAAGCTTTGTATTCGTGAAAGAAGTGAAAAAAAATGTCCTCCAAAATCAAAATTTCCACTTGCTTTTTGCGTTTTAGAGCTTCCCGAACAATTTTGGTTCCGTGTCTGTCTGTCTGTCGGTCTGTCTGTGGTCAATCCTTGTCCCGGGCAAAACTATACTAGGCTGTGGTCCGATTTCGATGAAATTTTCAGGGATTGTGCGGGTTAGGTCCTAGACGGTCCCCTATTAATTTCAGCACCTTCGGACCAATAGGAGCGAGTGCTCATGCGCAAACGTGAATTTCCTGAAACCTCGGTTTCTCGGTTTCTGATAAACCGATTTTGCTCAAATTTGGAGGTTGATTAGGGACTAACTTCTAAGAGACACCCTATAAGTTTCAATCAAATTGGTCAAGCAATAGCCGCTGCGCATGCGCGAACTTTAAATTTATTGTTACAACCAAAACTCCGCAACTATTCAACCAATTTCGATGAAATTTTCAGCGATTGTGTGGGTTAGGTTCTAGACGGTGGACCGCTAATATTTTGGTATTCAATAACTCTTTGAATCATAATTTTTTCGCCAACTGATTCTATACGTCCATGTTACAATGAGTGAGGAAGCTATACTGCCCACCCAACTTGGCAGACGTTTTTCAAATGCGTGATCTCTTTATTTAATTTTTCTTCCTCATGTTATAGTATCATTGGGCTAAAAGTTGGAGTATATTGGTTTTCAAGGGTGCTGAATCCAAATTTGAGGTCAAAAACCTGAATTTCCGACCCACCGAAATACCCCATTTCAAGATCCAGTTTCAATAGAAGGAATTAGTTGCAAAGTCGCTAATATATTCTGAAAGCTATAAAATAATTAAAAGAAAATAAAGTCATTGTGGATAGTTGTAGGAAGAGCAGTTTTTCAAAAATGACGCTACTTTTTTTTTAGCCGTTCCATTTCACGAATTTTACGATGAGTTTTCTTCAGAAGAGACGATATCATAACGAAAGGAGGAAAGTGAAAGAAAAAATCAGTGGTATATCCGAAGAAGAAGGGAGAGGAGTAATATAATCATTTGGACGCAATCTAATGTTATGTGATCACCGAGCAGCCTTCGTTTTGTATCGAGACCAGGAAGGAAACCAGGAGAGACGGGCGACGGTGAGGCAAGGAATGGGGAAGATGCGTTTCAATACATCGGCTGCGTCCAATTGAAGGGAGGCGAGATGAAAGAAAAAGGGAAGAAACTCGAAGAAAAAAAAAAGTTCGAGGACAATTCAGGGGAAACCTTACGTAATAAAATTGGAAGAGGAATAATTCAAGTGTCATTTTGCCCAATACACCTTCTTACATCGCTTGCGGCAAGAAACCAGAATAAAATGGTTATTTTCCCGTTTTTTGCGGCTTCTTGAAGCCTCTTTCTTCTCATTTTCTCCGACCCCTATTTCCATCTCTCCAATGGACTCTTTACGAAAGAAAATGTGTCTCTAGTTGTGTCTGTATAGTTCGTCTCCTCTTGATAGATGAGAGGGACAATATTGATTCATTATTCCAATTTGTGCGTTATAGCATCACCTCTTCGTACTTTAACTGTGGAACTTAAGGGTTCAATTTTTCAAAACGCACTAGCTCAAAAATGTTCAATACAGAGGTACTGTTTCTTCATGAATTTAAAATTTTATTGCAATTTTAGAATCGAATGAGACCTTACAGAGCTCTATAGGAGCAACCGTTCGCTCTCTACGAGAACTCAAGGTTTGGACTTACGAAAAATCAAGTGTGAATCGTTAAAGAGGCTTATTCTCTGTTTAAATTTTAGCTGAAAACATGGTATTCACAGTTTTGCGTCCTTAGCAACCAGTAATCAAAATTCCAAATGAAGGCACCCACAAGTCTATACTCATTTCTCCGAATGATTTTAAAGCCTTTATTTCTTTAGAATAAACTTGATTGTGAAGAAAAACTATGGTTGGTAGGTAGTGGCAACGGCAAAGCTGTGCTCATTTCAGGTGGTTGATCTATACAGGGCGTAACCCTTTCAGGCGCACCACCGGCCAGGGTTCGATTCTATAACTAATTTGCGACTCAGATGTTGAAGAATGAGCCCGAATAGTAAACTCTCGCAAATCTCGTAAATGTACAGTTTTTTCAAACGTTTGTAAGCCTAGCTGAAACTGCCGGTTAATTTCCCACTGTAACCCCAAAAGTTGACCCAAAAACTCATCTTTCCAACGGTATGGTCAGAATTGTTTCCAATATTTTTATTAGTGGAGAAAACCGCGCTCGAATGCAAAAAAACGTGATTTTTTTTTCAACGAAATCGACGGTTTGACGGGAGGATTCGGGGTTGGATAGAGAGTGAGCGGAGCGGCGTCGGAGGAGACCCCCAAAATCCTCCCGTCAAAACTGTACATTTCCGAAATTTTCGAAAGTTTACTATTTGGGCTCATTTTGGTTTATTATTTTCAATAATAAGCCTTTGGAATCGAGCAAGAAAAAAAAAATTTTAACCCCCCCTCAAAATTTGATGTTTTACGTTTCAAGGTACGTAGAATCCGAAAATCGAATAAAAAAATTTCCGTCCGTCCGCCGTACGCCGTACGCCGTACGCGGCACTTTTCTTAGTTACCATGGACCGATTTCGATGAAATTTGGTATATGGGCTCCATTTGGGGTCTAGTTGTGCCGCGAAGCTTTTGGTTGATGTAGGTCACTTCTAAGGGGTGAAAATTAAGGGTTGAAATTTTCAAGAGTGCCCTAGCTCGAAAACTCTCGAAATAAAGGTATCGTTTTTTCACTAATTTTAAATAGTACTGAATTTTAAAAAATTTTTGAGACCACCCGGAGCTCTGTAGGGCAAACCGTTCAGTCCCTACGAGTACTTGAAGGTTTTCCTTCGATAAAACAGAATCTTGAGTGTGAATCGCAAAAGAGGTCTAATCTCCGTTGAAATTTTTTCTGACTAAAATGCGATCGCTGTTCATTTCTTCGATTTGTATACAGTTTTGCCTTCTGCGTAACCAGTAATCAAATTTCCATAATCAAAAGTCAATGGAGAATACTGAAGGCGCCTGAGTGGTCACTGATCAGCTGAGTGAGCTCCAAGGCCATTTCCTCCCCTGTTGAACGCAGGAACCTGAAATTTGAGAGGGCGGGTCAATTGAGAATGCTGAAGGCGCCTGAGTGGTCACTGATCAGCTGAGTGAGCTCCAAGGCCATTTTCTCTCCTGTTGAACGCAGGAACCTGAAATTTGAGAGGCAGGGTCAATGGAGATTGCTGAAGGCGCCTGAGTGGTCACTGATCAGCTGAGTGAGCTCCAAGGCCATTTCCTCTCCTGTTGGACGCAGGAAGCTGAAATTTGAGAGGGTGGGTCAATGGAGAATGCTGAAGGCGCCTGAGTGGTCACTGATCAGCTGAGTGAGCTCCAAGGCCATTTCCTCTCCTGTTGGACGCAGGAACCTGAAATTTGAGAGGGCGGGTCAATGGAGAATGCTGAAGGCGCCTGAGTGGTCACTGATCAGTTGAGTGAGCTCCAAGGCCATTTCCTCTCCTGTTGAACGCAGGAAGCTGAAATTTTAGAGGGCGGGTCAATGGAGAATGCTGAAGGTGCCTGAGTGGTCACTGATCAGCTGAGTGAGCTCCAAGGCCATTTCCTCTCCTGTTGGACGCAGGAACCTGAAATTTGAGAGGGCGGGTCAAAGGAAAATGCTGAAGGCGCCTGAGTGGTAACTGATCAGCTGAGTGAGCTCCAAGGCCATTTCCTCTCCTGTTGAACGCAGGAAGCTGAAATTTGAGAGGGCGGGTCAATGGAGAATGCAGTGATCTATACAGAAGGGTGATCTATACAGAAAATAATAAACCTTTGAGCAATGATTTGCAGCGTTTTTCAACATTCTCAGTCTCCTTCTAAAAGTTTTATTTAGCACTAGAGAGATAGTGAATTTAACGTTCTTTCCAACGGTGTAATTACTTTTGAATTTTGACTGAAAAATAAGGCTGAGTCAAGGCTGTTCTAATGGCGTAAGGTCGGAAATACAAAAAACATCTTAAGAGTGGAAAAATTCGGATTTTAAGAGGGTTAAAAAAAAGTCGTTAATTAGTTGTAGAATCGAACTCTGGCCGGTGGTGCGCCCGCAAGAGTGAAACCCTGTATGCTTAGCAAAATAATAAACCTTTGCGTAATAATTTGCAACGATTTTATATCAATTCATAAGCAGAGTAGATGCCATCAAGCTTTCTCGGTGAATTGCAGGCCTCACCTTCGTAACTTCAAAACTCAGAATTTCTTTCATTTGAAGAAATCACTTGAGTATATGGCAGATCAAACTTGTCTAGTTGGATGTGGGTTTATCATGTCGGAAAGGTGCGTTCTCCAATCTATCGTCTATAGTTTTTTCGTATGGTTGAGTCTCTGAGGTGATGGCTTGGCTAACCGTCTACCGATCCTTCCTCTCCAAGAAAATCCCTCAAAACGTGTTGAGGTTTCACTCCAAGAAATACATGCCACCGAGAAATGAAACCAATTATCTAGAAGTGGAAATTCGCTGCTGAGGCCTCCGCAGTCTCCCCACACATCCACCACTTCCTTCACTCCCCAACCATTGTAGTCTCTACCCTCCTCACAATTCGACTCGAATATCAGCCATCTTTATACACAGCGCCGATAGCATTACCGCGGATCGGAATACAAAATTGTCCCTCAGGAACGCGCGGTATCTCGCAGATACGAGGGTGTGACTTTTCCGTGAATTGCACCTGGAAAGCGAAGGGCGGGAAAGCTGTGGGTTTTGGTAGCTACATCATCAACCGTCTGTAAAAATTATTCAGTTTTCCCGTCACTACTCTCCGTTGACGACGTGGGTCCAGACACCCGTTTTTATCTCCTGGATAAAACGCGCGCCCCAGGTAAGAAATTCACATTTGAGTTTTCTCACAATGCTTTGCATTGTACTTTACATTTTCTGTATGCATTGATTTTTCTTTGCATATCGACACCTTAAAACACAATGGAGCTATGTCCAAAAACGGAGTTTTCAGAAAAACTCAAAAGAAGTTTTCACCAGTGCACAATTCCTGAAATTATGGCTTACTACACTAAACTCTTTAACTCTTCAACAAATTTTCAAGCTATAATCGTCAAGAAGGTCAATAATAGTTTTGTTTAATTTGAGTTTTTCTGAAATTAAAAAAAATAAAATTTGGAAGATGGATGGACATGTGCTTTCAGGTATCGATATGATCATGGTCCTGTGATCGTTTGGTTGTGCATAACTTCCATAAGTTCCATAAAGTTCTTATGACTACTTTTCATGTTTTTTTTTCTTTTTTTTTTTTTTTTCAGAAAATTGGCAGTTCACAAAAAAGAAAAAAAAAACAACCTCGAAGATGCAAGTGATGTTCGGAAAGTACGACTTCTATTGGATGTAGGTGAGAACGAAGTTGACCCACCTGATGTGCAAGTAGGCAAGATTTACAACAAGACGGTGACGAGGAAGAGGGGAGAATAGAAGAAAAGGGAGGCGATTTAGAATTCCAACTGAGTGGTCCTGAAGATTATGAAGATTTCAGCGAAGATGTGCCTTAAGAGAGAACTAGAGGAGAAAGAACGGGAAGTCTACACTACTTTTCGAAAACTAGAAAAAACCTCGCCGATCTTTGCATATTGAGCAATTTAATTTCGTCTACAAGGACTGTTCTATTTCGAAAATTATGTTTGAATTGTTCAAAGAAACCTGTGTTGGTGGATGAGTACATTTTTAAAGCCCTAATTCCCATGTTCTATCTCCCAGAAACAGCGTTCGCCGCCGTGTTTGGAAATGAGCGCGCGTTCTCTAGGTTTAGCGTACATCTCCGCACTGCACGTTGAATGTTCAACACACACATCATGTAGTGTGTGTGGCGCATAGCATTCTCGCCGCGGTCGGTTCAATCAAAATCAAAATAACCTGAACCACATTACTAAAGTAAGAACGTCTGCCATTTCACTGAATCTCACGTTCACAGTGTAAGAATTTGAATCAATTGTAATTTGGTGCCTTCCGCACAACTATCAAGCTGGGAGGGTTATGGGGAGGTTGCAAGGAGGTTATAGTAGTTTTTTGAGTGGTTACGTCGTTCGATCGGTCTATGATTAGGGTAACGGGCCCAATAGTTGGACACTTAAGGTGGCTTTCTCACTAAAGTTCTCGCTGTAAAATCAGCATTTTAATAAATCTTCCTAATTTTTACCCCTTGTCTTCTCAGAATCTGTTGTTACATGATAGAATAATTTTTTTTTGATTGGATAAGAGCGGAGTTTTGAAATAATTCATGACAGCCAAAACTTCACTTGGCCCACAAGTTGGACACTTGTTCCTAATCTTGGACAGTGGTGGCCCAGTAGTTGGACACTGGGCACTTTTCTTCGCACTTTTCTTGTGAACCTATATTAAAATGTACTAAAACAAAAGATAACTATTGTCCAATTCTATCTTTAGGAGTTTTTGTCAACTCAAACGAGCTTCCTTCAAATAACCTCATGACTATAATACCAGTAGGTTTTTGGATGGGAGCTCGTCTGAGTTAACTCCTGAAGACAAGATTGAACAATGTTTTGTTTGATATTTTTGTTATTAAAATGCGAAGAAAAGTGGTGTCTAACTTCTGCTTCATTATTTTTTCCTAAAATTATGAGATTCAGTGAAGGCAATCGTGAAAAAATTCCTCATTGGTTTCGAAGCTTTCTCGTGATTGTCTTTATTGTTTCAGTCTTATTGCTCACACTAAGAACTCAAAAAATACCTTACTGATCTTCATAATAATATAAGTACCAAAATATAGTAGAAATAAATTAATGTCGACTTAGGAAAAGGAACATAAATTGGAGAAACCTTTCAAAAACCTCTTGAAGAGAGAAATGAGAAACAATCATGACTTATGAAATAAAATATACAAAAGAATCATTCTAAAGATTCCAATAATGAAAATCACAATTAGAATTACTAAAGATTCTCATGAGAGCTGGAAAACCCACGGATGTCCAAGTGTAGGGCCATTAAAAACCAGGCCTTGGCCCTGAAGTTGGACGACCGTCCAATTTTTGGGCCACCAGCAGATTTGGGGTTCCATTAGTTGGACGGTTTAGTATAAAATAAATATTTACTCTAATGGTCTACTTCCTAGATGAATACTTCAAAAAACAGCTCAACTTTACGGAACAATAATTGAAATACACAAAAAAATATCGCAAACAATCAGAAAAGCCTTCTGAATATGCCCATGTTTACTCACCAAAATCATAACGAACAGCATTTGTCCGGACACCACCACCTTCAAAACGAACAGAACAAACTATTTCCAACTCCTAGTTTAAACTAAGGTTTCCCACATGGAGTGGAGGTAGTGTATTTTACCGGGGGAAGGATCCAAAGTCGGTAAAAGGACCGTACCCTTATTTATTAGGAAGAAATTAACCAACTGTCCAACTATTGGGCCCGTTGCCCTATGTCTTGAGAAGATATTTATGTTTTATGCTTGTTCGTCTAATTACAAGTGAACTTGAAGTGAAGGTAGAATTGGTAACCGCTGCTTAGCCATGATACTGAATTTCGCCTGAATTTCGAAATGTACCGATCAGTAATTATTTACAAAGTTCCCTTGCATAGAAATGATGTCATCGAGAGTTCTGTGGCGTTCCATCCCTAGGATCAGAGCTCAGTCATTTCACTTGTCGAGCGTGGATAATGTAGAAACCCAACAGGTCAATAAGAAATATGCTTTGGTGACAAAGAAGGTTGCCAAGCAGCACGCAGATCATTCTGCTGCGGGTTTTACTTTCGATCAAAAAGAAGTAATTTCTTCTATTTCTGGTGTACCGGAAGAGCATATCAAGATCCGACTGGTCCGGACACGACTGGCCCCTAAGAATCCCATGCAATCGGATACTGACAATACTCATGATTGGATGTTGGATTTCGAAACTCGGCAAAGATGGGGTCATCATTCTTATGTTCAGAATGGCCGATATGTTCAAGTCTAAAGCCAATTTTGCTAGTGTGATTATCTGTTGTGCAATGTATAAACATGTTCAAATTTCCTAACATTTCAAAATTTTTTATTGAAATATTGAGAATGGGGTCATCTTCATGGACATAATGGCCGATTTGTAAGAATTTGAATCAATAGTAATTTGGTGCCTTGCGCACAACTATCAAGCCGGCAGGGTTATGGGGAGGTTGCAAGGAGGTTATAGTAGTTTTTTGATTGGTTACGTCGTTCGGTCAACCGACCGAACGACCGATTATGTTTTGAAAAGTTATTTATGTTTTATGCTTTTTCGTCGAATTAAAAGTCAACTTGAAGTAAAGGTGGTTGTAGTTTTATGCTATCACCAAGTAGTCCTACAACAGTGTTCTGAGAAGAGGGGAATCTGATTTGGTTCCAGCTTCCTCGAATTGAAGCCGTGGTGATAACTTCATTTTCCTCCAATAATCTATTATTTGTCTCTTTCAATTCACGTTCTAGATTTCTAATCACTCCATAAAGCTGTGCTGTGGACTAATTGAAAATAACTGTTAATTATAAAAATATAAAATTAACATTCTCATAATTACCTATTATTTTCAAAAAATTAACGTGGTTTCAACATAGTGTGGATATTTGGTATGAAATTGGTACCATCCCCTTTAGGGATGATTGAGTAATTGACTAGACAAGCTGACCTACAGGTTAGAAGCTGAACTACATACAGCTATAATTAGTTTTTTTTTTTGAATTGAATAAATAGATAGCCGATATTCAAGGGGATTCCTATACGTACGGGCTACAATGTGCAGGGTTGTCCGTGGTGAATGTGGAGAGAGATTCGATCCTGTGAAAGCGTGCTCTGTAATGAAAAAAAAAGAAAAAAACAGGAGACAAACGAATGAATAACCGGGTTTACTGATGGTCTTTCGGTGAGAGCCAGAAGAAGAAACGAAGTGGGGGGGAGGCCGAAATAGAGGATTAATGATGAGACGGGCGGTGGGAGGAGGGCTTAAAGGACAATTAGGTGGAAGAAGGGTAAGAGGGTTGTGTAGGATTTAGGGTACCGTCCACGGAAGGATTAGGTAGCTCTGGGTACACCAATTACAACGACTTACAGTCACGAGGGGAGCAGCCTAGAGAGGGGTCGATGGGAGATGCCCCTAAAGTAGGGTAATTCCCAAGCGCGAAACCCCGCGCGGTGGTTCTGACTCACGATCCTGCCAGAGTCCGGTCATATTTCATCGTAACTCTGAAACTTGCGAACCCATCAACCTGGGTTTCTTCCCATTGAAACGATATCAACACATGTGGGAAACGATATCCACAAAATAATTCATGATACATTGCCAACACATACTGATTATTGATAAAACACAGCAATGCTTAAGGTATGATATACCTGCTGGATTTTCCGGATCAGTAATCTAAATACACTATCTGCTAGTTGCTTATCTCTGACAGACACAAGTTGTACAATTTCTTCTCTCTAGAGCAGTATCCACAAGATAGCATCAAGGTAGGATAGGAGTAAGATATTATCTTACCAGTCTTGCTACAACAATTGTGGATACTGCTCCAGAGAGAAGAAATTGTACAACTTGTGTCTGACAGACATAAACAACTAGCAGATAGTGGATTTCGATGACTGATCCAGACAATCCAGCAGGGTAACAAGCAAGGATCAACAGAAACAATGGCTCAAAATCCAAAGGTCCACCGACTTGCGTCTAGGCGGAATTCCTTGGAAGTTATCGATGTACAGATATTCCATAGCTGGGAGCGGGTAGTGACTCTACTGGCAGTGAACAAGATTGTCTACTACTAACACTACTATTATATCACTGATATTTGGTAGGAAAACTCCCATACTTGAGCATTCATAAGCACGTTTGATACGGCTCATGCAGATTTAGAGCGAATAACCCACGATAATTTCCCATTTTCTCATCCCCGCAGCACCTTTTAGTTATCGGAACCCCCCTCATATAGCATATAATTTTAAAGCTTACTATCAGACCTTTAATTTGACTATACACAATTAGTCCGGCATCGACTCAGTCGGAAGTCACAGGGCAAGAAGAGCGAATGCGGACCAATATTCGCGAAAACGGGACCACGTTTTGGTTTATTATTTTCAATAATGAACCTTTGGAATCGACCAAGAAAAAAAAATTTTTAACACCCCCTCAAAATTTGATGGTTTACGTTTCAAGGTACGTAGAATCCAAAAATCGAATAAAAATTTGGCCGTCCGTCCGCCGTCCGCCGTACACCGTACGCCGTACTCGGCACTTTTGCCACTTAGCATTGACCGATTTTGATGAAATTTGGTATGTAGGCTGCATTTGGGGTCTAGTTGTGCCCCGAAGCTTTTGGTTGATGTAGGTCACTTCTAAGGGTTCCAAAATCAATTTTGAAATTTTGAAAACGCCCTAACTCAAAAAATTTTGATATAAAGGTATTGTTTTTCCTTCAATTTAAGATTTTATAGAATTTTTAGAATTTTTTGAGACCACGCGGAGCTCTGTAAGACAAACCGTTCGCTCCCTACGAAAATTTAAGGGTTTATATTGAAATATATATATATAAATAAATCAAAACACGAGTGTGAATCGCAAAAGAGGCCTAATCTCCGTTCAAATTAGAGCTGACCAAAATGCGATCAATAGTTGGTGATTTTGATTTTTTATTTTTGATTTTTTGATTTTTTAAATCTTTTTTCTTCATATTGGATGGTTGGTGATTTCGTAGACGAGTGATCTATATAGAAAAATAATAAACCATTGTGTAATAATTTGAAGCGTTTTTCAACTTCTTTCACAAGTTTTTGATACTTCTAACAAAGTAAAATGAAATCTGTTTGAAACGGGACCACCACGGATACTGGTAGAACACATTTCAAAAAGAATCAGACAGATTGGTACCAGAATAAAGAAATGCAAGGTGTTCAGACATACAAAAAAAAAAAAAAAAAAAAAATCGTCGTCCCACGACAACCCGAATTGAGTACCTCCTCTTTCGCGCGCCTTCGGCGCGTTGAAGTCGGTCAACAATTATTCCTGTTTCTATTGACACAAACAGGAATAGCCGATTGGTGTGTTTAATGGATCTTCATGCCTGAAGCCCTTATAGGCCTATTAAACCGAATTCCTACTACTACACAACTTTGTGCAAGAATATGCCGGGTTCGAGATGAGGCTTCCTGCTTCAAGGAAGGAGATTGGGTTTTGGTTAGAACAGAGAAGGTGTCCAAAACTTCAACCTGAATGGATCGGGTATTGGGTCATTACAAAGCAAAATAAAGAGGTTCTATTTTAAATTGCAATGGGATTACAGAAACGCCACCTCGTGAACAAGCTAGCCTCTGATGGGATAATGAAGCTTCATCAGGATCGTGTGACAACACTCACTTTTTGAATGTTTTGATGATTTTAAAAAGTTGTTTGCCAGTGTTATCCTGGAAATCGTCGAGAATTTTGGATTATTTGCTCATAAAATTTATATCATCCCGGAAATAGTGTGCATGTGAAACGCTATGGCCGTTGTGTGCATCCAAGAGTTGCAATAGAAGACCGGGATTTTTGTGAGATCGAACGCTAGATCACAACTGGCAGAGCAGGTGGCGTATGAAATTGGAAGGATGCTGTAAACATTTCCTTCCAGAATTCAGAAGATCTGTGTTATCTTTTCCTGCAATACTTGTAAAAGCTTCAGTCATCCGGATAAAATGGGATGAGAATCTCTTCACTCCGACTCGATGTCCTTAAATATGACACATGGCCCTCTAGCGACTGAAGAATGAATGAATATGATGATGTAAAAATAAATAAACAATATAAATCTTCTCTTATTATTTTCATGATGACCTTGGTGGTCCATGGGAGTTGAATTTATTATATTTACTTATATAATAAACTATATAACTGTATAACTTTACTACCTACCTATTTATAATTTTTACCTTTAGCTAACTTTTATTTTGAAGCAATGCGCATCATCTATCGTTTTTAATTTATTTTTCACAATTTGGTTTCTTCTTAGATGTAATACTCCTTATTGCATTTCTCAATAATTGAATTGTTCCATTAGGAAACACCTGTAGTGCCACGCTTCCTCGGCGAATCTTTCCAGCCTCCCGTCTGGAATCCTGCGCAGCTGTAGACATTCTTCCTTCTCCATTCCCTCCGATCCGAACCATTTTTCTGGACAACGACCCATAAAATGCAATACGCCCTTTATCCGCGTTGCATAATGAGCGCTTCCATTGCGGCTCTGTACTCCTCTCATCTTCCACCTGGCTTGATGATCCTTTTTCGTTCAAGTATGACATCTGCACGTGTTCTCCATCCGTCATGACCATTTATCTATAATGGATGGTACTGCGACAGCTGGGCTTTTGCAAGGTACTCATTTTTTTCTTTTGTTACAATTTTTTTCGTTGAGAGTCCCCCATTTCTCCTCAAGCTACTTTGGGGGCTCATCTCCAGACCATGGTCTCCAGCAATTCTGAGCCACTCTGCCGCTTAGCCAACCTTCCTCCCGACCATTTCACGCCCTCTAGCAACTGAGTGAACCTGTATAACAGTTCAGAAGAGAAATTCCATTTACCTACGTTTCCGACTCTCATCGGATGGGTGAAACTCAAGGGCTTTTGCAATGTAAGTCAAGGTACCTAACTCTTCGGAACAATCGTCACTCTCCAACCTCTTCTTTGATACCTCCCAATCTTCCTATTTAAACAAAAAACCTACCAAAACCCTCCTAAATTAAACAATATTCGAATTATAAATGGAGATACCGCAGATTTATCTCTTTCTCTCCCTACCTGTCACCCCTATTCCTATAAATCAATAAATCCTGTAGGTCTCCCCATTCCATTCCCTCACAGACAACTGAATTTTTTTTCCGTTCCAATCCCCTCTCCCTCACAGCACCTTCAGCCCTCAAATCTCACTCCCTCGAAAACTGACTGAATTGGAAATGCGGGTTGGCTAAGCAAACCTCGACTTTTTTTACTCTACTTTGCCCACTTTTCCCCCTCCCTTCGTCCTTTCAACCGCCACTCTCCTCTCACTACCTCTTGAATAGTGAAAAAAAATTTGAAACCTCATCCCCCAAGCATAATCCCCTGTCAAATCTCCCTTCGCTTGATAATTAGAGCCTCTGTAGACTCTTTTAGCTTAATTGGAAGCTCTGTCATATTTCAATTTAACCCCACCCACAGCCCTTAGCCACTCTTTGTATCCTCCCGTACCCCCTTCCAACCGTTGGGCTATTTTCTGTTGTCTGCCCTGCAGATAACGACTGCTGAACAGTTAATCCCTAATTTTCTCTCCTGCCCCTCATTTTATTTCCGATTCACTCGTCGAGCCCTGAATATTTCGGAGCATTAATGGCAACTACATAGGTGACAATGACGATTGGAATTCAACGAAGCAAAATCAATCGGAGATCAATCGATTGCTGTTGCAAAAAGGTGTGCCCTCTGAATTAATGATCATGAGTAAGTGATATTCAAATTTATTCACGCCAAACACGGCAAGTAGATATACTAAAATTATCTACTGAACATGTTTGGCCGTGAGGTTATTCACGATTCATGGATATTAAGACTTGTACTCCTCGGAATAATTATAATCCTGCAAAATATCCTATGGGTTATTTCAGTCAATAATTATATTTATTATTTTTTTTAAAGAGTATGGTTTAGGAATAATGTAAATCGGGTATTTCGTCGAGAAAATGTTTACAATAAATTAGGGAAGCTAATAAAAGTTGAAGATTTGAACCATGGCAGCAGGGTGTGACGTATTAAGTTGCTCGCCTTGAAAAAACTATCTTTGAAAAAAGTATCTATGCACAGAGAAGAGAGTAAAGTAACGTTATCCGAAATGCCATTCTCTTGGATACTACAAAATACTACTCATGCCCGCGGCGTAAGTGTGTGTGCGTTCAGGGTGGGCCGCCTTTTTTCTTCAAACGTGAGATATCTTTAATTAATTTTTCTACCACATGTTAAGTATTGTAAAATTGGACCAAAAGTTGAAGTATATAAGTTTTCAATGGTGCTGAATCCAAATTTGAGGTCAAAAACCTGAATTTCCGACTGACCAAAATACCCCATTAGCCTTCATATCCACAATGACCACAACAGATAGCGATACACTGGTCCCCCATGATGAATGATTGGCAACAGGGATATAACAGAACGTCCCTGGATAACGGTCATAACCGCTATACAATCCAGCCCTTAATTTCTAAAACCCCAATTCAATTAAAAAAACTTCTCCAAAGTAAAGGTATGGCGCAAAATAACAAGAATGAGAACAGAATTCGCTGCACGAATGGAACATTTCCCGGTTTTTGAACTTCATAAATATATGTTAATCTCACTTCTTGAATACGGCAAATTTATTGAACTCTGGTTTGGGCAACGTTCATTATCGAAATCTACTCAAGGGTGATTGAAAACAACTTGCTGTGGAAGAACAAATTTTGAAATACAGTTGAAAATGCTGAAAACTAGCCTTGAAATGGATTTTTTTGAGTTGTCACTTGAGAGAATTATTTATGAATACTAGAAATGGAGGAGTTCGAAACCGCTTGTTTTCCAGATTTCCAGAGCACGACTACGACAAACCGCCGAGTCGCGACTTCTCTTAACCCTCTACCCTCATCATCGTCACTTTTTGACGCTTCGCCTTCCTCAAGATTAGCCTTGTTATGGGTGTATTAGGAAATACTAGGACGCTGGTTTGACTAGTGATGGAATGAGAGGGCGTTCTCCGAGCTAAGTCAACTACAATCTTCCCCCTAACCCCCTCTCTTAACCCTCCTTTACAGAGTAAACTTTCAAAAGTCAATTTACATAAGGAGTGAGATGGAAGAACTCGAGGCTAGACCTTCTCTCTTCCACCCCCTCTCACCCCTTTTTTTCTCATTTATGTAGCATATTTAGCCCCTTGCAAATCCTCCTAGCCTCATGCAAATGTTTCTTTAAAAAAAAAACTTTATGCCCATCCTCTTTTTTTCTTTCGTTTCAACGGCGTTTGGGCCCCAGCTATTAAAGAAGTGCTGTTGACTTAATGTCAGGATCGAAGGCGGAGCGGGAGTGCTCGATATTAAAGTTTAATTTTATTTCGATGTTGGTTCTTCGGACTAATCAAACAGTTAGTTTGCATAAGCACAATTTTTGTTTTTCTCCTCCCTGCTTTTCAAGTCAGAGGAGAAAAAGTTGAGTAAAAGTTAGATGGAGAGGAAAAAGCTATATTACCATCCTACCGCAGTATCAGCTCGCTGAGATATGCAGCCTTGTTTTTCGATAGTTTTATTGAGTCAACAATTAAATCTAGTTCAGATAACTGTATCAATGACATCGTTATTCCACTAACCTGAAAACATTTCACATTACCTGAAAAGCTTGGTCTGGTTGATTACGGGAAACTCACTGTGCGTTTTTTGCAATTTACGTTGTCCATCTAAAACGTGGACAACGTAAATTTATTTCCAGTTGTCGGAGTGGTAATAGGGGATCTGGACGTGGGAATAATTGAATTGGCAATGTATTCTACCCCTAGAAATCTGCACGTTTAGTTTGAATACCATTCCTTGATGAACCTTCTTTGAGGTCAACCAAGGACTTGGGATGATGAATGATAGATACAAATTGAATAAAGAAAAATAGATAGGTATGCTGTTCTATAATCTATATGGTTTGTATCTACACATGGTGAGGGGGGGGGAGAAGTATTAATGAATATTACCTATCTTGTAAGGTTAGCTATCGATGAGTTTTATCGAATCACGAATCAGGCGTTAAAGTACCTATTGCTCCGTCACAAGGCATAAACATGACAAAACACGTTCCCATTAATTCAAGATTGAGTATGACGGTAGAAAATATTGGAAGGAATATATTAATAAAAGCACCTGAAAAACTTTTAAGTCCTCCAACCGAGTACATTCTGAAATTACGGAGCCATGGTTTGAGCCAGAGAGCCATGAGAGGGGTTGTAGAAACAGAACCTCGTCAGACGAGCTCCTGCCAACATTCTGTAGGAGAGAGGCCAGGTCTGGTTTGAAAATCCACGACACAAGAAAGATTTCTGCCCAAAATTACAACAGCGTTGACAGGAGCATGGGAATTTTTAAAATACTACCAAGTGGGTGTGGCACATAGCTTTCTCGTATCAATAACCCGACTGTATAGATGATCCGATGCATTGTGGCTACTCTCAAAACATCACTCTGTAAGTAACTTGGAATACCCTCATAGAGGACTCTATACGGAAACCAGCACAACCTCTGAATATTGTTGGAAAATGTTGCAAGGATTTCACGTTTGCACATGCGCAGCGGCTACTATCAGTCCAGGGGTGATGATTTACATAGGGGACGATCTACACAACATCCCACACAATTCCAGAAAAATTTTTCAAAAATCGGACGAGAATTGTAGAAGTTATGGCTGTTGCAAGGGTTTCACGTTTGCGCATGCTCAGCGGCTACTTCAGTCCAGGGGTGATGCTTTCCATAGGGGATCCTCTACACGCCAACCAGCAGAATCCCCAAAAATTTCATCGGAATCGGATGAGAAATGTAGAAGTTATGTTTGTGGATTCTATGACAGACAGACACGGAACCAAAATTGTTCGGGAAGATCTGAAACGTAAAACGCGAGTAGAAAATTTTGATTTTGGGGAACTTTTTTTTTTGCAACCTTGAAAATTGAAAACAAAGCTTCCGCTACCTTGGAGTAGAAGCTAGCAGTAGCTCAGAGGAAGTGAAGTGTTGATTTGTTTACCTATGCAACCCCAAAAATCCATTAGTTGTGTACTTGTTCATCAAACATGGAGTCTCTGTGTAAAACCATCTTTGTCTTTTTTTCGATAAAATATTTCGAGAAAAGACATAATAAACAAAATATTATTTTACATTTATTAATACAAATAAAATATAATTTTTATCCCTTGAATGGGCTAACGAGTAATGAACGTAGGCATATTTTCGAACCTTCAAGAATCACTCCATACGATTCGCTTTCTACCTCATCTTTGCTGTAACAATCCCATATCTCACCATTAGCGAGGTGATTTGCTACTAGCGGATCCTTAATTGCATTTCTAACTAAGTTGAAGAAGTTTCTACACCTAGCGATTTCTCCAATTTATGACACAGAAGGTCTCATAAGCTTGGAAAACAAACCCAAGTTCCACTGTGGAGCAGTCGATTGTGCTGAGATCCTTCCAGACTCTCCGAGCTGGCATGTGCGAGGGCTCTAATGGAAATGGATGGTGGCAACGGCTCCCACTATATTGGCCCACCCCTCCTGGCAACCTCTCAGCTCCGGCTTCACTCTAATAAGTTCTGATAATCCTCTATCAGAGTCAACCCTCCCGTCTTTCAAATCCCGTTTCAAGGTCTTCGAGAGCTGTAAACAGAGTTCTGGTAGCCAAAGAAGAATTAACCTGATTCTTCACATGGTAATTCCTCAAAAGATATTTCTTCATCTTCATTCTTGAAGTCGTCCAGGACCCAATTTTTATTTTTTTCCAAATACATAGGCTTAGACGAATTGTAATATAATATATTTTAATATTACATATTTATATTATTTTTATATTTATATTATAAAGTACCCGATATTTTATTTTGCTACGTTACTATTTGAGAAAAAGCAACACAAACGAATAAAATCCAGTTGAATAATTAGAAACAGAGTAAAAATGGAAATCATGTTTCTGCAAACCTCCTCAGGAATTGATGACTCTGGCAGGAAAAAAATAGTTAATCTAAAGATCAAAAATTACCTTATTGAGTTTCTAGTTGTGAATCTCCAAACCATATTTATGATTTTGCTTCTGCACTATCGACGACAGGGAAGCTTAGTATCCGAGCAGCATGTCTACAAAATGTGTCTTCCAAAATCAAAATTTCCGTTCTCAATTCGTAATAGCCCAGGCTAATTAGACTTTTGCTGCCATTAAAATAGCGTAAAGCTGGAAATCTTAATCCACTTTGGACATCCCAAATAAGACTAATAAGAGCTTGCGACGGTTTCTGAGCACGGCTTAACTCTTGAGAGCCGAAAAACCGAGAAATTTTTGCTCTTTTTTCAGTTTTGGCTCATAACTCAAAATTGGTTAATTTTACGAAAAACTTTACTTCGTACTAAATTGAAGAGCACTAAATTCCCCGTCCAAGGCTAATGATACCTCAAATTCGGCCGAGCAATTAATTCACAGTCAATCGTTAAAAATCGTCAATTTTGATCAACTCGCAAAAATGTGAGTTATGCTCATGTTCAAACGACTGTGATCAGAAAACGGCTCCTGTAATAAAAAATGCCATATTATAAAAGTTGTAGGGCATGAAATGTTGCGTAAAAGGAGCTCTTGAAATTTTGAAATTGTTTATTCTCACGCAAAGATATACACAAAAGCCCAAAAGTAGTCATATCAATCAGCAGCACCAAGTCTGATCCTCCTTTTGGAAGACAGCCGATGACGTCCACGACGCCACAAAAAGGCAGTCGTACGAAAATGCAATCCGAAATGGCTGTTCATTTTACTTAGTTCTAACACTTTTAACAAATTTTCGAGGAAAATGAAGAAAAATTTAAATTTTTTGTCCACTGCGGTGATGATTTCGAAAGTTATTCTAAAACTCACATACGATACATATTATCTAAATTATTATATAACGATTTTATATTCTGCGCTCATCGGGCGGTTTTCTTGAAGCTTAGAGACCCAACAGTCCGAGGACTCAGACTGAAGGACGGAGCAGCTCTCAGCAGATTAACGCCACACATGCGCGCAAAGAAAAACCCTCTTTGGCATAAATCAATTTGAAATTTTGGCAACTCAATTTATACTTTGAGAGTCCTTGTCCAACTTTTTGACGCCTATAAAGTTCAATGAGTGTTTTTCATACTTTTTATGTAACGATATGATGTGTCACTCCAGGTAATTGGACAACCCTAAGGAATCCAAATTTCTAAAAGTTGGTCAAAAAAGTGTTTTTCGGATTAATTTTTAATACTTCCATTATAATGATAATAATAAGATAAGGAATATTCGGATTAGACTTTAAATATCAGATATCGTAAATGAAGAAAATCCGTGTGGATTTGTTGTATCCAAAAACGCAACTGCCGAGTGGGTACTCTATAAGTTCGGGGTGACGAGGAAAATATTTTTTGATTTTTTTTTTTCCAAATTTTTAACCGAGGGATCGATTGTATACCTGACGACTCTTGCATTGTGCTAGACCCAAAGACCGCCTGCTCTCTCATACAGCTGACATTTCTCTTTTTTCTTATAGCTTTAAAGATTTCCCCGGGCATCTTCCTTTCGTTTTTATTTCACAATTCCCTCAATTACGTACTAAATTATTTGAAATTTTAAGGCAATGTTCTTCATATCTGTATGCATATCTGCTGTAAATTTTGTCCAAGCCGGTCGTTGAAAAATTGAAAAATAAGCAAACATTATTTTTTAATGTTGAAAAATGGGTCAATTTCATGTTCTATTTTCTGACTAACCATTAAGCCGATCTAAACCAAATTTTCACGCGTTCCCTTTCCATATATGAACTAACATTTGAGCAAAGAGATTTGATTGAAAACAGTTTAACATAAGTAAACGAAACTAATAAAGTGACCTCCTAAGAATGTTTTTGGGACACAAAAATCAGTATTCACGAGACGAGATTTACAAAAGAAATTTCATTGGCAACAACTTTAGAATACATCCTTGAGAGTATCTTGTAAAAATTGGAAAGAAATTGGTCGAGTAGTTAGGAAAATTAATACCGAGAATAAGGAAATTAATACCGAGAATAAGGAAAATTAAATGTTAAGGAACATTAAATCGCAAATTTTGTGATTGATTTTTCAGGACAGCTGTTTTTCTGACTGCAGGTCGCGCTCCCGCATACTTGTTCTGATCTTGATTTTGTTTGACTGGCTGACAAAACCATATCCCATTGTGGAACTTTCAGTAGTTATTTTAGTTCCATGTTCAGCGCCTATACGTTTTAGTATCCATGAATCTATGTGTTTCAAGAAGGTTATCAATAACCAGGTTTTGTTGACAACTTTTCGATATTTTTCAGTTCCACTACTCAAAATTTTCGAAAAATGGTAACTCATCAACCATTCATCCGATTATAATTTTATTTTTACCATAATTTCCAGAATTTTATGTAGTTTTATTGGAAAATAAGAATGGAAAAATCGATTCTTTTAAAAAAAATTTTTTGGACTACTCCCTTTAACTCATGATGCATGCATAGATTTTTTAATTTAATTTGGGAACTGAGTTACAAAGTAGTGAGCTGCAAGTTATATTTTCGTCTGAAATTAATAATATATAACAAAAACCGGGGGCATTCTCCACCAAAAGCTGAAAGTATCGTGATCAAAGAGAATTTTTCCCCGTCTGGCAAAACGATAATTCCGCGAATGTTATGGAATTTATCTGACGTTTACAAGCCCCTTCAACGTTTCAACCCCTCCTTTTATTACTAGCGGGGAAATGTAATTGGGATTTACTAGAGTGCCGAGTCAACTCTTGAATAAAATAACGCCTCCTTTTTTCGACCTTCCACACTCCCGTCGAAATGAGTTCGTCGAAACGCGTTTTCGAGAGGCGGTTTTTGCCTAGTCAGCCCGAAAAAAGAGGTTGATTTACATGTATATTCGGGGAGAGGTGGTTGCCGTGAATTAGGCGGTAGATGGGAATTGTCACTGGGCTTAAACGTTCAACGGGGGGGAAGGGTGAATTTAAAGGAGGTCTTGAAGATACGACTATGAGGTATTCATATCAAGGTAATAAGAGAAAATTCGACTATACTCTGTAACAGATGTGATTCAAGGAGCTTTGAATGCCGTTCGAAAAAATGTCGTTTTAATTCACTTTAGTGCACAATTTCTGTAAGGTGTAGATAAAAACAACCATGCTCAAGAGGTTTCAATGATTTTTTTTTCAATGATATTTTTATCTATTAAATATCAATAACATAACAACTGAGCACATGGGCCATCTAGTTAATTTACTTTCAAAATTTAATTAATCAGTTTGTAGAGTATAACAACCCAACGGCTGTGCTCTAAAACGCTCTAAAAAGGTTTCAACGCTTTAAAAAAATAATAAATAAATAATTAATATATTAATTTTTTTCATTCTTTATTTTTTTAATAAAGAATTATTACATTATTTTTTTTAAATTTTTTTTTAAATAGAGGATTACCTATTACCTACATTCATTTTTTTCATTATTTATTTATTTTTTTATTAACAAGTTTGAAGTAGAATGTTAATTATGTTTTAGCATTAAATTGGTCGATTGTGAGTTTGTTCGTGACTCAGCCACGTTCAAACAGCAACACCGATGAGGGATTTTTTTTTCCAAAACGATGGCAAAGTTTCTAGGATTTGTATAGTCTGTAGGTACGATGTCAAAGAGAGAAAGTTCAGTCAGCGGGGCGAGCAGCGACAATAACTTCTCTCCTATTCACAATATAGAGCTGAAATGAAGTTTACCGTCTCTCAGGGAACCACTAAACGGTACGGAGAGAAGGTTAGTATAGCTGCTCGATCGTTAAGCTTTAAATGATATGACAGAACCATCAAATCTATAAGGTCCTATGCTCGTTCCAGCGTTCAGGAAGTAGGAACGAGGTATTATTGAGGACCTCTGGAAGAGGTCGGGAAGGTCCAGAGATCTGCTGCGTGATAGTATTGCAGTACTCCCATTCTTTCTCCAACGATAGAATTTGAAATATGATTTTTGGTATGGTAACGTGCAACAGGTATTGCTTACATGCGTACCTTCGTACTGCATACCATTTTTCCATCATTTCACAATATTTAATCATGAGATGATATATTAACAGTATCGATTTGTCATGAATTTATACGTTTGGAAATTTTGGTGAGAAAAAATGACAAGTTAGTTGGCCTTCTCTTGAAGATTAATTTTTCTGCAATTTCATCGTTATACCTTGGTCAAGAAGGCTTCCCTTCTTGAAGTATCAAGATGAGAGTTGATTAAAGCATTGAAAAAAAAAATCAATGTCACGGGCTGGATGGACTGCAAATAATATGCAAGAATTCAACCAGTTGCGGGTCCAACTGATTTGGTTAAAATCAAAATTTCCGCAATAAACCATGATCAATGATCAATTATTGATTATTCCATTGAACCTTGTTATTCATGGATGTGATGTGGGTTTTCTTGTTTTGTAGATGGAGCTTTTCAGCTACGTTACAGATTTTTCTAAAGAGACAGCCGGAACGAATCACATCATCAATCCTGAAGTAGCCATATTTGGCCAGATCATTAGATATTCAATCTTATTTCTCCTTTTCTTTGGCATATTTCTGCGTGAGTTCGTCAAAATCGTCGCCAGATGAAATAATATGGAAAGATAAAGATGTAAAATAATATAACATTTTCCCGTAAACTAAAACAACATAACAACGAAGATACCAACTGTTGGGGTATAAAAACCGTAGTTGATGTCACTACATAATGATTGTAGTGAACAGATTTTTCCATTGGTTGAATCCGGACTAACGAATGTGGCAGCCGATTACCATAGAAATGTGCATAATAATGAGCGAGCTCATAATAAAATAAATCAGGGTCTCAACAAACATTACAAACATTACAACCTTCGTGCCTCATGTAGGAAACGTTGATGCTTACAGATTCACCTCTCATCTTCATCAATAGTCATGTCAATTCGTTCATTCGATCCGGATTCAATCTGTTTGAATGTCCACTACAGTCCTAGGCCTGTAATGGTTAAATGAACGAACTGTGACTTTATTCATTTATTTATTCAATACGGGAAGGCCCAATACAACATTGCAATAGAAAAATATACATTTTAAAGAGAAGTAGGTACAGATGATAGATAATAGAGGAGACAAGGTTTGGTGTTATTTGTCCATGTTGCTTATAATTTTGTTTTTAATCACTTTCACTGACTGATGAAAAATGTCCAGGTCGGGGCATCCTGCATAGTGGGCGGTGGTATCAGTAATTAGTGGGGGAGAATGATGTCCAGAAGAGATCGTGAGAACGTGCGCCCAATCGAGGGATGAGATATCTTATCTCCGCCAGGAGAGCAGGTGCGTCCACCGATCCCCGAACCAATCCCAGCAGAAATCCCACATCCGCTAAGTGTCTGCGAGCCACTCAACAAGTTAATCTCAGCAGCCAGGGAATTATAATCAAGGTCCTCCCGATTGTATGCCACATACCTTAAAAATTTGCGGTGAACCCTTTCAACTTGGCTGATGTGGCATTGGTAAAATGGATTCCAGACAACCGAGGCATACTCCAAAATTGGAGTCACCAGCGCTTTATTGAGTGTCATTATAGCTGGTATACAATCGAATCCTGCTGGAAAACAGGATCTTAATGCCATATTGGACTGCCCAAAATTTAGTGAAATCGGTCTACATGTCTCAAAACCACGGAAGCGATTGCCGAGGCTTGCGCTCTATGGGGTGCAATCAAGTCTGACAGAGGAAAACATCAGGGAAAGTTGGGTGAAACTAAACAATCTTGATGCCGAAGAAGTTAGAGATCAGATGAATTTCATATTCAAATTCGGCAGAAGAGAGCAATTGACCACTAACCATGTGATTGAGGTTTCGCCTGACCTTCGCAAGAGGTTACTCGAAAGACGAAGAATCTTCCTTGGATGGAGCTGTTGCCATGTCGAGGACTTTATTCGTGTTTCAAGATGCTTCAAGTGTAACGGTTTCGGCCATGTGGAGAAATTTTGTAAAATTGAACATCAAAATTGTGGTCATTGTGCTGGTAATCATGCTTTCAAGGAGTGCTCTAAGAAAAACGAAACACCGTGCTGCGTTAACTGTAAGAAGTTTGGAATCCCGCATGATCATCAGGCTAGCGACCGTACTTGCCCTAGCTATCTTAATGCACTTTCTGGTCTAGTGAACAAAACTGATTATGGAATTTAGTAAATAACCTCACAGGTACCCCACTGCTAAACTTTTTTCCGAATTCAATTGTATTATCTATAAAAAATGTATTTCGGCTTCAGTCTTGCATTCTTGCTTACAAAACGGGCATTAGGTCTGAGCATGCATGTAACATTGCCTTTAGCTGAACTGCTTAGGCTTCCAATATATCATTGCCTCGTTGCCGTACTGAATTTTATCGAAGAAATTCTTACATTACCGCGGTGAACTTTTTTTATCAGCACAAAATTGATATAACTAATTTCCATAGTATATTGGGATTTAAAAATATTTATCGGTTATTTTATCGAGGGTGTTGTAGACGGTAGGTGCCTACGTTTAGTTTTTAAATTTATTATTTTATAGGGAGTATGGACATACGATTATTATAATATTTTTATTGGGTGTATAAATTTAAACTTAAATGCTTTTGTTAATTTCATTTCAACATTTTGACTAAAATTGTAATTTACCGAGACTCCACCAGGGGACACAAGTTTGTAGGAACTTAAGCCTTGGTGGGCAAGGTGTGTAATTGATTTATTATTTCTATTTCATTTTATGTCCTTGTATAACTGTCCTATTATTTGTATCTGTTTTGTATTTGCCAAATAAATAAATAAATAAAAATAAATAAGAATTCTCTGGTGTTCCGCTTGATGAACCCCAAGACCTGCATTGCACGGCCAGAGATAGCCAAACTATGGTCCGAGAACGAGAGACGATTGTGCAATCTGCAGCGCTGTGCCAAATCACTGAGTAAAAGAGTACCAGCTGGGGATGTATGAGTTCAAAGCGTGGAGCAATATCAAACTTTCATACTTACTGTGAACTTCATCTTGATCTGAAAATTCCAAGTGAAACAATTTATCCAATTCCGTAATATAGGTAGTAGGTAGGTCTTCTATATGTATCGACAACGGACGCTGGAGTATGGCCAGACCGGGAGGTGAAGTTCGTAGGAAAGGTGTGCTGGGCGAGAGGAGGGACTTGGAATATTTATTGCGAAGCCCACAAATCACCAACAACCGTCAGTCCTGGGGGGGGGGGGGGGGTATGAGGCAGCTCTCCTCCCTTCCTCCATGAATAACCCACCGGGGGTTTTCGGCAGTTTGGAGCAACAGGCGACGAAAGGGTCGAACCTGGCGTGAAATGTCTGCGAGGCTTCCGAGGCAGGTTACGGACAGGACACCTGTTATCCCTCCTGACGAGGTTCTCTAGTGTACCGTTTCCCCCACGACAGTACTCAAGGAGTACTTCCCCCCTTATTGAAGATCACACTCATGGCTTAGAATTGCACGAGTTGATGCATTATTTCAAAACTAGCTGAATAGCCTCCTAAAGTAGGCAAAAACGATTCCTCCTACTCTCCTCCACTTACTTCCTCCGACTCCTCCGACTCCTACCGCCCCCAACTCCTCCCGTCTCCGATTCCGCCGACTCTCCCCACTCCCACGACCCCTCCAACCCCTCCGTGCATACGTACGTACGTACGGTTGGCGTTTTTTGTATATAGATACGGAGATTCTGATCATCATAACGATGGTGGTTGTCTGAGGGCTCATTCAAGAAGTCTTTTTAGATGTGCCGTTGGATAAAAAACAGTAGTTGGTGTAAAATATTCTGAAAGTACGAGGGTGTACAAGATGGTCCAAGTGGTCCAAACTTAAGTGTCAAACTCCTATACAAAGCAATATTTTGAGTAACACGATAATTTCCATGAGGATTCTTACGATATTCAAATAGGAACCATGAAAAATATATTAAAATGGTGCATAACAAAGAGATGACCCAATTAATAATAATTATTATAATATATAATATGATAGCCCTTTATTGTTAGGAATGACTAACCTAGGTAAGTGATTCAATTTATTCGGAGAGGTGTCGAGCTGGAGCGGGAGAGTGAAAGACAAGAGCTAATTGGACAACTTAAATACGAGTAAATTATTATTACTTTCCTTTTTTTCGAGCGTGCGATTTTTTCTTATTAAGTAAGATGAAAAAGTGGTCAGCGCATCTGACGAGAATCTGGCCCTCCTTAAATATAGGAGGACGGGAAGGAAAAACCATCACGCCAAACAAAATGATCCATAGCAATAAAAATCTCTTGGAAAGCGCAAGGTTTCACTGTTCATAGACTCCCAGGCTGCCATACTAGCTCAGATGGGACACAGAGATGTTCGAGGAAGTAATTTTACAGGGAGCCACAGTTATCTCCAATGGTTTGCATCCAACTGTGGCATCCTGGGTGCAGTGGCAAAGGAATAATCACAAATGCCAATGCCACCTTGTCCGCTAATCATCTGCTCTGCCAAGTTCATAACGAAGAAAAAGAAGGTTCAGTGAACCCTCAGAATCACATCCCCCAAAAACTGAGTAGGAGCGAGAGGGGTTCGAGGAGCTGGATTCACAGAGCCCACGTGTCCTGACTAATTTCACTATAAACGCGTAATTAATTATTATAGATCGTCTTGGTGATGTCATTCGTTACTAAAAATTGAACACTATTTTAAATTGACGAGAAAACGTCATGGGAAATTCATTCACTAGGAAATTAGCAAACGGTTGGTCCCTCTAAGCTGCGGTGTCAAAAAATTCCTTAAAAATCGTTGCTATTTTGAATTAAAGAACAAATTATACCTGTATATCAAACGTTTCCGAGAAAGGGTGTTTTGAAAATGTTTTCCCCCACTTTTTACCCCTTATACGTAACAGATAATAACCAAAACCTTCCGGACACAACTACCTAGACATCAAATGGAGCAGACATCCCAAATTTCATGAAAATTAGTCATCGGGAACTGGGCAAAGTTTCTATTTTTTAAAGGATTCTACATACCTTGAAACCTAAACCATCCAATTTTATTGAGAGGGGGATTACATTGTTTTTTGGTCGATTCCGAAGGTTTAATATTGAAAATAATAAACCAACACGCGCAGTTTATTGCCATTTTTGTCTTCATTTCGCCAAAACTCACGAAGGAATTCGGCAAGTTTTATTAGGTTTCTTCTTTTTACAAGCATTTTACAGCCGAAATACTCTCGCCAACACCCAAAAATAATAGAATGATGGATACTAAGTTAATTATCTAATTGAATTCAACTTATGAGATAATCCAGATCTTCATTTACCGTGATTTTTGTTTCTCTACCGAGACAAAGTGTTCCCATTCGAAACTGAATCCTGGTTTCGGTCCTGCTCAGATTGCGTTTTATGAAAAATTTGCCAGAAGCGAAGGCGGCGGGTAGTTATTATTGGGATATTGAATTACACGGTCGAGTTGTAGGAGATCTCTCTGGTTTCACGGGAGAAGTTTGCGAAGGCCGAAGTTGGCGCAAGCAGAGAAGAGCCTCTTGGAGCTGATAAACCAACACCAACAGCAACAACACTGGGCCGGCAAAGTGAGTGCACCAACCATTAGGTTGATTAGTTTGAGACCCACTTACAAGATCACTTACTCATCTCTGACAGGGGAGGAGTGAGAGAGTAAGAGTGAGTGAGAGGTCTGAGGTGAGTTGAAGTTTACTTGTGGTAGAGATAGGAAGGATGGGACCTGAGAGAAGGGAAAAAAAGTTTGAAACAGTGATACAACTGGGAAGGGAAAAAAGGGTAGTGTGATTTGGAGGATTAGAGGGAAAACGTGAGGGCCGATAGGTGGGGTAGGCGATAGGTGGGGCAGGCGAGGTGGTCGATCAATCTTCATCGGGCTCAATCGTTGGGATCCCGGTGCCTGAGGGATCCGGCACGTAGGCAAACAATACTCCCCGACTCTTTCCGCTTCCCTCTCCCTGTTTCATCCCATTCTTCTAGAACACTCTCCCAGAACGCCCTTCCCCTTGGAACACCCTTGCCGTGTTCACACACGCCAGACCATTCTTATCCGGAGCTCGCTCGGTTACTCTTTTCCCCCTTTTTTCTCCCTCTGCCGAAGCAACATCTTGCCTGGCTGGGAGATACCCGAGTGGGATTTTAAAAGGCCATTTGGACGGTTCAAACGACATCGTTAGCGATCGACGACAAGGAATTCAAATACCTACGACGTAGATTCGCCTTCGAATCCTTGATTAATCCTGAGCCGGGCTTTTACAGTGTCTGCAAAATAGTCGATAAGAGAGAAATGTGAGACTTCCTGCTTGGGCAATCAGGATCAGGCTAGTTGTGAACCAGGAAATTATTGAAAAGAACTGATTCGTAAATACACCCATTTTATACCTTCTTACCTACTCGCACGAGTTCTTGGTTATATGTGCAGAGAATACAAGGGTTCTAAGGCCGAGAGTATTCGAGATAACATCAGATTTTATTGAGAATTGTGAAAGAATGGTATTCTAAAGCTTGTCCTTTGCAGGTTGGCCTTATTAGGTAGAGATGATGTAAGTAAATCCAAGTTGGATCTTCGTCCGACTGCCAATCCTGGCGTCGTGGACGTCATCAGCAGTCATCCAAAGGGAAGATCAGTACAAGACTCGTCGTCAAGAAACGCACACCGTAACGAGCACGACTACAGCTGACCCCGAGGTTAAGATGATGTACTACATGTAGAGAAACTATAATACGAAAAAATAGGAACCTGACCCTAAAGAACAAGCCAAAGTTCCCAAAACCACCATTAAAACAGCATTGTTGTATGCTAGTGAAACCTGGAAAGTCACGGAGTCCATCCCCCTTCAGCTGGTAACCTTTTTTTGGTAACGGAGAATCATGGAGAGCAACTGCCCAGCACTAGAAGGCAATAGAAGGGCACTAAAACATATGGATCGAGGGAGAATGGATGTGAATAAAAATTAAAAAAAAAAATACATACGAAATTTCGTGACAAATGTGGGATCAGCACCAAGCAAAAGAAAACTCACCTGAAACAAACAAAATAAATTTCAGAAATTAGAAAATATCATACAACGGATCGTTTAGAACAACTTACACTGTTATTAAAATATTAGGGGTATTCACGGTTGAGCTTATCGTGTTAAACGTGTTAAGTGGTAAACTTGTTAAACAAAAAAACCGTGAACAACCCCAGTCGACTCGTGTTAAACGTGCTTAAGTTGTTGAAGTCTCATCACTCCTTCTTCATCGATTACCTGGCTAGATCGCAGCCATTAGGGTCGTATGGTTATTGGGTGGCATGATTCGGTGGAGGAAGTGTGAACGAGAAGGGGAAAACGCCATAAATTCGGTAAAAATGAGGAGAAGAAACGCTGCAAATTATTACACAACGGTTTATTATTTTTATATAGATCACTCGTCTACAAAATCACCAACCATCCAATATGAAGAGAAAAATAAAAAAATAAAAAAAATAAAAAAAATAAATAAAAAAAATCAAAATCACCAACCATCGATCGCATTTCGGTCAGCACTAATTTGAACGGAGATTAGGCCTCTTTTGCGATTCACACTCGTGTTTTGATTTATATGTATATATATTTCAATACAAACCCTTAAATTTTCGTAGGGAGCGAACGGTTTGTCCTACAGAGCTCCGCGTGGTCTCAAAAAATTCTTAAAATTCTATAGAATCTTAATTGCGTCGTGGCACAACTAGACCCCAAATGGAGCCTACATACCAAATTTCATCAAAATCGGTCAATGCTAAGTGGCAAAAGTGCCGCGTACGGCGGACGGACGGCCAAATTTTTATTCGATTTTTGGATTCTACGTACCTTGAAACGTAAACCGTCAAATTTTGAGGGGGTGTTGAAATTTTTTTTTCTTGGTCGATTCCAAAGGTTCATTATTGAAAATAATAAACCAAAAGTCAACAACGTCCATCATTGTTTGTTCCATGGCAAAGAAACAAGCAAAGTTTTTTTTACCACAGGAGACAACTTTTATACCACCTATATTGTTTACAGATTTTTTACTTTTTACACTGAAAATTTGAGGATTACTCACTGCAGTCATGTCGAAGAAAAGTTATAAACAAGAACTTGTTGATGATGAAGTGGTCACGAAAACAGTTTATCGCATTTTTCCTTCACTTTCATTGCATCTATTTGTTCCTCCCAACTACCTTTCTCTTCCATCCATACCTCCAAGAGACCTCAATACCTTCAACTCCAACTCAAATAACTCACAAAATAACCGAGACAAACAAACGAACTCCAACTCAAAAAAACTAATTATCGAAACTAATTAACTCACAAGTAAACTGACTGAAAAACAGCTGGCAAGTTATCGGCCATTTTCTTTCTGATGTTGCGACAGATAACACGTTTAGCACACACTTTAACAGACCATTCGGGTGTGTTAACTTACAACGACTGATAACACACTTTGATAACATGTTTACGACCGATTCGTTCGACGTTAAACACGTTCTCGACGTATAACACGTTAACACGTCGAGAACGGCCCGACCGTGAATACCCCTATTGTTTTCTTAATAATGGACCAATGATAACACGAATTCATATTCTTTTCTCGAAGTATTTTGACTTTGTCGACCGTTATTTAAACATCAAGAATATCGATGGGGCTGAACTGGTCCGAAAATGGGGTATTTCAGTCATTTTTTTTTTTTTCATTTTTTCTTCAAAAGAGTATGGCTCAGGAATAACGGTAATCGGGTCTTTTCGACGAGAAAATGTTTTTAAAAAATCAGAGAAGCCAAGGAAAGTTGAAGATTTGAATGGTGTGACGTAGCTAGCCAATCGTGACGTAGCTAGCCAACTGTCTTTGAAAAAAGTATCCATGCTCAGAAACCCTTGGACGACCTCTTGGATACTACAAAATACTACTCACACACGCGCACGGCGTAGTCCGCGGCGTAGTCCTTGCCTAGTGTGTGTGCATTTATAGCGGCCCGCCTTTTTCAAATGTGTGATCTCTTTAATTAATTTTTCTACCACGTGTTATAGTATCATTGGGCTTAAAGTTGTAGTATATAGGTTTTCAATGGTGCTAAATCCAAATTTGAGGTCAAAACCCTAAATTTCCGACCCACCGAAATACCCCATTCTCGCGATGGTTCAAAATCATGGTATAAACAGTGAGGAAACTGGTCAATAAGTGGTGAATAGGCACTAAGCATTCATGATTGACTCTCACCCGAAATTTCCTGAAACAGCTACTTGGAAGAAAACATATAATATATGTTATATTACATCGAAGAATGGGGTATTTCGGTCAATTTTTTTTATTTATTTATTTTTTTTTTCAAAAGAGTATGGCTCAGGAATAACGGTAATCAGGTCTGTTCGTCGAGAAAATGTTTTTAAAAAATCAGAGAAGCTAAGGAAAGTTGAATATTTGAATGGTGTGACGCAGCTAGCCAATCGTGACGTAGCTAGCCAACTGTCTTTGAAAAAAGTATCCATGCACGGAAACCCTTGAAAGACCTCTTGGATACTACAAAATAGTACTCACAAACGCGCGCGGCGTAGTCCGCGGCCTAGTCCTTGCCTAGTTTGTGTGCATTTATAGCGGCCCGCCTTTTTCAAACGTGTGATCTCTTTAATTAATTTTTCTATCACATGTTATAGTATCATTGGGCTTAAAGTTGTAGCATATAGGTTTTCAAGGGTGCTGAATCCAAATTTGAGGTCAAAAACCTGAATTTCCGACCCACCGAAATACCCCATTATCAATCAATATATTATATTCAAGAAGTGTTGAGTGAGAACGGCGCATCGGATATACAGTACCCGCACAACCGAGCCGTAATGCAGCAATAATTTAGTATTTGCAAGCTGATGAAAATGTACTACAAGGGGATACGCCCAAACAGTCTCTTCGCCTTCCATTCGCAATGAAACTTTCAGGTTTTAATTTGTCTGGTAAATGCTATGAGGAAACATACCAATATGGAGTAATTACAGCACCTTGCATCAGGGTTTATTTCATGTATGGTGGGCAGTGGGGGGGAGGGGGGAGGACATGTACCTTGGGCAGATTTTCTTCATTGCTTAATTTGGGCAGTCCAAGTCGTTTTTTAAAAGTTTTTTTCAAGGGGTATCAATGCTCTATTTCGTCGGCTTTCAGAATACCTCTGAAAATTTTTAAAATCTCCCATGATCCTAGCGAAATAATTACTCTTTGTAAAAAGTGAATTTTTGCCCAGGATACAATTTTGCATAGCACCTTGAGCAACATTGATTGTATCTTGGGCACCCATTTTTAGTGTTTCGAACAAACATAGAAATAGGTGAGAAACATTCAACACACTATACTCTGACTTTCTGGAAAACATTTCATTTATCGAAGTTTAATTTTTCATCGAACATTTGTTCGAAATAGGGTTTCAATAACTTACACGAGCTCAAATAAGAAGTAAAACAAACTTTCTCCGTGGAAAATATGTTTTGAAAAAATACAAGTATAAAATCAGCGAATAAAAGTATAAAACGCTGCAAATTATTACACATTGGTTCATTTTTTTCTATAAAGATCACTTGCCTGAAAAGCCACCAACCATTCAACATGAAGAAAAACATCGATCGCATTTCGGTCAACTAAAATTTCGACGGAGATTAGGCCTCCTTTGCGATTCACACTCGTGTTTTTGATTTATCGTAAGCGCAACCCTCAAGTTCTCGTAGGGAGCGAACAGTTTATCCTACAGGGCTCCGCGTGGTCTCAAAAAATTCTATACTATCTTAAATTGATGAAAAAACAATACCTTTACATCAAAATTTTTTGAGTTAGGGCGTTTTCAAAATTTCAAAATTCACTTTTTTGACCCTGGAAGTGACTTACATCAACCAAAATCTTCAGGGTACAACTAGACCCCAAATGGAGCCTACATACCAAATTTCAATCATCAAAATCGGTCAAAAAGTGGGAAAGTGCCGCGAACGGCGGACGGACGGCCACATTTTTATTCGATTTTTGCATTCTACGTACCTTGAAACGTAAACCAACAAATTTTGAGGGGGTGTTGAAAAAAAAATTTTCTTGGTCGATTCCAAAGGTTCGTTATTGAAAATAACAAACCAAAAACGCTGCAAATCATAGCCCAAAGGTTCATTATTTTCTGTATAGATCCTTCCCTATCAACCATAGGTACCTACTGTTCTACTAGGGCATTTTTGAAAAATTTCAACAATCTCATTTACATTTGGTTGGTGGTTGGGGTTGAAATTTTCAAAAATGCCGTAGTAGGTAGTGGGTACCTATGGTTGGTAGGAAGGGATCTACACAGAAGGGTGATCTATACAGAAAATAATAATTAATAATTAAATAATAGCAATTTGGGCAATGATTTGCAGCCTTTTTCTTTCTATATGAGAGGCAGTGGCTGAGACTAGATTGAATTGGATACTCCTAGCCTGCCTAGCCTTTTGTCTATCTGAGGTCCAGAGTATACCTGGCTTGGAATAGTAAAAAAAATAACTAATAAGGTTTGGAAGTGATCAGGTGCATTTTTCGGGAAAATAATTCCGAGAAATTTCTGGAGTAGACAGGAATTGAAACACCATCTTCCAACGATAGTTATTACCAACTTCGAATGAAGGTTCATGTAGGAGAGTGGTGAATGGTGGAGGTAGTAGTGAAAAACAGGCGAGGATTCGCGGTGATGGTGGAGGGAAAAGGAAGGGGAGGCGGCGTTTGTTAACGGGGTGCCTGCTAATTGGCACTGTAGGAAAACATTATGGGAATGGCTCGTCCCTCAGGCTAATCACCTGCCCCCTACTCCACAGGTCCCTCACTACCCCACCATGACCCTCAGGCCAAGCTCAACCCCCCATCCACGCCATAACCTCTCTTCTGGCCTCCGTGGAATTTCAAAATCTAATGAGACCTCGTTAGCGAGGAGATGTGCTGCTTTTCCAGACCTTTCAACTCTCCCTCTTTCATCAGAGCCCACACACCCTTATTAACCACTATACGCTGTATCAAAATCTAGCTTGTAATGTTGGAGTCATAGGAGTTGGTTTATAAATTATGAACCCCCATCCAATCTCTTCCCTCGACTGTAAAGACTTCCTCGGTCAAAGGCGGATATATGAAAATAGGATTCAAACCTTTGAAGATATCAAGTTTTCCTCTACGTTATTACGACATAGTCTGCACCAATCTGTATCTGAATTTCCGGTAGATATCCTTTCATGAGATCATCAAACTCTTCAAGTCCTCATACGAAAACATGAGGATGAAAATCTGATGTAGAATAACCACGGAGAAGTAGAAAGAACCACGAACATAAATATGAAATAAAATTATTGTTTTTTTTTTACTTTTTTATTATTTTTGTAGGGGGTAAGGAAATCTTTAAGATCCAGGGGTTGGATCTCATGAAATACTAGAGGGAACCGCTCGCATGGGTCATGTGGGATTCAAACCCACTAAAACCCCATCTCCTTATCCCACGTTGGATCTCAGCCTGGAACTGTTCAACACATTACTTCAGGCGGAGTCCTGGGAGTCTTCTTAGTTCTCTGCGAGGGCCGGTCCATGGTTCCCCTTCGCTGCCTCTCCCGTTCTTGAAGGATATTTTTGTTAATTATTTTTCCACATAATCTGCCATAGAGGTCCATAGAGGTCGCCTCTGGGGTTGTGTCCTGTACTGTGAGATGCAACTTCTCCCTTAGGCAGTCCCTCTCTCCGGTCCATCGCATGCATTCAATGAATGTATGGAATCCGACATCATCCTTGTTCTCCTGGCAGTTGCGACATTTTGGGGGCCTCACCTTTCCCATCATATGTAGGTAGGCGTAGAAAATTCCGTGCTCCGAAAGGAACTGGATCTGGAAGAAATTTATCTCTCCATGCTTCTTCTGTAGTCATGTCTTGATTTGAGGAATCAGCCTCGCAGTCTTTCTGCCTCTGGTTTCTCCTGTCCATATACCCTGCCATCTTTCCATGGTGAGCTCTCTCCTCTCCTCTTTGACAATACCGGATCGCTCTCCTTGATCTCTCCTGTTGAACATTCTCTTTCTCTCTGTGGTCATGAGATGAATGGAGATCACTCCTGCAAGGACTAGTATGGCGATGCAAAGTGCTCCTCGACGTTGAACTACGGCCATTCATTGTCGGAGATATCCTACCTCCAAGGCGTCCGCCAACACCTCCGCTCCGTACAAGAAACTTGATTGTACGACAGTCATCATCAGTATTGTGTGTGTTTCCCTATTACTCAATCACGGCTAAAACGCAATACGATGACAATGTTCCTAGGGAGATTGGAGGCTATAATGGTATAGTAAAGCCTCCTTCATCATCGTGAAATCAGCCATTTTTAGTGACGTTCAACGAGTGAACATGTTCGATGAGACACAATTAAAAAGTATAATTGATTTGATTAATCTCCGTTGATATGTTAGATAATCCTAACCATTTAATTGAGGATTTTTGATCGAAATTGAAGATTTCAGCACGATAATATATTATTAATATATTATATTCACGAACTGACCGTACGAGTATTGTTTCTCACTTAGCAAGTGTAGATCGATTACTTGGTTGGCCGGTAATTACTTACTATTGACGAACGGTGGTGTTCACAAGGGGAAAGAACCGCAAGGACCTTATAGAATCAGAGCGAAAGGTGGAAGGATGGCTCCCATTGAATTGTGAGGAGGGATAAGGTGTCCAATGGTCTTAACAGTGACATTCATATCATTGTGACGTACTTGAACTTGACACGTTTGTCCAGGACTCGGTAGGTAGAATTCGGTTGGTATGAAGGTAGGTAGGATTCGGTAGAAGATAAGAAGCGAAGTGGACCCTTAACCCTTCAGTGGTAGACCCCGGAGCGCGGCGCTCCTTCAGCCCATTTTTCGAATACTGTGGTTCACAGTGGCTATCCTGAGGGCTATGATTCACAGTTCCCTCCTAGAAACCACCTCTACGCAGGACCGTACCCTCCTCTCAGTCACCAAACCCCCTCAGGGTTATTATGGATTGGTTTCTTGCACTAAAACGTGAATGTGACAGATCGCTCTTAAGTCTGAGCGCTCTTCTGACCCCAAGAAGTGGCTGCAGGAAGATTCTGTCAAAAAGGCAGAACGTGCATCTGACTGAAACGGCTTTGATTAGTCACATTTTAATTGCTCAGTTATTTGTATTTCAGAGTTGAGCAAAAGGAACCTATTTTTACCAATACGTATTCCTGAGTTCAATTTTTAAAAAAACTTTTTTTTTACCAATATGTTTTTCATTGAACACTTTTAGATACACCAGTAGATGAGTTGAGTATCACACTCAGACCAAAAACATTAAAAAAATATGATAAATATTGATTTTTTCGGGAGGAAATACCGAAAGAGCGCCGCGCTCCTGGGTCTACCTTTTGCGAGATGAGATTAGGTCTACCACTGGAGGGTTAATCCCTCAACACAATCGGTAGGCAGTGAGTGCGTGTGAGTGCGCGTACGTGAAAACCCGCGCAGATAATTGGACGTTTCTATCAGGTCCTTCAGTGACCAAGCCAATCCAGTAAGCCGAGTCTTCCCCACTAGACATCTCGCTCAGGACTTTTCTGGGTTGATTCTCCAGTACCTCAACATCGTGCGACGTGCACAATTAATAATCATTGGAGCTCCAAAATAATTATAATCGCGGATAGTGAGTCGACCACGAGGAGAATCGTTCCCGATTTAAACGATTTACACCTACACGGAAATAGGTCGCTCTACTCACCTATTCTGTATGCGATCCCGCGATTACGATCGACCGGGATTTCACCGATAATTTCGGATCAATTTTTGTGCCGTCCCATTGTCGCAGCCACATTGGGAAATCCACTGCCGCCTCCGACTCTCCGCCGCCTTCACTACTCTGCCGTCGCCTCATCGTCTGTCCTGCCGCCTCCACTTGTTACGGAACATTTCGCCAGGGTATCAAACCTCAAAGAAGGTCAGACCTGTACAATTTTTATACCTATAACATCTTACTACCTAAAAGTTGTACCCTCACGCATACCAAAGGAGCTCCTCATAGGTAGGCAACTTGAGGCTTGTGCCATCGTCATCCAATCCAATCGCATTCTTGAATAAAATTATTAGTTCAATAACATGCTTGTTTTCTCGTTTTCAATTCTTTTCACCCAAACCCCTGCCAGTTAGGGAATTGTGTTGCGTTTCCTAACCAACGTTCGTTCGAGTTTGATGAGGATTGTTTATGTTAAAGGACTGATATCTAAGTCACCGGAATATTATAACCCCCTGCAATCCATCATAATTTTTTTCAAATGTTCCATCGTGATAATGAAGGATTTTGTAAAGACGAAGCAACTATGGATACCAAGAGAAAATAACGCGAAAATAATCATGCAACTTGTCACCAAAATGAGAAAATTTTAAAGCGATGCCACTCTCGTGTTTCTGTTTATAAGTCTAACCCTTAACTCATGGGGAGCGAAAGGTTTGCCTACAGAGCTCTAGGTGTTCTCATTGGTGTCTAAAAGTTCAATTCTATTTTTAATCAGTGAAAAAAAAACTGTAAATTGAGAGTTTTTTGAGGCATATTGAAAATTACAACCCCTATTTTTCACCCCTTAGAAGTGATTGAAAATAGCCACAAGTTTCAGCGCACAACAATACCCCAAATAGCACCCATATGAGTGTACCAAATTTCATCAAAATATATTCACGGTAACTAAGGCAAGTACAGCGTACGGTGGAGGGACAGAAAAAAAAAATGAATTCAATTTTTGGATTCTACGTTCCTACATCGAAACGTAAACCATGAAACATTGAGGGGTGATAAAAAAAATTCTTGCTCAATTCCAAAGGTTTGCGATTGAAAATAATATACCAAGAATAACATTACATACATCGAACAAAAAAAACAAAAAAAAAAACAACAAACATTGTTGTTGGGATGACATAAGAGTTGCTAGAAAAAAGTTGTTCTCGAGATTCTCCAACTCCGAGAGACAGAGAAGAGAAGGGAAGCTTTCGCTGGTAAATGTTGGGAGTTTAGTAGAAATCGAAGGGACCCCCCCCCCTCGCACAATCTACAACATCACCCCTCCGATGGGTGAGCACCATCAGAGTTTATTGAATAAATAATTCTTGCGGCCCAACCCTTTCACGCTGGCTTAGCGTTCCCCTCCAGCGTACAAGTTTAATATCGTGTCATTCTGTACAAACTTCCACCGAAAACGAAGATGTATTTTGAAAGCTTCTCACTTCACCCTCGTCCAGGCCTTGATAAATAATTACTAGTCCTGTCTCGCTACGCTATGAATTAACTGGAAGGAAGAGAAATAAAAGAAACGTTATCAGAGTGCGGAAGAACATGATGACGGTATACTGGTGACATTAAGCTACTGGGAAATGTCAGCTGCTACTTACGGAAGAAATGAAGACAATTTTTGACAATAAAAACTAGTTCATCCATAAGACCAACTGTACATTGGATGACTGAATTAATTATTATCTTATGAACAATTATTTTATTTAATTCAGACGACACACCTCCTCAAACTTTCTCCAAGACTTCATGACATCTTCATATCAAGACTCCAACGGAACATTGTATTTATTGTACTGTAGACAATCGATCTTACGAATCACTTTGAACTCGCACGACATTCCTTCACAACCTTATTGAGTAGGTTGTTGTGGGGGGGGGGGGGGGAAGAACACCGCTCATATCCAACTCTCCCACCTTTTTCCATCGTCTTTAACTCTGGACCGAATTATTCATAGCTGGTATCTACCGTTCTCAGTATTATTCCTAGAGGACTCCCTGGAGCTGTTGGGTTAGCAGGCTAACAGGCAAGGAGCCCTTTTGCATTTATTATACAAAGCTCACAAATAAATTACATAGAAGGGCGTATCTCCCCTTCTGGCTCGCCCAAAAGGGAAAACCTTCTCTTAATACATATTTTATTGGCTCAGTTTTTATTTACAATACGTGGATGCGAATTTGAAGCTTTTCGTTTAAGTACCAACGTATTTATTTTTAACGAGGGTAAAAGCTTTTTCCTCCTCTACGAACTACCCTCAGGATTACGTCCTGTCAAATTTCGGTTTGAATTCAAGTAGAATCGTTTTCAAGTAACCATACTAAGAGTGTGGCTACTCCTCGATGGGATGTTACAATTGAAGCCAATGCTTTTCATGAAATTGTACAAGGTCCGGCAGAATGGTCTGACGTTTTTGAAAGAATCATAAGCTCGGAAATTGTTGCTCACAAACAATAAATTTTATTGACATATTTGGATCCAGAATTTCAAAGCATTTTGTATTTCATGCGTGAAAAATCACATCAGTCAGGGGGCGTCCTTCTTTCGAATGTTACTTTCTCAACTGCGACGACTTCCACGCGAATTGCTTCCTTCAATTCCTCCAATGTTCGACGCTTGAGCAGGTAAATACGTGATTTGAGGTATCCATACGTAAAAAAGTCGCATATAGCCAAATCTGGGAATCGAGGAGGCCAATGAACGTCACCGACCTTGGAAAAAATTGGTATTCGGGGTTGGATTGCAATGGTTTGAGTAGTACCTCTCGCACAGACCCTGGCGGGTGAGGATTGAGTGTGAGGACGGGCAACGGCTATCTACTGAACATTGTCTTTCGCGTTCAGTCCTTCAAGGGAGTGTTCTTGGTCTCACTCTCTTTCTCATTCTCGTGAATGATTTGCCACGGCTGTTTGGAGGTGATGAATCGATGGTCGTCAACTTTGCCGATGACACCAACTTTTTGGTAAGGGGTCGCTCGTAGGAGGATTGCCAGAATAGACTGCAGTCGAAGTTCCACAATTTGCATCGATGGATTGCGAGTAACGACCTGCGTCTGAATGAATCAAAAACCAAAGTTGTCTTGTTCAGATCATCACGACGTAGAATGCCAGCTGATGCCATTTGCTTGAATGGAGCTATTCTTGTATTCCAAACCTCTGCGAATTTTCTTGGAATTGAGATTGATGAAAGGCAATAAACATGTTGAAGCTCTACACCCCAAGTTGAGTAGAGCATGTTTTTGTCTCCACCGACTTCGGCCCATAACATCAAAAAGCACGATCCTTGAAGCATATTATGGACAATTCCTGTCGCGTGCTCGCTACAGAATCATCTTCAATGTATGCTCGAGAGAGTCTTTGTTAGGCAAAAGCGAGCGATTCGGATTCTCACTAGAAGGCCTCCATTATCATCATGCAGAGGTATTTTTAAAAATGAGAACCTCTTGAGGTTGTTCCTCGCTATAAATCCTTGAGGTTGTTTTGTTCCACAAGAAGTATCAGCACCTCCAGCAACATTCTCTACACAGCCACCATACCCGCTATCGACAGGAATTGCGCCCTGTCCCCCGTCACAACGCGGAGTTTTTCAACAGCCTGGCGTATACAACCACAAAAATTGTTAATCATTTTGCGCTCCATCACCAGCAGATACCCATGGAATAACCAGTTAACCCAGTCTGAACTGACGTCCTTCTGGAAGGACGGCGACCATTGCCGCAGATTTTCACTCGTGGGCGTTGTTCATGTTAATTCCCATAGATAGTTGCATAGTCTCATTAATGTTGACATCTAAACTAAGGGAGCAAAGGTCATTTGGTTCCTGTTTTTCATTCTCATCAGCTGTTTTTGCGGTTAAAAGATCTGACCCATGCACGATGAGTGAAGCTCCTGATTTTTATGTTGATGGGCAAGTACCGCTTCAATTTTACCTCTCAAAAACCACTGAAATTCATTGTTAGGAGGTTCTAGTAACTTAATACATCCAATGTAATCGTTTATATGTGCTCCTGAGATTTCAAGGGTTCTGGAAACAGGCGATCCTTCTGGGAGGACGTCAGTCCTATGTGTACTCACTTCGGTTCCTACGGTTTTCTTTCGGATGTTTTTGAATTGCTACCGGATATTGATTATTATTTCGTACTACCAATTGCTCGAATTTTAAATAAATATAAATATAAATTTTGGTGTGGAGGTTCATCATCTGATTACATAAGACTTACTAGTACTTAGTACTACATACATGGTGCGAACCTTGCCAGAAAAATATGCTTTCTTTGGATCGGGTTACGGAGTTGTCATGACCTATGCAGATCAGCTGCCTGAGGATTTTCCCTACAAGCTGTATTTGGACAACTTTTTACGAGTTGTGACTTGATGAGAGATTTGGAAGAAATATTTGCGCTACTGGAACAATGAGAATAAATAGTCATGACAAGGCTTGACCTCTGCAAGATAGACATGATCTAAAGAAGAAAGACACTAGAACATATGTGTTCTGCGTTGATAAGACTCAAAACATTATGCTTTTGTCCTGGAATGACAGCAACATCTTTACGCTGGCAACGAATTTTGATTCTCGATTCCTATCAATGCTGCAGCAAGATTTTCATGCCAGCTAAATAAAACGATGTCCATTGAACAATCTCATCTCGTCTCAGATTATAATAGGACCATGGAAGGAATCGATCGTGCCGATCGAAACATATCTCTTTACAAAACCTCAATCACAGGGAAAAAATTGTACTTTCCCATTACAGCTCATATTATTGATGTTGCTGTAGAAAATACCAGGCAGCTACTTAGATATAATGGAAGAACAATGGACCACCTAGCTTTTCGCAAAAGGATCTCATCAACTATGTTGGAGTCTAATAAACGAATGGTATCGTCTAAAGGCCGTCCATCCTAATTTGAGAAGATTGACACCAGATTTGATAAAATGGAATACTACGTTGCCGAACTCGAAGTTGATCGAAACACTGGAAAAGGCAAACAACAAAGTTGCAGAAGTTGCAATAGAAAATTTCTTTTTTTATATTATTATTATCACACGAAAATATAATTTTATATAATTTATAGATGAACTGTTTCTAAAAACACAATGCATGTGTCATCAACATGCATTGTGTTTGTATAACCAGTTGAAATACAATGTATGATAATAATACATTATTATTATAATGTATGATTATTAGGATAATAGACAATTTTGGGAGAATGGAATATCCTTTTTTTGTATAACCATTTTTATCAAATAACAAGAATAATTCTTGTTATTTGATGAAAATGCTTACACAAAATAAGGATATTCCATTCTCCCAAAATTGTATATTATCCTAATAATCATACATATAATATTTATTTGTAATTTTTTATAATTTATTCTGGTCCTATTTGAAAACTAAAATAAATCTTGCAAAGAAACGGCGATTTCGTTTTAATTCTCTGACCCTTCTATCAGTGTGTGCACATAGGACTGACGTCCTTCTGGAAGGACGGGCTTTTGTGACGTCACTAAATGATCAAGATCGAAATGAATATTTTTCTCTAGTTCAGAAAGGTCCTTAGAGGAGGAAAATGTGATTAAGATGTACGAATTTCGATTTTAGAAATTCAGTCTTATCTGGGTTAATTCCCTCAAGCCAAAACTTGAAGAGTTTCTCTCCCAGAGAGAGTATTACTCCATGGAAGAATTTTTTCAATCAAGGACAAGCTGACGGTTATTTTTATTGTTGACTCTATTGTTTTTATTTGACTATTGCTATGTCATTGTAACGTGTGCTACGGCACTAAAGATTATTATTATTATTATTAGAAATAAGGTGGCCAGCGAAGAGAGGACGAATAACATTCATTTTTGGTCTGGTGCTCCTGGTGGTCTTTTCCTCATCAATCAATGCACCTCATCCTCATCAATCAATCCTCTTCATCAATGCTCCTCGAGACATTCGAGGACCAAGAAGTGCGCCAAGGGGATTTCCTCGACACAAAAAAAGCCTTCGACCGGGTGTGGCATTGTGGATTGTTGTACAAGATTAAACCACTACTACCAGATACCTACTACCGCCTGATCCAGTCATTCGTCTCAAACAGAACTTTCCATGTGAAATGCGAAACTTCCCAATCTTCTTCCAAGTGCATTAGAGCATCAGTGCCCCAAGGGAGCGTCTGGGGCCCTATACTCTACCTTCTATGTGTACATGATATTCTTGTATCACCCAACACGTTTTCAGCCATGTTTGCAGACGACCATGCCATCTTATCCCGAGACCCATCCGGTTCAGTGGCATCGAACAACATCCAGATCCATCTAAATGAAATCCTACAATGGACGGAAGAATGAAGAATTGCCATAATTGACTCAAAATCATCCTCAATCACATTCACCTTGAAAACGAACTTCCAAACGGACCCGTTGATCCTCAATAACAACGAAATCCCAAGTGTGGGAAAAGTGCGCTACCTTGGAGTTTACCTACAACAACGTCTCACGTACCATCAAAACATTGGAGAACTAGTCAGACAAATACGCACCAGGATGGCTCTTCTTAAGCCCTTGCTCGATACCAGGTCACCTCCACCTTTGGGAACCAAACGGTTATTAGACGTTACCCTGATCATACCAATATGGCAATATGGTCGCTCAGTCTTTGGCTTGACCAGCAAAACTCAAATAAAGTAATTTCAAACCCAGCAGAAAAGAGCGCTAAGGACAATAAAAAATGCTCCGTGGTACGTGAGAAACGACGCTATCCACAGAAACCTTGAATTCCAAAAGTTGAAGTAGTTATAAAAAAGTTTAAAAAGAAAAAGAGCACCCGATATACTGGACTCAAATCACCGTACCTGATTGTTATTTTTGTCATAGTTAATTACTGTTACATTTACGATAATTTATTTATATCAATCCCAATCACTTACAACTAATTTAAACACATGTGTTGCTATATATATACAGCTATAGAAAATTGTTTTTGATTATATTATGAGGGACTGTCAACGGACAGTAACCCTAGCACAAGTGCCATAGTACTTATGTACTAATAGCGTAACAATACTGAAAGTTGAAAAAAAAATGCACCTCGTGTGCGAATTTTTCAACCCATCGAAGAATGGTGGTTTTAAGAGGGAACAGCCCGATTTCGATGGATCGATAATCTGTCCCCTTATTATTCACTTTCCTAGACTTATTCAAACACTCCAAACAGCGAAGAGTTTTTCGAATAATCTTAACCTTGAAATGAGAGTATGCAAGATACTTAATAAGACGGGAGTGGATGGTTCCTCCTGGATTAAGTTACAATTCTCTCAATTTCAAGAGTAGAAAATTATAGGTTCTTTCCAGGCTTAACCTAATATCTTTCCCCAATAAGGGAGATCAGCACCTGAGAATTGCATGCTCAGCTATAACCGGGTGTTGAAGAAAAATGACCCTTATGTTTCGATAGGGTAATCCGACGACCCTCATCACGAAACACGAAGGTACTACTACGAGTTTTTTTTCACCCCGTTTGGCCTGAGGCCAGGAGAAGTAGAGGCGGGCAACAGGCTATGAAAGCCCACTAGTTGCTGAATCCGATCCCTCACTCCGGCAAACGGCTTTAATTCCCTTTTTATTCACATTGCCGCTCTCCCTTCGACCGTCTGTTTTTTCCACTCGTTTGGCGCTCGATAATACTCTACATTGGTATTTTATTCCACTGGTTTCCAACTTAATTGTCGTCCTCGAAATGAAAATAACACCTATTTTGACCGACCTTCGAGGCAAGTCCTTCTTACTGAGCACTATTCCAGTATGAATGGTACCTCGATCATCACTTCATACTGTTGCAATAAGATTTTTAGTACAGTTTGCTTTCATCGATATCGGAGTAACCTAACTGGCGCCTCTGAACAGATTTCAGACAACCTTCAATCAATAACATCTTGCCATAGCGTAATACAACAAGATGCTTTATTGTGTACACGTTATCTGATGGTTCAATTTGACTTCAATACCAGATTCAAGTTGTTGCTTCCTTTTGATAATTAGATCACTTTGATCTTCACTATCATATTGATTGGAACAGTGTTCTCATGTGCTAGTTGAATTAAATACTAGTTAAATTACGAAGAAATCTATAGTCTACAGTCAAACGCCAAACTACATAGGCAGGACAGCAGAAGATTGCCTTCGTATTGTTGAACCTTGAGTATTTCAATATTTTCTGACAAGGATTGTTTTTTAAGTTTTCCCAGGGACAAGGAATTGACGACTGACAGACGGAACTATATTTTTCCTACTCACAAGCATATCGTTTGAAATTACTTTCAACGTTTTGCCTACTCAGCAAATAGGAACGATAAAACGCTGCAAATTATTACACAATGGTTTATTATTTTTTATAGATCACTCGTCTGCAAAGCCACCAACCATCCAACATGAAGAAAAACAACGATCGCATTTCGGTCAGCTAACATTTGAACGGAGATTAGGCCTCTTTTGCGATTCACACCCGTGTTTCTGATTCATCGTACGTCCAAAACTTAAATTCTCGTAGTGAGCGAACGGTTTGTCCTACAGAGCTACGGGTGGTCTCCAAAAATTCTATAGAATCTTAAATTGAAGGAGAAACAATACCTTTATATCAAAATTTTTTGAGTCAGGGCGTTTTCAAAATTCATTTCTGAACCTTTAGAACTGATCTACATCAACCAAAATCTTCGGGGCACAACTAGACCCCAAATGGAGCCTACATACCAAATTTCATCAAAATCGGTCAATGATAAGTGGCAAAAGTGCCGCTTACGGCGTACGGCGGACGGACGGCAAAATTTTTATTCGATTTTTGGATTCTACATACTTTGAAACGTAAACCATCAAATTTTGAGGGGGTGTTAAATTTTTTTTTTCTTGGTCGATTCCAAAGGTTCATTATTGAAAATAATAAACCAAAATCACTATAGAATGATCTGATTATGCATTACAATTTTTAAGTACATACCCAGTAACACTTTTGTGTTCTCCAAACCTCCAGACACATCTGCATTCGTGGGGCCACAGAAACCAGACTTAAATATCAGCTATGGAAAACGTGTGCGCTATGGTCGCTTCTTCAGGGTGCAGCTATGGAAAACGTGTTTCCGGTGAAGAAAACGTGGGATTTTTTAAAATCTAAAACCTAGTTATTGCATGACAGTAACTTTCTCATGACTTGCGGAGTTGGTGGAAGATTCTACGTGATTTTTTTCGCTGTATCGGATGGTGCTATTCAAAGTGATGAATGCTCAAGAAAAAGGAAGTAGAGAGATAGAAACGAGTGAACTCTCTGGGCTTTTGAACCTACTTTTGGACCTGTTCCACGAAAAACCCCGTAAGGCGAAATTAACTAAGGAACAAGTGAAAGTAAGTAAACAACCATTTCAGGTTGAATTTCCGTCCAACTGCCATTCCTGGCGTCGCGGACGTTGCCAGCTGTCTTCCAAAGAGAAGACCAGAATTTGCACTGATGACTTCGCTCGTGGCTTCCCATCATCTCACAGCCCTAGGTAGTGACGAGGGGGGCAGCGAGCCACGAACGGTCAAAAACGCGTTTGGCACCCGAGATTTGAACTCAAGATCTTCCCACAAGGGTCGGTTCGTGTCTAGGACCCAGAAACGCGTCAGCGAGCGAGCAACACTATCCCAACCCCAACGACAGCAATGGCCGTTCAAACGAATTCAGTAAAATTGATATAAGTAACTCAGCTATAAATATAGTGAACTGAAATGTTTTCAATATTTGAAAAATTATCCTGTTTGAACCGATTTTTGATTTATTATTTTCAATAAATTTGGAATCAACCAAGAAAAAAAAAGTTCAACCCTCTCTAAAAATTTGTTGGTTCACGTTTCAAGGTACGTAGAATCCGAAAATCGATTAAAAATTTGGCCGTCCGTCCGCCGCACGCGGCACATTCCTCAGTTAGCATTGACCGATTTTGATGAAATTTGGTGTGTGGGCTCCATTTGGGTTCTAGTTGTGCCCCGAAGCTTTTAGTTGATGTAGGTCACTTCTAAGGGTTGGAAAATAAGGGTTGACATTTTGAAAATGCCCTAACTTGATAACAATTTTGATATAAAGGTACTATTTTTTCATCAATTTGAGGTATTATTGAATTTTTAGAATTTTTATAGACCACGTGGAGCCCTGAAGAACAATCAATACGCTCCCTATGAGAACTTAAGGGTTGGTCTTACGATAAATCAGTAACACGAGTGTGAATCACAAATGAGGCCTAATCTCCGTTCAAATTTTAGCTGACCGAAATGCGATCGATGTTTTTCTTCATGTTGGTTGGTGGTAACAATGGCAAAGCCGTGTTTTTTGCAGACGAGTGATCTATATAGAAAAATAATAAACCTTTGTATAATAATTCGCAGCGTTTTATTATATCAAGTATCCTTTTAAAAATCATTACAGAGATTGGAAATTTAACGCTCTTTCCAAAGGTATCCTAAAATTGATGATTACATTAAGAAAAAATGGTTTTAAGGCGTTAATAATTTTTTTTAATTTCACAAGAAATAGTTCTCTTTAGGTTGCGGTGGAGGGAGTCTGCGATCAGTTCCCTCAGTCCTCCCACTTTAAATGTCTAAAAATGGGTATTTTAAAATTAAATGTAAGCTCTAAAACCAGTAAAAGGTTTAATTTATTGAGAAGCCCTATTTTAAGAGCATCTTTGTTACATGTATTAATTGTAGGATCGATTGCTGAACTGTTCGACCACAACGTTCACACCTTGTATACGCAGGAACACATTTGTTCAAAATTCCATGTGATTTTCTTCAAATTTGGCTGATCATTTGCATTTTCTTTGAATTTTTTACGAGTTTCCAGTCGCTTAACCGCCTTGCTATTCCTTCTCATGCAATACGTAACCGTTTATTTTCGATTTGCAATTTTTATTCACGAGTATATTCGCCTCCCCACAGGTCTATTTTCATTTGATTACCCCACTATTTTGTTTACCCCGCCTCCCTCCCTCATCAACGATGCCCTCGGGGTGCACCCTCACAGTCGAAGTTTACTTTTAATTTAGTTACATCCTTGCCTGGATTCAGGAAAAAAATAGGCAGTGAGGTGGAAGCTAATTTAGATTGTTTACTGCTACCTCCTCCATTAAAAACTGCTTTTTTCGTTTTTCAAACACCCCAGTGTAGTTGAGAAAAAAAAAAGTGTAGGGATTTCCTCCGCTAAATTTGCTTAGGAGTTAAGGGGAGTGTTTTTCCGATAGGGAGCGAAGTTTCCGTTCTCCTCGTATTTTTTTTCCAGAATGTAAAACAGGTTTGTATTGAGAACGGGAATTTGAGTCTTGGAGTTCGAACCGTAGACAGCATTAAATACTCACAATATTGAGTAGATGTTCGCAACTTGTATAATATACATTGATAGATGTCATTTAACAAATTGATACATTTATAATACAAGTCATAGCACATAATATTATTATGTTCAGCGTAATAATGGAGTTTGCAAAATATCGCATTTTCCTTCAAGTAGCTTTTGGCCGAGTCCATAGTCAAACTAGCGTCGAAATAATAAAATTTTCACAATACGAAACTTTCTTTTGTTTCACTGAATGAAACTGATAGTGGGATTTCTAAACCCTAACCAGTATAAAGAAATGAAAATGTCACATGAAGAGGACAGATTTTCTCCTTGTGGGGATTGGAAAGGCACTATAATTTATATCAAACATAATATGTATATTATATAGGGTGTACCCGACAAACTCGCCGCCCCTCCCTCCCCCCTCTCTGCTAAAATCGTCCAAATACCTAGTGGTAACAATTTTTTTTCTTGGAATCTTCAGTATTTTTCCCAAGGATCTCAAATGTGATCACGTTGCGCATTGCAATCGTGCGCAAACTTTGTTTTTTCAGATGAAACAATTTTTTATTGCAGATTCGGATTCTACGTAAAATTTCATGAACATTTCACCTCTCAACCGATTTTTTTTTATCGCGCGCAACCCACTCAGAGCGCGCTCAAAGATGCGCAATCGCAAGGCTGCGTCAAAATGTGCATCTACAAAGTACCCAGGAATGAATTATTAACCCTTAATATCCTGAAGTATCTTTTCGGAAGTCCGATTTTTTAAGCATTCTGAACACTGTTCTGCCACTCTTGAGTCAAAACCGATATTGGGGGCCACTGCATCAATATTCCATTAATACACTACTGAGGAAGGTGGTCTTATTGAGGCCTCCCCCCAGCCATGATAACGATAGCCATTCTCCTTCCACACCTCCCATTCACATACATCCCGGTCAAAACTAGCAATTCTATGCCATTAGGTTGATACCTACACCAAAATCTTGAAAACTAGTACACCAAAATCTTTAAAAATATCAGAAAAACAATTTTTTGAACAAGTGGGAAATTAAGGGTTAAGAGGCATTCGAATTGAATACTGGTATTGATTAGATTAAGTCAGCTCATCAGACCCGGAACATTCCTCCCTCGATAAACTTAGTACTAATGCAGTAGGTATGCAACACACGAAATAGCTTGTACCTTCTCAAGGCAGAACTCTCATAACAATGTGCAACCAAGGGCCTCGGCGAAGGGTTTAGGGGCTGCACTCTCCATGTGAATCCAAAATAATACTTCCAAGTAGGTATTCTCTGAGGGGTTTTCTCGAGCGTCCATGGACGACACTTAATGTGCTCGCCTTCAGAGCTGAACCTAATCCAATCTTACAAATCAGTAATTAAATTATCAATCATATTGATATCATATTTGATTAAATATAACTAATGAGCAGCGTAGGAATGCATATTGAATATTGTAAAATTTTTCTGCCAACATATACAATTGTTCCATTTTGTCATCACGAGGGATAAACTCCACAAATAAATGGTTTCCAAGGATATTCCAAGAAAGCTCGTGTCATCTTCCAAGTCACGGAGGAATGTGTCCAATGCGGTGGATGATTGTCTGACGCCTTCTCGATGGACAACGGCCTCAGACAGTGAAATAGCTTGGTCCGCCTTCAACTTAGTCCTTGATAGCGCGATAAGCGTTTGGGATCCAGGTCGGGGGGATAATAATCAATCGGACTCAGCTTGATTGATGTCATCGGAAGGACGTTTAGTGCAATGGCGGAAGGCTCCTCAGGCCTTTCAGAGAGCAGCTTCTCGGTTTGGACAGGCAGTAAACCGAGTACTCAAATATAAACGCCAAAAGAAAGTGCCAGTTCACATCACCTTAAAGGAAGCACGTTCGAGACGGCCAAAGAGTTTTATTACAGAGAAAATTATATGATAGCAGAAGTGCACAAGGGCCTACCAAAGCTATTTTGGTTTTGCAGCTAAAAAGCAGGGTATCTAATCTCCCGAGCAACCAAAATGCGCCTGTACAGGACCTCAATCAGGCCTGTTCTGACGTAAGAGCTCAGAGTCAAGGATTCAGACAAAGGCACTAGAAGGAGAGCAATGAGTAACGGTGGGTCCTGAGAAGAATTCTGGGAGGTGTCTTCGGTCCAGAGGTGCTGACCTAGATCAAGAGGTCATTAATTTACCTGAGGGACCTCGAAATGGTTTGATTTCTCAAGGTTGGCAGGCTGCAATGGGCATGTAGCCCGAAAAGGCTCTGAGGGGATACCCCGAAGAATCCTAGATGAACAGATACATGGCAGGAGGCGGTTTGGGCCGACTTCGGTCGGTGGATAGTTTCGGCAGAAGCACGCTCTATCTTGAGCATTCGCAATAATTATAGAGCAATAACAACCAACAGATCCGACTGGCGGACTCAACTGCAGGAGACTTTGACCCTCCACGGGCGGTCGCACCAAGGGAGGAAAGAAAGAAGGAACCAGTACATGTGCGAGAGTGTATTATAGACACATATATATAAATGAACCAGAAATGTTCAAAATAGTTTAACACTCTAAAAATTGAGTGGAGATTTTGAAGGGTTCCTTTTTACACCTTACAAAAGTACTAGTTTGTTTTAAAATAGATTCATCAGATTTCTCATAATTACAACCCTGTACAGAATCAACTCCCTCAGAAGCTTCTTGCCTAGTCAGTTTCCAACCACAAACATGGGTTCTTCGTAGATCACCATTCATTTGTCCAGCTTGGTCAATTGATGTCCCTTTAAGGGGTTAAGTCGGTTCATATACCTGTAATACAACATTCTACAAGAAGACTGCTCTCACTCCTTTTCCTGTTTGTTGGGTTGCCAATCAGCCGTGATGGAGGAGAACCCTTCCGATTCCCCGACATCCCTCAAAAACGGATAACATGATCGTTTCTCCGTCGATGGGCGTCAGGAATAGGAGAAAAAGGGACAGCGTTCCGACTGGAACTCCGTTTTCAGCCATCTGGAAAACTTTTCGGAGGTCACCGAATATCGACCCGTGAACGTGAACTTGGCCGTACACATTCGGCCATATTATTCCTCCAACTCAGATCGCAATGTGGGGTTTCTATCTCAAACATCTATGAATGACTATGAACTGGTTGGGAGTCCCTACATGGTAAATTTGAGTAACAACTTATAAAGAATATAGTTTCTTGAGTAACATGAAAATCACATTTCGAGGGTCCAACAGCGACACCACGGAACACCATTTTTGGCCAAAATGAGTTGCGTCTACCGTTGGAGACACATTCTTACGGCAGATCAGTTAACATTAGTTGGAACGACTTTTCATTTGAGTGATTGAACAGTATTGTTCTAGGGGATCTGGAGAATCTGATTATTTAATAAGAATAATTTAATCGATGATGTATTCTACCCCAAGTGAACAATATGTTTCGTTAGAATGCCCTATTCCTTGGTGGAGATCAACCTAGGACTAGGGATGACACAATACAAAACAATACAAATTGAATTAGGAAAGATGAATAGATACATTACCCTGTAATCAATGAGGCTTGTATCTATGCATGAGGTGGGAGAAGTACCAATAGTATTTACCTATTAAGAAGGAAAAGTACTGGAGTTTACCTATTATATCTTCGGATTTGAACCACGAGGGTATGAAAGTAAGTAAGTACTTACACGATCGATGTCTGCAAATAGACTGGGGAGCAATCCCTGAGTGGTGATTTGGGGGAACAAAGGAACTGTTGCATCAAATCACCAATCAGGCGTCAGAGCAACTGTTGCTCTGTTACAGTGATTAAAAATCATCGAGGATCATCTAGGAGTGTTCATGAGATCCCTCCCAATTTAGATCAAGATGACCAATTACCAAATGACGAACTATACCAACTAGGAGCAATAAAATACCAATAACTAGTCGAAGAATTTATGTTTCAAATAAATTCCATGGAAATTGACAGAGTAATTTCTTATCAGGCGATGAAACTCCTACAGCCAATATTTTGGGGTCAGTATTCCTATTTAGTCAAAATAGTCAGAAGGGTAAAACTGAATCACGTTTGGTTCAGTCGTTCATTTCAAGGGTCGCTCTTTTTTTTAACCAGTTCTACAGGAAAAATACGGGATCAATCACCACGATAAGTTCAAAAGACACGTGAACGTTAAATCATCATTGGAGTAGAAGATGAAAAATATTCACCTGGTGAGAGGAAGGAAAATATTCCCAATGCAATTTCCTCTCCAGTTCCAGTTGGTACTTCCTTTGGAGTTTTCACCTCTGAGACCCCAGTTAAGAAATCCAACACCTCAAAAGGCTTAGTCGTTCAATCAATATATGTTTCCAATTCCTTATTACCAGAGAGTAGTCGGAAGGCGAATGGATGGGTGGTGGCGGAGTGAGGAACTCCTTTGATGGTAATAATTGGTAGGAGCTCCTTTAGGAACCCCTCAAGGCCTCCAAGGCGAACTTCTTGATAAAGAGGGTGGAAAAGGGAAGCCTTATAACCGGTGGAAATGGTGGTATCAGGTGGGAAGGGTGGAAGTGAGGAGGGAGGAAGCAAAACTACATTCCGCCACCTGGCTCTAGATTGGAGTAGCCCCCCTTCAACCCCTCTTCGGCTATGAAAACTCAAGGCAAAAGTAATATCAAGGGAAGGAACCCCTACAAGGTAACCGGCGGATGGGTGGCTTCGTTGAGGCAACACCCTTTGGATGTTAGCTCAGCTCTGCTACTCATTCCTCCTACTTGTTGCCACCAGATCCTTCGCCTTCAGCTTAATAGGAGAGGAAAGGAAAAAAACCTTCTTTTTCGTCTTCCTTCCTCGAGCGGCTCTCGATTCAATATCATTTCTTGCCGGGAGTTACGCAATTATGAGGTTTCTTATGAGATAAGCCAACGTGCTGCCGTAAGCTCTTCGCCGTTGTCGCCTGTAGCGTTTCATCATCAAAGTAACGTGACACGCTTCTGATGTAACTCTGAGTATGTTAAGGAACTACATTGTGATACGTGGCTTACAGCCATTTTCCAGCTTTTGCTACCTCTGGTAGTGAGGCTTGCGATCATTCGTTGAACAAACTGCCTACCATGCTTCTTCTTGAAGAATTCACACTGACAACCCTTAACTTTCTACTTGTTCAAAAAAATGTTTTTTTTTCAGATTTTTAAAATACAATTTAGATGTATTTTGACAAATCTAAGGAATATTTGTGCAGATGATACCTCAAGGCCCTATTCCAGTCTGTCAGCTCAAGAATGATTTTTCCAAGGGCCACACTAGCGCTTAGCGCTATCCGTGTCAGCAGAATCTGTCTATAAACCCAATTTTGTTGGATCATATGAAGGAAACTTGGGAAAATCATTGCTGGGATAATGGGGTCAGTAATTGCTCATAAAGTTCAGAACCAAGGAATTAGACCGAGAAGTCAATTATTATCTACGTACCGTATTGGAGAATCCGTCGTAATCAGCAAGTCGAGTACAGGAGGCGAGCGCTTTCGATGTAAGGACATCATCATCAGGCCGTCGAGAGAGTACTAAAGTTTTTCAGTCCTTCGTTCTATTTATATAATCTGGGTGAAAGGGAGGTGAAAGGACCAGAAAGGAAAGGGGGCCACGTGGTGAAAGGATGTTTATCTGTCATGTCAAGTGAAAGGGAGAGATAAAAATAATCCTATTAGCTAATTGTACATTCACCACATGGTGACCAGGTGGTAACTACGAGGTGACCACATGGTCTTCTATTCTAAACTATGAATATATTATAAACTAGCTTACATAACTAACTTGTTGCTGAAATTATTTACTTATATGGTATATCTACTTCTAACTTAAGTACTACCTATTTTTTGAAATTTTTATTTTGGTTAGTTGATTACTTTTTATTTATTGTTTGAAATGATGATATCCTAGGTCGTTTGGTGGTCTGGAAGTTAGTGGAGTTATAAGGGTGCTGTTTGCATTTGTAAGGAGCTCGACGACCTGAAGATGATGTCCTTACATCGAAAGCGCTCGCCTCCTGTACTCGACTTGCCGGTTACGACGGATTCTCCAATACAATAAGTAGATAATAATTGTATTCTAACCCTATTTATTTAATACAAGACGGAGAAGGTTCACTTCATACATGGTTCTGTGCTGCCTTGGCCTCCATAACTGCATAATGGCCTCCAATGTGAGAAATGAGGGTAGAAGGTCCCTCGAAAGCCCTGTTACAGTCTGTCAGCTCGAGAATTTTTTTTCTTTGAGTTATTATATTTTTATTATTACATTTTCTGACACAATCGATAGTTGGAGTATTTTTATAGCCAAAGTCTAATCACTTTTGTTCTAAAAGTGGATAAGCTGTTGCAGATAGAAATCGAACTTCCAAAGAGATACCTCATGATATTAAGGGTTAATCATTGGGACGTAGGGGGAATTAATTCATCGAAATGTTCTAATAACAGGGAATACTTTGGAACGATCAGTACGATTAACTAAGACCGATTATTCGAGGTGAGAGAAGAAAAAGAAGATTTTATAAAAGATGGAAAAATGGTGCTCATTATTATTGCTGCTATGTCTCAAATATACTCTAAAACAAGATAATGAGAAAATTGAGGCGTCGCTTAGTTTCCCCGCAGACCGCTTGATGGTGCTGGGGTGCACTTATTTTTCCAACATACATGCTCCAGTACCCCTAGCTTCAGATACTCAACGAGGTGAACCAGCGACCATACAACAACTCTGTAGTATTTTCCTTGTTACCATAAAGACTTTGATAGAGGCCGACTTGGAGGCTTTGTCCATCTTCTACTGACTTCCTCTGTCAGAGCGCCCAGGCAGGGAAATTTTGATTTTCGAACGAGCATTCATTTTAATCATTCGGTATGAAGTTTCTTCCTGGCTGGGCACTAGGTTTTTCAAAACCAAATTATTGGATCTGGAAAGGAAATGTTTCAAACTTTGCATCAGATTGTTCTTCGGCTATAACAAATCATTGTGGCCTTTTTTACCCACTTATTCGAAAAAAGAGTCACACCGTTAATAATTGTATCCAGTTATAGCTCCACAGAAATCAGAAAGGCCGAAAAGTGTTCCTAGCCGTTCGGATTCAATAGAAGTCTACGGAAGGGCGGTGAAACTGTACTGAAAGGATGTGGGCTTTATTATTCACCTCAATATTGTGACCAATATTACATCAAGTTCTGTCTTTTTGGAGGAATTATTACAAAGACTAGGGACCATCATTCTTACAAAACGACATGGCTTCTAAATATCAAGAATTATTTACTACTCGACTTTCACCATTTTAGGGATCCATAAATTGACGAGTCTACTCCACTTTTGCACCTACATTTTTCAAAAATTGTAAGAGAACCAAAAAAAAAATCCAATTGCCAGTTATCGATCAGGGTCTTTAGAGCTGATTTTAGCGGTATTTAGGTCGATCCAAACTCTATGCGGAGATCTGTAAAATGGGATGTTTTTCTCTCACAAATAAATTGAAGAGCTTTTATAGTTTAGCTATAATTTTCACAATCCTAGTAGCCGTTGTTTTGATGTGGAACTGCAACTCAAACAAACCCATTTCACCGAACGACCCGAATGAAATATTTGACCCCATAAAAGAGATTGGTCTTTTCATTATTCCTTCGCCCTGTTTGCGGTGGTTCCTTAATGAATAATTCGGACAAAAAAAAAAGAAATTTATCGAAGGGGAACCGCCGACAAAAAAAAACCCCTACTGCCAGACGGGTAGAAGATAGGTATCTGCTGAGGCTCGGACATCTTATTTATAAGGCGATATCTTACCATTAATAAACCTTTCTTTTTGTAGTGGATGACCATTTGTCGCTAGCCCCATACCCCTTCCTTCCACATCAGTCCCTCCCGCTCTCCTCACTACCGCTGGTAGTGGACGGTCTTTCATTGCTCGCGTGAGATATATACGTGCGGGCCCCTTCTCAGATTTATCAAGCATTAGTTCTCCCTTTCTCATTCCCTTTCCCTTCTCCTCCTTCCCGTAGAGTAGAAGAAGGGTGTTTTGCCGGTTGAATTGATGCGAGATAAAAGAACATCAATTAGAGTCTATACTCTCCCCTCGTTCCTTTTCCCTCTTCTCTCTCTGCGAGTTTTATTTTTATTTATCTGTACTTTTTTGCTTCCCTTCTTTATCGCGGTTTGCCGATCTCTCTTTCAAGACCGCTACTCGACGTATACGAGTGTCTCTTTTAGTAAAATCGATAGTTTGTCTTACAACCATGGATGCTGGCTAAACTTTTGGGTAGAAAATGAGACTAAATCGGCCAGAACCGATCATGGCGGCAGTCATTGGGTCTGAACCATTTTTCTTGATTGAACATCAATAAAAAGAGATACATTGGCTCTTCAATTTCTCGCAAGCAGAAGACACATGTTTACCCATTGCTAATTCCAGTTTACAATTCGTTCAAGAATGCCGATTGTTTAGAATAAGAGGTCTCCAAACTGATTTATATTATTTGTCGCACTAATCGGCAGCTCTTTGTCACCTCACGAGAAACATGAATGGCCCTAGACCATGCAAGAGACGCTTGATAATGAGGGTGGTGGAGTCAATTCTCTTGTATGGAGCGGAGTGGGCGGATGCATTGAGTGTGGCATATCTCCGACATAGATTGATAGCTGTGCAGCGGAGAGGAGCTTTACGAATCGCCGTCCTTGCCAGTGGTGGCTGGTGTGTGGTACCATCCAGCTGGTGGCATCAGAGAGGAAAATAATATTCGACAGAAGGGATGAAGGAGACAGGTCCCGCATAGCCAAGGAAGAAAGAGCTCGCACTATGGCAAGCTGGCAAGAGATATGGAAAAGAGAATATAGAGGACGGTGGACTGCACGGCTAGTGACAAACATTCAGAAATGGATGGGCAGGAAGCATGGAGAATCGAAAATTTTCCTCCCACAACTCTTCACAAGATACGGACTGTTTTATGCCTATCTGCATGAAATGGGAAAGGAAACTGCCCCAAAATGTCTGCACTGCCAGAAGAGAGAAGACGATGATGCGCTGCACACCTTTTTCAAATGCACCTAATGGGCGGCTGAAAGAAACCAGCTGCTAGCAGAGGGGTTGAGTCCCCAAATTTCAACACTAGAAGCTGTTGTCAGCAGGATGCTGGAAGGTAAGAGGAACTGGAGTCTTGTGGCAGTTTACGCATAGAGTATCCTGATGACAAGGAAGACATTATTAGAACGAGAGAGAGAGAGAGATTGATTGATTGATTGATTGAATTTATTTATTGATCTGTACAATTTTGGGCTGTGTAGCCCACTCTTACAATTATACAGAAATAATATGTAAACATAAATATTCTTTTGTCAGGAGAAAACGAACTTATACTTAGGTAAATTAATTAAATTGTAGCCTCGAGTGTCGCAATAATTTCTACAAATTTTTTCTTGAATGTAATTATAGATTTAAGTTTGAAGAGATCGGGGTATTGGTTAATTAGTTTGATACTTTGGATAAGAAAGGACTTAGAGTAAGTTACAGTATTATGATGAGGAATCTGATACAAATTTGATGCATGTCTAGTATCTAGATCGTGAACGGCATTCTGTCGGATATAATCATTAGCCAGATATTCTGGCTTACAATATTTCAATGTTTTGAACGTGAGAAGTCCTATACTGAATTTCCACCTTTGTTTTATCTTTTGCCAATTTAGCTTCTTGTAACATGGGGTAACATGGTCATCTAGGCGTAGTTTGAAAATGAAGCGAATTGCCGCATTCTGAGCTTTCTGTAAGGTATCCATGTCACTTTCTGTGATATCACTCATAGCGGATGAAGCATAATTAAAATATGGAGAGAGAGAGAGAGAGAGAGAGAGAGAGAGAGAGAGAGAAGGAACCACCTGGTCTGTCCTGCCATCCAGAACTGATGAAGTGCCCCAGGACTCAGCCTGAAGTAATGTGTTAAACAGTTACAGGCTGAGTTTCAAGCGTGGGAGAAAAGGAGGGGTTTTTTCAGTAGGTTTGAATCCTACATAACCTTGAAATCGCGTACCCTTCAAGGTGTCTTACGAGATTCAACTCCACCTGTGGATCTTAACAATTTTCTCACCTGCCTGCCGGAAAAAACTATTGTACGCTACTAAATGAGAAAAAATCAAATCATTGTGATTATTGAAAACATCAATGTCTAATTGTTGATCATCTGATTGGAATTGATGTTTTGTTGGTCCCCAGTATCATCTCACTGCGCGGCAACATCTTCGTAAGATGTATAAAGCCATCAAAACATAATTTCAACGAAACGTAGGTACAGTAAGCTGGTTTTGTTGAAGGAATTTCCTGACTTTGCTTATTTCTAATGATTTTGACTCATTTGATGAAGAGAAATTTGCAGGTCCAACTTTAAGAAATAATCAACTTGGATTTGAACTTTATTTTGTGAGTTTGAACTAGTCTGACATTTTCTCGCTAGAGCTTCAGCGGAATCGGAGTCCATCTGGGGCGCTTCTGATTTGAGATTAATCTCCTGATGATGAGGGATGCTGAGCGTCCTTTGGGTTCATCCTTGACTCCACGTCATTCCCTTGATGCCTAATGTTCAGTTACCTCGGCGGCTGCATAGTCGAGACGGTATGTAGGTGATGTTAGGCTATAACAATATTTTATGCCTCACATCTCCCTGTTAGTCTGATGTTTTCATGACCTTCCATAATTATGATAGCATCAAGACAGTCATATGATGGATAGGAGGAAGATTTATGTCACACCCACTTGGAGGACGTTTTCCTTTGGTGCGCTATCAAATTTAAATAAAATTTTCTTTTCATGATAAAAAAATGTTTTTGTGGTGAACTGAATGGTAACACTCCAGATCAATATTGACTTACAACATGATAATCAGCCAGACAATCGTTAATTTTATATCTGAGAATATTTCGTCTTTACTACAATTTTTCAGACGCCAAATGAGACATCACACGTTTTCTTCAAGAATGTCTTCCTCCAGCGCTCTGTTTCAAGAATGTATTCCCCGTCTTTCCCATGCCGGCCTCAATACTGTACACCCGGCCCTCTGCTAACAAAGCCTTATCTATAACAAGCCTCCCTCCCTTCACCGTCAAGTCCCTTACCTCGATCCAACCGAAACCTTCCCTTGCAAGGCTCCTTATACTCCCTAAATGGCTGGTTCCGAGAGGTTCCCAACAATTCCAAAGGGCTCCTGAAAAGGGGAAGAAGACCCTTAAAAATTTATCATATACATTTTTCTGAAGAACTCCTACAGATTTTCGCCCCAACTCCCTACAAGTCCTCGAAGGATATTCGGTGATATTTGTGGAAATCGTCTTCTCTATACAGTTTGTTGCTTTCCCTAATTGGACCCATTTATAGCACCCGCCAGATCCGTCCATTCATATTCCAGCTCTTGAAAACAACAATCGAAACCTGGATCAGTTTTCATTATTCACGCTCGTTTATTCATTCCTGCCCGTATAATGAGCAAACTCTTTTGATCTCACACTGATTGTAAAAATCTCGAAAAACCTTCGAACTAACCATAACGTTCCAATAATACAGGTTTCGGTTCACTTTTGATCTTTCACCTCATTTACCTAAACCTCTCTTCAAACCTTTTTGTCGTTTCATGAGAAATCCTCGGCATCGAATACGAAATCAGATGGTTGACATTTTTTCCGCGGATTAAAGAGGATTGTTGAGATAATTAAACATCATCAGAACGGATGTTATTCGCTGTAATTCATACGATTGAAAATAATGAAGAACAGGAATGCTTTGTTGTCCCTCGTATGATCCACTTAAGGTTTGTTACTGACCTTAAACCAATGCTCTCAAAACTGTGATGATATAATCACTCTAGGACGGATGATATTTCCTGAGTAATGGAAGAGAAGGGTCGAGGTCACTTGAGAAGTCAGTACGATCGACTCCCTGTCCCCCAAGTCCAGGCCATTTCACGAATCTGGTAAGTTATTTCCGGATATACCTCCTTCATTCCCGTCAAAATACGTTTGTCATTGCTCTCCTATTTTCCAGTAATTATATCTTCGGCTGGAGACCAAGGTGGCAGTTTTGGTGTTGTCAACTTAGTGAGGTAACGTGAAAGAAAAAAAGGTTATAAATATGTCTATAAGATAAAAGTTGAAATTATAAAAATGAAGAATTATGGAAATGGAAAGAGAAATTTGAAAAATTCATTTATTTTCAAATTTAGATGAAATTCAAAGGAATAGTTCATTTTTAAGAAGATAGGGGTCGAGGTTACTTGAGAAGTCAGTACGATCGCGGCTCGACTCCCTGTTTCCCCGGCCCATTTCACGTACCTGGTAAGTTATTTCCGAATATTATTATATTTCCTTCATTTCCGTCAGAATACGTTCGCCATTTCTCCCTTTTTCCAGTAATTAGATAAAATAGCTCCATTTCATGGTAGCAGAGCAAGATTTTTATTGTTGTCAACATAGTGAGGTAATGTGGGAGGAAAAAAAGGTTATATGTGACTACAAGATAAAAGTAGAAATGCTAAAGATAAAGAATCATGAAAATGAAGAGAAAATAAAAAAAATTACGGATATACAAATTTAGCGGAAAAATCAAAGGGATAGCTCATTTTCATAAAAGATATCTATAATGAAGAAAATTAAAAAGGTAAGGTCGAGGTCACTTGAGAAGTCAGTACGATCGACCCCCTGTTCCCCAAGTCTGGCCTGTTTCACGTATCTGGTAAGTTATTTCCGAATATCACCTTATTTTCTCACCTTAAGGAAATAACAGTTTTCGATAGAAAACCAGTACGATAAAACATACGTTAGGGTGAAGTACATTAGAGCTGCAGACTGTGATAGTCTGTGGTAGAGCTGCAGACTGATTGCATGAGATTAACTACTATGCATCGGATCATCTATATAATCGGGTTATGGATACGAGGAAGCTATGTGCCACACTCACTTGGTGGTTGAAGAAATGTTAACCTTGTCTCCCACTAGGTACCACTACCACTCTGCAATTCAGATATCTTCCGTATGAGGCTTCAATGAAGTCCCCGCCCAGTTTGAATGTGAAACCTCTGTCTGGAAGCTTGATATTTACTTTTTTGTGGTCGGTGGTTCATTAATGGGGATGTTTTTGGGGGTGGTTTGTTACTGGTGACTTTACCCCGTTACTTACTTTTCTACTGCACAAAACAGTTTCGCCCAATTCAATTTAATTAGTATGTTGAGGATGAACCATAAATATCATTTTCAGCATAAAGAGTGGGATGTTTGAAGGAGAAATTTGAAATATCGATATCGGGAAAGTGGACTCCCCCACTCCCACCACCTTTGCCATCTTAAGATCTCTAGCGACAATAGCGAACAAGCTGATTTGAGTCCATCCTCACAGAAACGGTGCCAGTCTGTTCCTCCGACGAGGTTTCTGGTATCCTGGCGCCATGGTGTCAGCACTGATTTGATCCAGGGTAGCACAAAGAATAATCTATGAAAATCTAACGTTATATGATTCTGGTCTGTCTGATCACTCGATCCGAGATTCCTAGCAACCTACTCTCTCTTGAACTCTGTAAATTCTTCTATCAGAACGTCCTCGAACGTCTCTGCCTCCAACAACTGCATCTGCACCTTCTCGTCGAGATCGAAGACCCGCTGCGCCTCCGTCTCCACCTGCTGTGGTCAGCTCGTCCATGTCGAAGTCATCCCTGCTCTTCTCTTCAAATGTCTAGCACAGGATCGTCTCGCACTCTCGCTCTGAGATTCCTACCAACCTACTTTTTCTTTTTGCACGGAAGAATAAGGAAATTCGGAAAACTAGGAATACATTTTAAAACGCCCCTTGTCGAATCGAGATCACAAACGCAAGTCTTCTATTCAATGAAAAATGTATGTCAGAATCCACCAATTAGGATTCTTCGCGTCGTAGGGTTGGGCTGCCGGTGGAATAGACACAACAGATTAGGTACATGTTTTCTGAATGTCGAAGTTTGGGTTCCATTAGAGGAGAAAGTAACCGGCTAAGTAAAATTATGAAGTCATACATTTTTTGAATATTATCTCCCTCAATCGAATATCGTTACTCAGGTGGCGTGATGGGCAACTGCGAAGTTATTTGTGTCGAACAAAAACAGAATAACGCAAATCGATGAGAAGTTGAGGCCTGGGCAGAGGACACAAAATTAGGCTCAAAATTGCACGTTTTAATTTTAACCCCTCTCTCTCCATTTCGCCCCTTTAAAGGCAAAATTCAAAATTCCGGCAACGTAGTGCACAACTAGTTAGTAGTTAGATCTTCTCGTCGAACGTAAAAAGAACCTCGCAAATCGGTTGGAGAATGAGGAGTAGGCAGAGTACACATTTCGGTTTTATGGTAGCCTCACTGAAACTCGTGTAGTAGGTATTTCTCCTTTTATGATGAAATTCCTACCAGATCATTAAGTTTTTGTATTTCCTTTCAAGTTCGTGAGTCATTACTATAGTTATCTCCCAATATTAGTGTTCCTATTCTTGGACAGCATTTTTCTCAAAAAGGTTCTCGGTACAAATCTCGCTCCATAATTTAATTATAAACTGGGGAGATAAAGAGGGTTGTAAATGATCAAGTCGAACGTATTTTTAGAACTGACATTGCATTCTTCATTATGGAGTGTACAATGTATCCTAGTTCTACATCATCCTTAGGTTTAGGACCAACTGTGGCTCTAGACAGAGCGTCTGCCAAAACCATTTGATTTCCAGGTAAGTAACTTAACTTACATCTGTATTTTGTTAATTTCAACATCATTCTTTGTAAGCGGTTCGGTACTTTTTCGATCTTACGTTGTACGATGCTGATTAACGGCTTGTGATCGGTTTGAATCAAAATTTCTCTACCATAGGTGAAATAATGGAAATGCTCGACGGCAAAACAAATTCCCAACATTTCCTTCTCGATCATTGCATACTTTTGTTCGGTAGTAGTCAATGATCTTGAACCGCTTACAAAGAATGATGTTGAAATTAACAAAATACAGGTATAAGTTAAGTTACTTACCTGGAAATCAAATGGTTTTGGCAGACGCTCTGTCTAGAGCCACAGTTGGTCCTAAACCTAAGGATGATGTAGAACTAGAATACATTGTACACTCCATAATAAAGAATGCAATGTCAGTTCTAAAAGTGCGTTCGACTTGATCATTTACAACCCTCTTTATCTCCCCAGTTTGTAAATAAAATATGGAGTGAGATTTGTACCGAGAATCTTTTTTAGAAAAATGCTGTCCAAGAATAGGAACACTAATATCGGGAGATAACTATAGTAATGACTCACGAACTTGAAAGGAAATACAAAAACTGAATGATCTGGTAGGAATTTCATCATAAAAGAAGAAATACCTACTACACGAGTTTCAGTGAGGCTACCATAAAAAATATCAAAGGGGAAATTATCGAGAGCGGTTCGGGTCACGGGATTTTACGAGAAGAGGAAGGGGGGTCCGAACGATCACTCGAGCAAGGGAAATTAAACATTCTGCCAATACCACGGCCTCCTCTTATCGACCGCAGAAATTAATAAAAGACGTTTCTTGAAGGAAAAAAACAATTTAAAAAAAAGTAGAGAGGAATAGAATTTTTGAAAAAAAAAACGCCAAAGATGGTAGCTTGCAACCGACACAAATAAATGGGTGGAAGGGTGGTTGGTGAAAAAAATTTTTCGACAAGGAAAAGTTATGGAGGGAGTATTGACGATGGGGTCTTCTTTTGATTGTGGAAACTCCCAGTATGAGATAACGAACAATGGACTAACGAAGGGAAGGATAAAGAAGCAGAGGGAATGGAATAAGCGGAGTGGGAGAAGGGGGGAATAAATGGGAAGAGTGGAATGAGGAATTTTCGGGGGGCAACTGTACCTGTTGCCCCTCCAGCCTTTTTCTTTCCTCCGATCCTCGTTATACTAAGAACCCACGAATAAGGACTTGTTCTCCTCTTTCCAGTAACTAAACTTCGATGGTGCCCTTCGGTTATTTGGGAAGTTCGAGCCGGTCTCTTTTTTCCCCCTCCTCGTCTTTTACAAGGTTTTTGAAAGGCCTCGTCGTTTTCTCTGGTTGTTCTAAGAGAGCTTACAACATCAATTAACTTGTTTTCTCGACGGACCATCAAGACGCTCACCCAGTACAACTACTCTACAAGCCAACAGCCCGCTCGCCCTGCAGATCAGACTTCAGTGTCTCGAAAATACGTGGTTCCAGGACGGACAAGCCCATCAGCCCATCAACCCTAGATTACTACCTGTACGTCTCATGGACGTGTGTGCCTATTCTGTTTTATGTGCTGTGAATTGTATTCATTTTCAAAAAACCTAGGGAGTCCAGCAAGCGTATATACAGGGTGTAAGCCTGGTCTGCCATACGGTACCAGTCGATTCTGAAACTAATTTGCAACAAAAAAAATGTCTCGTAGCAATTTTTTTTAAACCCTTCGTTTTCGAGTTATTTCAATTTTGAACTTTTTTTCGTGATTTTGACCTTATGTCATTAAATTGGTCATAACTCCGTTAATTAGCTGTGTAAATTACAATTTGAGGATGACCGTTGGAAAGAGCATTAAATTTCCTATCGCATAGATGCCTTAACTTTTTTTAAAATCAAGGTTTGAGACATGAAAACGTCCTCTAAAAAGAGAATTTTATGTAATTTTGGAAACCTCGCATTCTTTCAATCTCAAATTGAACTACGAGAACCCATACTTTTTCAAGATGCAAGAACAGTGAAAACTGCGCCAGAATCTCAGCTTTTCAATGGTATAATCAAAACATATTCTACAACCGTATTTAGGGGAGAAATTCGGGTTTGAACGCGGAAAAACGTTAATTTTTTCAACGAAATCGGCGCTTCGCCTAGTCGATCTGAGGGGTCGGACGATAGCAGTGGGTGGGTCGGCGCCGCAGTAGACCGCGAGGCCTGCGGAAACAGGAGGCCAGAGCGCTGATTTCGTTGAAAAAATGCAAGTTTTTCTGCGTTCAAACACTAAGTTCTCCCCTAAATTCGATTGTAGAATATGTTTTGACCATACCGTTGGAAAGCTGAAATTCTGGCGCAGTTTTCACTGTTCTTGCATCTTGAAAAAGTATGGGTTCTGGTAGTTCAATTTGAGATTGAAAAAATGCGAGGTTTCCAAAATTACGTAAAATTCTCTTTTTAGAGGACGTTTTCATGTGTCAAACCTTGACTCAAAAACGCTGCAAATCATTGCTCAAAGGTTTATTATTTTCTGTATAGATCACCCTTCTGTATACATCACTGGTTCTCCATCAATAGCACCTACCACCATCTGTATTCTCCCTTCACCTTCCCTCTATTTTTCGAATTGTATGTACCTTGAGACGCGAAACATAAAATTTTTGGTTTGCTTTGAGCAATGGCTTCGGAGCTCACTCAGCTGATCAGTGATCTGAAGAGTGAAGAAGATCTCCTCGAATGCTGGAGACGCCTGGAAGAGCACTTCCATTCAATAGGATTGAAAATGGCTTCGGAGCTCACTCAGCTGATCAGTGATCTGAGGAGTGAAAGAGATCTCCTCGAATGCTGGAGACGCCTGGAAGAGCACTTCCATTCAATAGGATCGAAAATGGCTTTGGAGCTCACTCAGCTGATCAGTGATCTGAGGAGTGAAGAAGATCTCCTCGAATGCTGGAGACGCCTGGAAGAGCACTTCCATTCAATAGGATTGAAAATGGCTTCGGAGCTAACTCAGCTGATCAGTGATCTGAAGAGTGAAGGAGCCTTTGAGCAATGATTTGCAGCGTTTTTTACCCACCAACATTTTTTTTACCTACCAACTTTTTTTTACCTACCAGCTAGGTACTACCTACCACACCATACTGGCTTCACACCTTCACAATCAAGTTTATTAGAAAGAACTAAACGCTTCACACTCGATTCGAAAAATAGAAAGCTTCATATGGAAATTTGATTACTGGTTACGCAGAAGGCAAAACTGTATACAAATCGAAGAAATGAACAGCGATCGCATTTTAGTCCGATAAAATTTGAATGGAGATTAGACCTCTTTTGCGATTCACACTCATGATTCTGTTTTATCGGAGGAAAACCTTCAAGTACTCGTAGGGACCGAACGGTTTGTCCTACAGAGCTCCGGGTGGTCTCAAAAATTTTTAAAAATTCAATACTATTTAAAATTGGTGAAAAAACGATACCATTATTTCGAGAGTTTTCGAGCTAGGGCACTCTTGAAAATTTCAAACCTTAATTTTCACCCCTTAGAAGTGACCTACATCAACCAAAAGCTTCGCGGCACAACTAGACCCCAAATGGAGCCCATATACCAAATTTGAACCAAATCGGTCCAGTGTTGCTAAGAAAAGTGCCGCGTACGGCGTACGGCGTACGGCGTACGGCGGACGGACGGAAATTTTTTTATTCGATTTTCGTATTCTACGCACCTTGAAACGTAAAACATCAAATTTTGAGGGGGGGGGGGGTTAAAATTTTTTTTTTCTTGCTCGATTCCAAAGGCTTATTATTGAAAATAATAAACCAAAAAAAGTTAAGGCATTTATCCGATAAGAAATTTAATGCTCTTTCCAACGATACCCTCAAATTGTAATTTACACAGCAAATTAAAGGTGTTACGACCGATTTAATGACATAAGGCCAAAATCACGAAAAAAAAGTTTAAAGTTAAAATAACTCGAAAACGAAGGGTTTAAAAAAAAATTGCTACGGGACATTTTTTGTTGCAAATTAGTTGTAGAATCGACTGGTACCGTATGGCAGACCAGTTAGGCTTACACCCTGTATAGTAACTAGCGATCAGCCGTTCACGTCCACCAATCGTGTAGGCAGGAATTAATACTAACCTCTGAGCATCTGTTGAACGTGGAGGTAAGTTCAAGAGCCTTGTGATTATTATAACGATTATTTTTAAAGTCCAACCCTTAAACCCTCACTTGGAACAAATGGCTGGCCCATCAGAGCTCTGGGAAGTCTCATTCTCACAGTTATAGTTTAAATTCATGAAAAAATTATAACTTTATATCGATACTTTTCGAGCTAAGGCGTTTTGAAAGTTTCAATCCCCATTTTCGCTACTTGGACAGGACTGACACTAGCCAAAAGCTTCAAGGCTAGACCAAATTTAATAAAAATCGGTCAATGGTAACTAAGAAAAGTACACCGTATGGCGTACGACCGATGAAAGGATTTTTTTTTTTAGTCGTAAAATATTAGGCGTTTTTCCATAACATCCATGGACTCTGTCACTATGACAGAATACCAAACGTGTATAAATTAGTGTTACTTGACAGAATCGAGTACGAGCAAGCTAGACTGGTAGTCATTGGATGTCTGACATTTTCAAAAGTACCAAAGGACAAGAATCATAATTCAAAAGCAGTTCCATTATGGAGTAATTCTAAGGGTGTTGGGAAAATGTTGACATCGTCGGCTATTCTCCCTGTCATGAGAGGCTGTTGAGAGGCAGCGGAAGCTGGTCCCACCAGTGCGCGGCATCCTCCACGCATCAGAAACCTTTAGTCCAAAACCAACTGCAACCAGCTGTGTGGGTGGACGCCACAGAGCCCTTCCAACGTGGAGTGACAGTAGCCTCCCTCTACTCCTCCAAAGGCTGCCTGGTGAGACAATAAGAGTTTGTCCATAGAGTAGTAGAATGTTCCAATTCAGCATCTGCTCACTTATGAGAGCTGTGTCGTAAGGATATTCGTACAGCTTGCAGTAAGTATAACGTCTGTTCATTCAAATAATGAAAGAGAAAGTAATCATTCCTTTACTCACTCAGTTTTATTGGTAAATCCAGAACATTTGCAGCTCATTTCAGTACCGTAACCTAATGGATTTTGAACTACCTACTAGAAATTAGCTAACGCAAGTGAAAACATCTCGCTTAAGAACACTTCTCTTTCTTACGGTCGTCTTCAAATCCGTAGTTTATTTTTGAAAATCTCCTTATCTCGCTGGAGCAGATTTGGGCTACATCGTTGACTCCGCAGGTTACAGTTTCTCACGAGGCCGCAAATTATTTCCCGGAGATTCGGATGGAGGGAGGGCGTTGGAAAGAGGAAATACCGTCGCAAACCCTCAGGAAAAAACCTGAGAAAATCGGGAGGCCGAAGGAGGACATAATCCCTGGAAGGACTTAAATGTGAACTTAATCCTCGGAGAAGGCGATGGGGTGGTTATAGTGAAGCGACCCAGATAGCACCCTGGAATTAGCATTAGCTCTAATACGATAATAGGCTTATAAAATGGGGAAAGAGCTTTCTACTCCTTGGGGAGGTGCCGCTTGTAATTAATTTTTCTGCGGTTACTTCCGGAGGGCAGTTAGTGGGTAGCCCAGGCTGACGGTTGGAAGAGAGGGTTTTAAGGGGGACATTTAGGGTCAGAAGGGAATGGCTTGACAAAACCTCGGGAAATGTTCGATTAATGAGGAGATTTTCTTCGAGAGTTATTTCTCGCCTTTTGTCCTGATGTACGGTCTAGGTAAAAATAGTGGTAAATACATAAATTATGATTATTTGTATTTAGAAAGAAGCAGACCGTGACTCGAAAAGTCAATTATTATATTGTTAAACCAATTTTTCTTTAACCTCTGTAATTGTTTTCAACCCTGCTTCAGCCAGCTCAGTAACCGAGGGGGTTGTATCCTAGTAAATATGAGAAGAAAATGCTGAAATCTCTGGTTCACCTTTTATTGAAGAAAAAAAGGAAACGAAAGTTAAGTTTTTAGAAATTAACTTTACTTAGGTACTTTCCGTGGCGTTACAGTTCTTTAGAGAACCTGGGCCTCCTCAACAATTCCCCCGCCATACATCCCTATCCAGTGCTGCGGTCCGCCACCGTCGAGCCCCGAGCGATCTGATGTCGACCACGACGTCATCGACCCATCTTGTGCGCGGCCTGCTTCTTCTTCTGCTGCCACCCGGCTTCCAATATAGCAGCTTTCTAGGGACGCGGGTCGAATCCATTCATTCCATGTGCCCTTTTGGATGAAGGTTACAATGTCAGGCTCGTTGTAAAGCTCCCGAAGCTTCTCGTTCTTCCGAATCCTCCAGCGCATATCTTCAGGGTCAAAGATTGGCCCAAATATGTGCCTCAGGACTTTGCGATCTCAAACCTGGAGCTTTTGTTTCCATTCCTTTGTGAGGACCCACGACTCAAAGCCATAAGTTACCACAGGCCGAATCGTGGTCTTGTACACCTTCAGCTTTGCTTTTCTTGGGAGAGCATCGAACCTGAGCACCTTGCTGATCGACCAGAAGCATCGGTTTCCTGCTTCCATCCGGGCTTACATTCCCTCAGAGATGTCGTTATTCTCCGACACCATCGAACCAAGGTACTTGAACTGAGGGCGAAATAAGAAATTAACAATTATTCCAATTAGCGAAAAAAAGGCAATTTTCTTGCTTATGTACTTCTTTTACGACTACGAGCAACGAAATTCCTGAATCCTAATTGATGGCCATCAAAATAACAAAATTAGGTTATTAAATACTACTTATTCCGGGAATAAGCTCCTCGAAACCAAAAAGCCAACCACCGGTTGGGTTTCTCAGGAAAAACGTAACACCGTTTGATCCGTTGCTCTGTCTGTAAAGGGAGCAGAAGGATCCTCCAGAAGAAGAAGAAGAAAACATGTTTATTTAAAAGAGATAATCGGATACAAAAAACTGGTATAACAAAATGAAAACATGGTAGGCATGGACGTGACGTCCGTCTGCCGAGTGGTGCGAGCGTATTTGTGGTCTATTTTGAGCATATTTTGAGTAGTACTAAATTTTAAATAAACTATAAATTATATTATTACTATATCTACTATACTAATCCCAGTTGAACTCTTCAATAAGTTTTGCCCGATATAGCCAACACTTCTGGCCATACTGGGCTACTTTCAACCAGCACCTCCCGTTATCAAGCAGCTGAATGATGCTCTCAGTGTCCAGCCCCCCCCAAAAAACCCAAAAAACCCCAAAAAATAAACCCGAAACTCGGACAGCACAGGGCACACCCCAAGAAAATGAATGATGTCCTCGTTGCTACCCATGTTACAGAGAGAGCAGGTTCGGCGTGAGCTCTCTGATCTCCGATACGGGCCATCATTTAGACGATGAAGTGCACCTCTGAACTTCAATACCCAGCGTCGAACCCACAACGGGTGCCCAGAGGCTTCGCTGTGCAAATCCGCCGGTCTCACGTTGAAATCTAGCTGGGGGTATATGGGGCTTCTGGACTGCGAAGCACATGCGCGCATCTCATCAATCCATGATGCACGAACCGCCTCTACCAGTGCTTCCATCCGGTGCAGCCAGGAGGACAACTCCGACACTTCCCCCACAAAAGCGCAGCCATACTTTACTGCTAGCTCCCTCAGTGTTCGATACCAGGAGACATTTCTGCTAGCAGTTTCACGGGCCACCAAAAACGGAAAACATTGTTCTGGCATTTTCATTGCTTTAACAATATATCTGCACGCAACTGACAGACTGTACACAAAGATTGGATCGGCACCAGTTTCTAGGTATACAAAGTAGTTGGGCGTGTTCCGGGGGAGGCCATAAATCATCTTTATGAAATGTCTCAGAACTTGTTCCAGAGAGTCCGACCGCGAGAATCCCGTTACTTGGGCTCCGTAGCACAAAACTGCTCGCGACACTGCTTTGAATATCTTGAACTTCGAGTGCACTGGTATGGTTGATCGGCAAAGCAAAGACTTGTATACACTATTCATGCCAAGTTTAGCTGCCGCCGCCCTCTCAGCAAAGTGCCGACCAAATGACTTTTTTGGGGAGAGAGATATGCCAAGGTATTTATAACTTGACACAACTTCAATTGGGCTGCCATTGAAATTGAATGCGTCCAAAGCCCCAAGCTTTCCCCTTCGACGAAACACCATCACTCCAGACTTAGCCAAATTCACAGTCATTTCCCACCTGGCACAATATTCTTCCAGTCCTTTTATGTTGCGTCTTAAGTCGGCTGGTGATGTGGATAGAATAACGACGTCGTCCGCATACATTAGGGCCCTGATGACAACTCCACCAATCTCCACTCCACACGGCAACATCTCTATCAGGCCATCTATGTAAAGGGCGAAAAGCTGAGGGCTCAGCAGACATCCCTGACGAACACCACACTCAATGGGGAATGGTTGTGAGACGCTCTCCCTCACCCACACCACACCAGTACCATTACTGTACATAGACTTTACTGCCGAGATGAACCTGTGACCAACACCCGAAGTATTCAGCTTCTGGAACAGGAAGTCATGCCTAACCCCATCGAACGCCGCTTTGAAGTCTACAAATAAAGCGTATAGTTTTTGACGAGGACCATCTGCAAGCCGCAAACATATCAGACTGGTAAGTGTGAAAACAGTATCATTTGTACTATATCCGCGGCGAAATCCACATTGACTCTCATTCAGGATGCCCTCCGTCTCAAAGTGTGTTTCAAATCGCTTCAGCAGCATAGCACAATATATCTTGGCAATACAATTGATAAATGATAGTCCTCGGTAGTCAGATACACTGTTGATATCGCCCTTCTTGAAAAGTGGGTAAATTATAGACTCCGAGAAGCTTGATGGAGCTATACCTTCCTTGTAAGTCCTATTGTATAAACTTAACAAGACCAACAAGAATGAGTCTGGGGCATGCTTATAAAATTCATACGAGATACGATCCACACCTGGTGCTTTCCGATAGAAGGATCCTCCAAAGCGCGTTGATAAAGGAGAACCAGATTCTATATATGTATTTCTCGCAGAAATGAGTGCAGGAAAAGGGACCATGCGGTTGTTGACGACGAATCCTGACTCAAGCGGTGATCAACGGCAGTTGTCAATCCGTGCGCTCCGATAGGAACCGACTGGCATTTGCAACGTTCGACGGAAGGTTTGTGAAGAAGGCACTCACGGGCTTGAACTGGACTCTTCGTTAATCCCCGATAAGATTCCGGACGCGTGAGAGATTACACGGTTAGGTACATATCGACAGCCCCACTGCAAAACCCTGAATGTTCAATACCAAAAAGTTTCCAGGAGACGAAAAATACTGTGCTAATTTTAACATACGAACCTGGCTTACAGGTTATTACATTTCACCACAGAAAATAAATGAGAAGCCATAGCCCGATTTTTTTGGCGCCACTATAATGAGCGCAAGAGTACAATCTATCGGAAAGGCTCAAATCCTTATTTTTGGAAAAATTGGAACTTACAGGGTTTTGCAGTGGGGCTGTCGATATGTGTACCTAGTAAACGCTCGTCGTATCAATATACAATGTATTACCATTACTGAGGGAGTTGTACGGCCCATTCGGCGAGGCATCCGTATGAGATAAATCTTGTGGACCAGTCACCAACTACCACTTGCCCTGGAATTCCAACTTCGCCAATGAGTGAATTACATATATAAAATATGAGACGCATAGTGACATGTACCATTAATATCAACACCCACTGAAGCCAAAACAGTATGCTCACTACAGAGCTCTGTCATAAAAAGTAGCTCAATAGATAGCTCTGTCATAAGTAGATCACTATATAGCTGTCATGAAAGGTAGCAAACCATATAGCTCTGTCAAAACAAGTAGTTCACTGGATAGCTCTGCCATAACAATAAGCTCACTAGAAAGATCTGAGTGCCCCTGTCCAATAGATGAGAATTATTCCAGTTCGTGTCAGAGCACTACCATCACAAGAAACGACCATTAACGAACCATTACTATATGAAATCACGCCATCGAACCCAAGAAGAAAACTCATAGTCATAATATGTAACCTCAGACTCAAACCTCCAAGTATGTTCGATTAAGTACTGCTTTTTGTCTGTCTCAATCATCCACAAAAAATTTAAAATCGAGATAACTCTACGAAGAAAACAAATGAATTTCATTACCCAAAGACCCCCCACAAGGATTCCTCGAAGCTCTTTTTGATCGTCATAACCATTATTCCGAAGAGCTTATTTTTCAAAGCCTTTTTTCCGTAATACCTCTCGAGGAGCCTTTGTTCACGTTTTAGAAGGCGGTCGTGAAGCGTTTTCACTGTTGTTTTACTCCCTTCGGAGGAGTGTTTACAATTCATTTAGAGCCCATTTCTCCTTTGGGTTTCGTTGTGGGAGGTTAGTGGGCGAGGGAATGGAATGAAGAGTTCATTCTTCTTACACTATATTCCTCCTCTCATCTTCTTCCATCTGAATCGCGCTCTAGTTTCTATTACAAATGCAACATGCGTGTAAACTTTCAACATTAGGTAACAAGCTACCCAAGGGCAAAAACTACATTTCAACTCTTTTGAGTGCGGATATCTGAAGTGTCCACAATCATTCCCGTAGAGGAACGAAAATTAAATGCTGCTATTTATCTACTCTTAAAGATTTTGATAAAATAAGAATATAATATAACAAATGTTATCAAAATTAGGTTGAATAGGATTATAAACTCAGAACACGGAGTTTTCAGCTCACCACGAAACACTAAAAGAGTGATGAATTCCCTCAGCTTGACTCACAAAATTTAGTAAGAATAATAGCGTTGGTGCCTGACTCATTCAATCATTTGGCTCGTATTTTCCGTCCAGAGCATTCGGAATAGTTCTGGTTCCATTTCTATCTACTTGTGATTTTATACGTTAGTATGTATCTCTGAAAAGCAATGCCTACACATGAGTTAAGTCCAAAGATATTTATGCAGTTCGGTATTTTAATTGTATTGCTATTTGACCAATCATAAAGTTCGCATGATATTCAAAATTCCAGGGTTTTCCGTTTCCAATGGTAGTAAAATTATTGTGCAATGAACTAAACAATTGCCTGTAAATTTAACATCATTTCAAACAATTAAACTGTTCTAATCTTGTCGTGCAGAAGAACTTCACGAAACAGTGGTTAAATTTTGATTTATTATTCAAGCTACACTTGGGGTTGAGCCCTAGATGGTCTCCCCAAGAATTTAACGCTTATATTTACCAAAATATAATTCTACACAGAACAGAGAATTCTAAACAGAGTTACTTCTCTGTCCAATGACTAAGCATAGCTTTCCCTTAGAAGGCTTCTTTGTAACTACTACCAGTTACAATATACCAGTGGCAATCTGAGATGTCGTTCTCCCTGCTGTACCTGAAAACGCTCCAGACGAACCCCAATCCAAGCAAAGCCCATTCGGTCATGCATCCCAATAAAAATTAAGGAAGCCCCAGTTTTCTAAGTGCTACCACAGAGAGTTTTTGCAACTCTCGCTTCCCACCACGATCTGACTACAAGCCATGGTGATCTCTCTTGGATATTGCATCTCACAGAACAGGATCACATTGTACGACATCGGTATCTGCTACTCCTGTAAGTATTTCAAAATGTGATTCCATTTGAACCCTCTTCTGCCTCCTTATATGAGTCCCAGTCCTTATTAGTCAACCATTTCACCGAGCAAAGCTCACAATCAAGGATAACACGGAAATGTGACTGGCTCACCGCAGTCTTGACACAGATGAGCAAAACTGTATAGCGGAAAGAAGATTCTGGAAGAAAAACTGGAGGAAAGATTCGACTGCATACTTTCTAGTGCCTGCTCGTCGAGAATATAGACGTCACATATACTCCCACGATTAACAACCACCAATCACTCTCGATTCAACAGATTGAGGAACAGATAATAAAGGATTCTAGATGCTCAGAGAACTGAACTTAAGGTATATCTAAAAACTTCCCACTTGAGAAAAATAAGAGCGATGGAATGTACACAAACATTCAGGTGTACTTTATTTGTAAGGACAGAGTGAGACGTCTAATATTTTATTCAAACTCTAAACACGAATCCTTGAAGGGCACTTCAAGTATGCAAGGCACATCTGACAAAGGAATTTGAAAACCGAAACTTTGGGAAGCCGAGTTGATTCCGGAACTTACTTTCAACCAGTCAGTTGTAATATTGATAGAAAGCCAAACTTGTCTTTTATGAAACTTCCAGTGAAAAATACGGACTAGAAACGGAATTTGTGACTTTTTATTGCTGGGAGTTTTGAAATTTATCATCAGCATCAGAATGTGACATCGACGATTCAGGGTGGGAGCTGAAGTTCGACATAAAACCACATGTACTATTATACTAGACAGGGATGACTTACGACGACCAACATTTTGTCTACTATGAAAGGGCTAAAAAAAGAAACCCTTTGCACGTGATTTCTCGTTAGGTCCACCCAATATCGCCTGTAAAAAGAGCTACGTTAGGAGAAAAAAGGGCTATACTAGAGCTTCAGCATGCGTAAGCCCCGGAGGGAATTTGATTTTCTCGATTGCCGCGTTCTTTCCGGCTTTCACGACAAAAAAAAAGTTTGAATGGGGCGCAAGAGAAGTCTTCTATGAGCAACCGCCGTTCTTTGCCTTGCTTTCTGCATTGACTTTGAAAATTGAATCCGGTGGCAACATTAATCCTGTAAGATACCCTCCACCTTTCCATCTAGGACATCCTCATCCCTCTGGCCTACCCCTTCCCTAGAGCTCTTACCCCCTCCCCACCCTACACCCTCTCTGTATATACGCCCTTCATAGGTTCTCTTTCGCTTCATCTCGCTTCCGCGAAGCTCCCGTATCGGCTGGCTTTCATTACGTTGGCCCTTTTCCGCAGCATAAACCTTTGCTTAACATCGTCCCTTATTCCTTTTAGGTAATCGTATCATCTTCTTTGTGTTGAAAGGAGAAAAGGGCTATCAAGTAAAACGCAGATAATTACATCCCCCCTCTCTCCAGCCTTACACTACACTCCACCATCAGAAAGCGAAGGGTGGGCTCTACTTCATGCAATACCCTTCACTAGAAAAGCCTCGGTTAGAGTTTAATTATGCTACTGATTTCAAGGGATCATTATCTCTGCCCTTTATACAAGAGTATTAATTTTACTAAGCTCTTGTTTTACTTTCCAACTCGCCTTTATGGAGCGACGCAAAGTTTGTCTCACAAATACTGGCTATACTTTTCAACTTTGCGACAGTGTTCCTGTCGAATCAAACCGTTAGGTAGAGTTTATGTCGGTCTTATTATAGGAGTATTATAGGATCCCCAAAATACATAAAGTTAACTTATATAATAATATTTGCTTTGATGAGTTGAAATTTGATAAAATCAAGTGGAGTGTACAAGCCCTGCGCACTAAGTTGCCAACATAACTTCGAGTTTCGCCGAAAGGGGGGTGCGCCTTGATTTTTAAAAGATTTTTGATCGAAAGTAGACTACATCCTGAGAATTTTGGCACCAACCGCGACCTTCTAGCGTGAGTAGATCAGTTTCTATGATTTTTCAAAGTTTCGACCGTTTATGACGTCACGCGCCCCTCTCACCTGGGCCCACTGTGACGTCATAAACGGTCGAAACTTTAAAAATTGATAGGAAAAGATTTACAAACGCTAGAAGGTCGCGGTTGGTGCCAAAATTCCCAGAATGAGGTCTACCTTAGATTAAAAATAACAATAAACAGTTTTTCCTACCCAGGCGCACACCCTACTCACCCGCATGGTAAAATTGTTCCACTATAATTCTCTTCAGGTGGCTACACATCTCTTCAACTGTGTTCCTCCTGAGCTGCGTTCTCATCAAGAATCCCTTCATGAATAGGATGAAGAGGAGGTTGCTTGAATTACAGTAACCAAGAATTCATGGACCTATAGTTTTACGTTTATGTTTCACGACTAGGGACTTATTTCCCTTAATCAATATTATTATCCTTTCTCCCACAAGGCCGTGTCGTATACGACACGTAGAACCTAATGTGGTGGCGCACATGCGCGCATCACTTCAGGTGAGGGCTAAGGGACAAATTACCCTACCAGCCAATCGTACTGAAGCTTTTGGCGAGGTAAGTTCACGCTCAGTCTTCTTTTTTTATATCTGACTTCCTGCAAAGGGTGCCTGTGTCGTTATTGACACCGCCTTGTGGTACATGTTCTATATTTCGTGGGGACTTCACTCATGGTAACTCAAACATTTCTTTCATTATTCTGTTTCTTTCATGTGCCTGTTTGCTGCATAATGGCCAACCCATCGAGGTTCATCACTGATGAGGAAATTTTGAATGAATTGGAGCCCCTGAGTCTACAAGGAAGAAAAATGTGTCTGGTTTTCTGATTTTATTGAAAGTTTTTATTATATTTTTCAAAAATTTATTTCAAGTTAAATAATATTACAAGAATTATATTAGTTATAGAATTGAGTCTGAGGGGAACTAATGTACCTGATTTTGATGTGTAAATCCAAGTTGTTAAATGGTTACAGATGTCCGCTTTATACATTCCTCATAATATGAGAAAATATTATTTTCTCTGATCTTGTCAATTATCTAAGTCCTAATGATGAATGATTTCAAGGAACTGGTGTGATGCTAGCTTAAAAGTTATGTGCCTGAACTTAATTGTGTGATATACCTAGTAAATTGTAACAGATCTCGTATGCTCAGTTTCGCTTGAGAAATGTCTCAATATATTTCGTGATTGTTGTTTTGTTTGAACTGATTTTGATGGTTTAGGGGACCAATAAAACTTTAAGTGGTTCAGAGAAAGTGTCCCTACTCATTTTTCCCTTTAATACGTCTAAAGATTACACTCAGGAAATAATCATGGAACTGTGTCGTATCTGATACTGCCTTGCAATTCATGTCTAGAAAGCGAGCCTTGTGGGAGGAGGGTTAATATTGTTTCTTTCTTTGACGTATGTTATGCTTGTATAGGCGTTTCGAAAATGAAACTATTATTATTATTAAAATAATATTCCGATATACTTAGAAACAGCGTGAACTGAAGAGCGGTTTCTGTGAAGAACCACAACTAGTCGGAGACCAGGTTTACCGAAGGGAGAGTCCAGGAGTTCATGAGGGATGGGAATCGCCAGAATGGGGGCGACAGAGGGCGTCAGCCCTGACTGGTAATTAATTCGGCCGATTAGCCCCCTGAGGGATCCCCTCCCCCCTTCGCCGATCGAAGGAGGTGGGGAACGCTTCTCATTAGCGCCCGCGAAGGAGATTGCTGTCCCTCCTACCGCTCTGCGAGGTTTGATCCCTCCAGCGAACCTCCCTCTTTCCATAGTTCCCCAGCAGCTTCCCTCGGTCGACTCTATGTTTGAGCTATTAGTTCCTCCTCGTCCTTCACCTCGTCTTCTCCCTCCTCGTCGACCACATCCTCGGGGAGGTTCGTGCTGATGTTTAATGCATCAGGACCTGCCAGATCAGATAACGTCTAATTGTTCTCCTGACCACGTGAAACCCTACAATCAAATCAACACCTCTCCAATGAAATTTCAATTCAACAATTGTTTTGACTCGAAATATCTGACTATGTTGAATTGAATAAACTTGGTGAATTTTAGAGATGAGCATCGTTTGGAAACTATCGGTAGTCACTGTAATGTCACACATCTATGTTCGTTAGTTCTCCAATAAAGTGAGGTGTAGGAAAACCCAGAGTCAAGTGGCATGAGTCATCACCAACACGGAAGATGAGGTGAGGAAGGGAAAAGAACACGTCATCTGACGTCACTTTTTTTCCACTCTCCCCTCACCATAATAGCTAGAGTATATAAGCCGCACTCAGGGGACTTCCTACATGCATTCGTACCTAGTCAATCCGACTTACCATTTCTTGCCTTCACCTTACCTACGGCCCAGCTCCACAGAGGGGAGGGTTTGCCCCATAGAGGCGCCGAACCTCTATCTCCCCTTAGGGACCTCTTCAGAACACAAGGCTTCATTAGGTAAATGCTCCGCCTCCCGCTGGTAGGTCTTTTTCCAGACGCCGAGGTTTGTGGATAAATATTTCAAGCACTTATCTGGACGGTCGGCATCAAGGCGCCGCGGATGTAGTGCCAAAGCCGTAGGCTTAGGGATCAATCTCTCCATTGAGTAGGGTTCAGGCTAGTTTACAAATCAGCGCATCGAGAGGTCCATCGTCCTCACTCGAATACACACAAACACTACAGTCACCATCGAATAAACTATCGAAGTTAACCATCAATTGTTCGAAACTATCCATACTAAATTATCAATGGTTTTTGATGGTATCGATACTTCTTTGATCAAATGTGGTAGGTAATCAAAATATTGCCTAGGATAGATCAAGTATCTATTTTAATCGTTGCAATTTTCATGATACAAATTTCGGTGAAACTATTGGTCAGTTCAGGCCAACCTATATCAACCAAACATAAAAAATGCAATGACGAATTTTTCAATAACTTGAAAATAATACGATAAAAAATGAGATTCAACTCAATATCGAAATACCATACACTTTTGTGGTATTTTCACCACCTGAATTATTTGATTGTTTGAATTTGTCCCAACACAGCTCGATGGACGGCAACCAAATACCTGAAATCGAATTTGATACTGATACGATAATTTGATAACGATAACGGAAAAATTCGACACTATCAAATGCAATCACATTGACGTAAATTATTGTGGTGAAATATTGGTTGAAACCATCGATCGTGAAAACATCGACTATAGATGTTCATCATCTCTAGTGAATTTAGAACTGGTAAAAGTTAGTTTGAATTCCTAGCACCCACTGAAGAGAAGGGATGGTGAAGTAAGTTTTAGATAGCAAAACTACTAAAAAATCCGTAAAAAATAATTTTGAGAGTTAAGGGTGAGGACTCTATTAAATCCGACCCGAAGACCCAAATATGTAGGGGTAATGGTGTACAGGAAGATGGAAACTCGTCCCGAAACCGGATAACTTCCTGAAGGGTAAGGAAAGTAAACAAAACCTACGAGATGAGCCAAGGGTGCTGGTTGAATGTCGAGTCGAAGGTTTGAGTAAATGCACGAGGGCTGGTTCTGGAGCCGAGTATTTATAGTAGCGAATGCCACGTGACCATCCCTTCCCTGTCTTAACCTGAGTCGCCTCCAGTCTTGAACCTGTCTACAACTTGAAATTACGAGGACGTAATAACCATCAGTAAAAGAAAATTGGAAAACACCGAAAATCTTCTTACAGTCTGAAAATTGATCAATTTTCAGAAATTATTGCGATGTATGAACTCAGAGAATTTTTGAAAACTACAAAGTTTTATATTGATACAAAACGCTGCAAAATATTACACAAAGGTTTATTATTATGCTGATAGATCACTCTCCTACAAAGAACACAACTTTGCCTTTGTCACTATCTACCGACCTAATTTCGCTTCACATCCAAGTTTAATTTGATAAATGAATTTAACTTGATAATACGCTTCACGCTCAAATTAAAAAAAAAAGATTGCTAAGGACGCAAACCTGAGTAAAACTCGAAGAACTGAACAGCAATTGCAGTTTGGTCAGCTAAAATTTGAACGGAGATTAGGCCTCTTTTGTGATTCACACTCGTGTTTCTGACTTATCCAACCCTTAAGTTTTCATAAGGAGCGAACGGTTGGTCCTACAGAGCTCCGGGTAGTCTCATTCGATTCCAAAAATTCAATAATATCTTAAATTGATGGAATAACAATACCTTCATCTCGAAATTTTTTGGGGTAGGGCTTTTTTTTGGTTACGGAAGTGGGGAAACTCTTTAAGAGCGAAGGGGAAGTTCACCCCAACAGTGTTGGACTCCCCATCCATTGGGCCTACCAACTAAAACCCCACTCCCTCTGCTTAGGATTCACCCCGGAACCACTTGTACAGTATTACTTCAGAGTGAGCCCTTTTTTGTGCCAAAAGGCTGCTCCTACTTCTGCTCTCTCCTTCAATTCTATTCCTCATCTTCTTCCTCCCATCTTCCATCCAGCTTTTTTGCTTTTAGGACCGCTATGACAAATACTGCCATTGCGTCTCAACTCGATTTGTTCCTAATCATCTCATGAATGATTGTGTGTGGACGCAATGGTCCGATGGACTACTAACTCTATCCCACAGTCTCTGCATTCTGGGTCGGGGGCTTTCCCGATCTTTACTAAGAAGGAGCGGAAGTATCCATGCCCTGAGAGAAGTCGAGTCACTAATCAGTAATAGTTCACCTCGCCGTGTATTCTCTCCAATCAAGCCTTTAGATCGTCAATTATGAGGGCGGTCCACCTTCCACGGGTTTCACAGACAAGGTCTGCTTGCCACCTAATTTCAACCCTTAGAAGTGACTGACATCAACCATGTAACAAATTTCATCAGAATCGGTCCATGGGAACTAAGAAAAGTGCCGGTACGGCGAACGGACGGAAATTTTTTTATTGAATTTTTGGATTCTACGTACCTTGAAACGTAAACCAACAAATTTTGAGGGGGGGGGGGTAAATTATTTTTCTTCGTGGTTGATTCCAAAGGTTCATTACTGAAAATAATAAACCAAAACTAAAAAATGTGGTTTTCTAAAATCAAATTTTTTGAATAATCAACAGGCCAACAATAGAATGCACGCATGTATTTATTTATTTTTTTTTTCTTAAAGAAAATCTCTTGAAAAGAAACGAAGTGAGCTCTTTTGAGCGAGGCATTTTTAAAAATTTCACCCTTCATTTGCATTTGGTTGGAGGTTCGGGTTGAAATTTTCAAAAATGCCCTAGTAGGTAGTAGGTACTTACGGTTGGTAGGGAGGGATCTATACAGACGGTTGATCTACATACGGTTGATCTGTATATACAGAAAATAATAAACCTTGGGGGCAGTGATTTGCAGCGTTTTTTCTACCTCAGGGCCCTTTTGTATCTTCGTTGCCTGGACTATTAACGGACTCGGGTGGTCATTTACTCTAGGATGAACAGTGGGTAACCAGTCTGTGTGAGATCCTTGGCTAACTGGCCACGTCCATCGCCTCGTCAACTAACGTATTTAACACACCAATTCCTCACGATCCAATCGACCACTTTAGTCTGAATACGGAGGGAAGTTGGTGAGTACGAATTTCGTAGCATTGAGATCATTAGAAGCCACAGCAGTGGCAGATCGAAACATCGAACATAATTGAGAACAGTATTGTTTCCTACCGAGATGACGTTAGCCAATGAAGTAAATAATTAAATTGTACTAACTGATAACTTTTAAAATATAATACTGTAGTATTAATGACAACAGTTGTCATTAATACTACAGTATTATATTTTAAAAGGGATCAATGATAGTTACTATAATCCTTTCTGTCTTCTATCTGTGTTCTATCATTGTTTGTTAATCCACATACTGCATCTCATAAATATATTATTACACTGGTGAATAATAAAGGCAGTTTTACAGTTTATTAGATTTTATAACAGCGACAGTGACACTTGATCATCGACATGTCCCATCTCTGTGATGGAGGCAAACCAGTACGGTTTCGAAATTAATTAATTACGGATTATACGGGATTCTGAATTTGTAATGTTATGATTGAATTTCAAAGGGGTTTTCGAGTCACATTTACCAGTGCAACCAACGAGGTATCTCATTACGGAACGTTTGAAATCTCCACTCTTTGACGAGCGTTCTGTTACCACTTTGGGAGGATCGGGAATGATAACTTCGGATCACGTTTATAATTAAGTCCATAAAGGAAGGTGGTGCTTTGTCGAGTGGGAACAAAACGTTCACTCGTGTTCATTATGAGGTCGAAAACCACATCAACGATTGAATGTCTTCAGTGTAAGCATTATTAGAGGATAAAATCATGAAATCGGCAATGGATTTGATGTGTTGGGATGACATCAGCCGTTTGATGTGACCGGGAATTCGCCAATAACTTATAACTGAATCACCAGTTACAATCGAAATTTTATCCACCATTCTGTGAAAAATCCGTTTTTAGCAATGGATCAGAATTAAAATTCCTACAAAAATTAAGAATTTGAGAGTAGAAGGAAATTTTTTAAAACAAAAAATATTTTAAAATTAATCTACACAATGTACTGAATCGATTGCTCAAAGAATTTTAAAAAAAGGACTCTGGGAAGTAGGCTAAAATGTGAGAAGAAATCAATGAAAAATTCCTTTGTTCTATCGGCGGTCTCTTTGATGTTGAGGCGGACTAAGTAAAAACACAAACGGTGGATACAGCTTTCGTACAAGTACGCAACCACGAGAGACATTTTATGTCTTTGCGCCCCCTTTCCCCTTCATATAAAACCTCGTATTGTACTTTTGTTTGTGGAAATTTGATTGTGCTCGTTGATGGTTCCGATGTAATGTACGTAAACATTCATTTAAACAATCACGCTCATACCGCAGCTTGTTGGCCACGCACAACGGAGTGTTTTACGTAATACGATTGGGCAATTTAAATGAATCGAATGTAGCTTCCTGCGTTCAACAGGAGAGAAAAAGGCTTTGGAGCTCACTCAGGTGATCAGTGCACAATCAGGCGCCTTCAGCATTCTCCATTGACCCTGCCTCTCAAATGTCAGCTCCCTGCGTTCAACAGGAGAGGAAATGGCCTTGGAACTCACTCAGCTGATCAGTGACCACTCAGGCGCCTTCAGCATTCTCCATTGACCCTGCCTCTCAAATGTCAGCTCCCTGCGTTCAACAGGAGAGGAAATGGCCTTGGAGCTCACTCAGCTGATCAGTGACCACTCAGGCGCCTTCAGCATTCTCCATTGACCATGCCTCTCAAATGTCAGCTTCCTGCGTTCAACAGGAGAGGAAATGGCCTTGGAGCCCACTCAGCTGATCAGTGACCACTCAGGCGCCTTCAGCATTCTCCATTGACCCTGCCTCCGTAACGCTTTAAAGGGATCTGTTGGATGAAGATATCTATTTTCCTCTCACGATCATGTTGACATCTCATTTGTTGCTCACACCATACTCGTATGTTAGTAAACATGCGCATAATTCTGCTTTCCGTACAGGTGCATTCATATTAGGGACCGTGTACCAGGATTAATAAATTGAGAGCTTTCCAATGAGTGGTGAACGATTTTTGTGGGGTGGAAAATGAGGAAGTTAGTTTTCCCTAGGAACGATTGGTTGTACGTGAAAATCATCAGAAAATTTCCGCGTGACGCTCCCCTCGTGACGCTCTCCTCGTTACAATGCCCGCGTGACGAGTTTTCATTTATGTGCCATAGTAAAGACATAAAATGTCAAAAATATGTTAAAAGTCAGGTATCTCAACGTATAACAGCGCCATAGGCAGGGCCGTCTCCCTCCTCCACAGCAAATGCCACATACTTTGCAGCTCACTAGTTTAGAAAGGGCGTCTCTGAAGGCTTCAATATACATTAAAAGTGTGTATTTGGACTCATAATTAACATAATCAGCAATAGTTAATGATAATTTTCAATTGTGAAACAGTATTGTTCAAGGGGATCTGGAGAATCTGATTAATTAATGAGAATAATTTAATCGTTGCTATATTTTACCCCTAGAGAACTATACGTTTCGTATGAATACCTATTCCTTGTTGGAGATCAACCTGGGACTAGGGATGATGAATGAAAGATACAAATTGAAGTAGGGAAGATAAATAGATATATTATCCTATAATCAATGAGGCTTGTATCTATATGTGAGGGAGGAAAGAAGTATTAATAGAGAGGTAAACTCTATTAATACTTCTTTCCTCCCTCACATATAGATACTTATAATATAAGGTAAATATAATAATTATAAGATAATATAAGATACTATCTTCGGATTTGAACCACGAGGGTAAGGGAAGTGATCTAGTATGAAAGTAATGAACTTACAGGTCGTTGTCTGGAATTAGACTGGAGGGCTACCCCTGAGTAGTGATTCGATAGAGTGGAAGAATCGCTCCATCGAATCACGAATCAGGTGACAGAGTAACTAGTACTCCGTCACAATTGGAAGATGATGGTGTGGAAGCTAAGGCAGGAGTACTTGAAGAGTTTTCTTTCAAACGGGCTTATATCCATTTTTTACACTTTTTTTTTTCACGGATTCTGAATCTTCAGGATAAGGCCTATCACCTCACGAGTTGTATTCCTTCCGGAACGGTTTGTGTCCCGCTTCAAAAGCTTGCTAAAATCGGGTTTGCCAACAAAACGGCTCATATCCATCCCGTTGTTCCCAATCAACACTTTCTTTTTAATTGGGTTTTCGGATCCAACATACATTAAAACGTATGTTTTCTTGTTCATTTGATCATTAGTAGTTTATGCTTGTAATATGAGCATAACATATTATGTTGCCTAAGGATTGTTTTGATTTTTTTTGTGTTGCATTTGTCTATTGTTCATGTGTTTCAGTTCTTAATTGTCTAAGTCACTACTTTCTCATACTTGTTTTATATATTTTTGTGACTGTTTCGGGAATGTAGCAGTAAATGGATGTACATTTGAAAATGAGCCACAGTTTGAATTTTCGCGATTTCGGCTGTCGCATGTTCGAGAGAACAATGACAATGATCAGAGATTTTTTTTTTATAGAGTCCTAAAAAAGAAGTTATCCTCCTGTGACTATTTTTCAAAAGAGTATTATACCTTATTAATTTGACATCAAGTTCGTTTTATCCTTTGTTGAAAATATCCCTAGGAAACCAAGAGCCTACTTAACCATCAAATGTTGAGGGGGGTTAGAATATTCTTTCTTGCTCGATTCCGAAGGTTCATTTTTGAAAATAATGGGTAAATTAATAAAGGAAAATGAAGCTGAGTCTTTTCTTCGCACAACTGAAAACTCTTTTTTTTTAAATTTGGCTCATATCTATTGTTCTTCATCAAACGGGTTTATATCCGAATAAGAAATGAATCGAAATTTTCTCGAATCCGAATCGAAATTTTTCCGAATCCGTATCCAAATTTGGTCTTACAATCGAAAGTTCTATGAAGAAACTATTTGGAAAATTCGGGAACCCTAGACAACTTACTTCGCCATAAAATTAGTTTTTCTCGATTTCCCACAAAATATTCCAAGTAGATATAATCCCGTTTGAAAGAAAACTCCTCACTTATCATATTAAATTCTTCTAGGTTCACATCAGGAACATGCTCTACTACAGAGTTGTCTAGGTCCTCCTGGGAGGTTCTTGTACGACCGTATTCTAAAGAGAAACGCCTACCTGGTGGTTTCCTAACAATTTTTTTGAAAATGCGTTATGATCTCGGCATTTTGTCAGAAAAATAACGAAAAACGAGTTCAAAACACGACAACATGGAAAAATGTGACATTTGTTTAACAATCAAGGGCTAATGTACTTACTCGACATAATAATTATGTGAATGAATAATTATTATTCGATGTCAATTATTTCATCAAGATTCCAGTTTTCAAAACATCTGACGTCATCGACAAAAACTGGTTTTCATTTGGCGAACAACGAAAGGTATAATAAAGAGGAAAGCAAAAGAGAAGAGAAAATATTCAGAAGAGTGCGGATGAGGTCGGAATATGTGAGAGAAAGAGAGAGAGCGATTGAGGACGAAGGGGAGCATGGAAGAAGCTTTTATCGAACAGAGGGCGCCCTAGTTGGGTTTTACGGAACATTGCGACTGGAGTGACGTGAAGTAAATGATGGAAGGGCGAAAAGAGAAGCGGGAGGGAGGCAGGAGGGGCAGTGCCCCCCTCATCACCCACGGGCTGCCACGCCCGCAAGTTTAACCCCCCAGTCCAAAAAGGCTCAGGTCTCCCTGATATAAAGTCTATTTCCTTCTCGCTAAAAGAAATCGGTTAAGGTGAAGCGAGAGGGGCCCCGAGTCCCGAAAGGGCGAGATTGGCTGGCGAGCGGGGGAAGTCGTGTAGGTTCTCATATCCAACAGTTTAACCCCCCACCATCGAAGGGAAAAAACTGTCGAGCCCTCGAAGGGGTTTGGTATCGTTGGATGTTGAGTTTTTTTTTTCTTTTTAGAAGACAGGAACCGAGAAAGGACGACTGTGATCGATGACTACATCGTGAAAGAAGGCGTGTGGTGATCTACTCGAGTCAATTGCAGCCTGGTTTGGTGGGCAAAGGGGGTGTGACTTATTTTCGAAACGTGAGAAAATATCTGCCAAGGGGAAGAGCAGTGTAAAATCCTCAAACGACTATTTTATATTTTCAATAATGAACCTTTGAAAGTAGTGTTATGTCAGCAAGTAGTCGAGTGAAGGCGATGGCCTTCTCGATGGTTTCTATTGGTCCCTACTCAACAAGGCTGCAGGATGGAGATGCACTTTCTGTCCGGCGCATTTTCACCTGAGTGCATGAGAAATTACCTCAGCCGCGTACCTCGGCGCGACAGCCACAGACCCGAAGGAGGCGGTTGTAACAAGGTTAGAAATTATATTCAAGGGTAATTTCGACCTTGTCTAACTAAAATGGTAAAATAAATTGCAATCTCTCCTACCACCCTAGTATTTCTAGGAAAAACTAATCTAATTAAACCAAATTAGATTGAAATAAAATTAATCTATGTTCACACAGAACAATGGAAAAAGGAAAAATAAGCAAAATCAAACACAATATAAGGAGAAACGAAAATATCCTGAGATGAAATGCTAAATGAAAATGGCAGGAAAACTCCTCTGCTTGAAAATGTAAAATTAAATAAAGAAATAATAATTAATTTCCCACAAATAAAATAAAGAAAATTGAGTAACAGCCAAATTAACCTATGGTTTACAAAAACCAAAAAGTAAAATTCCTTCTGAATAGAAAAGAAAAACATAAATGAACAAAGAAATGACCAACTTGTCTTGGAAAAAGAGAAAAATAGAAAATGAAGAAATAAACTGACCTGAAAGAACTCTCTGGTTGAAGAAAAAGAAAGAAAAGAAAACAGAACTGGAAAACTGGAGAAAAGAACATCGAAAGAAAAAACCACGAAAATGTTTTAGAAAGCGAAGGTTGGAAAATTCTGAGAACAGCTAGTATTTGCAGCGACGGAGCCTAACTGACAAGTGTTGAAGATTGAAGTGTTGAAGTGTCGCACAGGCTAATAATGATGAGTTAATTCGAAGGCAAGTCCGCTAGATGGCGCAAGACTTTCCTTATGGTAATTTTTAGATAGGGAGCATCCCAAAGTTATTAATGTAGCGTTTGAAGGAAGAGTAGTTATAAGCTCATGGCCTATTCATATTATTATTTCACCATCTGATTGATGTTATTGGGGGAGAAATGTGACACGGTACATTTACCTAGTTGGGGAAGACAACTCCTAGGTAAGATGGGAGCAGAGCCGGCGAGATGAGCTACCGATACCGGGCGATGGTAGTTCGGGCACTCCGAACTCCCTCATGGCAGTGTAGAGCTTTTCCCTGATGATAGTATCATATGCAGATTTAAAATCTATGAAGAGATGGTGGATTGTTACCTGAAATTCGACGCTCTTCTCCAGTACTTGCCTCAGGGAGGAAACCTGGTTTATTGTCGAACTTCCAGGCATGAAACCCCGTTGATAGCTTCCAACTATGTTGATAGCATATGAGGCGAGCAAACAGTACGTTGGACAATATCTTGTAAGCGAGGTTAAGCAAAGTTATTCCTCTGTGATTGCTACACTCCAAAGGGTCTCCTTTTTTGTGGATCACACAGATAACACCCTCGTTCCATTCCTGGGGAATTTCTTCTTTACTCCAGATTTTTGTTACCAGAGAGTGCAACCGAGATGTAAGCTCCGCCCCACCTGCTTTTACCATTTCAGCGGAAATCGCATCACTACCAGAGGCCTTGTTGTTTTTGAGGCGGGTTATAGCACGGCTTACCTCTTCTATTGAGGGTGGGTCTGAAACTTCATTTTGATGAGCTGCGCCTTGAACTACCTCAGACCTGGCAGGTTCAATTGGAATTGTACTACCCAGTAGTTCCTGGAAGTATTCATTCCACCTGTCTAATATTTCATTATTGCCTGTGATAAGCTGGCCGTTCTTGTCCTTGCATATGCTGGTTATCGGTCGGAATCCTTTACGTTTTCGGTTGACACCTTTGTAAAACTTCCTCACCCGATTCGATTGATAATCCTCCTGCAGTTCATCGATATCCTTCTTATCCAGTTCCCTCTTCTTTCGCCTATGGATCTGCTCAGCTCATAGCACAGAGTAAAGGAGACTCATACCTGAACTGCTTGTTGTTCCATAGCGGCACTTTCCTTCACCACTCTCTCCACCACCACTTTATTGGTTTATTATTCTCAATAATAAACCTTTGGAATCGACCAAGAAAAAAACATTTGTTTTTCGAATCAAAATCGAATGAAAATTTTGCCGTCCTTCCGCCCTACGCGGCACTTTCCCCACTTAGCATTGACCGATTTTGATGAAATTTGGTATGTAGGCTCCATTTGGGGTCTAGTTGTGCCCCGAAGTTTTTGGTTGATGTAGGTCACTTCTAAGGGTTAAAATTTTTAAAACGCCCCAACTCAAATATTTTGATATAAAGGCATTGTTCTTCCATCACTTTGAGATAGTAATGAATTTTTAGAATTCTTAGAGAACACACGGAGACCTGTAGGACAAACGAACTTGAAGAAAAACATCGATCGTATATCGATTAGCTAAAATTTGAACGGAGATTAGGCTTCTTTTGCGATTCACCCTCGTGTTTCTGATTTATCGATAGTCCAACCCTCAAATTCTTGTAGAGGGCAAACGGTTTGTCCTGCAGGGCTCCGCGTGGTCTCAAAAATTCCAAAAATTCTTTACTATCTTAAATTAATGGAAAAACAATGCCTTTATATACAAATTTTTGAATTTAAAATTAATTATAAATGCTTGCATACGAGTCTGCAACACATTGGGACATTTTCATCGTCCATTTTTTTTCGCTCACGATACTCTCGCGTTTGTTCACTGATCGTTTTGAAGTGGAAGAAATACGGAGATGGTTGAAACTAATGAACCAAAACAAAATGCCAACCACCACACAACAAGGTAGTTAGTTCATGTACCCAAGCATCAAAATAAGAAAACAGTTGATTGTTCTCTACGCAACACAGTGAGTCTATTTTATTAATTGGTATCGCGTGAGCAATTTTTCGTGACGATTTTTCAGTTTATGTGCCAAAGTAAAGACATGAAAATTTCAATAAATAAAATTAATTGGGAACCAATTTGATGCACGTTGCATTCGAATGTGAGATATTTTATTTCATCGTATAAAATTATGGGAGGATACCGTTTGAAAAAATCGTCAAATCTTTTTATGACGGGAATGGGGAGGGAGGTCCATTGATTAAGGACCACCCCGCATTTCCGTTTGATGAAATTTTTGGGGTTTTGGGAAGATGTAGATGAAGGCTGCTGCTTGAAAATTGAGAAGCAGGTGTTTCGAATTAGTCGTCTCGGCCAGAATGAAAGAAATTGAGGGTCGAAAGTACCGGTGGGGACGAGTCGGAAGGCCACCACAGGCTGTTGACTGGAGCCAAGTGCTCTGCGGAGAGAGAAAACAAGAGGAGGAAGAAGAAAAACAAGAGGGGAAAGAAGGATAACAAGGGAGAAGGGGGGAAGAGAAAAGTGCTGGAAAGGAGAGTTTTCCAGGGAAATGACTGAATTAAGCGGGAAAAAGGGGAAGGAAAGTCCGGGAGAGTTGGGCGAGAGTGTACAATTCCGGAGGAATGTCGGAAAGGTGGAATATGGCTGTGGCCTCTACAGGTTACATAATAAGGGTGGGAAAAGGGTGTTGCGTCAGGATGTTGGTGGAGAATCTTCTCTTCTCCCTCCTCATCCTGTACTTCCACCGCTTCTCGCGGGCCCTGGAAAAGGCATTGTGCCCCTTTTCCCAACACCTGCCCTGCATGCTGCTTTCGCACTTTGCCGTCTCTCTCTGTAACGGTTTTCTCTTCCTCTTTTCCTTCAACAATTACAGTAAAAACGGTCACGTTCTCTCCCCTCGAGGCAAAAGAGGCAGCCAGAACACCCTCCTGTGTTGAACTCCTACCTGTTACCTCCGTCTGTTGAATTAAACCAGTTCCCGAAGACATCCCGAGACGTTCTTGAACCAAAGAAATTCACGATTCCGAGCTTCCACAGCTTTCAGTCTCTTAGAGGACCTTCTTCAAGAATGTTCTCACCGTCATTGCAATTTTCTCATCGATAAAAATGTCCGTCAAGTGAGCGGTAGAGCTTAGAACATGAAAATAAAAATTCCTCGTAGTGATATTTATCCCTAATTAGACAATGGTGTCACTAGTGTCACCGAAAACAACTTGGGAATTCTACAGCTGTGAATTTGGGAGCCATAATTTTTATAGGGGACCATCTTAACGCCAACTCGCACAATCCCTGAGAATTTCATCGAAATCAGACGAAAAATGTTAAAGTTATGGCTGTGGCAAAGCTGTGACAGGCATTCATTTATTTGACCCACTGACACTGCCTGATTGCCCCCATTGCCCAGAGAATGCAGAAACCATGACACACATCATCTTGGAGTGCCCTCAGTACGAGGCGGACAGAAATTATCTTCTATCGTCCATTCCAAGAGATGTGACAAGTCCCTTCAATTTGGACACACTCATCGCAGAAGAGAAGTTGGAAGTATATGAGTGCATTGATGATTTCCTGGACAAGATTGAACGTTCACTCTGATGCTTTATACCCTTATTATTTATATATGCAATTTGAACAATTTATGTATGAAAAATTGAAGTAGTAATTTTTGAGAGGAAATTTGTAACGGCTGAAAGGTGCTACCGAAGCCAATAAATAAATTTAAAAAAATAAAATAAAATTGTTCAGGAAGGTCTGAAACGTAAAACGCTAGAGGAAATTTAGAATATAAGAGAACATTTTTTTCAACGTTGAAAAGTGGAAATAAAGCTTCCGGTTCCCATAGCAATAGAAAGTTTGCGGAGTTATTCCGGAGATTGTAAGCTATAATATATTATGACCTCCAAATAAGTTGGAAAAAATAGTGCTAAAATTACCTTACTACTTTTGAATAATAGGTGTCCCATTCATTGTTAAATTCTTACCTGCAACAGAAAAAATAACATCATAAGATTAGATGTAAGTGGAAGCTACATCCACTCATAAATAATGTATGACATGTTCTTAATGTTCTTAATCTGTTCTAAACAATTCTCCTTCGGGTTTTCTATATGTTTGCCGCTAATTCCTTGTCATAGGCAAAAAAAATTGGTGTGGCACTTAGCTTCCTCGTATCCATAACCCGAATGTATAGATGCTCCAATGTATAGTAGTTATTCTCAAAACATCAATCTCTAAGTAACTTCCACTACCCTCATAGAGGACCATCTACTCGCTAATATGAACAATCCCGAGAAATTTTATCGGAATTGGATGGAAAATGTAGAAGTTATGCTGCCGTGCTAAGCCAGGAAGTCGTAACGTGAAAATTGGATCAAAATTGAGTTATTGGTACCCGGGGGTTCCGGGGTCCAATTTCAATCGGTTTTCGGACTTTTAGAGTCGTATCTCTACTAGAAATTTTCGTGTTAAGGAGTGTTGACTTGATTCTGCTATGAAACTAGTCGTATCAGAGCGATTCAGAAGAAGAAAACTCGTATCTTGTCACTGATACGGGAAATGGCCTTAGTATTTCGACGATACTTCTTGCATTCTGAATCGGCATGATACGACTTTTTGCCTCTGAAAACTCGGAATTTAGTGGTGACTTTACGTTTATACTTTACGTGAATAAACGTTTATTTTTATTGATCCAGCTGTTTTTCCTTACACTCTGAACACAGATATGAAATACGATTGACTTTGAGCCAAGCAGGATGACAAAATAATTAAGGTGAAATGGTTTCTTGATTTAAAAATAATTATGAAGTTTCAGGAATTAAAATGTGCTTTGCATTCCTAAGTCTCATGGTTGCGTATTCAGAACAGAATAGTCGTAACTTCGGGTTTACGAGTGCGTAAACTCGTACAATCGTTTTTTGACAATTTACACTCAAAAATGTTTAATTTTGGCTCCAAAAATCGATTCCGCTACTAATTTTTTTCAAGAAAACCTTTAATTGTGGTAAAAGGAGGAAAAATAATCCCGCGAGTTATTTCGACACGAAACCTGTTAGGTCGTTTTCCCGAAAGTTGGGTGAAGACAAGATACGACTTTCTGGCTTAGCACGGCAGTATGGCTGTTACAAGAAATTCACGTTCGCGCATGCGCAGTGGGGGGTCTATCAGTCCGGGGGTGATGATTTTCTTAGCGGACCATCTAGAATCTAAGCCGCATAATCCCTGAAAATTTCATCGAAATCGGATGAAAAATGTGGAAGTTATGGGTGTGGCGAGGATTTCACTTTTGCGCATGCGCAGTGGCTACTATCAGTCCGGGGGTGATGATTTTCATAGCAGACCATCAAGAACATAATCCGCACAATCCCTGAAAATGTCATCTGAATCGAGTAGAAAATGTGGATGTTGTGGCCAGTGGCGCCTCCTCCAGGCAAACATAGCAAACACTGTTTGCCTTACTACAAATATGCAAAATAAATTAATTAATTTTTGTTGAGATTCTCCTATATTTCCATTTTTTGTAAGTGATATTTAGCTGATTTTTAAACTTTTATAATATTTAGGGACTATTTCATTATTATCAAGGAAGTTAGATTAAATACGAGAATGGAATAAGAAATTACGTATTTTGCCTTGGATACTAACCCGCAACACACCAGAGACTTGGAGAGGTCGGTAATGTAGATGATTGCGGATGATACGCGGTGCCTGGCGATCAAGGCAAGCAGTTCAAACAAATGAATTTTTCGGGACTGTTTAGAGTGAGAGGCGATGATCGGCGGGGTGGCGGGGGGTCAGCGCGGTATCAAGTGTTGCTATAACCCCACTACCACCATGGCAAACAGTCAGAAAACTGTTTCGTGACCTTGAATGCAGAGAAACTTGGAAGATGAGCCATGGATACTAATTAGCCCACGCATGAAGACATAACATATCCATCCACCCACATTATCTCAAGGAAGGAAAGCAGTTCGGTTTTTCGCCGCCGCAAATAGCAGCTGTTTGACGTTGACTGGTGTCCCGTTCCCAATTTTACTGTATTTCACTGTACCTAATCGTTTTTCTTGTTGATAGACACTAGGAAATAATTGCAAAACATTGTAGAATGAAGGTTTCACATCTTATTAGGTCTAAATTCAGAGTCTCCCTTTTTGGTTAATTATTTTCAAGAAAAAAGTTAGACTACCCTCAAATTTGATGGTTTACGTTTGTGGTAGGTAAGTACGTGTAGATTTTGAAAATCGAATGTATTAAAAAAATCCGTCCGTCCGCGGATCTTTCCTAAATTATCATGGACCGATTTTGATGACATTTGGTATGTGGGCTCCATTTGGGGTCTAGTTGTGCTTTTGGTTGATGTAAGTCACTTCTAAGCGGTGAAACGGAAGGGCTGAAACTTCCAAAGGCACCCTCTCTCGAAAACTCTCGATATGAAGGTATTGTTTTTTCACAAATTTAAGATTGTACCATTGAATTTTTAGAATCGAATGAGACTACTCATAGCTTTGTAGGACAAACTGTTCGCTCCCTACGAGAACTTAAGGGTTGGACTTACGATACATCAGAAAAACGAGTATGAATCGCAAAAAAGGCGTGATCACCTTTCAAATTTTAGTTAACCAAAATGCGTTCGCCGATCGTTTCTTTGGGATGTGCTCGGTTTTGCTTCCTTAGCAACTAGTAATCAAATTTCTAAAGAAGGAATTCTTTATTTCTTCCAGTGGAGTGTGAAGCGTTTAATTCTTCCTGATAAACTTGATTGTGAAGGTAAAACATGGTTGGTAGGTGGTGACAATAGCAAAGCTGAGTTCTTTGCTGGGACGTGATCAATACAGAAAAAAAATGAACCTTTGTGTAATAATTTGCAGCCTAGCTGTTTGCCTGACGAATATTATCACGCGACGCCCCTGGTTGTGGCTGTTACAAGGAATTCACGTTCGCGCATGCGCAGCGGCTACTATCAGTCCGGAGATGATGATTTTCATAGAAGACCGCCTTCACGCCAACCCGCACAATTCTTGAAAATTTCTTCGAAATCGGACGAGAATTGTAGAAGTTATGGCTGTGGCAAGGATTTCATGACAGACACAGACACAGGTACACACAGACACACGGACAGACAGACACGGAACCAAAATTGTTCAGAAAGGTGTTTAACGTAAAACGCGAGAGGAAATTTCGATATTGGAGAACTTTTCTCTTTCAACCTTGAAAAGTGAAAACAAAGCTTCCGCTAACTTGGTAGACTCGGAAGCAATACTGGCACTGTTGGAAAAGGGGTCAAAATTGCTAGGAAACATTTTCTTACTTAAATTAGTTATGAAATCGACACACCTAAGCTGACGTGCAAGGTGCGGGGGTAAGATGAACAATAAAACGTTCACGATTTTATTGTCACGATTCTATTGATGAACGATTTTCGTACGGTGAAAAAAAACGAAGATAGAGAAGTTCCGTAGCAATGAATGGGTTGACTGCGAAAAACCAAGATAAGCTCTTGTATCTGGTTCCGGTGACGTTCCCGGTCACGCAAAAATTGAAACCCCTGGCCTTCCTAAAGACATGAAACATGCCAATAAAACACGATAATTGAATTTGTAGACCCAAAAAATGGACAGGGTAGCCTATAAACAGCTTCCTAATGTGAAAAGCGAACAACTGCGAGATTGGGCGGAACCTAATGCTTTTCTTCCTGTCAAATTGATTCTCTTGATAATTGTATTAACGGCCCAATAAAAATGCCTCCCCTAATAAAAACAATGCCCTTTTCAAGATAATTGGGAGCCAGTTAAGTGTAGGCAGTTTGTTTGACGATCAGCCCATTGAAGGGCGACGGCCCGCCACCCTTTCCACGTTTACATTACGGCTTCAGGGAGTGTTTAGTGCCAAACGAATGGGCGAATGTCGTGCACGACGGGTCCGGAGCCCGGACGTGTTCTCCGAGGAAAAACACGAGATGTTTATAAGATTAAAATAACGACGAGACAAGGAGATAAAGCCTGAATGGAAAACAAACACATTAGAGTTCTACAGGAACAGGCCATTATATGCTGTGCAGTAGAAATGTGAATACTTATTACCGCTTACTAGTTGCAAATGAACTAACCTTCATCCAATGGGACGTCCTCAGGAATGCATGCATCACTAGACGATAATATCGTCTAGTAATACAGGAACATATTATGTTCCTGTATTATTTTTGAATTTTGGAAACTCTAATCTTCAAAATTAACGAGACTAACCTACCATGAATTGCGATAAGACGGCTGGACAATTATCAGAATAACACATTTTGGTTTATAAATTTTGTTTAGGCCACCTTGGAATACGCAAAACAGTCTGTTTAGGTTGAAAATGTACTTTCTGAATATTTTTTTGTAAGTTTTTTAATTTTTTTATATATTACTTTTTTTTGTAAATTTTGGATGATATTTTGTCCGTTCTACGAAATTTCAAAATGCTGTATGTAGTCGGGTGTCGTGTTTTCATGTCTCGAGGTGACATTTGTAATGAATAAAAATACAAAATCAAAATAATTCCAATATGTGCAAATTAAATCTTAATAAATTTTTATCGAATAGATGAACAGATAGCTTTGTAAATTAAAACGCTGCAGGAGTGAAGAAACTGGTAGAACTTAGTAGGGGTAATCACAATGATTGTTCAAACGCAATATCCAACATTCGCTTCATAGCTAGAGGTAAGGTTCATAGGAGTGAAGGTAAACGTAGTCGACACTGAGTCAGTAGTCGAGACCTCCTCCAGTAGATGAGAAAAGCTAAGAATATAGAACACTATTTGCAGTTCCAGGTGATGGTTTTGATCCACCAATGTCTTTTGAATGAATGTGGGGAGTTTGCCACGGAAACGTGAAGGAAAAGAACAAAAAGTGGAAAGTTACTGTTTTACAGTGGTCAGTTCATCTGAATTTGTGTTGATTCTTCCCTGGGAGGCTAAGGAGCAAGTTGTCCTTACACCTGTCGACTTCTGATACAAATCCCATGTCGACTACTAGCACACCTATGTCGACTTCTGAATAAATCTTTTTCCCTCCTGTCGACAACTAGTGCAAAATTAGACTTCGGAAACCCCCTTTTTTACCCTATTAAACAAATTTCAACAAAATTGTCAGTTGTGTGGTATGCCGAGGGCATCTTATCTAGTCCTTTGAAAGTGAAGTAAGGGAGAGTGGCAGGCGCCTGGAGTCTTCGACATCGCGTAAGTAAACACCAGTGCTCTTGGTTCCTGTACTACACTCTTCATGTTTATTTGAGGAATTAATCCACTTGGGGGAGATCTGGGATTGCCCACAAGCCCAACAAATCGTATTGCTGATGATGAAATTATTGTAATTAAGTACAGAGTGCAGCAGCATAACTTCCTTTTTCAAAACTGAATAAAACGCATTGTATGAATCAGAAAATTTGTGATTTGGGTTTTAAAGCGTAGGTATACCACTTGAGTTTTGTTTTCCATAGTTTGGTAGATAAAATCACTCAAGTGACGTCAATTAGATGTTTCAATTCCTTGAATATAACGATTTCTGGCGTTTGCCATGACTCTTTCAAGCATAGGAGGTGTTATGTTGGAAATTCCTTCCTGATGTCTTCTTTACATTTTAAAGGATCCTTGGACGGTTCACATAAACACGGGATTTCAAAAATCTACATCGAATACGACTTTCGGATTTTACGCACTTTGAAACGTAAAACATCAAATTTTGAGGGGGGTTAACATTTTTTTTCTGGCTCGATTCCAATGGCTTTTTATTGAAAAAAAAACCTAAAAAATCACAAAGTTACAAATTGGGAGATCCGGCCACTGAAAATCGCCCCCGATTGAGATGAAGCGTTCTGGAAAGTGCTCCCTCAAAACAGCCATCATCACTCTTGCTTTTGCACCTTATTGTTGAAACCAAATGTCCAGAAATCAAAACCAAAATCCTGTAACACCCGATTACATCGTTTTGAGGGACCCCAGAATCCCTCATCTCAATCAGAGGCGATTTTCAGTGGTTGCCCCCCCCCCCACCCCCCGATTTGTCCCCTTGTGATTTTGTCGATGGAGTTGTGAACCGTCCAAGGATCCTTTAAAATTTAAGAACGACATCAGGAAGGAATTTATGATATGAGAAACGCCAGAAATCGGTATATTCAATGAACTAAGAATGGGGAACGTCAGCTAAGTGATTTTATATTCAAAACTGTGTAAAACTAAACTTTAGTAGTGTGCCTACGCTGTAAAAACTGAATTACAAATTTTCTGATACATACAATGCGTTTTATGAAGTTTTGAAAAAAGGAAGTTATGCTGCCGCACTCTGTATGATCATTAGAACTTCTTGGTTAGTGGTGAAGTCTGTCAAACTAACGTGGCCATAGTAATCATTGACACAATTCAATTAGATAATTTATAATAGAATACAACATTTATATTTAAAACTGACAAGATGCACGTCGTTCGCAGAAGCACATTACTAGTTTATTCAGCTCACCTCAAACCAAGTTATAATAACTGGAGTGGGTTTCCACGCCATAAAATTTAGATCCCACACCATGAAAACCGGTACGATTAAAATGTCTCTTTTCCGATGATCGTTCCGCGTTGGTAAAATTTCATGAAAAGCGATCTCATTGGTCGTTCAAGTTCGCTAACATTTTACGTACATCCCGTGATGGACTGTTATTGGCTTACAAAATACTCCAATTCGGGTCGAACAGATTGGAACCGCCAATAACAAATTAATCTAAGCCCCGTCCACGGATCATTGAACCTCCTACAGGGAAATTAATGGTAACGGCTGATGAGACTAAAGGCCACTCTTTCAAGGGAAGCCCGAGCGGGGGTGGATTTCATAAAGTCCTCGGCGAAAACGCCCGTAAACTTAACGCGATTATTTAGATTTATCGGCAATAAAGAAAACGCTGAGCGAAGGACGACCCTCTTTTCTTGTGGTGGGAAGTATGGAGGGCGGAAGGGGGATATTTCAAGTGTGGTGGTTTATAGATGGGATCGGTGTGGTAGAGGGGGGCGAAGCCCCTTTCCGATATGTATCTCTCGAAGGGTTGAGACCACCGTAAACAACCTCTTCTTTTCGGACGGTAAGCAAGAGAGAGTGGATAAGGATTCCGACTTAATGTGGACTTTAATGGCCTTTTTCTCCTCGACGCCGATCTCTTATATTTTGTAAGCATAATCCGGGCATTGTTGGGGAGAAGAAGAATACAGGAGACAACTGACAGGCGGGGGACCCCATAATACGCGAATAGGGCAGAAAAGTATAGAAGAAACTGTAGAATGGGAGTAGGAAGAGGAGAGGAGTAAATATAAAATCTCAACGAGGCTAAGACGACAGCTAGAAGTTGCTAATATATACGCCATCATGGAAGGTTTTCTCCCCATTTTTATGATATTACGTTGTTGTCGAGGGTCGGCGAATACGCAATGAGCATCACCCCTCCCCGCCATCGTCCCTTCCACCTCATTCCCCATTTTACTCGCCATCAACAAAAATAAACTGCATGAAAAAGAAGGAGCCAAAAAAGTTGGACTATTTACCGAGTTTTATCGTTCGTTATCGGAAAAAATCTCAAAGCATGAAGACAGTTGACAGAAAGAGGTCGTGAAATCTTTGGACGAAAGTTTTGATCATTTTTCGGGGCAGTTTCAAAATGGGTTTATGAAAAGTTGGGATGATTAGATTTTGGACGAAAACTCTCATAATTCACCGAAAATAGACTCACGAGATGGAAGATTGATTTGGAAGATTATTATTCGATATTGGTGGCGATGAATTCTCAACTGGACATGGACTGAAATATTGCTTGTTAACTCAGGGATTAGTATAAGTGGACTGTGGGGTGGTAATTTATGTTGGTAAAAATATACTTAGGTTCTACGTATGATATTGAAATAGGTAAATCGAGTCACCTGTTGAGGACGATGGCGGACGAGAAGCTAGTAGAACTAAACCGGCACTTCCTACCTGGGTACCCAGTAAATGCGAATAATATTCGTACAACACGCGGAGTACTACCGCCAAACAACCGATCGAAACGTTTGACGTCAAACTGTCAAGAAGGGCGCACAAGACGTGAAAAAAATCCGTTAGAAAATGTTCGGAAAATAGAGTGATGAGTTTCCATATGAGGCGAAGCGGGAGACAGACTGATGCCATCATTGAGGTGACCAGTCGATTTCACAGGTCGATATTGATATCCTATCGATGAGAAGAATCGACACGGCTTTTTCCACGCCCATGTTACTCTTAAAAGTTCCATGATAATAAAAACCTGTCTTGTTTGTTATTTATGTAATTAAATTAATGTTAATGATACAAAACTACTGAAGCTCATCCAATGCTTCATGTGATATTATTTTCACTAGGTAGACTGTTTAACATTTCTCTTGTCTCAGTCAGGAAAGGAACGCAGAATTACTCTGGTTGAGTGTAGGTAGTCGTTTCCGAGGTTTGTCTTCCAGCCAGGATGAAGACACTCAACGGGAAAGTCAAAGAAGATGGCTGTTGTGGCTCGAACAGGGCTCGTTTTTGAGCATAGAAAGGCTGTTCTGGTTTGGTTTGATTCAAGGTGAGTATAGAAGAGGAAGAGTGCTCACGATCCACGTCTGGGAAGGGGCGTGACGTCACCAGAGTCCTCAGCCTCGACAGTCTCCGTTCGCCTTACCTATTTTGAATAATTTTGCTCCCGAATCTACCAAGTTAGCGGAAATATTTTTTCAACTTTATATTGTTAAAAATTAAATTTCCGTTTTAGACCTTCCTGAACAATCTTGGTTAAGGCTAAAGGGGACACCCCTCTAGTTTGATTCTCTTTTAGGAGATGGCGCTAGCATCGCATTCAAAAGTTTTCCTAAAGTTTCTCATCCTCCACGAAAGATTTTTTTCAATTATAATACGGGAATGTATCCAGAATAAGTAAATCTCGGTTTCCACCATTGAATTTTTACCAAACTATAATTATTTTTATCATGAAATCGCAGAATTCAGGCTATTAAAGGTGTTGGGTAAAAAATGAGATAGCTTGCATATTCATCATCAATGATAATTGATGAATGATTGGTTAGAAATCCGATTCTTGGACAATTGGAGACGGAAAGGGTAAATGAAAAATAACGCACGCTCATTGGTTGTTAGCAAATGGAGTATGAGGTTGGTTGCCTAGCGACCCTTGTTACCCTCGCCTTCAATCCGACCCTCCATGACCCCGACGGTATCTGTCTGTCACATTGGTCCGCAAATCCCAGTATACGGCAAATCAGGGAATTGTTGACAGATTTTCAAATTCAAAATTTTCACACAAATTTAGCGTTTAAGACCTATTTTATCCATTTATGGTGAGTTTCTCGTCTTCTACAACAGGTACTCACTACAGAATCGTTCATAGAATTTTTTCAAATTATTAAAAAAAATTGTGTTTATTTTTTATAGAAGTTTTTGTTTGAATTGTCTCAGTTTTTGTGAAATGTAAACTTTACTTAGTACGGTTTGAAGTGATGTGAATCCTTCGAATTACAATTTTCACTTAAATTTAATTAGTCAGTCTTTTCAATAACTCTTGCTTGTCTGTGGCCTATTTTTCCATAGGAAAAACTTCAAAATTATCTCATTTTTACAAATTGGTAAAATTTTAGCCCTTGAAACATTTGTTCATTTCCACTAGAATTGTTCTTTTAGATAATTTTAAATGAGTTGTTCGGCAAAACTAGGAAATTATAGACTAGTTTTGATGGAAATTCATAACTTCACTCGGATTTCACTCTTCAGACGTTTTTCATTCATTCCTTGCCTATTTATGGTCAATCTCTCAACCTGTAGAGTAGGTAATTCAAAATTGAAGAAAGTTGCATTCAACCTCAAAAACCGAGATGTACTTGAACAGAACATACGGTATAATATACCGAGTATTTATGTGCCATGTAGGCCCGAGCGAAGTACCAGAGACAGCTGGCAGCGAGGCGGTCGGGGCCCTGGTGACGTCACGTTTCCCCCACTAGGCAGCGTGAGCACACCTTCTCTTCTCTACTGACCTTGGGTTTGATTCATTCTCTTTGTGTGGACTGGAATGAAGAAAGAAAGAAGGCGAAAGAGAAAAGTGCTTATCTAGTCCATAATAGAACAATTATTGATAAAATCGTGATATGTTGAAGGTTCGAAGCTAGAGACGATTCCTCAGAGGATAAGTCGCGCACTATCTCACTAGACGATGTTGTATCAGTCCCACCAAAGACCCTCCCCCCCTCCCCTGCCGCCCTTAAAAAACTTTTTTTTTTTTTATTGTAATTATTTTTTTCAAATGGGACCCCTCCCTTTTTTTATTGCAAATTTGGATAATACGCGATTCTAGATGGTCCGCGGATGAGCAAACGTGAATTCCTTGTAACAGCCTTAACATCCATATTTTTAATCCGGTTTCGATGCAATTTTCAGGGATTATGCGGATCAGGTTGTAGATGGTCCCCAATGATAATCATCACTCCCGGACTGATAGTAGCCACTGCGCATGCGCAAACGTAAACTCCTTGCAACAGCCATCACACTTACATTTTAAATCTGACTTTGATGACATTTTCTAGGATTGTTCGGATTGGTTCCGTATGGAAATCATCTCCCCCAGACTGATAGTAGTTGCTGCGCATGCGCAAACGTGAATTTCTTGTAACAGCCATAACTTATACATTTTCCTTCCAATTTCGACGAAATTTCTCAGGATTGTTCAGATTAGATGGTCCCCCATGAGTGTAGTGGAAGGTACTTGGAGATTGATGCATTGAGATTAACTACTATGCATCGGATCATCTATAAAATAGGGTTATGGATACGAGGAAGCTATGTGCCACACCCACTTGGCAGACATTTTTATTTGGCCCGTTTTTAGCGGAATAATGACCAAAATTTGGTTTTCATGTGTGTTTTTCTTCATTTAATCCCATATTTTCAAATGTTTATGGGTTTAATTTTGAGGTTTGGTTGAAAATGTAAAACTAGGAGTTTGAAACCATTACCAGTGATGCGAAAAATCCTCTTACTTCTGAAAGTTAATTTTTTGTCATTATTCCGCTAAAAACGGGTCAAATAAAACAATGTATGGCACCACGTGACGTGAATTAGCGTTAAAAATACTTAATGGAAATTAATGTACCACGCGAGGTTTATAACTATAATCCATATTTTGCGCAATTTCGGTAGTTGGGCTTTCGGAACGAGTTGGGCGCGTTTGAAAAACGAATGAGGGGTCGGAAATTCATGAAATATTGAGTAAAATCCAAATCAGCCTATAAGAAAGGAAGTTTCCATTTTTTTTTCAAAACAAAGTTGGTCTGCGTTCCGCCCGATTGTGCAAAGTGGTTTTATTTTGAAATCTTCGGAAAAAATCTATGTTTTGAAAAAAATTAAAACATTCATCACAAAAATTACGATTTTAGAGTCTTACTCCGGTGGTACACCCAGTATACAGTGGTTTACTATGGTTAAATTATGGTTTGTGTTTCAAATCGTTATATTGAGAACTTTTTGTGACCATATTTTGAGATTTTCGCTCCAATGTTCAGCACTTTCAAAACTTTGATGGAGACGACTTTGAGACTTCTTCTACTGCGCGATGAGCTGTTTTGCCTCAACAAAAGCCAAATTTAAATCCAGTTAAGTAAATTTTCTGAAAGAGGGATTCAGGAGAAACACTGTTCATTAGAAGAAGCAAGGTGGTAGTGGGAAACGAAGCTTGGCTCTTCACACGACCGTTACGTTGCAATTTATTCAACTCAGTTGACCATCAAAACATGAAAGTAGATGGAAGGGAAGAGAATATAGCATTGTGTGGAGGGTCAGGAATGGAGATGTTCATCTCAAACTGTTCGGCTGAACTGTAGCTAAAAGTGGGACGCATCAGGGGAAAGAAAGAAGAGAGGAAGAGGTAGGAGAATAAGGGAAGAGGAGGGAGTCCCGCATCCCTTCATGCCTCATGCAGTTAACATTTAATTAAAGCTCAAGTGCCTCCCCGTCCTGTCCTGCAGGTTTATTTTGATGGGCTACGCCCCCTTCAGTACTGCCCTGTAGCCCTTCTCTTTCGAAGTTAACGTTTTGCCGGAGCTGAAGTGTTTATAAAACTGGTCGTTGTAGGGGCATGAGCGTTAGGAATACCCCCTCCCCCCATCTCTCATCTATAAAACCCCCTAAACCATCCCCATATACCTCCGCCCTTCCCATAACCACCCCTCTCTCATCATAACACCGCATCACAATCTGCTTTTTCGCTATTTTCAAGGCATTGTTCGACCCCGAGGAGACACTGCATAAAAACGCCCGTCCTCTTAAATATTTCAGTCAAAACCCTCTTCAAGAGCTTAAGTGCTCCGGAATAGATGTAAAAATGAATGATGCAATGTAAATCCCAAAGAATTCCCTTTCTAGCTTTAGTGTCTTCAAGTTTTCAAGGCGCTCTTTGAGAGAAAACATTAATCAATGTTTGAGACGGGATTTGAACAGCTTTTTTCAAGTTGAGCTCATTAAGCTCATAAAATTTACATCCAAGATTGTCATACAAGTCTTCACACCAATATAAGGTAATGAAAAAAAAAAAAAAATTGAGAAATGTTGTAAAAATTATTCATGATGTTATTCGTCAGAACTCAAAGTATGAAATAGGTTCATCCCTCGTTCTAGTAATGGCCTTTACGTTACACGTTTCAATATACCTGATTGGTTGTTTGGGTGTAGTTATGGATTAATTATCTCCAAAACCTCTCGGTCACTCCAGTGTAATATAAAGTTATGAGGAAAAAATATTGAAACATTTTTCTGAAATTATTCATGATGTTATTCGTCAGAACTTGAAGTAAGAACTGGGTATGTACATCCCTCGTTCTAGTATGAGATAGGTTCATCTCTCGTTCTAGTATTAGCCTTGTCACGTTTCAATATAGCTGATTGGGTGTAAATATGGATTAATTACCTTCACATCACTCAGTCACTACAGTGTAATATAAAGTTATGAGGAAAGAAGATTGAAATATTTTGCTGAAATTATTTATTATTTATATTCGTCAGAACTTGAAGTAAGAACTGGGTATGTACATCCCTCGTTCTAGTATTCGCCTTGTAACGTTTCAATATAGCTGATTGGTTATTTGTAGAACTAGGATTTGTATGTGTTTACATATTTGCCAGGGTTGATGATAATTGAATGATTCAAGTACACTTTGATTTGACCTAAACTACATATTTTTTGATATGTAATTCATTTTCACATGGTTAGTTACATATTTAGAAATTTTAGAGCAAAACAACGCGAATTTCTAATAATTCGGAGAAATTCCATACTGCTATTCAAGGTATTATTTTAAAATCAGATTTTGATGCAGTTGCAGTAGAAAAAGCCGAAGTTTAGTTCAGAGCACATCTTTGAAGTCAAACTTAGTCTACAAACCCGCCTACTCCATCTTTCTTGCTGAATCTATCACAAAAATAATCTCCTGTAGATTCGAACTTCTGAGGACTTCAGCGGATGAGGGAGGTCCGTCTCGGTTGCTCATACTTTGTCAAATAATTCTCAGGGGTCCAAATTCAGCTTCCGAAAAACATCAAGGTCGTTGGAGCTGCGGCCTTCTCTTCAGCGCTTTCTCTTGACTAAACCTTGAAGCTCCATGTTGGGATGAGATATAGGCATAACAATATTTTATGCCTTCCATCCCTCCCTCTTTTTTTTTTTTTTTTTTATTTAATTTTCCACCAAATGGTTCTGTTGAGGAGAGTGCAAAATTTTGCGAAGGGCTGACTCAAAAGTATTTGTGTTTGCTCAAACGAAGTCTCCAATTCTTAGGAATACCGTTTTGATTAAAACTCCGGTTGGTGATGATGATTCACTGGATACACGCTGGTTTCTTCGTCTTGTGTGCTCTGCTTGCATGTTATCATTTTCGCATTATCGTTCGGGTTATTATTGTTCTGGAGAGCCGTGGAGAGACTTGATGTTAATTAAAAGAAGAAAGTTAATACTATAACATAATGCATATCATTACTATCTTAGACATTACCTTTTTAAAACGAACAACATAATGTAAAAATAGGTATACATGTGTTTGACTGCGTAACTTATCACAACTTAATTTAGCTGCTGGAGTCAAAATAACAATACCTAAACAATAATGGAAAATATAATTTAAACGTACCTAATGTGAAATATGAAAGGGATATGTTCACTTATATTTTGTTTATAGACTGTTTCTTTTCTTTTATATTTTATGCCTTACAGTTGGCATAACATGAAAATAATTTTTTTACTATGATTGTTTACTTAATTGTGGTCACAGAAATATGTTGGTAGCGATGGAGGGTGTTTGGTTCTTGGTTTGGTAGTGTGAGTGTGACGTCTGTTGAGTGTTCATTATTACACCCACGAGAATAGTGAAAACGGGAGCTCAAGAGTCTGCTCAGCACTCCACTCTCTTCCGAGTAGGTTGAGCCGACCATAACCGAGATTACCGGACCGCCACTCTCAATATGGTCCATCAGGGGCCCAAATGAAGCCATCTGTTCGGGACTTAGGAGGTCGAAACGGGCTAAACTTCAGTCCTTTACTGCCTCCCGTAAATCTCAAACTTGCGACTTAACCTTCCCAAAAACCTCGAGAACTCGGCAGACCTGAAACTCGAAGGTCTCCCAACGGGTACCGGGAAACTTTGAGGGTCTTTTCAATTTGTCCCTCTTCAATCTGGGAGGCTGCACTTAAATGCACTCCCCGCGGGGAATCATTCAACTACGCGGGAAAATGTATTTTCTTCGTCGGTTGGAGGCCCACATTTTCTAGATGAAACGCTGGAGAAATGAAGAGATCCCGCTAGGAGATCTCTAAAAGCGGAAAAGTTCTCGAGAAAGGAGAAAATACTCCGAATGTGGTCGGACTTTGCAGGGTAAAAGGTCAGCGATATTACAGCTGGGTGCCTCTTATAGCAGTAAAAGACTGTCGACTTATCGATGTTGATTGTCTGACGAAGGGTTACACTCTCTACTCGCCACGTAATGTTATAAATTGTAGATATTGATGTATGATGTGAACGGAGGTAGTGTATGAGTGGAACGGAATCATGACAAACCAAACAGGTTGAAACAAGCAGATTATTGCGTATGTGTGATCCATAGCGACTCAGAGTATTTACTGGGAGCCAGTGACGAGAGAAGACCAGAGGAACTCGAGCAGCAGTGTAGACCATCCTGCAGCATCCTACAACCTCTTCAGATAGGTTGTGTGTCAATAAAGCAACAAGAGACCTAACTTTAAACGATTTCAAATGGGTGTTAAAAAGTGAGCTCAAAAAATTACCAGGAAGCCCACCCCCGGGTACAATCTACAGCCACACATTCAATACATATTAATTTCAATGGATTAGAAGCAAAAAATGAAATGAAATCCACAATTTAGATTAATATCACAGTATACCAGCGTATGTACCATAGATATTGGTCGAATAGTTGAAAGTTGGACTAGTTTCTTCGCATTGGTTGGTGGTAACAATGGCAAAGCCGTGTTCTTTGCAAACGAGTGATCTATATAGAAAAAATAAACCTTTGTGTAATAATTTTCAGCGTTTTAGTTTCACCATCATCTTCAATGTGGTTCAGAGTTATTATTTATTAGAAGTTTAATGTACTCTTGAGAAGCTTATAATAGTTTTTCTTCTTTCTAAATAATTGGCCATTGTGTACTATAATAGCATGTATTGCCTCTTCTATGACAGTTTTCCAATCAACCTCCATCTTCCAGCTCTGAGTCTTCTCAGGTCCTCTTCCACATCGTCCAGCCACCTCTTTCGCGGTCTTTTACTCAGTCGGCTGCCTCCTGGATTTCCAGGCTTCGGACTCCACAAGCCCAATCCATCTAAGGCGGTTGGGTTCCCTTACAGTTCTCGTAGTTCGAGGTTTTTGCGGTTTACCCGACATCCATTGATGCATCTGGCGCCAAAAATCGTTCGAAAAATTTTAATGTCGAACCGCCCAAGGAATTTATCATCAGCGCATTTCATCATCCAGGATTCAGCGCTATAAGCACTGCAGGCATTACCACTGTACAGAATACTCTCAACTTGATGTTCCTGCTGACTGCTGCCGTATGTACCTGATTCATGTTTTATTTAAACAACCATTTTTGCACAAAAAGTCGAGTAAATTTTATTATCCGAGTACTCGCACTTGTTATTCATGCATATTTTATAATTAGTTATTTTATCTACTTTCAACTAGTCGACCAATATCTGTGATACATTTTCTGTTACACTGTGATATTATTTTAAATTGTTGAATTCATTTTATTCGTTGCTTCTAATCCAATGAAATTAATTTATTGACTGTGTGGCTGTAGTTTTGTGTCTGTGGAGGGCGGGGTTGTGCCAGCCCCGTCCGGGGGTGGCCTTCCTGGTGATTTTTCCACGTCTCCGAGACCCACTCTTGCGCAGTGATCTTTGCCGGTTCTTGGATTCGGGATGCCACCATGGTGGGCGAGTCCGGGCGGGGCTGGGATCTTTCCCGGCCCAGCACCGTGTGCTGCAGTGTTCATATTATTATAATCATATTAATTATTATTATTTTTTACGTAATATTATCCATCGAGTTATTTTCCTGACAGGACCACATTTTCTGTCCCTCTTCCGTTAAATATTTATGTTCCTCAAAAAATGTGTTAATGTTGATAGAATAAGTGTATTCAAGTAACCCATTCATGTAATGACGTGATGATTTCCAACTATCTCAGTATTTAGTATTTTTCTAATTGAGAGTTATTGTTTCTCCATCTTCATTCTTTGTTATGTCTAATTGTTTGCCATGCGATATTGTGAACTACAAATAAAAAATCTCTCTCTCTCTCTCTCTCTGAATCTACAAGCTCAAACACTCTCACTCAGAGCTCTATCTGAATCACTCTGCTCAAAGCATAGTGAAATTTTTTACCAGTGGTTAACAGGGCTCTTATCTCTTCTTTCATAATATTGAACGACTTGTCTTTTCATCAAAAAATACCTACTAACAAATAAATCTTCATCGAACATGATGGACTAGTCGGATCAATATCAATCTGAAAAAACCAATGTGAAACTTGAAATCAGGTTCATTTTGAAATCTGTTCCTTCACTATCCTGCTGGTACCACTATGTAGTCTCATTCAATCCAATAAATTGAATTTGAATTTAAATTTATTATCATAATATATTTTACAATAAAGGACACATTTGACAGCTCGCATTGTTGGTCTACTGATGGGTTCTTAAAGAGTACCTGTTTGACTGAAGATCAGCTCCAGAAAGGGGTACTCGAGGCACCGAAATACATTAAAACGAACAATGACGGAAGTCCAATCTGTGCAAAAACACAACTGATGGAGAATTCCAGGGATGTATATCTACACGTTTGAACATTTGGGGATGTAAGTGTCGATTTATCAGTCCGATTCCAACGGTTTCAGATCATCGCAATTGGGGATTCTGAGTTGAACAGCTATAGGAACCGAACAATCGTAATGCTAACAAGGTGTCAATATACCTCTTGAAGGCGGGTTGAGGTGCGAGGTACGATATTAGATGCACGTACTAAGAAGCTCATTAGGGTATCGGGTTTGGCATCAAATCTACTCTTAATAGAAGGACTCCTGGACTTTACCCCTTTCACCTTTAACCAACCACATACCGTCGATCACCAATCACTTATCCCAACCCTTTGCTGCCAGAGGCTAACCTGAGGCGACCGTAACTCGGGAAGGTTTTGAGGGGAAAACGCTGAGATGAGGTGAGGAGAAGCGATGAGGGAGGCTGTGATGAGTTATTGATTCGTTACAGTCCCTGTGAGCGAGAGAGTCAGCGAGACAGATTGCAGAAACAAAGTTTGGGTACCCCTTCACCTCCAGCACCGTCTTCTCTTCGTGGATGGCGTATTATAGTAGATACACGTTTTCATAATACACCTCCCCTCCATTCATACTTACTTTAATGACGATCAAGTCTTAGGTGATATCAATGCCTCGGTGCTTCCAAAATACAATTGAATTGAAGTACTCTACTTTATGTTACGTTTCGGCAGAGCTCAAATTGTTTACAAGGAGTACAAAAGGTTATGGTAATCCCGCAGGCTGGGGAGTAACTGTTATTAAAGGTTCAGAAAAGTCCATCCATGCAACATGAGTAAATGAGCAAAATTTAAAAAAAAAATCTGAAGCAATAGTAGAAAATCGAGATATTAGCCTTGTGGGTGTGGCACATAGCACGAATCTAAAGTTGAAAATTTAAGAAAAAACTCAACAAAAAAAGAAAAAAATACTCCTCATTACCTTAAACTCAAAGAGTGAGTATAGTACTATATTCCATGTACAGGTTTTCATTATTTATATAAAAAGTTTAAAGGTACCTACATTTACAATTTTTCGACAACTTTTAATTTCTAAAATTGTAGTTATATCATAAATTTTGTGCTGTATTCAAACATACCACACATTACTATGATTAAGACGGTAATATCCACGAAAAACCCAAATAAAAACACGTTTCTTGGCTTAGTTTTTGAAATTTGGTTGTCCGAAATTCCTGGCATCCTTTGTTCGTTACTTACCACAGCTGGAGCAATTTCGAGCAGGAACGAGTCCATTAGCTGGCTTTACCATTGTTGGCAAACAACCAGGATGGCCCTAGAGTTTTAGACTTCACTGACACACAGTTATTAGTAGACTACGTAAAAATGACGTGTGAAACTGAAAAAAATATTTTCAACGCAAAATGGTCATATATTTTTCATTCATTCAACAAAAAACGAACATAAACTCATTCTTCTTAGTAGTTACCTTTATATGTTGCGTATATAAAATAATGTTTTCGAAAGAGAAGCTATGAATACCTGAATTATATCACATAAATGTTCATAATATGAACTTTTGATATGTTATATCACATCCAAAACTCGAATTTTACTCTGGATAATAGATTCTACTCAATAAAATAAATGTTTTGAAATGAATATATTATGCTTGATATACTTTGAAAGAGAAAATGAATGAAAATTTGAAAAAAAAGAGAAATCTCTTGCTATTTTGAGATGTGGAGAAAAGGTGTGCTTCATTCTCGAATTTTTCATAATATAAATGTTATAGAAAAACGCTGCAAATTATTTCACAAAGGTTTATTATTTTCCTGTATAGATCACGCTTCTGTTGGGAGGGATCACCCATGCCAACCATAGGTACCTACTACCTACTAGGGTATTTTTTAAAATTGCAACCCCAACTACCAACCAAAGGGAAACGAAGGGTTGACGTTTTCAAAAATGCCTTAGTCGGTAGTAGGTACCTACGGTTGGCAGGGAGGGACTCCAAATAATTTTCAACAAATAATAGACTACGTATCTTTGACGTGTTATGGAAAACCAAGATCCTGACGGGAAGAAGTCGAGATGAGGTCTTGACACCACAAAGGTTATTTCACTGCTAGGTACCGATAGTACTGGAGGAGGCCCAGTTAGGAAGGCTGAGAGGGGAGATTGTAGAGGTCTCATCTCCCCACTCATTACGTAATATTTACGTAATCTATCACTCTAGGGATAGGTAGGATCTATTGCTCTCGGGGAAAAGTACGCTACTTAAGTGGAGTCAGTACTCCACAGTATTTCTTGTTAGAGGTAATTTATTTTCAACTTTTTAGTTCATTTTATCAACAAACAATAAAAACTTGTTTAAAAAAAGTTTTTTCCTTTAGTATTTTAAAATTTGTATTGTTTTGTCTCAACTTACCCTCCAAATAAAGCAATATAAACAATAAAAACCCAATGATACTGCCCGAAAAATTGTTTTAAACAGAATATTGAGTGCACATAGCTTTTTCATCTCTTCACTTTTTGTCAATTATATACAATATTAACACTAATTTGGGATGGTATTGCAGTTCTCATCTTCTAGAGTTATTCTAGATTAGACAATTGGAATAAATAAAAGTGTAATATTGTGTTGATTATCATCATATTTATAAAATCCTTCTGGTGTTTTTTTCGACATCCAAAAATAGTTGAATTCGCTATTTAAATTATATTTAACTCATCAGGATGAGGACTTATTCTGACAGACGGACACAGCCCATTGTCAATATCATGTTCATGTATACTACAGCAAAATGTCAAAATATTACGAAAATTATTGCAAACCTGTTTTTATATCTCTTCCCACATTTCGTTATTATCAGACTGACATAAAAGTCTCACTATCATTTGGGATCAAATTGGTTTTTGAGATCATGTTTAATAACTGAGATTAATTCGAGGATTTTTGAAGTATTTGACCGTATAATATAAACATATAGGTTATTCTTTGAGAAAGCTCACAAAGTTCACACAAGATGGCAAACAGTACCTTGATTGGGAAGTCGATAGAAGACTGGGCTCTCTCCTCTTCCATCACAGTCCCCCATCTTCTATGGACTGTAAACAACGTTTCGCCATTATTTGTCCTCCTTTATATGCCCAGTCGAGTCCGCGCCGAATGGAAATTAATAGCGTTGCCTCAGCCCACACCACTAACTATCACTTCTGTGTCAACTTCCCCTCGATTCGACCCCCAGCGAAATTTAATATGCCCGACCCTATAAAGGGAGGCTTTCCTCTCCCAGTGTTACACATATTCACGGTTTGTGAAACCCCGTCCGCAGGTAACGAATCCACTCTTAAATTAAATCTGCCCCTCTCACTGTTTCAGATTAGGTTCGGGTGACGGTTTTGGGCCGCGCGAGTTAAACATGGCACCGCACCGAGTTCGGATAGCTATAACTCGGAAAATAAACATCCGACCGACGGTTCAGATGTCAGTGGTCGAAGTAATTGAATGGACGCGAGCCCTTCAACCCTGCACACTGCCTGTACTTCCATGCATGCAACGATTCCTGCCTGCCACTAGACCCAACTCAAATTGTATTGAGATATTCAAGCCGAAATGTCAAGAAAAAGTCCATTCTTGCAGTAATAATTAATGAGCGAATTGTCAAAGGAATCTTCTAACCTACGGATAAGGAAATCGAAATATTAGCTATATGACAAAGTAGTCACCCTAGTGGGTGTGTCACATAACGTTAAAACTATCAAATTCTTGGTTAAATATTCTTAAAAACCTCAAAAAAACGCTGCAAATTATTACACAATGGTTTATTATTTTTCTATATAGATCACTCGTCTACAAAATCACCAACCATCCAATATGAAAAATAAAATCAAGAAAAAAATCTAAAAAAAAAAAAAAATCAAACTCACCAACCATCGATCGCATTTCGTCAGCTCTAATTTGAACAGAGATTAGGCCTCTTTTGCGATTCACACTCGTGTTTTGATTTATATATATATATTTCAATATAAACCCTTAAATTTTTGTAGGGAGCGAACGGTTTGTCCTACAGAGCTCCGAGTGGTCTCAAAAAATTCTAAAAATTCTATAGAATCCAAAATTGAAGGAAAAACAATACCTTTACATCGAAATTTTTTGAGTTAGGGCGTTTTCAAAATTTCAAAATTGATTTTGGAACCCTTAGAAGTGACCTACATCAACCAAAAGCTTCGGGGCACAACTAGACCCCAAATGGAGCCTACATACCAAATTTCATCAAAATCGGTCAATGCTAAGTGGCAAAAGTGCCGCGTACGGCGGACGGCGGACGGACGGCCAATTTTTTATTCGATTTTTGGATTCTACGTACCTTGAAACGTAAACCATCAAATTTTGAGGGGGTGTTAAAATTTTTTTTTTCTTGGTCGATTCCAAAGATTCATTATTGAAAATAATAAACCAATACTCTTATCGTCACCCCGAACACACAAGTATATTGTTGTTTTTTAGTATACCTACCATAACAACATACTGTACGCAGAGGGTATGTTTTGAAGATGTAAAGAGTCCATATTCATGCAAGTCATTATTCATTGCATTTTATAGTACAACGAATGAACGCAAATTTCCATCATATAACATACTCATAATGAAAATTTCCCTACATTCAATTCAACACAAACATTGTAACAAATTTTAAAAAATGAAAATTATTCAAAAAATGTGTATATAGTACAATTTTTTGACAATTTTCAAATTTTGAAGTCATAGTACTTTATCAGACATTTGCTACTTGTTTATTAAACACGCCATTCACCACATGGGTGCATGAATCACATCGATCATTTCATCAGACACATTCATGCACGTATTTCATGAATGAAGATCATAACGTGTGAAACAGTATTGTTGTAGGAGTGGGGATAAGAAATAATAGATACAAATTTAATGAGGAAAGATAGTTAGTGTTTAGGTTCGTATTTAGGTATTATTAAATAATAATTGGTACGATTGAAGTCATACGTTTAATAGGAGTCGGCACCTGAATAATAATCAGCTTACTTGAGCCTGATAACAGTGGTGGTTCCTACATCATTACATGCCGAGGTAGGCTAACATATCTAACAGTTAGTAGTAGTGTTGAATACATTTTTAAAATTTTGAAGTCATAGTACTAATTTACCAATTTTGAAGTCAAAGTACAACATGTTATAATCTTCATTAATGTACTCCTCGTTGATTTTACTAGAATATATCTATATTTTTCCTTATTCAATTTGTACCTATTATTTCTGATCCCTACTCTTACAACAATACTGTTTCACACTCAAGTTATCATCAAGAGTGACACAAAAATACGAATATACATACGATTTTTGAAAAAAAAAAAAAAACTTTAGGAATTGTTTTAAAATGTTCCAAAACGGATTTCAGTTTAAAAACATATTATTTTGTAATGCATGCATTCCATTTGAAATCCATGATCTACGACACCCAATATGCCAATTCGAGTCCCCCCCCCCATCCACCACTAATGGTGCCAGTCTATACTTCGTAAAGTTCAACTTTCATTTATTTGTTTTGGTAGGCAGTCCGCCGAAGTTCATTTCCGTATTCAAGTTGAAACACACAAAACAAAAAAAAAAAAAAAAAAAAAAAAAAACACACACACGAAATAAGCGGTTTATGGTGCCCTGGCACCATGGTGGCACCACTATTAGTTCCATGTGGTACAGAGAATAATTCATGAAAATTCGGAGGTTTGATGAGCATTTTTCCTCAATGTCAAAGCTTGAAGACAATTAGTAAGCTATATAAAGGAACCAAAATATTGGAAAGTCGGATATTCTGTGAATATTATCCCCCTCCCACTCGCCCCCTTCCCATGCGAATTTCGATACTCTAGAGAAACAAAAAAGACCAGTGAAAATCGGTTGAGAACTAAGGCTTGAGCAGACGACACAAGATTTTGTCACACACACACGGACATTCACCTATGGTTTTTTCGCGGATTTGGATTCAGAATGGTCTAAAACGGATTACTGAGTGGCAATTTTTTTTTCTGTTGAGTGTTGTCCTTCTTCACCTCAGATCGATCGCATAAGGACGCCCAAGTCTTACTGAGGGACGTCCTAAAAAATAATAATAATGATGAATAAAATTAATTAAAACAGCCCATGCTAAAAATTTTCAGTGTATTGCAATATCTTAATTTTCCTTGAGAAATCGGGAGCTGTGAAGCTTCAATAGGTCTTTGAAAAATTGCGATATATTGCTTTTTGGAGGGAGTTATGTAAATTGTGTCCCGAACCATCACATCTTCCCTAATATTAACTACCAAGTTATTTCTTTCACCTCACTAGTGCAATTGTCCGGTTTTGGTGGTGGGCGCAAATGTTTTCAAATTTATTCAACAAGCCTCACTTCTGGCGCAAACGTTCAACGCCGCAATTTCTAACGCTACCCTCAGGATTTTGTGTCTTAAGTCCTGAATATTACAAGCGTTAAGATGAATTTTCCAACGGTCTCCCTACGGTAGCTAAGACCATTCCGTCCGTTTAGAGGGGTGTTCATGTTACAAAAGTGCCTGGGAGGTTTCGATCGATTCAGACCAATAACAGCTTGCGTAAGTGCATAATTATCTTCGACCATCGACTGTCCACGCACGTCTTCACTGAAGGTACTCTTTGTCCACGAAACCCGTATAAATAGACTGAATGGACGTTTCTATTCACTCCGTATCGCTTGTGGTTCACAGAATTTCGCTCCCCCTCTGACCGTCGTGCGAAGCCGTAAGAAACATAAGGAAGGACCGCTGAGACCAGGAGAAACCGACTTCCCCCTGAGCAGCTGCGGGCGAGAGAAGAAAACTCCTTTCTCCGGTGTTTGTGTGCGGCAAGGTGCATGTGTATTGTAGAAACGTGGTCCGTGGAATGAGGGTAAGGAGGCCCGGTGGCCACAATAACTTGATCTCGATAAACTGTTATTTCCCTTCCCCAGGGCGGCAACAGCTCCCTCCTGGAGGGTGAACTAGTCAATTAACACCTTCCACCACGTGCCTTTCTCGATTGAGCTCGATTCTCCCGTTTTATTGTGGATTTTCCATTTCTATCTGTGTGGGAGTTGAGCCCACTAAGAACTTATTACGGAACACTTTCGACTAAGAACTCCATCTCTGTGGATGCCTCCGATGGTGAATGCACACTGATGACGTACTGCTTTGGTCATCAAATTGACAAAACTGAACTTGTAATAGGTAACTTCATGAAAATGTGAAGTTACAACCCAAAAGGAATGAGGAATTTCACCATGTCGTACTTCCCTATTTTTGACCCCTAAATCGGATTCGGCACCTCGAAAAACTCCCAAACTAACTTTCAGCTCGTACTTCCTAATTTACGAATAAAAAAACAGTGCAGAAAATATGAACGTGTGAAAAACCGGGAGGATGACGTCAACCTGGAATAGTTCATTTACCGCCGCTTGAAGCGCTGAGATCGTGAAGTCTACAGGGTGTCCCATATGTTATCCAACAAACTTTGGGAGTCGATTTTACAACTAATTTGCAACGAAAAATGTCTTATAGCAATTTTTTAACCCCCTTAAAATCCGACTTTTTTGACTTTTAAGATTTTTTCTTGTTTTCGACCTTACACCTTTAAAACGGTCATAACTCCCTTAAATTGCACTCCAAAATCAAAAATAAGGATACCGTTTGAAAGAGCGTGAAATTTCTCAATAGATGAGCTGTTGACAATTTGAGAAAAACTGAACGCTAGAGTAGTTTTTTAACCTCAAACTTTAAAATTTGTCAATTTTTGTTTCTTTTTTAAATTTTGATGATTTTTTCCCATGGGAAAAAAATATTTGCCAGAAAGGCTCAAAAGCTTAAAAACTTTTCCATTTTATCAGCTTTTCAACGGTCACCCAATTTTTGGTTTCAAGGTGGAAATAGAGGGAGAAAATGGTGCGATTAATGCGAAAAAACGTGCATTTTTTTCAACGAAATTGACGGTTGGACGGAAGGAATCCGGGGTCTGCTCCTCCGCCCCTCCTCCAAAGCACCACGTCCCTTCGTCAAACCGTCGATTTCGTTCAAAAAAATACACGTTCTTTCGCATTGAAACACCATTTTCTCCCTCTAATTCCACAGTAAAACTGAAAATTGGGTGACCGTTGAAAAGCTGATGAAATGGAGCAGTTTTTAAGCTTTTGAGGCCCTCTGGCAAATACCTTGTTTCAATGAGGAAAAATCATCAACATTTCCACCAAAAACAAAAATTGAATATTTTTGAAGTTTGAGGTAAAAATACTATTCTAGCGTTCTGTTTGTCTCGACTGGTCAACGGCTCATGTACTGAGAAATTTAACGCTCTTTCCAACGATATCCTTCAATAATTTTTGAGTCTAATTTAAGGGAGTAACGACCGTTTGAACGGTGTAAGGTCGAAAACACGAAAAAAATCTTAAAATTCAAAAAAGTCGGATTTTAAGGGGGTTAAAAGAAAATTGCTATGAGACACTTTTTGTTGCAAATTAGTTGTAGAAACCACTCCCGAAGTTTGGTGGATAACATATGGGACACCAGTAAAGACTGAAATCGAAAAACTGAAGAAAAAAATAGAAAAAGCAAGATAGGGATAATTAGGTTTCCCTTGCTTTTGTTTGATAACTTTCCTCTTAGATAACACGATTTCGTCGTACCATCGGGCAACACTGGGAGGAGAGGGCGATCCGAATAGCAAATCAGCAAGCGTTTCCGCTTCACGTTAAGAGGTCCGTTTTTCCCGGTTATTTTTTTATTGTCTCCCAAAAATGACAGGAGACTTATTTTCTGAAATCAACCCGATTTTCACCTGTCCCACACCATTAACTATTCAGGAAAAATGCAAACAGAATTCGGTGAAATTCCTCATTGTAGTCACGGAATTTCCATAAATTGTGGAGGTTAATAATCGACACGGAAAGGAAAATATTTAGTCCTTGATACAGATGTGCAAAAATATGATTATAATTAGAAACCCTCTGCATGTTGTAATTATAGCGTCAATTCCATTCCAAACGCATAAATCTAAACGGATAATTCTCACCGAAAACCCTGAAACCACCGAAGAGGGGTGAAGGGAAAAGAGAAAAAAGTTCAATTTATTTCCGGATATGAGTTTCTATTGTGTTTAGATGGGAGGTCGTTAGAAGGGTGTTGCAAGGGAGGAATTTGTAGATTGAAGAGCGAAGACAAAAACACGAAGGAAAAAAAAAAGATTGGAAGTGATAGAAAGAGCACAATGGTCGGGTCATGGACTGGTGAAGGAGATGGAGGAGGTTGAGGTGGAGGTAGAAGTGGAAGAGAATGAGGTGGAGGAGGTGGACGGGGGATAATTTCTCACACAAGTGACAATACTTGGGGACTCCGAGGAGAGCATTGTCTGCCTCGGACTTGTTCTGATTAAATCGATCCTGGGAAGAGGGTTGAAAAGGATGGTGAAATGGAAGTGGTAGAAGAAGAGGGAAGGAGGATTGCACTCTAAAAGAATGACCGCTAGTTGGTGAACCTTTTTGACGTGAAAAAGTCGAGATTGTGTATCTTTCATACTACTTGAGAGAATGATTTTATTTTTATTACTTCCTCACTACCGAAGGTAGACTTTGTATTCGTGAAAGAAGTGAAAAAAAAAATGTCCTCCAAAATCAAAATTTCAACTTGCTTTTTGCATTTTAGAGCTTCCCGAACAATTTTGGTTCCGTGTCTGTCTGTCTGTCGGTCTGTCGGTCTGTCGGTCTGTCTGTCTGTCTGTCTGTCTGTCGGTCTGTCTGTGGTCAAAACTATACTAACCTGTGGTCCGATTTTGATGAAATTTTCAGGGATTGTGCGGGTTAGGTCCTAGACGGTCCCCTATAAATTTCAGCACCTTCGGACCAATAGGAGCGAGTGCGTATGCGCAAACGTGAATTTCCTGGAACCTCGATTTATCGGTTTCTAATGAACCGATTTTGCTCAAATTTGGAGGTTAGTTAGGGACTAACTTCTAAGAGACACCCTATAAGTTTCAATCAAATTGGTCAAGCAATAGCCAGATAATGGAGAATGGTCAATGGAGAATGCTGAAGGTGCCTGAGTGGTCACTGATCAGCTGAGTGAGCTCCAAGGCCATTTCCTCTCCTGTTGAACGCAGGAACCTGAAATTTGAGAGGGCGGGTCAATGGAGAATGCTGAAGGCGCCTGAGTGATCACTGATCAGCTGAGTGAGCTCCACGGCCATTTTCTCCCCTGTTGAATGCAGGAAGCTGAAATTTGAGAGGGCGGGTCAATGGAGAATGCTGAAGGCGCCTGAGTGATCACTGATCAGCTGAGTGAGCTCCAAGGCCATTTTCTCTCCTGTTGAACGCAGAAAGCTGAAATTTGAGAGGCAGGGTCAATGGAGAATGCTGAAGGTGCCTGAGTGGTCACTGATCAGCTGAGTGAGCTTAAATATTACAGTGGAAGAAAGATAAAGAGGGAGAGGGAGCAAAAACCTTTTCGAAGTATGTCACATCTAAGCGGAAATCATCCGGGGGTGCAGGGGGCGAAGCCCCCGCCGAGGCGCGCAGCGCCGAGTTTTCGCATACTGATTCTATACGTCCATGTTCCATGAGTGAGGAAGCTATACTGCCCACCCAACTTGGCAGACATTTTTTTTTTCGTTGTTCCTGATGGTGAACTTCAGGAATCGAACATACGAGTACTCAATATTTTTCTAATTGGAGGTTGATGACAACTCGATGTAGTCTTGTTGCACGAGGATAAAATTGTCCTTCTTCAAGAATTCACATTTTATTCTTCCCAACGCATTATGTCTTCTTCAGATTGAAATACCACCACATCTAAAAGAAGATAAAAACATTTACCAATATTACACAAAATCAGGCTTTAATGTTTATTTCTCCTCAAGAAGTTTACAATCCATACACCCTCCAGTCAAACAACACCACGCAAAAAAAAAAAAAAAAAAAAAAAAAAAAAAAAAAAAAAAAAAAAAAAAAGCCAAAGGTCAAGAAAACTAAAAAGAGACGGTGAATTGTGGAACGTTGTCAATTTTTGATAGAAATTAGTTACTGCTGTTCAGGCCCAAATAGTATAATTATTGTTTAGATATAAGACCTAGATAGATAAGTAGATAGTGACAGTGAAGTGGAAGTGAACTATGCCTTGGATTCAACAAACAGCAGTACCGATTCAGTCAAGCTCCTTGCTTCATATCGTCGCTCCTCTGCCAAAACCACTAAACTGCGAAAATTCGAAAATTGGGCTATGCATCACTTTGAGTAGTGACATTGGTCAAGTATCTCCTCCAGAAATTTCAACTCTCTAACTCCACTAGAACATGGTTATTTGAGTGGTATCTATTCCACGAATCTGCTGACATTTTTTTTTCTCCTCTGCATTTTTGCGAATCTGACAGATACGTGAGTTTGGCGTAGTCGTCCCCATCACAAGCACAAGATTCGCGATTGTTGCGTAGTAACCTCGGGAACAATTGGCAGTTTCGTGAAAACAAGAAATAATGGTGTTTTTGGAGAAATTTGCATCCGCCAATGCTTCATTTCCCTTATTTTATCTTTTAAATTATACGGGACCGCTGCCAATCGCCACAAAAAAGTCTCAGGACTTGATGAAGATGTGCGAGGAATCCGTCATACCGCCAGAGTATCATAGTTTCTACAAGAATCTTGAACACTGTAGCTCCACCAGAGATGCGCTTCCACATCCAGATCAGGATGAGTCGGACCTAGAGTTCGAATAACTTCTTACAACTTTTTTCTACATTTTCTTAATTTTATCTCACGGGATTGAGGACAGACAATTAATTGTATTAGTATTAAAATTTTATTAACAATGTAAATAAAATTCACTTTTTAAAACCAATGTGTTGACTCAATTCTTCTTCAGCCACTCTCTATAGTATGAATAAAATGTATACTTACTATAGAGAGTGAATTCATGAACTATTGCTAAGCTACTGTTTATTATATTCGTTCATAGTAGATTACTATCAATACAGGGGCCATGAATTTCATAGACGACCATCTACACCCCAACCCGAACAATCCCTGAAAATGTCATCTAATTTGGGTGGAAATTGTTGAAGTTGTGGCTGTTACTAGGATGTCACGTTTGCGCATGCACAGAGGGTACTATCAATCCGGGGGTGATGAAACTCATAGGGGACCATCTACACCCCAATCCGAACAATCCCTGAAAATATCATCAACTTCGGATGGACATTGTAGAAGTTATGGCTGTTTCAAGGATTTCTCTTTTGTGCATTCGCAGAGTATACTATCAATCCGGGGATGATGAAACTCATAGGGGACCATCTACACCCCAATCGGAACAATCCCTGCAAATTTCATCGAATTCGGATGGAAATTGTAGAATTTATGGCTATTGCAAGGATTTCCCGTTTGCGGACCCACTCCACCAAAACCAGGAATCTGCGTTTTTTAGGACATTGTGAGGTCATCTAGGTTGTTCATGATGATATGATGGAGTGAAACCTATTTATACTTATTCTGTCATGTTGTAAGGTAAGGAAAACAGTGCAACAATCGAAGTATTGCTAGTCCGTAACGATAATAAGTTGCGGAGTAACTTTGGAAGCCCCTACTGAAAAACAATAAATTTTCAGTTTAGCGGTTTTGGCAGAGGATAGTTCTAAAGTTTCGTGGTTTTGGCAGAGGAGCGACGATATGTGCAAATCATCGGTCTCTCTTCTTCCTCCATCCCGGGTCGTCAGCATCCGAAAAAAGTAACACTTACCTATTGACTCTGGGTCGTCAGTATCCCATCGCAGCAATTCAGGAGGAATTCACTGACTTTTATTGTAAGTAGCAATACACGGCGATTCAATTCTACCATGCTTACTGGGAAAATATAGGAGCACTTGCTCAAAGTTGGGTTCCTGATTTCAGGTCACCGGACAAAGGCAGCACCGTACCAAACGCTCGAAGTCGCAGCATGCTCAGGACACATTCTTTCCCGCCTGCCTGTCATCTTTGCACATCCTCATACGGTCACATCTAACAATTATGGCAAAAGGCATAGTTCTAAGCATACTGTTTGAACTATCTTTCCTTTTCAACTCTATCAACCATAAGTTGGAAGGAGCTCCTTTATTAGTTTATTATTTCGTCAACATTTTGCCAGTTATTTGCATAAAGTTTGATGACAGGAGTAATCAGATTTTCTCTCATTAAAACTGCTATATCGATTTTGGCAGTTAGGTCATCATCAGTAACTAACAAGTACTGAAGGTACTTCAAAAAGCACAACTTAACTGGTCTCATGGTGGAAGGGAACTCGAGTACCATTGGTCGGGAAAACGAAGGGATTAACCAATCACAAGGTTGTAGATGAGAGTGGAATGATCACTTTAAATATATTTACCTATCATTTCAGAAATGGAAAGGGGCTGGACGGATCAACTTATGCCCAATCAAGGCAGACAAAGTGGCAATGTGAAATGTAACTCATATATTCTTACAAGGGACAGAAATTGAAGAGGAATGAACAGCAGGAATGAAACCATTGCTGTAATATGTGGAGGGACCACCTAACTTTGGATCAAACCGAATCTATCACTTGAGATAATTTCGAATTTTTCAAGCACATCCAACATACCTCCCTTTTGTCTACTTGTCGAATCAAAATTTACGTTGTAGCTGGATTCACTAAGATGGCTTGGAAAAGCAGAATCAGCTTCGTCATCCGCGAAAGCCTTTTCATGCTCTTTCATTCATTCTCTATATTCCGAAACTATTTGACCACAGTACTCAAGCCCACATAAAAACTTTCATCTTGAACGTTAAATTTATGAAGCTTCAATATTATTTTCTATGATGAAACGAACTTTGAAACCTTCAAAATATTTTATTATGGAATTTTACCAATTTGCCTGATATTTTCCCGTAAAAAAATATATTTATCTAACTTTTGGTGTTATATTTTCAATAATGAATCTTTTGGGGGCGTTTTCCCCGTTTTTCGTGGTTATTACCTCCAAAATCATGGTAATATATGGTATATTCGGATTCAGCGCAAAATTTCTGATATCATTGTGTTTTAAAAATGAAAATTGTCAAAATTAAGAAAAGTATGTATCTATCTATACATAATGAATATGTGCGTATATTTGTTGTACCCAGAAATGCAGTAGCCGTGTGGGTACTCTATGAGTTCGTAGAGACGAGTAGAACATGAATATGGACTCCTAACATCTTCAAAACTTCAAAACATACCTCAGGCATACAGTATGTTGGTATAGTATACTGAAAATCGAAAAAAAACCAACAATAGCCGTGTGGGTACTCTACGAGTTTGTGGAGACGAGTACAACACGAATATACCAACCAGGGTGTCTACCGTTTGGATGGACCAAACTTCAAGGATCGATTCTACAACTGATTTGCAACAAAAAATGTCTCCTAGCAATTTTTTCTTAACCCACTCAAAATTCTTTTTTTTTCACTTTAAAGTTTTTATTTGTATTCTCGACTTTGCAGCACTAAAATGGTCATAACTCCCTTATTTCTCATGCTACTTTAAATCTGAGTACACCGTAGGACAGAGCGTTATATTTCCTCTCCATTTAGTGGGAAACCCAGTTTCTTAAAGCCATTTGTAATAGCAAAAAAAATAAATCAAAGTCAACATTTATATTTTTTTTAGAAAATCGACATTTTTCAGGCTAACGATTCCTCCGTAAAAAATACCGCTATCGTGCTGCACTCAACGGGAAAAACTACCCCAAGATTTCACCTTTCCAAAGGTATGTCAGTTTTAAGGTTTAAGAGGAAAGTTTCTTGAAAAAATTGAGTTTTATGCGAGAAAACGTGCTTCTTTAGGCATATTTCGCTAGAGAGTCGACCAAGTATTATTGCCTTCACTTTTCAAGGATTGCAATAAAAAGACCACCAAATTACATTTCCACTCGTATTTTACGTTTTGGACCTTCCTGAACAATTTTGGTACGGTGTCTGTACATCTGACAGTCGGTCTGTCTGTCTGAAAGCCCTTGTAGATGGCAAAAGCAATACGAAGCTACTGTCCGATTCCGATGTAATTTTCGGCTATGTTCTCCATGTAAATCAAAATCAAAGCATTAAATTTTCAAAAATTTTAATTTTTTTTGAAAATAGAAGTTACTATTTTTTGGTTTTTTATTTTAAATAAGAAGCCTTTGGAATCGAGCAAGAAAAAAAGTTAACCCCCTCTCAAAATTGTTTTATTGTTTGCCCGTAATAAGTAGCGCAATCGCGGGGCCACTCAACGGCCAAAACTACCCCGGGATCACATCTTTTCTAGGTACGTTAAGATTAAGTTTTTCGTTTAATTAGAATAAATATCATGAAATTGACTTTTTGTAGCAGAAGAATAACTTGAAGAGTTCCATTAACAATAATACTTTTTTTTACAATTATTGACTTTCTTCTCCGATAATGAGTGTCCTTCATTGTACCTACCAACACTTTCTACCAACGTTACAATGACAATTTTTCTGCTAATTGTTCTTTAATTTTATTTTAGTTCCATTCTTAAAATCAAAATGAACGGTTTTTCCGTTGAGTGGCCCCCGATAGCACAACTTATTCCAGGTTAACAATAAACCTAAAAAATGGTAATTTCTAAAAAAAATTAAAATTTTTGAATTTTATTTTGAAAATTTAATGCTTTGACTTTGATTTACAAGGAGAACATAGCCGAAAATTACATCGAAATCGGACAGTAACTTCGTATTGCTTTTGCCATCTACAAGGGCTTTCAGACAGACAGACCGACTGTCAGATGGACAGACACCGTACCAAAATTGTTCAGGAAGGTCCAAAACGTAAAATACGAGTGGAAATGTAATTTGGTGGTCTTTTTATTGCAATCCTTGAAAAGTGAAGGCAATAATACTTGGTCGACTCTCTAGCGAAATATGCCTAAAGAAGCACGTTTTCTCGCATAAAACTCAATTTTTTCAAGAAACTTTCCTCTTAAACCTTAAAACTGACATACCGTTGGAAAGGTGAAATCTTGGGGTAGTTTTTTCCGTTGAGTGCACCAAGATAGCGGTATTTTTTACGGAGGAATCGTTAGCCTGAAAAATGTCGATTTTCGAAAAAAATTATAAATGTTGACTTTGATTTATTTTTTTGCTATTACAAATGGCTTTAAGGAACTGGGTTTCCCACTAAATGGAGAGGAAATATAACGCTCTGTCCAACGGTGTACTCAGATTTGAAGTAGCATGAGAAATAAGGGAGTTATGACCATTTTAGTGCTGCAAAGTCGAGAATACAAATAAAAACTTTAAAGTGGAAAAAAAAGAATTTTGAGGGGGTTAAGAAAAAATTGCTAGGAGACATTGTTTGTTGCAAATCAGTTGTAGAATCGATCCTTGAAGTTTGGTCCATCCAAATGGTAGACACCCTGTATACTCCTAACATCTTCGGAACATACCTTAGGCATACAGTATGTTGGTATAGTTAACTAAAAATCGAAAAAAACCGAGAATAGTGTTAAAAAAACGTGCTAAAAAAATTGCAACACCATTGTTTCTTTTGCTGACTATATACCTTTGAAAATTTGCTCTTTATTTCAAACTGCATGAATGGACTTTTTATATTGAAATGACTTTTCACAACTTCGTCGCAAGAGATTCAGTTCAAGGTAGAGGTTACTTTGATTGATTCAACACTACGGTCAGTCATTTAGTGGTAATACATTTTTCTGATAAACTATTCATTTCACTTTCACTCAAGTTCATCTGAACTTAAACCTAGGTGGGCAAAAAGTAATTTTGAATTTTCAAATTAATTCTTTATTTAATTCTGTACTTCAAATTTAATTCTGTATTTAATTCTTACTTTACTAATGCACATTTTCTTTTCTCATTTTGTACATGTAACTAAAGTTTTATATTTTTTGCCAATAAATAAATAAATAAATAACTTCTCACTCATGGGTTGTTTTAATCAGTACAACAATTCAGATCAATGTGACTCGAAACGAGATCTCAAGTTGAATGAGTCACTAACTGAGATTCGGGAGACGAGCAGCGACGTCGGAGATATTGAAGATGGACGGTGGAGGAGGGGGTGATGAAGAGGTGGATAACAAAGAAACACGAAGGAGTGACGAGATGGAATGGTTGTTGGAGAGGGAGTGTTGAGCGCACCTGGGTGGCAAATTAATATGCAGGGTCGGCCGAGGGGTGAACAGTGAGAAGGGGGGGGGGGGGCTTAGCCCCCCTAGATGTAAGAGAGAGGGGAGGTTTGGATGAAGCAATTCGTAGCATGTGTCTGAAGGATGAGGTAGGCACTACGGGGCGAGGAGTAACTCAATACCGTCAGGCACAAAGAGAGACGAATTGCTCCCAAATTGAATAGACTTGGAGCGGCATTAAACGGGAAGAGAGAGACGGAAGAGGGAGAGGCGGGCGGAGACGGGAAGAACGTAGGTGGTAAAGGGTCTGGAAGGGCTCAAACCGAGGGCAGGAAGGGCGGAGAGCGTGGAGTGAGACAGATGTGATCTTTACCTAATGCATGACAAATCTCATGTAGCGCTCTCTGATCATTCCTACGGCTTTCCGCGGCGGAAGGGCCCTTATAAACCTTTCATGGGCTTCAGGTTCCTGTCGATCCTCCCCTTTCGGGGAATCCCTTCGGCGTTTCTGTTCTCATTCCCGTAACAAGACCGATTCATCGAATAATAATGGAGGGGTATCAGCCCTCCACTCCCGTCTATAAACTGTCCTATTTCTCGCGTCACTGCAATGAGAGGAACAGAACAGAAACAAGTATGTAACTGAGAACCAACTTCTACAGCAAGTCTGAATACTAGAAGTATTGGCGAATTGACAGAGTAGTTTCTAATCCTCCTTCCTCTCTCAGGACTGAGGCAGGTCGGTACAGTAAACCATCTCAATTGGAGAACACTTGTTTCTCCGAAAACGATGGAAATTATTGCACAACGGTTTATTATTCTTCTGTCTAGATCACCCGCCTGCAAAGAACGCTTCTTTCTTCCATATGAAGGGTCACGGGGAAAAAGGATCAAACTCCATTTTTTGGCCAAATTGAGATAGGCCATCGTGTAGCTTGGGAGGAGTAGAACCGAATGGTTGTTTCACTTTGTGGAAGAAATATCGCATTCATTTTTTTTAAAGCTAAAACCAATACGGGGCTCCGGGGAAAAAGGATCAGATTCCGTGCGCTCGCAGGGAAGAAAGATCAGTGTCCGATTTAAAGACCCCTAATTTAATTACCTCGCTTTTGCATGAGTTGTACGGCATGACACCAAAGACTCTTTAAGCAAAAAAGCTCCTACTTTTGAGGATACCAGACAGCTTTCGCAACCCCTTCTACCTCGAAGAAGAAGACTTCAGTACCAAAAGCAGCTGTATCATTGGGGAACGTTCACAACGGCCCTATACCCATCAAACCAGCAAAATCAAAGGATTTAAAACACTTGTGTCAGTTTCTCGTCAACCCCGATGCTAACATTTTCTGATTCACTGTCCAACAGGTTGGGGAATGTAGGAGATGATGATGCCATTTCATATTGCGGCGATCCTTTAGATGAATAATTTATTTATTAATTTTTCCCCTTTTTGCAATTAACTTTTTTACAAAACTATACCTAATTTGGAAAATATAGCCATTTTTTGCCCAAAATTTTTCTTGAGGTGACAGTAAGGTACCTAAAAACCCTAGTAAATTTACTGAAGTGAATTACGAGATTTGAATAAACAATAGGTAACATGGTGATATAATTTAGGTATTATGGTGAACGAAACGCGTATATTTGTGGAGAAAAAAGATCAAAGTCCTTACCTTGTTTGAAATTTCTAATTATTTCTGGAAATTATCTTCGATCTACCTAATTTTCTTTCTTGTCACTTGAACATAGCTAAATTCCCGGTCAGGTGGCCCATTCAGTTAACTTTTTTTATGCATAGCGTCTGTCTGGGACGACTTCAAACTTTGTTTTCCGATTTTTTCGGAATTAGGAAAAGAGGAGTCTGATCCTTTTTCCCCGTGACCCTTCATATTCTTGCAAAGCTAAGTAAACTCACATGTGGGTGTATTGTCGGAATTCACAGTTAGTAGTATTGGTGTACCACAAGGATCTGTCCTTGGAGCATTATATTTCCTAATTTTTATAAATGATTTACCACTGAAATAGATGGACAAATGATTTTGTTTGCTGATGATACTACTCTCATAGATAGAAGTTCTAGTTGGAATGAACTAAATCAAAGGCATGAAGAAATTATGGATAAAGTTTCTGAATGGTTTGCGGCTAACCGATTAGATGTAAATAAAGATAAGACAAAAAGCCTCGTTTGTTCATTGAAGAAACCCCCAGCTTGATTTGGCTCAATCTCCATTATCCATAAGATTTTTGGGGCTAAACATCGATCCAAAATCAAACTGGATCCAAGATTGCTCACAAATAACAAGAAAATGCAATTCCGTACTGTTCCTTCTAGGAACGCTGAAACAAAAATTAAGTGGAGATGGACTAAGGCAGGCTAATTTATGCTGTTTCCATAGTGTTATAAACTACGGAATTATATGTTGGGGTCACGCCCCGGCAGCGACACAAATTTTTGCTTCACAACGAAAAGCCTTGAGAATTTTAGCTGATCTCGGATACAAAGATGATTGTTCTTGAAAATTTAGATCGCTAAACATTCTTACATTGCCGTCAATGTACATTCTCAAAAGTATAAGCTACATTAAGAAACATTTTAATGAATATCATATCAGAAATGAAATCCATTATCACAATACCAGAGGGTCCAATTTTCTGGAAATCAAAAGCAATAGAATAAAAAGATGCGATAATGCTCAAAATTATTGGGGAATACAATAATTGTATTATAATTGAATTATAATTGAATACAATAATTATTATTTTACTGCTTGCCGCCTAATTGTATGGAATTAGATTATGGAAAACTGAGAGCGAAATTGAAAGCATTTCTATGTCAACAAGCTTTTTATGATATGAATGATTTTATAGTATGTGATAAGGAGGCTCTCTCATGTGGTTCGTCATACCTCAAAAGTACCCGAGGAGATCTACCTCTTCACCGATTACAACTGTTGGATGACCAGATTGCGCCTTTTCCAAAGAAGAAAAGGCACAATAGTTGTACAATAGAGTCAGCATCCGCATCAGTCTTAGTGCTTTTAAATGGTTTACAGAGCACCTGAATGCAAAAATACTTGTCGTCAGGAGCTGATTCTCGAAATTAATAAAATAACTTAAAAGTACCGATTATTATAATTTTTTTTAAAAGAATCGATTCTTTTTGAGCATATGTTTCGCGGACGGGAGCTCGCTAAAAAGAAAAACATCGATCGCATTTCGGTCAGCTAAAATTTGTACGGAGATTAGGCCTCTTTTGTGATTCACACTTGTGTTTCTGATTTATCCAACCTGTAAGTTCTCCCAACCTGAAGTCCAACCCTTAAGTTTTCGTACGGAACGAATGGTTTATCCTACAGGGCTCTGCGTGGTGTCTAATAATTATAAAACTTCAATAGTATCTTAAATTGATGGAAAGACAATACTTTATATCAACATTTTTTGAGTTAGGTTTTCAAAATTTCAAACCTTTTTTTTCTACCCTTAGAAGTTACCTACATCAATCAAAGCCTTCGGAGCACAACTAGACCTCAAATGAAGCCCACATACCAAATTTCATCAATTGCATTGATGACATTACCAAATTGATGACTACATTACCAAATGTCAATGCTAAGTGGGGAAAGTGCCGCGTACGGCGGACGGACGGCCAAATTTTTATTCGATTTGGATTCTACGTACCCTGAAACGTAAACCAACAAATTTTGAGGGGGTGATAAAAAATTGTTTTTCTTGGTCGATTCCAAAGGTTCATCATTGAAAATAATAAACCAAAACCGAAAAAAAGTCGAACAAATAGGAGAAAATCCTTTCCCCCTCCTCGAGCTCACCCCCCACCCTTGGGGACTATTGTTGTTGGATTAACCATATGTTAAGGAAGACCCTGGTGAAGGAATTTCTTTACTATGAATTAATTATCTAATTCGTCTGGGCTATCTTGGGTATATACCCATTTAACCCATTACGTGGCAACAATCAAGAATCATACCGAAAAATGCCTTTCCCTACTGTTCCGGTTAGGCTACAAGGCTTCTCCAGCTAGTAAAGTTTTTAGCTACATAATTAATTTAATTTCTCCCTCGTTAAAAACTGTGCGAGAAAAGTGATGGTAATAAAGAAGGAAGTAATTTCGGGGTGCCTTCCTATTTCACCTTCTCCCCCGTGCCGAGCTCACAATACCGTCTTATCATTTTTTTTCCTTTTTTTTCAAACCTCATTTCTGTGCATTTTCCACTCCTTTTTACCTTCTCCTCCTCGCAAAGTGATATTTCACAAAAGGGTGATAACAGGTGAGGAACGTGATAAGGGATTCAGTTCGTTTTTTCTAATAATGCTCAGCTCTTCTTAACCCCCTCTTCTGCGAGCAGAGGCAATAAAAGAGGGTTCCGGGAGACCGTAAAAGTAAGGCGCCCTAATGGAGTTAAAGAAACCCATAAAGTATTTTAATAATAAAAAAGAGGAGGGGATGACGGGAAAAAGCAAGTAAGACCTATTCTAAGCAATGAAAGAGCTTAAAATTAGCTTTCGCCTTTGTTTAACTGGCTCCTAGGGAGGGGTTAGTTGAATTACAGATCATTACTTTTCAACTGTGCGCAACGGAGAGATGAATACAATGTGGGTGTGGCGTATAGCTTTCTTGTATCAATAATCCGATGCATTGCAGCTCAATCTCTAGGTTCCTTGCATTACTCTCATAGGGGACCATCTGCACCCCAATCCACATAATTCCTGAAAATTTCATCGAAATTGGATGGAAAACGTAGAAGTTATCTTCTTTTCGCAAAGTATTCACCAAATCATCCATCTAATTATGAAGAAAATACTTCCAGAGAGGGTTGTTATTCTAACTGACGAAGCTATCAAAATGCAAGTTCCCAGAGCAATTGTTGGAAATTAACCATGTCGATCATGCAATGGATGAATATATCATAGTGGACGTGGGGGTCCAATCAAAAGAATTTTCTACCTGCCACACTGCCAACCTTTTGAACTTTCGAGCGACGTTCGTGTTTCTTGAATATTTAACTCCGTATCGTTGGCGTCGATGAAATTGGATTGTCGAGTAGGAAGCGTGTGGGGGTTAGTCTTCAAATGGGAATAATTAATCAAAGATGGGTTACTTGGGTCAATATTAATGGCCAGATTGGAGGAGAGGCAACTGAATTGTGTCTGGTCTATCTCAAAAAAGTGATGGATATTTGAATAGAAGAAATTATCCCTCGTACTACGTGCAGTAACACTTTATGCACGAAATTTCAGCCATACGTAACCCTCAATTTTGGGTCAGAACTATACTCCAAGTCCCGTAATTAAGGTCTGTTCACTATGTAAAAGTCATCTTTCCACACACGCTGGTGCCCCCTTCCAGCTGAATGGTGGGATGGAAGAAGGATGAAATAGTCCAATGCTAAGTCGAAAGTGGTGAGTAAGTAAAACATAACCTGATCAAACGAAAAAAGCAACAACTTTTTGGCCAGTTTCTGAAAGAACTCCGGTTCAAAGCAGCAATATTCATCATTAGATTACTTTAGGATACGTCGCCAAGAAGTCCCAGGTTCAACCTGGGCTTCAGCAGCAAAGCAGACTGAACTTGATTAGCCAAGCTTAGCAGACCTAGCTCCAATAGCAAAACAGAGACTGCTTCGGTCGCCAAGAGGTCTCAGGTTCAACCATCCAGCAGACTTGGCTTCAGCAGCCAAGCAGACTCAACTCGATTAGCCAAGCATAGCAGACCTAGCTCCAGTAGCAAAACAGAGACTGCTTCGGTCGCCAAGAGGTCCTAGGTTCAACCATCCAGCAGGCTTGGCTTCAGCAGCCAAGCAAATCCAGTTACAGTAGCGAGGCAGACTCAGCCACAGGTGCCAAGCAGAGCAAACATAGCTCCAGCAGTCAAGCAGACCCAGTTTCAGTAGCCTCGGATACTGTAATCCATAAGCCAAACAGACCCTGCTTAATTAGGCAAGCAGACCTTGCTTATGCAGCCAAGTATACCCAGCTTCAGCAGCAAGCCAGCCCCAGCCAAGCAGAGCAGACCTAGCTCTAGTAGCAAAACCGACACTGTTTCGGTCGCCAAGAGGTCCCAGCTTCAGCCATCAAGGAGACCCAACTTCAGCATCAAGCAAATCCAGGTTCATTAGTCAAGCAGACTCAACTTCATTAGCCAAGCAGAGCAGACCTAGCTCCAGCACCCAAAGAGATCTAGCTTCAGTTGCCTTGGAGATTCTACTTCATTAGCCAAGGAGACCTAGCTTCTGAAGCCTAGCAGACTAAGCTTCAGAAGCCAAGCAGGCCCAGCTTCAGGAGCCGATCAGTCATAGCTCCAGCACCCAAGAAGATACAGCATCGGTGGCCACGGAGACTATACTTCATTAGCCAAGCAGACCTAGCTTCCGCAGCCAAGCAAACCTGGCTTAAGCAGCCAAGCATTAAGGGGGAGATCAGTCCTAGATCCAGCATCCAAGTAGACCCAGCTTCAGTAGCCACGGAGACTACTTAATTTGCCAAGTAGACCTAACTTTTGCAGCCAAGCAGTCCCAGCTTCAGTAGCCACGGATACTCTGTTTCATTACCCAAGCAGGCCTAGCATCTGCATACAAGAAGACCTAGCTCCAGCACCAAAGCAGACCCAGCTTCAGTAGCTATGGAGACTCTACTTCATTAGCCAAGCAGGCCTAGCTTCTGCAGCCAAGAAGACCTAGTTTTAGCAGCCAAGCAAACACAGCTCCAGCAGCAAGGCAGACCCAGCGTTTACCAAGACTCGCACCTACCCGGCCAGTGGAATCCATTTGAGGTACTTGCTGTTATTTTGTATGATAAACATCTCATTAGCTAGCTCAAATATTCTGCAGTCAGTTGACTCTCTGGTCTATAGAAATATTCATGCATTTATAAAGTACTCCTCATGAATGAAGTTTTCTGATTTTAGTGAAATTATCTGTATCTAGGAAACCAAAAGTCAATTTGAATTAGGATACTTGCGACGATGGTACATAATGGAAGGATACATAAACAGTGAGGAAGGATGGCGGGGTCAACCCAATCTGTCCGACAGGCCTGAAGGCTCCGAACCACATAAGACAGTTCGTTATGCCCAAGCTGTAAGGAGCCCAAATATGCCATATTCAAGCCATTTTGTCGCTCCAAATTTAAATTTATCGTGCATATATTTGCATATATTCGCAGTTTTTGGTGCATATAATGGGTATTTCTTGACAAAAGCCCTATTTTCCAGTTTTGTCAGCTATTTCCTCTAATGAGGAGGCGTTATCATGGCCCGGAAAAACAGGTGAAACCGTTCGAGAAAAATTAAAGTGTGTACTCAAACGAAATCCTGGCTGGAAAACTGTCGTTGTGTTGGCGAAAGTGTTGGGAGCGACTCACCCAACACCAGCAATACATACACTCCTCAAGAAGTGGCGTCTTTCAAATATCTACCAATTGTCTCAGCAGATGTGGAGCGGTCATTCTCCCGTTTGAAACTATTATTGCACGATTTGAGAAAATCTTTTACAACTGAAAATTTGGAAAAGCACTTGGTAGTACAAGCTAACATTTTCAACAATTAAATGTTTTGTCTAAAAACTGAGTAAAACTATTGTAAAAATTGTATAAAATGATTTTGTATAAAAATGTACATACAAAAAAATTGAATAAATACAAGTAACTATGTACTGAAAAGTCTTTGTTTCCCACTTATTATTCAATTGTTCAACTATCTTGCGCATGTTTTGAAGGCATATTTTCGGATTTTTTCGCGCATATGTACAAATGCATATATTGGTCATCTACGTGCATATTTTGAGGTTTTATTTCTCATATATTGCCGAGCTCTAGTTATGAGAGTCCCCGCCGACCACTTCTTCCCTGTCTGCATCGCCGTTCGCTTCAGAAGTACTTACCTTCTTTATTTATTTTCTGGGCCTTTTCCTTCTAAACAATTTTCATTTCTATATTATCCTAATATTATTTTGATTGATAAAATCTCGTATGTTGAAGAATTCATTTTCTATCATTTTCAATTTTCCATTTTTAAATTTTAGGTTATTTTTTCCAACTTGTATTATCTTGCGACTGATAGCTGTTGCTTCCACTTTTGAAAAGGTTATCGTCGCATACTTCTGAAGACAAAAACTAAATATGATGTTTAACTCTAACCAGTCATCATATTATCCTAGGACCACGATAAATTGTCATCAAAGCCCACATGGATTTGTAGTGAGGAGTTCAAGAAGTAAAAAAAAAGAGTTAAAGTGGGTTTCTAGATGAAGGCGAGACCTCCTAGGCACGTTAGTTCTGTAATGAATTCGCGACAACCGTTCTTTTCTTTTGAAACCTTCCAAGCGTGACTGGAGAGTCGCCACCTCGACACAAAAGTTGAAACGAAACTCCCAGCGCCCTTCTAAGTAGTGAAAACTCAGTTAGACTCTGAACAAGTCAAAATGAAGCTTCAACCCCCCCTTTTAACCTCCCCTCCTGACCATTATTTTGAGAAAACAAAAAGGGATTGTGAAGGAAAAGCCGCGACAGGACCCTTCAAGGGGTTGAAAAGGGCCGAGTTTTGTAACAAGTGGAGCGCTGTGGAGAGAAGTGAAAGAGGAAGGTTCTAAATGCGCTAATTAAGGTTAGACATCGTTGACAACAAACGGAAGAGGCAGCGCTGTGGGAGTCTGAAGAACCTTTGATGCCACGAACAGCGCTTGCAGCCTCGAGCGAAGCTTGCCTGTGCTGTGCGCTTTTGTAACCACCTCCGTTCTCCCCTTTTGACTCCCTCCGAAGGCATCTCTTCATCCTCTTCAATCGGGTAAAAAGCCGAGGACGATGTTGCCTGCCAACTTTGGGGAAAGGAGGACATATTATGGAAATTCCTCACCTCCTATTCCTCCCAATTACATTACCGGTGGGGAAGCTTCTCTCCGCTAGGTGACTTCGAGAGGTGCCGTCATCCATTCAATCTTGGTTACTTAATTGATTAGTTTTGGAAGACGAGGAGACACGATGACGAGAAGTTATGAAGCGTAGGACCTATCTATATAATGGAGGAACCTAGCTGGCTGTGCAACATGTAACGACACGAATTACGACGTATCATCACAGAGTGAAACACTCGTTACACAAAGCCGAGTTAATTGTTTTTAATAACAAAAAATAATTATTAAGTAAAAAAAAAAATTTTAAAAAATATTTTTTGACTAGTTGGTTCTACTAACCGTGATTATATTGCACTAGTGGTTCAATGTTATTATTATTATTTTCAGTCTTCGAATAAATTGTTTTTTATTGTAGGCTTCAGAAAGGGGCCACAGCTCGCCCCGAAGCCAAATTAAACGTGAATGATGAGGGATAAGTAAGTTCTATCTGCTTCCTTCTCCACAACAACCACTATATGACCACAGTAGAAGTACAGAACAACAAAACAACGTTGTAACAATAACTAATATCCATATTATGCGGATCCAAACTAAATCTATTTCTCATAGGAAACGATTGAAAAAAGTAACAAATTAACAAATAATACTACTTCTATGCGTGCAAAAGTGATTCAAATTTGTGTAAATTGTGGGAAAAGGGATCATAATGGTTTTCTATTCTAACAGAATTGATTGTTCTTTGAGCTCCATCGGGTTAGGCAATTTGGAATTCTTCATCATTTCTTTAATAAATGAATTCCTTACCTCTATCATGGTTAGCTGCGGGAGGTAAAAACGGGATATTTCGATGTTTGAATAACCAAATTGTTCTTTTAGTGGTCTGTCCAGCATGCAACTCAAACTAATAAAGGTTTGAAACTCAAAATTCACGGTGTCACAACTATTAAGATTTTACCTCAATAATTTATGGAAAGCGGTAGCCAAATTAAACTAAATGATAAAGGACAACGACATCCTACGTATCTGTTTCTTTCTCCACAACAATCACAATATGACTGCAGCATGAGTACAGAACAACAAAGCCGAGAGCGAAATTCGGATGATACAACTGAAAAGTTTTGAAAATTTCGTTGAGACTGACTAAAGACACTGTAAGTACCAGAACTCGTCCCGTACACTACTTGGCTCTCGCATCTGATAGGCAACCTTTCATAACATGACATAACTTTGACAACATTTCACGTTCTTTCAGTACAGATTAGCCTTCTCTTGCCCGCCAGCGTCATATATCGGGCGCCTGTACTTTCCGTAGCTGCCCGCCGCCGATAATAGCCGTTCTGGCACTTGAGCTCTTTCACTGTGTAACTACGATCTTCCAGGGTGTAATTTCCATTACAAACTACCTAATATTGCATTTATAGAACATTGAATATATTCCTAGAACAGTTTAAGTGTTTTTCTTCTATAATCTCATTGTTTGTCGGCGTATTTTGGTCAATAGTTTATCCTTGATCCAATAGGTAAGTTCCGATGTAGCGGCACCTTAAACGGTTGGTTCTCTTTGATCTTCGCCGATTTGTTCTCTGTCTTTTTTTATTTATTTTTCAACCCTTCTAATTCCATTTCGGTAGTTTTGGCGGTAGGCCTTTCAAATATATTGCCGCCCTTCAGATATTTCACCGCCTATTTGAACTCTGCTCGGGAATATTCGAAAAATGTTTTGTCCCTCTTCCCACGTTTGGTTTTACTCACAATGAAAAGTTATCAAATTATAGGAATTGTCCTAAACAGAATGAAAGTGAAAAACAATAAATAATATTGAATGAATTTAATGGAAATTGGAGCGAGTCATAAGGTAGGTATCATAATCATTCTACATTAATTGTATTATTTCCATTATGTTTAATTGGCTAGTAGGTATATGATTAAATAATGCACATAATCTCAATAATTCTCATGAACTCATAACGGAAAATATCACGTGAAAAAAAGTACAATAAAATAATGCATAAAAGCAAGGAAACAAATTCGGAAAACAAATTAGCTCCTCGAAATTTCATTTGATTTACCTACCATATTATTTTTATTCCGAAAAGTTCACATCTGATCAAATTTACAGGCGAAATCAAGTAACCCAGACAACCTGTCGAAAAGGCGAACACGGCGCACAGGGTATACCTGACCATCAAGACCGGCCGGTCGTGCGCGTCTTGCATACCCGCCCCTGGGAAAACTGTCTTCTCGTTGGTGTGAATTCGGTTGCGAGTGAAGACTGTCGATTGTTTCTTCGACTTTAGACATCGACAGAGAGTATTTCGAGGGTGAAGAACATAGCCTAACTCACTTTTGTCAACTTTTTAGTAGGCTCAAAAAACTGTTTCACGGCTTAACCACGTCTCTTTTGGTAATGTTTTTGACACCATTGTGTTCCCATATGACTCCAACAAGTAACTGAGTGGAATAACTTGAGATATGCTATGTTGGGGGCAGATTTTTATAACTTAAGGTGTTGTGTTACCCCCTCAACCCCTTCCAAAAATGCCTAAGTCAACAAACGAGACAGAACCCTTTTAGCTCAAGTCCCCAAGACCGATCAATAATAGCCCAAGTCACGGAATTGGGCAGAAAAATAATGACGAAAGTCAAGCAAGATTTTCTGGCATCTTTTACCTCGGTAAAATGATCACAATTTATTCCTTTTCAATATTAATTTGTGCAATGGGTTTACTGACTAAACTAATAATTTGCACATGCTCAGAACACAAAAACTACTATAAATAACTCACAATTTCATGGAGGAGGCTGGCCGTGCATACCCGATGACGATGAAAACACCGACTTGATGAAAAGGCCGAAAAGGAGTAATATTTTCGTTTGACGTTCAGCTTCTAACGTTCCCTGTCTACTTCTTCATCCAATCTTTTTATTTCGTAAAATGGCAAAAAAATTATCCGATGAGGATAGATACTGGAAATTTGATAATATCAAATTAATAATTAATTAATAATAATTAATTAATAATCAAATTAATTAGTATTATTAATGTTGCAAGCATATCCATTTAATTTAATTTAAAGTAAATTTAATTACTGGTTGCTAAGGACGCAAAACTGAGTACTACAACTTATTTTAGGCTCTTGTGATCTTCCACTTTGACTTGGGCACTGTTGCCTCAAAGGATTTTTCTCCCGTTTACTTTGGCTAAACTGTTCATTTGACCACACCATTGGATCCAGCACACTTTTTCTTTAAGGTTATGACCTTATCTCAAAACCGAAAAAAGTGACTAAGACTATGTTGGTACTTCAGCCTCAATTTATTAACCTGCAAAACCGTGTATTTTTTTTCAAAAATAAGGATATGCGATCGTGGAGTGAGTTCGACGGGTTTTTATAGTTTATAGTTATTAGTTTTTATAGTTTCTTATAGTCTCCTGTAAAATTTCAGGAAATCGACACACACGGTTTTGCAAGTATACTGTTGATATTATTTATTATGTTGACGTCCGTCCCTTGAAGTATGTTTACGATAAAATGCATATAAATGCGTAAAACAATTCTGATTGTCGAGTATGTCCTTCTGTATAATTTCAAATATGTCTAGTTTTTAAGGAAATTTAAAAACTACATTTTGGTTTATTATTTTCAATAATGAACTTTTGGAATCGACTAAGAAAAAAAATTAACCCTCCCTCAAAATTTGTTGGTTCACGTTTCAAGGTACTTAAGTACGTAAAAATCCAAAAATCTAATAAAAAATTTTCCGTCCGTCCGCCGTCCGCGGCAATTTTTTTAGCAACCCTGGACAGATTTGGTTCAAATTTGGCATATGGGCTCCATTTGGGGTCTAGTTGTGCCGCAAAGCTTTTGGTTGATGTCAAAAACTTCTAAGGGGTGAAAATTAAGGGTTGACATTTTCAAGAGTGCCCTAGCTTGATAACTCTCGAAATAAAAGTATAATTTTTTCACTAATTTAAGATAGTATTGAATTTTTAAAAATTTCTGAGACCACCCGGAGCTTTGCAGGACAAAACATTCGCTCCCTTCGAGTACTTAAGGGTTTTCCTTCGATAAAACAGAATCACGAGTGTGAATCACCAAAGTGGTCCAATCTTCGTTGAATTTTTCGCTAACCAAAACGCAATCGCTGTTCGTTTCTTCGAGTTATATTCAGTTTTGCTTCCTTAGAAATTAGTAATCAAATTTCCATATGAAGCTCTCTTTTTTTCGAATCGAGTGCGAAGAGTTTAGTTCTTTCTAATAAACTTGTTTATTGGAAATTATTAAAGAGTTTAAGAGAGATTAAAGAGAAAATTTATTAAAGAGTTGGTACGTTAAAAAAAACGGTGCAAATCATTGCCCAAAGGTTCAATTCTCTGTATAAATCACCCTTCTGTAAAGATCCCTCCCTACCAACCATAGGTACCTGCTACCTACTAGGGCATTTTTGATCATTTCAACCCCAACCACCAACTAAACGGAAATGAAGGGTTGAAATTATCAAAAATGCCCTAGTAGGTAGTAGATACCTACGGTTGGTAGGGAGGGATCTATACAGAAGGGTGATTTATACAGAGAATAATAAACCTTTGGGCAATGATTTGCAGCGTTTTTTTTTTTAATATTGTCAAAAATGTGAAACAAATGTCGATTTTTCAGTACAAATTCAAGTTTTCCCGACCTTTTCTCATCAATCTTCTCATCTTATGTCTGACATCTACTTCACGTATCTACGATTGAAACAGCCAACAAAAAAACACGATTTCATCTGAAATTCGCCGAAAACAAGGTGCTGCATTCTTATAATTGAATCGCCTGTAGGTATGATTTCGAGAGGTTCCATTTTGCCGCGTAAGCAATCGAGTGTACGTGAACAAAGAGAACGGAAGAATAACATGAAAAAACGAATGTTGGGGATGGATGGCAATATCCAAAATGGGAAAACATAGTGTCAAAACAACGCTTCGAAAACAAATGGCGGCAAATTAGAAAGGTGACGCTGAGGGGTGCGGGTGTCGAAAAAGTGACGTGAGAGGTGGAAAAACGGTGAAAAATTGGAGGAAGGGAGAACAAATAGAGGAGAAGGAGAAAACGAATGAAATAAACAAGGAAAAAATAACGAAAAACGGCTCTTTGGTGTTCGGAGTGTTTATTGCGTGCTTGAAAAACGGAGTTGATGCGCGAAGTGGAGTGAATTTTTCTGCCTTTTTGAGGGAGGGGGAGGGAGGGAGGGGATTGCGGAGGTGCGAAGGGCCTAAATGGTGGGAGGCTCAACAGGTGAAGGAAGGTGTATGCATAAGTAACCAGCTTGGAACAAGGGGTCAGGTGGGAGTCACACCTGAGAGGCCAGGTGTGGGTAACGCCTGAGAGTTGAGCGGGAAAACGTGGGTGACACGTGGATTCCGATGCAGCGCAGGCCTTCAACTACAACAACACACGTGTTCTACCTCTAATTTCCAACAAAATGCGACCTATCAAGTTTTTGTTAACCATGTAAGGGAGGAGTTAATCTGGACCTCAACATTGGAAGGAATGTCTTAAACTTTGTTCTCTTGAAATGAAAATAAATTCAACTCGACTCGTACACAGTATTTCCAGTAATATATTGAAAGTATAAGAAAATCAATTTAGGCAATTTAGATCATATGGGAAAAACGTATTGGCCGTTAAATCTTTTGTAGTGATCGAACTGAAATGACGCAGTAGGTAACGAGAAGTGAATGAATTATTAAACAAACTAAATTCATCGCTATCCGCGACAAGGAATGAGTCATTTAGACTCTGCAAAACATGCATTCTGTGCCTGTGATTCCCATAATTCCCCTCAAAAAATGCATTTGCATGAATACATCGAGTTCAAAAGGTGTTTCGAAATATTATCGCCCTTATACGGGGTGTAAACCTAACTGGTCTGCCATACGGTACCAGTCGATTCTACAACTAATTTGCAACAAAAATAGCAATTTTTTTTTTCTTAGCAATTTTTGTTTAAACCCTTTGTTTTCGAATTATTTCAACTTTAAACTTTTTTCGTGTTTTTGACCTTACGTCATTAAAACGGTCATAACTCCTTTAATTTGCTGTGTAAATTACAATTTGAGGATACCGTTGAAAAAAAAGAGCATTAAATTTCCTATCGTATAGATGCCTTAGCTTTTTTGTGAGTCAAGATTGGAGACATGATAACGTCCTCTAAAAAGAGAATTTTACGTAGTAATTTTGGAAACCTTGCATTTTTTCAATCGCTAATTGAATTACGAGAACCCATATTTTTTCAAGATGCAAAAGCAATGAAAACTGCGCTACAATCTCAGCTTTCCAATGATATAATTAAAAAATATTTTACAACCAAATTTAAGGGAGAAATTCGTGTTTGAACGCGGAAAAACGTGCATTTTTTCAACGAAATCAGCGCTCCGTCTCGAAGGTCTGAGGGGTCGGACGATAGAATTGTGGTGGGGGGGGGGGGAGTAGACAGCGAGGCGTCCGGAAACAGGAGGCCAGAGCGCTGATTTGGTTGAAAAAATGCACGTTTTTCCGCGTTCAAACACGAATTTCTCCCTTAAATTTGGTTGTAAAATATTTTTTAATTATATCATTGGAAAGCTGAGATTGTAGCGCAGTTTTCATTGTTCTTGCATCTTGAAAAAATATGGGTTCTCGTAATTCAATTAGCGATTGAAAAAAAGCAAGGCTTCCAAAATTACGTAAAATTTAATTTTTTGGAGGACGTTTTCATGTCTCCAACCTTGACTCACAAAAAAGTTAAGGCATCTATCCGATAGGAAATTTAATGCTCTTTCCAACGGTATCCTCAAATTGTAATTCACACAGCAAATTAAAGGTGTTATGACCGAATTAATGACGTAAGGTCAAAATAACGACAAAAAGAATTTGAAGTTGAAATAACTCGAAAACAAAGGGTTTAAACGAAAATCGCTGGGAGACATTTTTTGTTGCAAATTAGTTGTAGAATCGACTGGTACCGTATGGCAGACCAGTTAGGCTTACACCCTGTATATTATTTTGATTTTGATAACCATCATAATGGTATTTTGATTCTTTTACTATTTATTCCATATTTTGTTATTCTCATGTCAATAAAAATGCGATAACACTTCACGATTTCTTCGTGGAAATGGTGTGATTTAGTTCACAAGTGGTGACTCTAGCTAGCATCACTGGCTCCGGCCTATTAGCTGGCAATATTATTGTATTCTATGCCATTGCATTGTAAATGTATGGATATGCTCCACAATAAATTTTCATTTCATTTTGGTTTATTATTTTCAATAATGAACCTTTGGAATTGACCAAGAGAAAATTTTTTTTAACCCCCCTCAAAATTTGTTGGTTTACGTTTCAAGGTACGTACAATCCAAAAATCGAATAAAAATGTGGCCGTCCGTCCGCCGTACGCGCCGCAAAAGTCGTCGACAGACACCAAAATGGTTTTTTAGTCTTGTGTCCAATCGAAATCTCATCAAAAAATCGCAATTGTCCCACTTCTCCAAATGGTCAATCTGCGGTCTTACCATGTAGGGCAGGGGTCGACCAGTCGATCGCGAGTGCTTTTCGGGTAGATCTCGAGAAGAAAAAAAATTTTAATAAGTAGGTAGGTAACTAAACTACAAAAATGTATTACGTAATAAAATAACACTGCTTGCGGCAAAAGGTGGCTTTATCAAAGGAACGTGCGGCACTTTTCTTTATTCGGATGGTATTCAATGACAAGTTGGCTAAGGAAGAATTTTTGACAATCATTCCTCTGAAGGGGAAGACCCGTGGCGAAGATATATATGACGTTTTCTTCAATTTTGTAAAAAACTACGAGCTACCAATATATAAATTAGTGTGAATTACAACCGATGGAGCACCAGCAATGACTGGAAACGAAAACGGTTTTGTGGCATTGTGTCCAGCTAATGAAGAATTCCCTTCATTTTTTCATTCCATTGCATTATACACCAACAAGTTTTGAGTTCAAAAGTTTTAAACACGGAGGAAACTATGGGCATTGCAACAAAAATTGTGAATTCCATCCGTGCACGTAGCTTGAAACGGCGGCTCTTTCAGTTGCAGTTGGAAGATAGGGAGTCAGCTGAACACACTGATTAAGTTCTTCACACGGACGTCAGGTGGCTGAGTCGCGGAAAATTCCTGAAAAGGTTTCAAGAATTATTCCCCGAAATAACAGCTTTTTTTTTGACGAAAGAGGTGATGACACTCAGATTTTGAAAAACGAAAAATGGATAGATGATTTGGCATTTTTGACTGACATCACAATGCACTTAAACACCGTTAACTTGGAGCTTCAAGGTAAAGGAAAAACTATTATTGAGATGATTAGCGCAGTAAACGCATTCAAAAGTAAATTGCAACTTATGACAGATCAACTGAAAAGAAAGGATCTGAAACATTTTCCGTCTATGAAAGCAAGGATTCCTCAGATGAATTATGATACCTATGAGGCTGAATTATCGAATATTTTGGGACAATTCGAAATGCGTTTTTATGATTGCAGTAAATTGGAAAATATAGCATCATTTATGAGTTACCCTTTTTCGTGTAAAAACATTGAGGAATTAGCTATTGAAATAGCAAGTCAGTTTAATATGAACTCATGTTCTGTTGAAAATGAGTTGGTGCAGATTATATCAGATATGCATCTCAAAGCTACAGCATCTGAATTTGCACTGCATTTTCTGAAATGAAGATAATTAAGTCGAAATATCGCAATCGACTAACTGACGATCATAATATGACATATTATGTCATCATGCTTGCGATTAGCACTCAGTGGTTACGTACCATCTTATGAAAAGTATGCTGAGGACATGCTGTGCCACGCTTCAACATCCAAAGCCACTCTTTAGTTAAGTTTAACACCATAATATGGTTACATATTATGTAACTCTTTTGTTTTGTAACAACCAATAAACTCGCAATTTTGAATAACTATGAGTTTTTTCATTGATATTGTAGAGAAGAACCTAACTAAACCTAACCCAAACCTTGACTAAAATGATGTACCTATATTGTGCAGAAAGCTAATATCTATATATGCTACGGTACGCCCTACCTAGGAAGGTAGGGTTTATCGTGTATGTACGACAACCCTGCATCACACACACTTGCAGTCTCTCAGAGTCGATCGTAAGTAGTCTAAAAACGCTGCAAATTATTACACAATGGTTTATTATTTTTCTACATTGATCACTCGTCTACAAAATCACCAACCATCCAATATGAAAAAAAATCAAAAAAAAAAAAATATTAAAAAAAAAATCAAAAAAAAAATCAAAATCACCAACCATCGATCGCATTTTGGTCAGCTCTAATTTGAACGGAGATTAGGCCTCTTTTGCGATTCACACTCGTGTTTTGATTTATATATATATATATTCCAATATAAACCCTTAAATTTTTGTAGGGAGCGAACGGTTTGTCCTAGAGACCGCCGCCTGGTCTCAAAAAATTCTAAAAATTCTATAGAATCTTAAATTGTAGGAAAAACAATACCTTCATATCGAAATTTTTTGAGTTAGGGTGTTTTAAAAATTTCAAATTTGATTTTGGAACCCTTGGAAGTGACCTTTTTTTTTAATGTTTTATTACCACACACATTTAAAAGAAAAAAAAACATCATACAGGTATGTATTATAAAACTAAAAAATAATAATTATAACTTCAACTATACTTAATGTACATTTAAACATTTACATAATTTAAATAATTTTTCTTGAATATACCCCCCACAATGAGCAGAGCTCCTAGCGTGGTGGGGGAGTTTGAATAAGACGATCCTTCTTTGACAATAAATCTATTGGTTTTAAATTATACGTTGGCAGTTATTTGAATATCACTTTTTGTTTATTTTTGTGTTATTGTTATTTTTATTGTTATACAAATATATATTTAAAGTAAAGTGTAGATACACATCGAAAGTGTAGAAACCATTAATACACAAATGAAAATTTATGGCAAAAGTTTTCCGATCTAATTTTTTTGTCGATCCGTCTCTTAAGTCTCTCGCCTTCCAAACTCTCCTCAAGTAAATTGAGGATTTTTGGAGAAGTGAATAACCAGTTTTTTTGTCCTGAGGCGGTGTTCATCTTAGGGACCAGGAACTTTTCTGTTGCCTCTGCTCTAGTCCCTTTTCCATGTTTTACATGAGCGAATCTCCAACTGTTTTGACATGCAAAACTAATTAGAGACCTTACCGAATTTTCCGGAAATTAAGCACATCTAATTTCTCGAGGTACTCAACCGATCTGCTAAAGTAAGAAAACCGCGCAATGATTCTCACAATGGTTTTCTGAATACTTATCAGTGGTTTCAGATATGTCTGCGACGCTCCACCCCAGGCTACAATACCGTATATCAGTTGAGATTGGACCAATGCAAAATATACACTTCGAATAGTTTCTAGGTTCAAAACGTTACGGAGTTCAAGAAATACATTCAGCAGTTGCCTCAGTCTTTTCGTAACATTTTCTATGTGTAGTGCCCATTTCAAATTTTCATCTAAGGTCACACCCAGGTACTTAATGCTGCTAGATGATGGGAGTGGGGCGCATGTACAGGAATCCCCTTGGGCGCAAGACCTTTCGTGAATTTTTAAAAGGAATGGAATTATCGTCTCCCTTTGCACAGATAATCGCAAAGTGATAAACTTGGTTTTATCTGGTGTTTATTGACAGCGAGTAAGCTCTGAACCAATTTACTATAATAGTCAACGTATGTTGAGCATTTGAAAACATCTCGGAGTCATCAGGCCCATTACATATAAGAACCGTATCATCGGCAAATGAAATAATTCGAGAGTTCTGAATCTCAAGATCTGCCATCTCATTTACAAAGAGCAAGAACAAATATGGCCCTAGTACAGTACCCTGTGGGATTTGAAATTCCGTTGTTCTGGAGTCACTCCACTCTGTACCAATTTTAACCTTCTGCGGTCTCTGATGTAGGTAGGATCTAACCATTCTAGTTCAACACCTCTAATTCCATAAGATTCTAGCTTAGCTAAAAGAATGGAATGCTTGACACAGTCAAAGCATTTTGCGATATCTAAAAACATGGCAATTACTTTTTGACCTAATTCCAACTTGGTGGATATTTCAGCTGTAACCTCAGCAACTGCATCCTGGGTACTTTTCCCACTCTGGAATCCAAATTGGTTTTTTGAGATTATCTTATTTATCTCCATCCATCTAACCAGCTTCCTCTTTACTATTTTCTCTATAATTTTACTTAGAACAGATGGCAGTGCTATCGGACGGTAATTCTGGGCCTTGGTTCTATCACCAGACTCAAAAATTGGTTTTATTAAGGCAAGTTTAATTTCCCTAGGGAAATTACCTTGAGCTAGGCTGATTTTAGCTATGTGGTGGATCTACATCAACAAAAAGCTTCGGGGCACATCTAGACCCCAAATGGAGCCTACATACCAAATTTCATCAAAATCGGTCAATGCTAAGTGGCAAAAGTGCCGCGTACGGCGTACGGCGTACGGCGGACGGACGGCCAAATTTTTATTCGATTTTTGGATTCTACGTACCTTGAAACGTAACCCATCAAATTTTGAGGGGGTGTTGAAATTTTTTTTTCTCGGTCGATTCCAAAGGTTCATTATTGAAAATAATAAACCAAAATATTGAGATAGATCGCCAGCAGTTCAAGTTTGAGCACCCCTGATGTAGGGTCTTCTTTCCCACTGCAGGAATTCAACCAACATCTACGTCGATGCTGTCTGAAAAAGAGCCCCACACATCCATTTTCGATTGTAGCATAACTCACTAACAACCAACAACGCAATTTGCAAAAACGAACGTTCTGGGAAACAAAAACACGAGAACTGACTCTTTGAGGTTAAAAGCCTTGGAGTTACCCCCCGGTAACTTTTTATCCGGTCCTCGGACGACCAGTTAACTTTAAACTACGGGTAACGGCTATCTGGGGACTTATAAACGCGTACGATTGAGTTACCCGATGGCCGTCGGATAAATCTGCTTTACCGCGGGGTAAAATGTGACTGATAAACCGGCCCTGAGCTCATTTGGCGAATTTTCAAGGAAATTGAAGCTATCGCAATGAACTCAAAATTTTTAGCAAGGACTTTTTTGGATTTTTATCACTGAAAATCGTTTTGGAACATTTTTAGACAATTCCGGAACAATAAGGAAGTTTTGTAATTTCATTCTCAGTAATAAAAGCTTTATTCCATTGATTCAGTGAGTGCGGTGTAGTTTGGACCGCCAGTATGTGTTAGGAGGTGCACTTCCCTTCCGTTTCCTGCTTCGGTAAGGAATGTAACACCAATCAGAAGAGCGAGAAGAGAGACGTTACGGGCGCTGCGGGGGTTCCCCGAAGGGCAAAATGGAATCCGGGAGCCCTTGAAAACTGGAAGCAGCTGCTTCGGTCACTTGAACGGGAGGTCGGGGAGCCCTTCAAGTGGCGCCGTTAGCGGAGGAACCCCGAGCTAAGATTACGGAGCAAAGGAGGTGCTTCGGGGACACTTGTGCTCCGGGGGGCACTTGATGCTCGGGGGCTCCTCCTTGATGGACACTCCTGAAGGGACTGCTGTTATCATAGACCGTAATTGCGGTCCGTTCCTTCGGGTTTCCGGCGAGCGGAGGAGAAAGACCTTCTATACGGAACGTTTCCGGGGTTCGAGCCCTTAAAACTGACCGGGGGTCTGAAGGGAGGGGAAAAAGGACGCAAAAAACCGGAAGCATAACTCGGGTAATGGCTTGTGGTGGCGGTGGGAGGGTGGGGAGGCGGGGGGAAGGATCCGGAACGACCAGCCATCAGCTCGCACTGCTGACTTTACTGTAACCATCAGTTTATACCATAAGACTTTGGCCAAGTGGGTGTGACACATAGCTTCCACGTTGTAAGCATCACCAGAATCTATGCTGGGATAGAATTTTAGATAATACTAAGAACAATTCCTTTATATTAATTAGATTCTGATACAAAGGTATTGTTTTTCCATCAATTTTAGAATTTTTTGAGACCACGCGGAGCTCCGCAGGACAAACCGTTCGCTCCCGTGAGGAATACTATAAATCAGAAACACGAGTGTGAATCGCAAAAGAGGCCTGATCTCCATTCAAATTTTAGCTGACCGGGATGCGTTTTTCTTCAAGTTGGATGGTTGGTGGCTTTGCAGACGAGTGATCTATATAGAAAAATAATAAACCGTTGTGTAAATATTTTCAGCGTTTTTCTCTGGAAATTATTGTTCGATTACGATGATTCCGGCGGCAATATTTCATTTTTTTCAATTCTCTAGGGCCGTGCATTAATGAATTTCTAAATTCATTTGAAATTTCAAATTTCAAAGGTACAACTTTTCAAGTTTTCCTCCTTTAATTTCACGAAATACTGACCCGGAACGAGGTACTGCAGTAAGAAGATCACAGGACGGCAGCAGGTACAACAGAAACCTTGCACCCCTGGTGACCCTTGATGTGAAAAATTCCTTCAACTCTGCAAGATGGTCGGATATGTTAGAAGCCCTCAGCACTGATCTCAGGGTTCCACCTCATCTACTGGAAGCTATGGACTGCTCAAGGGGTATAACGAAGGATATAACGGGAGCTCTAAAAAGCTACAAAAAAAGCTGCTCTAAAAAAGCACTGCAAATTATTACACAATGGTTTATTATTTTTATATAGATCACTCGTCTGCAAAGCCACCAACCATTCAATATAAAGAGAAGAAAAAAAAAATTTAAAAAAAAATTAAAAAAAAAAAAATTTAAAAAAAAATTAAAAAAATCAAAATTACCAACTATCGATTGCATTTCGGTCAGCTCTAATTTGAACGGAGATTAGGCCTCTTTTGCGATTCACACTCGTGTTTTGATTTATATATATATATTTCAATATAAACCCTTAAATCCTCGTAGGGAGCGAACGGTTTGTCCTACAGAGCTCCGCGTGGTCTCAAAATATTCTAAAAATTCCATAGAATCTTAAATTGAAGGAAAAACAATACCTTTATATCGAAATTTTTTGAGTTAGGGCGTTTTCAAAATTTCAAAATTGATTTTGGAACCCTTAGGAGTGACCTAAATCAACCAAAAGCTTCGGGGCACAACTAGACCCCAAATGAAGCCTACATACCAAATTTCATCAAAATCGGTCAATGCTAAGTGGCAAAAGTGCCGCGTACGGCGTACGGCGGACGGACGGCCAAATTTTTATTCTATTTTTGGATTCTACGTACCTTGAAACGTAAACCATCAAATTTTGAGGGGGTGTTAAAATTTTTTTTTTCTTGGTCGATTCCAAAGGTTCATTATTGAAAATAATAAACCAAAAGCACTCCTATCGCTGCATTTTTGGCCGAGGAAGGAGAACCTCCCCTTGCGCTTAGGAGGGATCTGTCGCGAAAGCGAGATTTATTTATTGATTATGATTTTATTTGGCATCAAAATTTAATATTTCAGAGTTTAATTTCGTCATGTGATATTTTTGCCCTAAATTAGTGTTCATGTGATGATGTATGTTTGGAGATTGTTGTATGGTTGCAATTGTAAGAAAAAAGTTCGAGCTTAATAAAAGAAAAGTTGAGGAAAAGAAGAATAGAGTTTTCTATTGTACATACACGATAGAAGCTCCTAGCTAATCGCTATCTAATGACAGTGTGAGCTGCCGCTCAGCAGCTCACTGTTTCCCTTATCAGGCCATCGAGGCCATTAAGCCCTGACAACCCCCGGGAGAAAGACCCCAGGCCGCAGAGGCCAGTAAGCCCTGAACCACCCTAGACACAGGAAGACCCCCAGGCCGCAGAGGCCAGTAAGACCTGATCATCAGCAGGAGAACAAGCCCACAGCCAAACACAAATGGGCGTGGCCATTCACCGTGCCCTCCCACCACCTTGGGCACAAAAAACCAACATCAATTGTCAAGCCAGAGGGAAGAGCCCTGATCAAGAAAGACCATGAGATCAACTGTTTTTGGCATTGTTAAGTTGGCCAGACTGGGGAGGGGAGAAGTCAAATAGTGAGGAAGAGACCTGAACACCTCAGTCCTTGAAGCGCGCCTAGCCAGCACTGTCTGTGAAGCTATCCCCCTCGTCCGTGAAGCTCTCTCCCCCGTACCAGTGTTGACCCTGTATCGAGCTGTACACAAATCGTCCTCCTGCCTCCCAGTCGAACATTGTAGGCTATAACCTGTAAGTGCTGCTCCTCAGTGAAACCAGCTTTTGTCCTGCCTCCCCTGGAACCGTCCGAAGGAACCGCGACGCGATCCAGTCCGATCCCGGCTACTCCCCCTCTCAAGATCTTCACCTCGCCTCTCATCGTGTTCGGACTAGCTACGGTACCCCGTCACGTGAGTGAACATAAGTGATACTCCTATTTATTGGCCAATAGTAGGTAGTCAGTGGAAAGTAACTCAGTAACTATAAGTAGAACAGTATTTGAAACTGGAACGTTGAAATTAGAACCAAAAGTCATACCTGTAACTAATTTTAAGCAAGCTGTAACGCCTAGTCAATTCAAACTAATCACATTTGCCTCTCCTAGTAAGCCCTTCTGGCAGAACTGGGTCGTGGAACCCTCTAGTCTCATTTCATTCTTAATAAATAACCTTGCATTACTCTACATTTTCTTTCAGTCTTACCCTGGTTCTGATCCTGGTTCATGAGTATCGGGTATCGGTAAATAGGTAGTTAAATTCACTTGCACAGAAACGAGTAACTTAAAATCATTCTTTATTTTCAACAACCGATACACCGCATTGGTACAAAACAGGTAACATTTGCATAAAACTCAAGAGTAACTTCAAAAGTATAACGCAGCTCATCTCCCAAGCCTTATCGAGTCAAGCTACCAATGACACGTTACAAGCTAAGTATTATTCAATTTTCTAGTATAAGTTTTGTCTTTTCAGTTGTTCCTGGAACCGTTACACTTCCCCCTTTTAACAGTAACAGCAAAATTTAGAATCTTTATCCCCGATCGAGTCGATACCCCGACCAAAGGCTTACAACAGTATACTCCAGAAACGAAACCATGGTGAATAAAGTTAGAACTCTATTGACACGCTGACTGATCGATACTGGATGAAAAAAGAGACCACACCTCTCTGTAAGAGTTTCATGGATTGGTCGGGAGAGATGCCCTGGATTTCAAAGCAGAACTGACCCTTGCGATACAGTATTCCTCACTCACCTGCGCTCAAAAACTTCGGAGTGGCTCATTTACCCCAGACGGCATACCATAATCTAGGAGTTTCTGCAAATGACTTTGTTGACTCTTACCTGTCGCAAAAATGGCCAGATGCTACCATCATCTATCTATACCGATGGGTCCAAGCTGGACAACCGGGTGGGATGTGCGCTCTACGACGCCTCGAACAATTTTACCTAAAGTTTCCGTCTTTGGAATCGTGCCTCAATTTACTCGGCGGAAGCTTTCTCTCTATTGCAGGCGCTAAATTATGCTGATGAGATAGGGGTGTCTTGTAAGAGGTTGGTTTTATTGACAGACTTCCAAAGCTTAGTAAAAAAAATGAGCAATCTAACACCTACCTCCCGTCTCACGTTCCTTGAAGCCGAAATAATGAAGAATGCAGCAATACTACGCAACGAGGGAAACCCAACTCACCTAATCTGGATTCGAGGACACCGAGGAATTCGGGGAAATTCAGTTGCCGACGAAAAAGCAAAGGAGGCTACTATGATACCGCAAATGCTGATAGAACCACCATGTTTCCCTCCCACAGATTTGAACTTAACGTTCGCCCAACACCTTAAACGCAAGTGGGAGAAGTACCATGCTAATTACCCAGCAGGACAAAGGTACATTTCACTATTTCCCCGTCCATCGAAGAAAAGTTGGTATAGAACAGCACCTCCTACAGCAACCTCTCATTTCCTGAGATCCATGATGAGATTAAGAACAGGCCACGCGATATGCAACGCATACTTATTCAAACTGAACGTGGTAGGAAGAAATAACTGTGACGAGTGCGGCGATGGTGAAGGGTCTGTGGAACATAATATGTTCCATAATAATATAAATATGAATATATATAAATAAATATAATAAATAAATATATAAAATGTATATAAATATAATATAAATTTAATATAAATATAAATAAATATTTATATAATGAATTCATATAAATATAATATAAGAGAAGAGAATAGAACATAAATATAGAAGGAAGAGAAGAGAAGAGAAGAGAAGAGAATAGAAGAGAAGATCCTAAGGAATCCTCTCCTAAAATAATAGAAGATCCTATCCCTTCATAGAATAAATCTCCTCTCCTATTATATATATATAATATAATATAAATATAATATAAATATAATATAAAATATATAAATATAAATATATAAATATATATACAGGTAAATATATATATAGGTAAATAAATAATATATAAATATAAATATATTATATTTCTCATATGCCCTTCATACGATGACCAAAGACAGGAGATGATGCACAAAATCCCACCCCAAGTTCAAGCCCCCCTTCAACCTGGACACCCTACTGCTATCAGAAACTGGACCAGTTTTTCTACCTCTCTACAGTTATCTCCACGACATCAACCACGAGAGTGTGAAATTACTATTTATATTTTCCTGTAGATGAACATTATTTTATTATTTCATCAATCACCTAATTTAATTATGATTTATCATAAGGCTGAATGTATCTATATACAACGCCAATAAAAAAAAACGAAGGATATCACATCAAGGGCTGCTCAGGGGTCTGTACTAGGCCCTCAACTGTGGAATGCATCATACGACGGGGTCCTAAGATTGGAAATGCCTGAGGACTGTTTCCTTGTCGGATATGCTGATGATGTGGCGGCAGTAATACTGGCAAGGACAATGGATTCAGCCCAAGCCAAACGATTAGATTCCAACTTCCTTCTGTTTACTAGGCTCTAACTTCCCTCAGATTATACTAGATTCCAGACAAGATCTGGTTGGATTAGACTGCAACAACCTTCAGTGGACTTTCAATACATTCAGTTCTGGTTTCTCTCGGTCCAAATACACCTTCGGGAAATATGATTTCAGAAGTTTCCCTCTCTCAATTTCATCAACTGGACTGTCCAGAAAAATTCGTAACGATTTTGTAAGCCTCCGGCAGCGTTCAACTAGAAGAGAGTTCCGTTCGGAGGCAAAGCGGAATTTTCGTCTCAACTCGAGTGCCCCTGAACTTCTCATTCACACACAATCGTTTACCGGACCACCAGACACGGTTTGCAGCTACGATTTGTTGCCTCTATAAACCCCGCATGCACAAATACGCGTGTCCGAGGGGTGCGCGATATATTTTGCAAAAGAGAAAAGAAAATAGCGAAAAACAAACATTGGGGCCCCGCAAGAGGGACGTCCCTTGGAGCATAGCTGCGCTAGTAATCCCTTTTCCCATCGTTTCGAAACACATCAAAGAGAAGCGACGCCTGATCGAAACATGGTTTCTCCCCTCTCGTCTGCTTCTGAGCCCATCGCGCTGAGTAAATATTGGCACCCGGTTCTCGCGAGCGATGCCAAACAATCATATTGTTTCCCTGCTCTGCTCATACCTGCACAACCTTCGCTTGTAATTGCCGCTGCGGCAACCAATGAATTAATTCGCTTGGCTCTATTTATGCGACCGCAATCCAAATAGTTGAGAGGGAAGAAATTCCCCCACAACGACGTGCAATCTAGTTCATTATTTTCTAACATTGCACTCGTTCTACTCAACACAAACATATTTAACATAACAGGAACCACCTACTATATTTCCCCAATAGCATGATTTATTATGTGACTAATGACGCAATCATTTACATTTTTTGTGTAACTAATAGAGATTGAATAGGGTGTGCGCCTGGGTAGGAAAAACAGTTTATTGTTATTTTTAATCTAAGGTAGATCTCATTCTGGGAATTTTGGCACCAACCGCGACCTTCTAGCGTGTGTAAATCTTTTCCTATGAATGTTTAACGTTTCGAATGTTTATGACGTCACAGTGGGCTGGGGGGTCCCGCCCAGGCGAGAGGGGCGCCTGACGTCATAGACGGTCGAAACTTTGAAAATTCATAGGAAAAGATTTACACACGCTAGAAGGTCGCGGTTGGTGCCAAAATTCCCAGAATTAGGTCCACCTTAGATTAAAAATAACAATAAACTGTTTTTCCTACCCAGGGGCACACCCTATTCAATCAATCTTTATTAGTTATACAAAAAATGCTTCATTAGTCACATAATAAATCATGCTATTGGGAAAATATAGTAGGTGGTTTGGTTAATTTGTTAATTTGCGAGGTGTGGTGAGAGCGCTAAAAGCACGAGTCCAGCCGGACCCACCCACCATGGCGGCTCCCGGGGCTGCCTCCTAATATTAGGTAGACAGCCCTAACGTTTTCAAACGTCGCGGAACGTACCAGGCGAGCCGCCCCCGGACCGACCAGACTACTCACACGTCCCCAACCAGGGACGGGTTTCACTTGTATAGGAGAACAATTAATAAACAAACAGTATAACTAACAAACATGGATATCACGATCAACTATCGTAATATATCACATATTCAAGTTTATTATCACCGATTAATTAAACCAAACTACACCTATTATGCTCCCAAATAAATTTATTAAAATAGTAATTAGATCTAAAATAAATATAAATAAAAGTTCTATACAAGCAAGAGTACTTTCAAACAAACTTCCTCTGCATTATATAAACTTATTGAGTAAAAAAATATACATACATCATTGTACATGAGTCAAATCAAGGTTTTTGGTCGAAGTATTCCCTCAGGCTCTAGAATGGAGTTTCCAAAAAAAAAAGTCTTCATAACTTCTCAAATTGCTTTTGGTTTATTATTTTCAATAATAAGCCTATGGAATCGAGCAAGAAAAAAAATTGTTAACCCCCCTCAAAATTTGATGTTTTACGTTTCAAGGTACGCAGAATCAGAAAATCGAATGAAAAATTTTCCGTCCGTCCGCGGCATTTTTCTTAGCAACACCGGACCGATTTGGTTCAAATTTGGTATATGGGCTCCAGTTGGGGTCTTGTTGTGCCCCGAAGCTTTTGGTTGATGTCAGTCACTTCTAAGGGGTGAATACTGAGGGTTGAAATTTTGCCCTAAGCTGAAGAGTGCCCTAGCTCGAACACTCTCGAAATAAAGGGATCGTTTTTTCACCAATTTTAAATAGTTTGTTGAAGATAATACCATTATTGAAAATAATAAACCAACAACGCTGCAAATCATTGCCCAAAGGTTTATTATTTTCTGTATAGATCCCCCTTCTGTACAGATCACTCCCTACCAACCGTAGGTACCTACTACCTACTTGGGGACTCTTGAAAATTTCAACCCTCAGTATTCACCCCTTAGAAGTGACTGACATCAACCAAAAGCTTCGCGGCACAACTAGACCCCAACTGGAGCCCATATACCAAATTTGACCAAATCGGTTCATTGTTGCTAAGAAAAATGCCGCGGACGGACGGACAATTTTTTATTCGATTTTCGGATTCTACGTACCTTGAAACGCACACAATCGAATTTGGAGGGGGTGTTGAAAAAAAATTTCCTTGGTTGATTCCAAAGGTTCATTATTGAAAATAATGAACCAAAAGGGTGTTGACTGAAGAAATACAGGACTAATCTCCGTTCAAATTCAATTTTCGTACGTATGTGATTTCTTAGCAGCCGAGAATCAAATTTCATAGTGAAGGCACCACAACTCTCGGATAGCGTAGTTAATGCTACATTAAATAGTATTATGTGGAAAGCCGCGTTCTATGCAGACTGGTGATCTGTACAGTAACTAATAAACCGTTTTGTTTTGGACCTAGACCACTGAAAGAAATTCAAATCTACTCCATCTAAATTTTATCTCGAATCTAGTATAATCTAGAGTGAAGTTGAAGTTGGAATCTAGTCCAACCACATCTCATCTGGAATTGAGTATAATCTGAGGGAAGTTAGACCCTAGTCTAATGAAAGAAGTTGGAATCTAGTCCAACTAGATCTCTTATGGGATTTATGCATTCTTGTACAATAATCGGAGTTCATCTTGGCTGAATGTGGGTAAATTGCTACCTTATACAAGGAAAATGACGAATGAACACAATAATTGCTCTAATTTCCTAACTGAGAGAAAGCTGAGGTAGGAAAATAGGCCTAAAATTATCTGGTACTCGGAGAGTACAAACTTTCTCACCAAGGAGGAAACTGTTCCAAGAATGTCTACCTGGATTTCACCAGTTTCCCCATCTTGAGAGTAAACTGGCTTCACAAACATGGTGGGAAGAATAAATTATAACAAATCTTGAAAACTAAGGACGCTCTCAGATCATCCGTTCATCACAAACAACAATTTTTATTACACCCCTCACAAATTGAAAAGGATTGAAAAAATATAAACAATTCAAAAAAATATTACTCCTGGTTTGACTCACCGACATCACACCCCTCTGGAACAAAAGTTGTTCCATAACGTACTTTCCAAAAATTTCAGCTCCACTTACCTGAAACAATAAATAATAAATTAATATTACTTAGGATTTAAATAATTCTTTGTATATTTTACTAAGCTCAAAATGGAAATTTTTATCAAATGACTAAGAACGCAAAATTATAGATACTAGAATGATTTGTGAAAGTAGTTAAAAAACGTCTGCCAAGTTGGGTGGGCAGTATAGCTTCCTCACTCATTGTAACATGGACGTATAGAATCAGTTAGCGAAAAAATTATGATTCTTCATTTAGCGGTCCACCGTCTAGGACCTAACCCACACAATCCCTGAAAATTTCATCGAAATTGGTTGAATAGTTGCGGAGTTTTGGTTGTAACAATAAATTTAAAGTTCGCGAATGCGCAGCGGCTATTGCTTGACCAATTTGATTGAAACTTATAGGGTGTCTCTTAGAAGTTAGTCCCTAACTAACCTCCAAATTTGAGCAAAATCGGTTCATTAGAAACCGAGAAACCGAGGTTCCAGGAAATTCACGTTTGCGCATGCGCACTCGCTCCTATTGGTCCGAAGATGCTGAAATTGATAGGGGACCGTCTAGGACCTAATCCGCACAATCCCTGAGAATTTCATCAAAATCGGACCACTGGTTAGTATAGTTTTGCCCGGGACAAGGATTGACCACAGACAGACCGACAGACAGACAGACACGGAACCAAAATTGTTCGGGAAGCTCTAAAACGCAAAAAGCAAGTGGAAATTTTGATTTTGGAGGACATTTTTTTTTTCACTTCTTCCACGAATACAAAGCTTCCCTACCTTCGGTAGTGAGGAAGCAATATTTCAAGAGTTTGGTAGTACTGCAAATATGTAGATCGACCCAACAGAGCACACTAGGTCAACTGATAGGGATTGTGGTCAACTGGAATTCAACTCGTTCTTTTCCGAGCTTTCGGTAAATTTGACGGTGAATCTGAGATGAATCGGTGGATTTGTTCTTCTTCTTCCATGGCACTACAACCCGCGAGGGATAAGGGCCTCCTGAAGTGACGTCCGCGAGTCATCCCTATTATTTGCTGCTGCTCTCCAGTTCCGAATTCCCAGGATGGATCGCGCATCTCCCGCCACACCGTCAGCCCAGCGCAACTTTGGACGACCCCGTCTACTTTTGTTATGTATGGTTCCGTCCAGAAGCTTCCGAGGGATCTCTTCTGGACTCATTCTGGCTACGAGCCCGGCCCAACGGAGTCTTCCGACCTTCATGAATCTGACGACATCCCTATCACCATACAGGCTCATAACTTCGGCGTTTGTTCGTCGTCTCCAGGTGAGCTCCTCTGGGTCAAACACGGACCCCAGAGTCCTACGGAGAACCTTCCTCTCAAACCAGCGCAGTTCTTCCTCAACTACTTTTGTCAGCGTCCAGATTTCAGAGCCGTAGAATTGGTGAATTTGAGGACGTTTTACTCAGCGAGCATACACGATACATGTATGATACGTCAATATGAAATGAGATGGTGGAAACTTCACCATAATTATTGAAGACCAAATTTTTATGGTATTAAACGAAGAAATGAGTTGAATTAAACACCAACAAATTTTGAAGGGGGGAGGGGGATTAAAAATGTTTTATTTCTTGGTAGATTCCAAAGGTTCATTATTGAAAATAATAAACCAAAAACGAAACCCTTTACGAGATGTTGATTCATTTTAAGGAATCTTAGCTAGAGTATGAAGAAAATAGCTATGTGAAATCGGTACTTTTTTTTCTATCTACCTACTCTAAATGTGATACAAATATATTAAGTTTTGGGGTTGAACACTTTTTTTTTTAAATATCCTAGCCTACAGGCCCTATTTAAAGCATAAATCCACTGTAGAAGCAAATGTACACTTCGGAAACAATAGGAATTGTTTTTGTCCACTTTGCCCACATATTGGATTTTTGTAATTAGGTATTATTTTACAAATATTTAAAGTGAAGTATTTAGAGATTTTAGGTGCGGAATCGAAAGAGGAAGAGACGGAGAATGTAAAAAATTAAGGTTTATCGTTCTCAAACAAAATCCGTAATATCTATTGAGAATCCAGTACAAAAATTTCCTTGAAGTGTACACTAATGGTGCTTTTACGGCAGTATTTTTATGCTCACAAGTTTCAGATAAGTCAGATCTTCCTTACAACCTTGTTATGTTTGCGTGTCGGCGAGTAAAGAAGACGACCTTTTCGCTGCGGCTGCTGAGTTTTCTTTAGTGCCCACTCAACGGAGAGATGGTCTCTAGCCCTAGACTTTATGCACTGTCGCCCCGGCGTCTTTCGACCTACAGCTGGGTGGAGTGCATGGAGATTGGCCTGTACTCTCCGGCGTCGGTTGATCAACAGGACATTTACCTAATGAACCTAGTTGATGCAAGGAGAGCTTCAAGGTAGATTGGCATTAGAGGTCGGCGGTGGTGAGACCAAACCGGGGTCTCTGCAGTTACTCTAGCTTGAAGTGAAGGAGGCGAGGTTGATATAAAGAATAAGTCGATCGAGTGGAGTTGACTGCATGATGGAGCATACTTGAATGAGTCTTTTGTACTCTATGTATTTCGTAGAGGGGATGGTGAGGAGGAAGGGTGACGTCATTTTAACGTGTTTCCGTTCATACCTCACCTATCCCATAAGGGGTGACTCGCTCAGGTAGCTCCGTACATCTTCGTTTTATTGGAGAACTAATTATTGTACAATGTGGGTCATAACAACCTTGTTTAATATTTCTTTCGTGAAGTTATCGTAAATGGACCAAATACGTCACAAAGAATAGTTCCTAATCACATCTACTAGATGAGGTTCACAAACTCTCAGCAGTTCTAGCCAATTTGAGATCTATATCATTAATAGTAAACTCGTGTCATAAGAAATAGTTCTGAGCGAGGAAGAAAGCAAAATTGTCATGAGTCAAAACAAACTATTCAACTGTTTTATTGATAAGACTGAAGCTATGCGTCGTATTCGACTCAAAAACTTTAAAAATGATAAATCTTCGATAATTAGACGAGGAAATACTGTCTGAGACGCGTTTGGAGCCTGACTGCTGCCGCAATCCCTTCCTCCACTTGACGGCGAAGTTCTGATGGATAGACCGCTTCTGGCGCTGACGTGAAGGAATGACGTCGTGCACTAGATCAGCCCTGCAGCCCTTCCTACCACCTAGTTAGCCCTGCAGCTACGGCCTACAGCCCTATTAAGGGCCTCCTCTCCCCCTTCCATTCGCCATCCGATATGTATGTTATTAATCATAACGCCGCCGTATAATGTTGCCGCGAGAGGTCGCGCCGTTCTGAAGAGCAGAGTCACTCTTCTCATGATGTAGGAGGAAGTTCGCAACTCGATGCCCTTTGCGATTACCTTTAGTTACGGTAACTCGTAGATTTGTTGTATTTCAACAAACTTTATTATTATTCTTCAACATTACAATTTGATCAACAGTAGGCGCTGTAACCTAATTAACCCAATATGTTCACCCGCTAAGAGGAAACTCCTTATGAGAACTGCAGAGGCATTTTTGTTGTATGGAGCAGAAGTGTGGGCAGACTCCCTTAGGTACCAGAAGTACAGGGCACGTATGAAAGCCGAGCACAGGGGTGGAGCTCTGAGAATCTGTAGCGCATTCAGAACTGTCTCAGGTCCAACATCACAACAGGAATCATTCCAATATAACTCCAGGCATGGAACGTTAAAGGATTCGAATGAGGAAGGCAGAGGGAATATCCATAGTAAAGAGATAAGAGCGGGAGGAGACCATCCGGAGGTGGCAAGCAGACCATGTTTGCAAAAACCGTGGAAGGTGGACGGCCCTCATAATTGAAGATCTGGGGGCTTGGCTCGAGAAGGAACACGGTGATGTGAACTATTACTGATTAGTGACTCAATTCCTTTCAGGGCATGGATACTTCCGCTCTTTCTTAGTAAAGGTTAGGAAATACACCGACCCAGAATGGAGAGACTGTGGGATAGAAGAGGAGGAAGTCTGCTACACCTTCTTCACATGCGTACGAGTACAATGAGAGGAAATGAGGAGGAGTGCGGAAGAGGTCATCGGAACATTGCGTCCACACACAATCATACATGAGATGATTAGGAACAAATCGAGTTGAGACGCAATGGCGGTATTTGTCATAGCGGTCCTCAAAGAAAGAAAGCTGGATGGAAAATGGGAGGAAGAAGAAGAGGACTAGAATTGGTGGAGAGATCGGATATCGGACTGGAGAGCAGAGGTCGGAGCAGCCTTTTGCCACGAAAAAAAGGGCTCACCCTGAAGTAATACTGTACAAGTGGTTCCGGGGTGAGCCCTAAGCAGAGGGAGTGAGGTAGGGAGGTTGGTATGCCCAACACGGTGAGTCAAACTCTGTTGGGGTGAAACTTCCCTTTCGCTCTTAAAGAGTTTCCCCCACTCCCGGAGAACAAAAAACCCATTATGTCACGCGTAATTATTCATGTTCGAATTTACATATCTCGGTATAAATCTCAATATATTGGAAGAAATGCTTTCCTTAAATCTGGCTAATAATAAGTTACTGTTTTTATAATCCATTTTGGTTTATTATTTTCAATAATGAACCTTTGGAATCGACCAAGAAAAAAAAATTTTAACACCCCCACAAAATTTGATCGTTTACGTTTCAAGGTACGTAGAATCCAAAAATCGAATAAAAATTTGGCCGTCCGTCCGCCGTCCGCCGTACGCCGTCCGCCGTACGCGGCACTTTTGCCACTTAGCATTGACCGATTTTGATGATATTTGGTATGTAGGCTCCATTTGGGGTCTAGTTGTGCCCCGAAGCTTTTGGTTGATGTAAGTCACTCCTAAGGGTTCCAAAATCAATTTTGAAATTTTGAAAACGACCTAACTCAAAAAATTTCGATATAAAGGTATTGTTTTTCCTTCAATTTTGGATTCTATAGAATTTTTAGAATTTTTTGAGACCACCCGGAGCTCTGTAGGACAAACCGTTCGCCTCCTACAAAAATTTAAGGGTTTATATTGAAATATATATAAGTTAAATAACTGCTTTACGGAAATGAGTTTTTAAAAAAAAACTTTATTTTCCACAACAGTTAAATTATAAGTCACAGGAATCTTTAAGACAAACAACTACACTTCATGAAGGGCGACTCAAGACTGCCCGTACAATCTGTTCCCTCCGCGGGGCTCGCAGAGCCCTAAGCGGGGTTTTTCCTGGGGTCTGCAAAATATTACGGAGCATTCAGCACAAATTACATATTTAACTCCTCCACCCCTAGAATTTGGCATCTCCTGGAAGGTTGATGTCAATACAAGTCCGGGGTTCTACCTGAGGTGAATTACTAAAATTTAATGATTTGGATTTTCTAAGATATTTTAAAGTAAAATAACATACTGATACTATCATGATAAAGTATAATACAATTGTCCAACAACTTGGTACTACTATGTGAGATGAATCGAATGACCTAAACGGTCGTATGGGGTTCAATTTTATATTTTTAAAATTAGCATCTTTCAAATTTAGTGACACGTCAGGCGGATAATTATTTTCCATGTCAATTTCAATATTGTGAATAATTTTCGGTTGACCCTCCGACTGGCTGGAAGAAGTTAATTGTTCATTTCTAAAATATACAGTATGTTTTTCATTTCTGATGAGATATATTCCTTTTAGCGACTTGATTTCTGTTTCTTTTTCTTCCCTAATTTCTATAGGTTCTTCTGTTACAAAAGTGCCAAGATATTGATTGATTTCCGGAATAAATTCAATTTCGTTGTCGATAGTTTCTAGTTTAACATATCGACATTGTTTAGGAGCTCGGCCCTGAAGAATTTCTTTTTCGCAGGTACCATTATAAGTTGAGAGAATTTCAGTCGGGCACAAGTAGGTACTACCCGATATGCAAGAACCTTTAAGAGGTTTAATTGTAGAATTGTCTTTGGCTTTTAACAAGTACTGAGAATCTGGCCACATGGATATTAGACCGTTACTGGTTTCTGAAGGAATTGGCCTCAAATAAAATAAATCGAACTCTTTCGAGTTTGTCAATGGTAACGTTAAGAAGTAAACAATTTCTTCAGGTCGAACTTTACAATTAACCTTAATCAGGGATTCTAATTCTAACATATTTTCATAATTGATCTCTAAAGGTAGTTTCCCTTGGTAATAATTTTCTATTTTCTTAAGTTCGTCATACAATTGTTTGGTAGTAAGAATACTGGGATGAAGGGATCCCATTTTGCAAAAGGTCAAGGAGTTCTCTATGTCTTGGACTACATTTAATATCAGGTTGAAAACTAGTTGTAGATGATTCACTAATTCTCTGGCCGTTCCAATTTCGATTTTTAAACTATTGGTTTTAATTAAGCTGTTTATTTCTACCACTTTATTTTGTATTTCTTTGTTGTTGAATTGGATGGTGCTAATTGTTTCATTAAATTCTTCTATTAGTTCACTGTTGATGGAGAATTGAGCGTCTAGTTGATCTTGAAAGTTTAAATTATTGTTTCTAATTTGTTCTATAAATTTGTCATATTTTTCTGCGTCTGTTGAGTCTAAATTTCCCGTTATAGCTTTTACTACGCTACCTAGCCCATCGATTAATCCCCTCTTCATTCTACTGTCTACATGTTTTATGCTATCTATTTTTTCTTGAATAATATCTACAGTATAATCTACAACCCTTGAATATTCATCTAATTCCCTAGATATTCTTTCATCTACTCTAAGTTTCTTAAATAATTCTACATTTTTAAACTTCAGTTTGTCGAATTCTCGTATAAGTCCGTTGATCTTATAGTAGTGTATCAACGTGTGGTCAGTTGTAGTTATTTTTGCCGTACCTAACCGGATAGGTAAGACACCGGGATTACCGCTTATGTCTTTTATTTCGGCGCATCGTCCTGTCGTAAGCCCGAGGGCCCTGGAACAGCGTCAGTAGGTGGGTTAGTTTGGGAAGTAGTTTCTGTAATTTTCTTTTGTTTCCTAGGTCTCTTAATATTGGAGAGATGAACCTTGCTTCTCGTATTGTAATGACGAGGCTGAATCTCTGCCGTGTTTCTATCGACATTTACTCTAACTACTTTCTCTTTCGCATATTTATTTTTAGTCTTTGCCTGTAATTGTTTATTTTTTATATAAACTTCGGCCGGTATTTCTGGTGGGTCTTCTCTAGATAGGTTTCTACTGGTTATCACTTTTTCTTTTTGTTTTAGATTTTTCTCATTAATGGTAGAGTATAACAATTTGGTCTTTTCTTTATGTCTCTGTACAAAGTTAGAAGTAAGTTTTTGTTCTATATCCATATCTATAGTCGCTTCGTTGTCTATATGACCATTAATAACTTCGAATAGCGTCAATTTTGTTACCGAGTGTATGCTATTGTTGTAGGCTATAAGAGCATAGTTTACTTTGTTTGTGGTCGAGTCATTTTTGAACTCGTCTTGATTGTTCAATAATCGGATATGCTCTATCAGTGTGGAGTGGAACCTCTCGATAGGTCCATTTGAGTCGGGATGTTGGGAACTTATAAAATGAATTTTGATTTTGTGTAACATCAGTAATTCTTTTACTAAGGAGCTATTTAGATCTGCTCCATTGTCCGAAATGATTTGTTGAGGTAGTCCATGATGAGCAAAATATTTGAGGAGATTAGTAACTACCTCTATACTTTCCGAAGTTTGAACCGGATAGGCCTGAGCGTATCTTGAGAAAGTGTCGATTATCGTCAGGAATTTTGTCTTTTCTAGAGTGAATTTATCAATGTGAATTATTTCGAACGGCCTGGTCGCTGTCGGGGTAACATTATATTTTATTTTTAATGGATTTCTATCATATTTGCAAATTTGGCAGATTTCGCATTGATTAATGAATTCTTGGACCGTCTTTTTCATATTGGGCCAAAAGTAAAGTCTTTTAAGTTTTTGGTAAGTTTCTTCTATCCCTCTGTGGTTTTGTTTACCTACATGATAGGAGGCTATTACTTCCTGTACTTCTTCGTCGCAAAGTACGTCGACTAGCTTTCCACTACATTTTGTGAATTTTACTTCTGAGGTTTTAAAATATTTAACCATTATTTTTAAGAATTTTTCATAAATGTCGTTTTCAAAGTATATTCCGTAGTTGACATTTGGTATAATGTACTCTTTGACAAAGTTTACTATTTCTTTTTCTAATTTGTTTTCTGATAATTCTAGCAATATTCTGGTTTTCTGATTAAAGAGTTTCTTTATTTTTGGTTTTGTAGGATTAAATTTTACAAGCGATACAATTACTTGATTATTAAAATAATTTACGGGGTTGTCACTAATAGGGATTTCTATGGAGGTATTACTTTCTTGATTGGTATGAACAGTTTGGTGATCACTCTCGTCGTCAATGTTAGCAGTTACAGATTGTCTGTCCGTTTCTATGGCTTCAGTTGGGGGTGTTCCTTCGGGAAATAGTTCTCTTATGGTTTGGTCTGTCTGTCCGTCTTGTAGTATACTCTCAGTTCTATTAATTTTATCTATTAAATCTTCAATAATTTTATCGGCTTCTTCTATTTCCGTGACATTAAGTTGGATCCTTGATAGGGCATCTGCATTTGCGTTGCTAGTTCCTTTTTTGTAACAGATTTCGTAATTATATTCTTCTAGTTTTAATCTCCACCTAAATAATTTTGAGTTGGGTTCTTTTATTGAAAATAACCATTGAAGTGGTTTGTGATCTGAAAATATTTTAAATTTTCTGCCGTACAAATACGGTCTAAAATATTTAACAGCCCAAACGATTGCTAACAGTTCTTTTTCTATCGTGGAGAGTCTAGTTTCCGTTTCGTTCAGAGTCCTACTAGCATAAGCTACAGCTAGATCGCCTCCTTTGTGGGTTTGTGAGAGCACTGCTCCTATTGCTACGTTACTAGCGTCCGTGGTCAAATGAAATGGTTTTTCGAAATCTGGGTATTGTAATATTGGTTCGTTTACTAACAATTGTTTTGAAATTTCAAAAGCGTTGGCGTAGTCTGGGTCTGTTGTGTTAATTGTCGCTCCCTTTTTCAATCTCTTCGTTAGTGGTTTTGTTATGTCTGCAAAATTTTTTATGAACCTCCTGTAGTATCCCAACAACCCTAGAAAACCTTTAATTTCTTTAGTGTTTTTGGGTATGGGATAGTTAATTATGGCTCTTATTTTCTCAGGATTAGGTTTGACTCCTTCTGGGGTTATTATGTGCCCGAGGAACCCTACCTCCTTTCTTAGAAATTCCGTTTTGTCGAGTTGAATTTTCATGTTGGCCTGTCTTAATCGTTCAAAAATTTCTCTGAGTCGTCCTAAGTGTTCTTGTAGACTAGTGCTAAAACATATGATGTCATCCATGTACACTAGGCAAGTTTCGTTCTGGATTCCTCTCAGTATGGAATCCATGACTCTTTGGAAAGTTGGTGGGCTTCCTGAGAGTCCAAAAGGCATTCTTCGAAACTGCCAATGGCCCTGTTCTGTCGAAAACGCGGTCTTTTCCACACTTTCTGGGCTCATTTCTACTTGGTGGAACCCTGACGCTAAATCTATAGTTGTGAAGTAGTGGCATTTCCCTAACTTGTCTAGTAGGTCCGTAATGTTAGGGAGAGGATATTTGTCTGGTATCGTTTTCTCGTTTAATTTCCTGTAGTCGATGCAGATTCGGTATTTCTGTTTCCCCGATGCATCTGTTTTTTTCGGTATTACTACAATGGGGGAATTCCACGGAGAGTTCGATGGTTCAATGATTTTTTGTTTTAGCATGTCATTAATTTGTCTCTGTACCTCTTGTTTGTATATCTGTGGGTATCTGTAAGGTTTCGTGTAAATCGGAGTCTCGTCTGTTGTTCTGATTTGATGCTTTACTTGGTTTGTGAAAGTTAACGTGGTTTCTTCCGAATGAAAAATATCCGAATAGGATCTGACCAATTTTAGGATTTCCTTCTTTTCTTCTTGGTTTAAATGGTCTAACCTTAATTTTGATGGGTTGAAGTCAAATTTTCCATAGGTGTGCATGTTTAGGTTACTGTCGGGAATTTTAGGAACGGCCTCTACTTTGATCGGTTTCAATTGTTTAAATATTACTTCTTCTTCTGTTGGGTTCAACACAACACCTAGTGCTTCATTATTTTTTATTGTTACTACGCATTGGGGTATCTCTAATTTTCTCAATTTTCTGTATGGTATCACTCCTTCTCCATCTCTTATGTTTTCTATTTTAAACATGACTTTTTGTATTGAACGAGCTTCAATTTTGTAAGTTGCAATTTTATTCAGTTGGTGGAAAAGGACAGGCAGTTGCTTCTGGGGAGTACATAACAATGTTTTGAAAACATGTCATGTTTTTCGTCAAGTCAATTTTTGCTCCAATTTGTTTTAATCCATCTAGCCCTAACAGTAAGTCAAATTTATCGTGAAACTGGAATATATAAAATTTTAAATTTAGATTTCTTTTTCCAAATAACTCTCCACATGGTACCTTGGTGCTTTGTTTACCATGGGTCGTTCCATGGGCTGTAGTTACTAGGAAAGGGTCCTCTATTATTTTCTTCTGGAAATGTTTATTTGCAATTCTTGGATTTATGAAAGATTTGGTACTAGCCGTGTCGATAAGTATTTTTAGATCTAAATTGGGCATGATTACAAAAGGCAGTTCATTTTTTATACTCAAATTCATGAGGAGGAATTTTGGTATTCCTCCTGGCCAACTTCCAAAAAAGGTTCTTCTTCTAATATCTGTTCTTCTTCTTCTGACGAACGACTTTCACTTTCGTACTCTACATGTCCCTCTATATTCCGCTGATGGAATTGAGGTGTATGAGTTTTGATGGTTTGTACTCCACTCATCGGAGTAGGATATTGGGATCTGTTTTGCTGAGGAATTTGCGGGTATCTGGGAGATTGTTGTTGGTATTGTGGTGGAGATGAAAGAGGACGTTGAGTCGAGGGTTCTTGATTATCTTTCCCGTAACGCTGATTCTGGAAATATGAGGAAGTCGAGGGTCGCGAGGGTCCCGCTTGCGCGTGCCGAGGCGACTGATAAGACGGACCTTGAAGAGGTCGCGAACTCGTGAAGGATTTATTATTGTCCGTTTTTAAATACGGCTTGGCAATTCCAAATTGAAAGTCATTCGTCAGTAAATTATGAGCCGCATCCAAATCTGGAGGTCTCCTGGCCTGCAATAGCCCACCTAACGGTTCTTTCAATCCTCTGAGGAACACCCTTAAAGCTAATCCTTTGAAAAATTGACCTTGTTGGTCAACGTTAGGAACTGCGTTGTTCTTTAAGTACATAATGGATAAATTGAGAAATTTCCTAACTTTTTCTAAAAATACGAACGGGGTTTCTCCTCCCTGTTTTAACTCGGACATTTCTATCGTTAAAGTGTATAGATCTCGTTTGTCGGAGTATCCGGATGTCAATGCATCTCTTACACTCTCCCAATTTGAGCAGTTTGCACTGATGATTAACTCAGCCGCTCTACCTTTAATTTTCGCTAAGATGGACCTCATCAGATATTTGTTTTGAAAATTTGTAGGGGCTGCCCTATCATAAAATTGGAGCACTAGCTCCTCGCATACTTCTAAAAAGTTAGTAAGAAGTTCCGGTTCTCCATGGAACTCCGGAATCATATCCAGATAAGCTTTCTTTAACTCCGGTACTACCATTATTGCTCCTGTTTCTGTTACAACAATATTAGGAAATTCAATATTATTGTTAAATATTAAAGGCGGACTCACAAAGCTGTGAAGATCGTCAGCATCGAGGGGTTTTCGGGTAGGTTTCCGAAACGCCGGTAGCTCGGATGCGTACTTCTGGTGAGCTTGGTCAACCTCTTCTTCCTGGTCCGTGGTGGAGAAGGATCCTCTTCGGTTTGGTGGCTATCGCAGCTGCGATCGCGGTGTCCAAAAGGAAGGGTAGAGAGCGCCGAGGTGGTTCTATTGAGAACGGTGTCCTCTTTGGTCCCGAAGTGTCACTTGTTCGAAGTAGGTGGATCTCGCCAAATTTCTCGGCCGAGTTCGGTCTCCTTCTTCAAATAGTCCAAAGTGATATCGGTGGTCTGCGATAGACGGTGTCCGAATATCAGATCGGGTTTTCAGTCTCGAAGATCTCCTGCGATTTTGTAGGTCTCCGCGGCGAAGAGTTGAAACTCACAGCTGAGATTTATAATTTCTTAAATTCAGCCTCCTGCGGTCCTACCGACTGCGCCAGTTAAATAACTGCTTTACGGAAATGAGTTTTTAAAAAAAAACTTTATTTTCCACAACAGTTAAATTATAAGTCACAGGAATCTTTAAGACAAACAACTACACTTCATGAAGGGCGACTCAAGACTGCCCGTACAATCTGTTCCCTCCGCGGGGCTCGCAGAGCCCTAAGCGGGGTTTTTCCTGGGGTCTGCAAAATATTACGGAGCATTCAGCACAAATTACATATTTAACTTATATATATAAATCAAAACTCGAGTGTGAATCGCAAAAGAGGCCTAATCTCCGTTCAAATTAGAGCTGACCGAAATTCGATCGATGGTTGGTAATTTTGACTTTTTTTTTTTTTAGATTTTTTTTTTGATTTTTTTTTTTTTTTTTATATTGGATGGTTGGTGATTTTGTAGACGAGTGATCTATATAGAAAAATAATAAACCATTGTGTAATAATTTGCAGCGTTTTTTCTAAGGCCACATACGGCACCACTAAGCGTTCCGGGATCCAGTGTTTTTGTAAACACAATACAGAGAAAGACATTATTAAACTGGAACATTTTTATTTAATCTAAATCACAATTCAGATCTTCGAAAAATTAAAGAAAATTTCTTTAAGTTGAAAAAAAAAATTTCTTTTAGTTGATTTAATCAACTCTCACACTACTGAATAGGTACATAATATGTACCTATTCAGAGATAATATCTTAATAAAGAGATAATATCTTAATTCAGAGATTATTATCTCTAATAATCAGAGATAATATTATTATCTCTGACTTGGAAAAATTCCAAAAGCATCCATTAGCATTTTGGTTTATTATTTTCAATAATGAACCTTTGGAATCGACCAAGAAAAAAAATTTTTCACACCCCCTCAAAATTTGATAGTTAACGTTTCAAGGTACGTAGAATCGAAAAATCGAATAAAAATTTGGCCGTCCGTCAGCCGTCCGCGGCACTTTCCCCACTTAGCATTGACCGATTTTCATGAAATTTGGTATATGGGCTGCATTTGGGGTCTAGTTGTGCCCCGAAGATTTTGGTTGATGTAGGTCACTTCTAAGGTTTCCAAAATGAATTTTGATATATCGAAAACGCCCTAACTCAAAAAATTTCGATATGAAGGTATTGTTTTTCCTTCAATTTAGGATTTTATAGAATTTTCAGAATTTTTTGAGGCCACGCGGAGCTCTGTAGGACAAACCGTTCGCTCCCTACGAGGATTTAAGGGTTGGACGTACGATAAATCAAAAACACCAGTGTGAATCGCAAAAAAGACCTAATCTCCGTTCAAATTTTAGCTGACTGAAATGCGTTCGATGTTTTTCTTCATGTTGGATGGTTGGTGGCTTTACAGACGAGTGATCAATATAGAAAAATAATAAACCATTGTGTAATAATTTGCAGCGTTTTAGTTTTCGTATAATGTCGTTATTCCGTAGGTTAGAGGGTGAGTCCAATCTTAAGTCCTCATCAGGAGCGAACGGTTTGGTGGCCTCATTCGATTCCAAAGATTGAATTCTATTTCAAATCGGTTGAAAACAATACCTTTACATGAAAAGTAGCGCGTTAAACTAGGGCGTTTAAAAAAATAAGGGTTCTATTTTGAAAAATACAACCCCTATTTTCAATTCCTTCCGAAATGACTGACATCAACCAAAAGTTTCGGGGCACAACAAGACCTCAAATGGAGCCCGTACACCAAATTTCATCAAAATAGCTGCATGGTAACCATCAAAAATGCACCGTACAGCGGACGGACTGAAATTTTTACTCGATTTTTGGTGTCTACGTACCTTGAAATGTAAGAAATAAAATTTTGATAACAGGTGAAAAATATTTCTTGCTCGATTTTGAAGATTTATTATTGAAAATCCTGAATCAAAATGGAAATGCAGTCGGATCGAGAACTAATAGGTAGACAACACGTTCCGAACGAAGTTGTGGAATTCTCCATAAATTCCTGGACTCGTCCGCCAAATCCGGACAAAGTTGATTTTGGAGCGAATCTCGTTGAAAACGAGAGATTCACTCTCCAGAGCTGCAGCCGCAGTGTGAGAAGTTAACAGGTGGAGGCAAAGCTTGCTGATTCACAGACCTCCCTTCGTTGTTCCCCCCTCTTTCGTTGTTCCCCATATCGATGTTCCCATGTAACCCTCCCCTCTAAAACCGGGAGAAGAGATTCAACTCCAAGGGGGGGAAAGCTTCGGTACTCCCCGATTTACCTGATAATCCCCTTGTACTATACAAGCGCACGAAATCCCCTCTGAACTCTCCCACGAACGAAGCGCAAGTTCGGGGTAGGAGAAGTACAAGGGAGAACCTCGTTGGTGAATACGATTCTTGTTTATTGTGGGTTTTGTTTTATTTACTAATCGTGTTAACGATTTCGAGGGCGTACTTTCCATCCGTCAATCAACTTTTTCGTTTTCACACGAAACGAATTTTTCGAGACTTGCAAATGAATATACGGGGAGTTGAGCGGAGCTTCGTGTCTCAACACGCTTCATAACAATATGTACGGATTCAAACGATATAAAAAACATGACTTCTACGCTCTGGTCTCATTACCTTCGAAAAATTGAATAAAAACTTCAAAAATTAAGAGTTTACCTACAAGAAAATCCCATTCATCCAGCATGAGTGAATGAGCGATTTTTTTTCAATGAATTCAAACCTCCAAAAATTCTCTTTGTCACCCCGATTTCATGGAGTACCCACACGTATGGCAGTTTTTCTTCGATTTTCAGTATACCATACCCAAGAACTAGTAGAGTACCCTCTCGGCGATTCCATTTTGGGCACTACAAATATACGCAGGTTTTGAGTACCTACAATAGAACAATTTTTTATACATTCATGATTCTTTGAAATTGTGCTAATACAGGGTGTTACATTTTGTTCGGGCTTCACCGAAGAGCCTTCATCTACCTTCATCGTCATTGCTAAGCAGCATCTCCGCCGCATCTCTAACCCCATGGCGCCCTTTATTTGTCGCTCTCAGCTGATGACTAGGATTCGTCTCTACTTCTGACACAGTTTTTCTTACCTTTTGTTCGGAATGTCCGATACTTCAAAAGTATCGATACATCTAAAAAGTATAAAAAAGTATCGATTTTGAAGTATCGATACTTTTTCATGCTTTCACAAAAATGGGTGAAAATGTCGTTTTATGTTTCTCTCTATCAGTGTGACATCTCTCAATCGCGAATAAATAAAAAAATATAAAATGAACAAAACAAAAATCACTAACTTTTCTATTAAAACTTTTTTGTTTAGGCACTTTTTTGTATTGCACTTTTTTTTGGTGGTCCTTCCTGGATGATGGAAGACAGCAGGTTATCATAGTTGATGTGGTTGGTCTCCCAACAATCCACGTAGAGATAGAGGTATTGTCAAGTAGGTACCTTCATGTCGTAGATGTTGGAACAGATAAAATGTGAGAGATGAAAAAGTATCGATACTACGATATATACGAAGAAAAAAAGTATCGATTCTTTTTTCAAGAAGTATCGATACTTTGGAGACATCCCTACCTTTTGTTCTAGGGGTGTGTTGGTCCACATATTTGCGTCGAACGGTTCCAACGGTTACAGTGACAAATGTGTAACCGTTCCATATTACCGGTACAGTTCCATTACTGGTACTGCTTACTGAACAGGATCTTCCATAACTGGGTGACTAATTATTCTGATAGACTTGACTTACAGGGTTCAGGTTAACTGTGGAATGTTGGCGGACTATACGTTTGTTCAAATTGGAAGTTAATGATCAGTAGCTCACAAGACTTTTACAAATTAATGCAATAATAACACTTACACGACCAGAAAACTTGGAATCACAAAAAGAAGCCATAGTTATGAAAGAATGTTGTTTTAAATACGGAAATGAGGTAACAATAAACTCAGAATGATACACACTATTTATTTAGGTTAAATCAAAGGTCGAATAACTATTTTTTGGTTTAATCGGAGGTCGAACCTCATAATTGTTGTTGTTGCAGGTTTTCACTGATTTTTCCGTGGAAGACCACGAAAATTCCATTTTCTCACTGTTGAGAATTCGATGGATCCATTTCATTTCAACTTTGAGAATCCATGATAGTCCCTTCCAAATGGAGTTCAAGTTCCATCTTTATTCAGATATTCCATAAAGTTGAGTTGTGAATTTCGTTTGTAAAAGCTCAGTCGTTTGTTTCTTGTCCCAATTTTCATTCGAGTCTAGTCAGTTCATATAGTTCTGTAAGTTTTAATGAATAAAACACACTATTTCGGATTTTTCCTTCTCCTCCCGAGATTTATTCCCCTCAAAAATCCTTCCCTTCCCGGTACATGGAACCGAAATTCAACTTCCATGCTAACCGATCCAGGAGATCCCTTCCCAGTCCAGAGCCATTCCATCTTCTCAGTCCATGGAACTGGATCGGTAAGGCCGCTTCCCGGTACATGGAACCGAAATTCAACTTCCATGCTAACTGGTCCAAGAGATCCCTTCCCAGTCCAGAGCCATTCCATGATACGATATCTTCTTGGTCCATGGAACTGGATCGTTAAGGACGCTTCCCGGTACATGAAACCGAAAAACAACTTCCATGCTAACCAGTCCAAGAGTTCCCTTCCCAGTCCAGAGCCATTCCATGATACTTGTCTCCAGTACTCTGTGCTAAGAACTAACCATCAATATCTTCTCGTCTCCCCAAAGAAAAGTATTAGCTTCGTCCAGTTTGTCTCATTCAGAATACTAACAGCTCTTCACCTCTCAGCAACACGCTTCCGAAACTTATCAAAAATTGGAGTTCAGGTTTGAGGGAAGGATTATAACGACCCTGGTACACCACCAGCTGAACTGGGAAGTCGACTAAGGAAGTTCGATAATTTTCGTTCAAAAATTTGTTTAATTTATCTAAAAAATGATTTTGTTAGGAAAAAGTGCATTTTTTTCTCAAAAAGATACATTTTCACACACTGTTGAAAATTGTAATACAAGAAAATCTGCTCTAGGAAGTTGTCTCTCGATGTGGTGATAAATTGAAAGAACATTATGATGTTCTCCTAAACGGTTTCCCTTAGCTCTGCATCAATTTCCATGAATTAAGTCGTCCAGGTTTCTAAGCTTCCGCCCGCCTCCACTTCTGCCGTCCGCGTAATATGAATGAATGATTAATTTACGATCTTGTTGCATGAGTTGAGAACGGCTCAACATGTCGTTCCGCACCTTCGAAGTTCATGAGCTATCCATCAACGTTATGACGTGTATATGAGCCGAGTTGAGAAATAGAAGTCAACTGTAGGAGTCAACAGTGTCAAGGGAAACCTTTATAAAGTTCCCTTTAGTTGTCACTACAAATGTTTTTAAAAGTTCATTCTTCGGAATCGAAGTTTGAAATTCCCGCCCAGAATAATTCAAGTTATTTGTAAAAAAAAGTCCAGAATTAATGAGCGAATTTTCAAAGAAATCTTTCAGTTAAAGGTATGGTTAAGAAAAGGAACAATGGTGTTGCAGTTTCTTCAAGAAAGTTTTTTTTTTACACTATTCTTGGTTCTTTCGATTTTCAGAATACCGTACCAACATACTGAATAAACTGGGTATGCTTTGAAGATTTCAGGAGTCCATGTTCACGTTCTACTCGTTTCCACAAACTCATAGAGTACCAACACGGCTATTGTTGGTTTTTTTCGATTTTCAGTATACCATACTAACATACTGTATGCACTGGGTATGCTTTCAAGATGTTAGAAGTCCATATTCACGTTCTTCTCGTCTCCACAAACTCATAGAGTAGGTACCCACACGGCTATTATAGGTTGTTTTCGATTTTCAGCAGATATGCCATACCAACATACTGTATGCACTGGGTATGCTTTGAAGATGTTTGGAGTCCATATTCACGTTCTTCTCGTCTCCACAAACTCATAGAGTACCCACAAGGCTATTATTGGTTTTTTTTCGATTCTCAGTATGCTATACCAACATACTGTATGCACTGGGTATGCTTTGAAGATGTTTGGAGTCCATATTCACTTTCTTCTCGTCTCCACAAACTCATAGAGTACCCAAACTATATCATATATTATAATATAATATAGATCATATTATGATCTACATAGAAAAATAACAAACCTTTGTGTAATAATTTGCAGCGTTTTGGTTGTTGCCGTTGGTGCAGAGGCGATGTGCATCATGGAGAAAAATTAATTTTAGACGCCTCTGCTAAATAAAAATTATCTTTATTGGAATTTAATAAAGTAGCTCATAAAGAAAATTGTTATTTAGCAGAGGAGTCTCAAATTATTTTTTCTCCGCAAGGTAAGACTTGGACAGTTGTCCCAAATCTATACCATAATATTGTGATATTTATGTAATTGAGGATTGTCCTTATCTGTAGGCGGATACACATACAATTTACAATAAAATAGTTGGATTAAACGGTGATTATAACGTTGTTAGGTAGTTAGTTTCTCATCTGTTTAGTCTTTCTGCCTGACTCATCACATTAGGCTCCCAAAGGCAAGCACTGAGAATCGTAGATCAGAGGACGACCCTCAAATTTACCTTCTCCCGGCAAGTCCTCGAAAATCTCTGCCCTTAATTACCCCTTCAAAGTTCAAACCGAGTCCTTCTCGGGGACTCCACAGTCCTTCCGATGAAACCTTGAGGTCAGTTCCCGGTCCCCAATTAGCGAGAAAGGTTTTGCAATAATTGATATTGAGATGCCTGCACTCCTGGTCGAGCCCTTCTGCCCTCCCTGCTCTTTCAAGAGATGAAAGGGAATTGCAGCGGGACACTCCAGGACACCCCCAGCTCCGGTAACAAGGCCTGTTATTTCGATGAATAATTTGGAGAGAGTTGCGACTCCGAGGTGTCCCTCGGGAACGTCCTTTCGACCCTTTTGTCCCAACCCTTCCGTTTCCCTTCAGCCGCAGGACCTCTCTTGCCGCACACTTGTCCCTATTAATATTCCTGGAGTAGGTATTTTATAAAAGGATCACCTGGGACTTGGAATCCTGTAAGAGAGAACGATGGCTGACCGTGAAAACATGGTGTACTTGCATGAATAAATGAACAATCATTCTCAAACGTATTCATTAAAACTTAAATGATCTCGGGGTCGGCCATAAATAAAATATAAGCTACTTTTTTAGGTTGACTGTACACCCAATACCTGATTCATTACCGTTTATGTAGGGTGAACCGTATAGTAATGGGGCTCCTACAGTAATGGGACAGTCCAAGTTCAAATGGTGACAATAAGTTTTAAATTCATTGGTTACTAGCGAGATTTACACAGGAGGCGCCTCCACTAAATATTCGAACTTCTACGATCGCTGAGACGCCAAGACATCAGGAGATCGACGTCACCACGCTAATTTTCACCTAGACCTAGTCTAGGTATTGTTACAAAAGTATCGATGTTTTGTATCGATACTGTATCGTATTCGAGTATCGATATCCCAAGTATCGTTGGGCATGAGTATCGATATTTTAAAGTATCGAGTATAGATACTTTAGAGTCACAAACTACCAATATTATCCAATTTTCTCAAGAAAAATAATTTTTTCAACAACTTTCATCCAATTTTGACATTTTATGTCTTTACTATGGCACATAAATGAAAAATCGTCACGCGGGGAGCGTTACGCGGAAATTTCTGATGATTTTCACGTACAACCAATCGTTCCTAGGGAAAACTAACTTCCTCATTTTCCACCCACAAAAATCGTTCACCACTCATTGGAAAGCTCTCAATTTATTAAACACTAGCTGAAAAGCCTGCTAAAAGCAGGCAAAAAACGCTGTAAATTATTACACAATGGTTTATTATTTTTCTATATAGATCACTCGTCTACAAAATCACCAACCATCCAATATGAAGAAAAAAAGAAAAAAAAAAGAAAAAAAAAATCAAAATTACCAACCATCGATCGCATTTCGGTCAGCTCTAATTTGAACGGAGATTAGGCCTCTTTTGCGATTCACACTCGTGTTTTGATTTTTTGATTTATATATATATATATATATATATTTCAATATAAACCCTTAAATTTTCGTAGGGAGCGAACGGTTTGTCCTACAGAGCTCCGCGTGGTCTTAAAAAATTCTAAAAATTCTATAGAATTTTAAATTGAAGGAAAAACAATACCTTTATATCAAAATTTTTTGAGTTAGGGCGTTTTCAAAATTTCAAAATTGATTTTGGAACCCTTAGAAGTGACCTACATCAACCAAAATCTTCGGGGCACAACTAGACCCCAATTGGAGCCTACATACCAAATTTCATCAAAATCGGTCAATGCTAAGTGGCAAAAGTGCCGCGTACGGCGGACGGCGTACGGCGTACGGCGGACGGACGGCCAAATTTTTATTCGATTTTTGGATTCTACGTACCTTGAAACGTAAACCATCAAATTTTGAGGGGGTGTTAAAATTTTTTTTTTTCTTGGTCGATTCCAAAGGTTCATTATTGAAAATAATAAACCAAAATTGTAGATATGTAAAAAAAAAATTGATGTCGCGGCTTGGAATCGAACCCGGGATCCCCACGTTCGGGCGACATACGTACGTACGTACGCACGGTTGGCGTTTTATGGATATAGATAGATTATGGATATAGATAAGACATAAAATGTCTCTCGTGGTTGCGTACTTGTACGAAAGCTGTATCCACCGTTTGTGTTTCCCTGGTGTTTTTAATCTATGAATGAAAATACGTTTTACTATTAAGAGTCCAAACAGAGTGATTTTTTCCACTATATAGACGTTATTTGTGCAACCACAGTAATGACCCAAAAGCCTCTCTACCTTCTTCATTTTTTAGCCATTATAATGAATTTTTCGCGAGAATAGTATCGATATTCGATATTTAGAAATATCGGATCCAAAGTATCGACATTCAAAAATATCGGATAGCACAGTATCGATACTAAAATATCGAGTATCGGTACGAAAGTATCAATATTTTGAAATATCGAGTATCGGTACGAAAGTATCAATATTTTGAAATATCGAGTATCGGTACCCATCCCTACTAGACTACAAATTTACGAGTGAAAAGAAATTTTCTGTTTAGAAATCTGTGTTTGGTGTTGAGCCCCTACGCCCTTCAGTTTCCAACATTTTCACAAACTTAAGGTAAGAGACGTTCCTTACAGTTCTAGCTAGTTTTTGGTGTTTACTTTCAAACTTTCGCGTTATTTTGGTTTATTATTTTCAATACGAAATTTTTATTTTTTTAACAACCCCTTAAAATTTGATGGATTACGTTTCAAGGTACGTAGAATCCAAAAATTGGATAAAAATTTGGCCGTCCGTCCGCCGTACGCATTGACCGATTTTGATGAAATTTGGTATGTAGGCTCCATTTGGGGTCTGGTTGTGCCCCGAAGATTTTGGTTGATGTAGGTCAGTTCTGAGGGTTCAAAAATTAATTTTGAAATTTTGAAAACGCCCTAACTCAAAAAATTTCGATATAAAGGTATTGTTTTTCCTTCAATTTAGGATTCTATAGAATTTTCAGAATTTTTTGAGGCCACGCGGAGCTCTGTAGGACAAACCGTTCGCTCCCTACGAGAATTTAAGGGTCTTACCTACGATAAATCAGAACCACGAGTGTGAATCGCAAAAGAGGCCTAATCCCCGTTCAAATTTTAGCTGACCGAAATGCGATCAATGTTTTTCTTCTTTTTGGATGGTTGGTGGCTTTGTAGACGAGTGATCTATATAGACAAATAATAAACCATTGTGTAATAATTTGCAGCGTTTTATTTATGAAACTGTCTCTGTAAGGAAATTTAGATGGTAAGACAGTAATGGCTAGAGGTGTGCCGGTCAGGAGTTAACGTAGGTATTGAAAAGACCTTATCTTCGAAACGACCTTGTCCGAACTGAACGGATCGTCAAAATGAACACGGTCATTCGTTCATCAACCCACCAATCGAGATTTTCGGAAAAATTTCCGAGAACCGGCAGAAGGCCAACAAAAAAAAAATAACTGCCCGCAACATGGATATACCTGTAATGTATTTGTATACTTCCATTTTTGTAAAGAGATCATGAATGTGTGAAAATGACATGGAATTTTCAACAAAAAGAAGTAGATGGAAGTGGTTTTTTAACCTTCATCCGCTCGCGCCCCCCTGAGTCACACTAGCGATCGCGGGGCGGCTGATAGCCGCCCGTCACATTTTTCCTTATTTCAATGGATTTTTTGGTACTTCAACTCGATAACGACAAGGATTTGGGTTGGTCATCTTGTAAGTGAGTTCATACACATTTTTTAGAATGAAAAACTTTTATTGAAAATAATTATAAACTTTGGTAAACAAAAATTAAAAAAAATAACGTCATAATATTCTTTCTGGGCTTACTGCCTAGTGACTAAACTATCACACTCTGTTCAATAAATCAAATTGTTCTTCATAGCAGAAGAATTAGAATTAGAAGAATCACATTATTAGAAGGAACCATGCAAAAAATTCTATTATAAACTTTGGTAAAAAAGAAATAACGTCTAAATATTTTTCTTGAGCTTACTGCCTAGTGACTAAAGTATCACATTTTCTTCGATAAATCAAATTGTCCTTCATAGCAGAAGATATCAAATCTTTAGAAGAAACCATGCAAAATTACGAAATAATACCTAAGGATAAAAATGGTAGGTATGTAGGTACCTGGTAGAAAACTAGAAAAATAACGTACTTACGAAAAAAGCGAATCACGAGTAGGTACCAAAGCAAACATCACAAATGATAAATGAAACTCAGGTTTTTATCGGCATTTCTTCCGAAACATACATAGCTACTCATAACGAGGCTGAATGAAGTAAAAAAATATACTTACATTTCACCGTGGACGTGCAAAAAAATGTTGCACTGCCGATCGCGGGGCGGCAGTTAGCCGCCGAACTTAGTCACTCAAACTTTGAACGTGTATTGACAGCCACCAACGTAACGCAGGAGGAAAAGGTTAACGACATCTTGCAGAGGGAAGTCCAACTAGAGAATACAACTGCACTTTCCCGCTCTCTTGCGTGCCAGTTATGTTTTGCCGCGCAAAATTCATCGCGGGCGGCAGTTTGCCGCCCACGCGAGCGGATGAAGGTTAAGGAAAACCTTCCATCATCCAAGTGAAGAATTTCGACTTTTCGACTCAGCGTTTTTTCGAGTCACGACCTGGATCCTTATGTATTTTGTTTGTTGGGTTCCAACGTTCCGACTCAGCTTAATTTTCAAATACTTAGGCTCTAGGAGGAGTCCACGACAATGGCGGAGTTTCGTGGGATTCTTATCGTGTCAATCGAAGCTCTCAGAGCCCAATCGATCCACAAAGTAATGGAGGCTGCTCACTAAGTTTGATCCAAGACTCAGTAGATGTGCTCGCCTGCCATTCTTTCTCACGGTTCCAACGTTAATATTAGAACTAAAAATATGACGGGAAATACGATATTGTCCAAAACCAGCAGGGTGGAATGAAATGAGCTTCATTGGATCGAGATGACAGGCTGAGTGAAACTGTAAAAGTACGAAACGGAAACTCGGGAGAAATGCTCAGATAGCGGAGATTCTCATTGTGTAGTTTATATTGGGGTGGAAGGGAGGCAGGTGAGCGGAAGGGCGTTCTCGGCCCTAAGGACGCAGAAATTCTTGGAATCCCCTCGACTACCATGGAGTTGGTTCCCTTTGATAGCGGCCAACAGAGCGAAAAACGGAGTAAAGTTGTCACTTGCTCCGGAGCAGTACCTCCACTCGCCGCCCTTCGAAGGGTTTTCCAGCCCTTCGAAAGGGAAAAGGGCTCTTCCCTTCCTCACTACCTTCCCTCCGGACAATGTGAGCTCTGAGCAAACTGTCGATGGAAATTCCTTCAAGGTGCCCTTAAGGGAGGTTTGGGAGCTGTGACAAGGGAGGGAAAACTTGGAGTCCCTACTCAGGAAGCTTGAAAAGGCGTCGCGTATACCGTGTGGAGTCTTGTTTTCTTCGTGGATTCTAAAAGGGAAACTTCGGTATCGAACTGAAACTACTCTAACTCCGTTTGCTTCACATCTGAGCTCGTTTCTCAGCTTTGTTTATAGTTGTTTAGCATCCGCGACGCTTGTCTACTTCATCACACAAAAACGGCTGGAGCAACTTCGGACTTTCGACAGGTGAGGTGATCAGATTTCTAGCCCCCCTAAATAGGGATGAGATATCGAACGGAAAACATCGATGTCAATATCGATAATATCGTAAGGTGAAACATCGATATTTTTCGCAAGAGGGAAATATTCTTACTTGTCAACAAAACAGAATCAAGGGAGAAAACGTGAAGAAGCAGCTCTTCTTCCATTTATTTTAAGATGATGTTTTCTTTTAACGTCATTTTTTTCATTACTGGATAACCCCATAATATATTTTCTCATTAGTGATGAATTTTTCCTCTTCTTCATACACTTTTTTAAAATTTTGATATCCCATACCTTTCCCATTTTAATTATTCTTTCTAGCATAAAAAGATTTCCTATTGTTTACCAGTAATTATTTTGATATACAACAAAAATGATGAATGCTAGGTAGGAGGTGTTCTAATTCCAAGTAAATTCAATGAAATTATGTGGTCTGGAGTTGAATCCTCCTCATACAACAAGTCAATTTCATCTGACCAAATCATCGATATAAAAAATATCGACAAACATCGACGTTTCGATATTATCGATATAGCTGTTTCATCCTCACCCCTAAAAGCGAGGCAGTTCAACCCTATTTGGATGTGGGCACACTTTTTATTTATCTATCAAAGAAAACGCCTTGAAAGTAACAAAATTTGGCTCCCGCGCGAAAACAGAGTTCCCGAAAAATTACAGGTGATAAGGAAAATTAACACTCAGTTTACCAGAGAACTGTAGTGATTGGCTGACTGTCGCCCGGTAGGCAAAATTGTGAAAATCCTTTTCAACTAAAACTCCAGTCATTGAACCCCATTATAAGCCATCATAACTGCAAGGGTCATTACTAGTAAATATTTAATAAAAAATTGATAAAATTCTGTAGAGAAATAGAATTTAGAAGCACACAAAAAAAAGTAAAGAAAAGTAAAGTAAACAACCATTTCAGGTTGGATTTTCGTCCGACTGCCATTCCTGGCGTCGCGGACGTCATCAATTGTCTACCAAAGGGAAGATCAGAATTCGTTCTGATGTTTTCGCCCATGGCTTCCCATTGCCTCACCGCCCTGGGTTTGGACGAGGGGGAACTGCGACCGACTTGCCCGAAAATATGCTCCCGAGGCGAGCCTCGAACTCACGGCCCTACAACCGGTCCGAGTCTAGTCTCCAGAGACACATACCGTAGCTCGCTCGGTCACAGCTGACCCCCACTGAGCACATAAGTTAGCACATAAGGCTAGTTGGACTCTTTGTAAGACTTCAATGGGGCACAAAGCAAACTTATTCAGGAGCATCTAGAACACGGCCCGCAGGGGTTGCGCGCGCTTCCTAGCGACACTGCAACGAATTTTTTTTCGTGTTATCGACTTGACTAAACTAAAATGGCCTTCCTTAAATCACACGCCAATTCAAATTTTATTGCACCGTTAAAAAAGCGTTAAATTTACAATTTTAATTATTTTCATTTTCATTTTCATTATTTGTTTTTCATTATTTCATTTCATTTCATTATTAGTTCGTCTTTGTTTTTCATTATCTTTGCTCCAATTATCGGTAACATCGGCCATCCCAATTATCCTGCGCTCCTTGTGGGGCCAGGGAGAACCAGCTCCAGTATGACACCTACGTCTAGTCATCAGAGAGCATTAATTAGATAATTGAGAGATTCGCCGTAGTGTCGCTAGGAAGCGCGTGCAGCACCTGCAGGCCGCGTTCTAGATGCTCCTAACTTATTCTGGGACTCCAATTTTTCAGAGGGTTAAAATCCTTGGGACTTAAAGTTAACGTCAGGGAACTAAAACTCTCTGTGGGAATCTACCAATAATCAGGGACTCCATCAAGACCTCAATTAAACTATTATATAAGTATATAATTTTTTGTTTATTTATTGTAAAGTATTTATATTTATTTATTGTACTTTTGGAAAAGAATACTTTTTTAAGGTAGAGAAAAATCCTAAACAAAACTTCTGAAAAAGAAAGGGAAAGTGTCATTGCATTCAACCTTTGGTGGATTCTGAGTGAGACTATAAGGTTAGTTTGGGGGTCTCATTGATTAGTCAGCAATTCCCTTTCCTACAAATTCAGAATTTCCTGGACCCTCAGAAATCGTTAAGACCTATGATCATCTAGAGAACATGGAATGAAGTTGTATTTACTCATAATTAATTTGAATATTGAATACCTACAACGTTTTTTAAATTTTCTGAAACTTTGGTAAACTGTGGGTAGCTAGTTTTTATAGCAACGCCTTCTACTCCTATTCCATTTTTCGGGGTCCCCAAGAAGACTGATAACCGGATAACTGCTATCCGATGTAGAGTAGTTAATCTCAAAACATCAATCTCTAAGTACATGATTGTACTACCCTTGTAGGGGACTCTACATATCAACCGACTCAATCTCTGAATATTGTTTGTAACAGTTCTTTGAACTGTTCTGCGGATGATACGTGACAACACTCCCCTGAATGGAAGAGACGAGGCAGTCAGTCACCTTGCAGACCTCGCTCTAGTAAAAGCTCTCATTTCTTATTCATATTTTGCGGTTTTCCTTTGATACCCAAAATTCCATTTTCGTTTCATTTCGGACCTATATACGATTAAAGAGTCAATCCATATAAACCACGCTCCGATTTGTTATTGAACCATACCCTATTCATATAAATATACTAGCTATTGGGTACAAATACGAGCTGGTAATTCCATTAGAATATTTCCAACTCTCTTTCGTGTTGGAAAATGTAGAAGTTATGGCTGTGGCAAGGATTTAACGTTTGCGCATGCGAAGAGGTTACTATAAGTCCTGGGATGATGATTTCATATGGGACCATCTAAACGCACAATCCCAGTAAATGTCATCGAAATCGGATTAGAATTGTAGAAGTTATGGTTGTGGCAAGGATTTCATGATAGACACACAGACAGACAGACATGGAACCGAAATTGTTCAGGAAAGTCTGAAACGTAAAACGCGAGTAGAAATTTTTATTTTGGAGAACATTTTTTTTTCAACCTTGAAAAGTGAAAACAACTCCCGCTACCTTGGTAGACTCGGAATCAAAAGGCTTTTAGGTGATGGATGATAGCTTCCTCATTGGTCTTCTAGGCAGGGATTTGTTCCTAATTCAGCACAAGGATTAATTTTGGCAATCACAGCTCATCTGAGTTCTTCCTCAACTCTTCCCTTCTTAAGAAACAGTGTACTAGAAGACATCACTTCAGAGCGACTTGCAAGGAGTGCTCTGATTAGTTTCAACCAATTGGATACAACATGTCAATCTATGTGAGTTATGCTGCCCACCCATATTGACAGATTTTGTTATTTATCAATCAGTTACCTAAAACTCGAATTAAAGTACATAATCAATAAATATCAAGCTTCATCTTCTGAACCCCACAAAATGCTATCCACATGCCTAACCTGACTCCTATCGGTGAAATCTGAAATCTTAGAAAAAAATCATTAATATTCTGCCGTGATTCGGATGAAAATGAAGAGAGAAGAGGCGGATAATGTGATGAGGCCTCTAGACTTCCGGAAGGGGACGAACCTGTGAGTTTTTCGGGGATGGTAATTCCGTTACACGACGAAGGAATCCAATAAGGAGTCGCGCCCCGTCTCCACGGCCTCCGCAATCACATTTCTTTTCTTGAGTAAGAAGGGACGTACAATAGAAGAAGAGTGATAGGAGTGAGTGGGGTTCTTGCTGTGTTAAAGGAAGGAAAAATCGTTCTATGCATTGAAGTGGAAGCATCCATCTGCCAAAAAAATGTCACATTTCCTTCATGTCATTCATGAAATATGGATATTTTAATAACAAGTTAAGTTGAATTTATTCAACTTTGTTGAGTGTGTGGGAAAGACAAATTCCCTCCAACACCAAATAATTAAACTTCTGACATTGCAGCGCCGAAGTGCCCATAATTAGAACCAAAATCGTCGACGTACGCCTTTCAAGTATTAATTTAACAGCACCTTTTAGACGATTCTCCATTGGCCTCTTGTTTCATGGTACAGTGATTACGCACTCCTAGGGTGATTTGTACCAGTTTCTATGCTTTCGGGTGAGCCTCAATTGACCACCTTCCTGATCACAAGATCTCCAACCCCCTCATAGAAGAAATGAGTCCAATTTTTTCCCTTTGCAGAGACATTTTTTGTATATTTTGACATGGATTTGTCTTTTGGCTGGGGGTCAAATGCAACGTGACACCAGTAAACAAAATCATAGCTACACATCGGTAGCTATGAAGCAAGGTTCTCTAGATATATTAAGTGAGAATTTTTAACCTTGAAAAGGTTTTAGCGATGGGACCCCCCGCCGAAAAACGACAGGAAAAATCGACAGTAAAAAGCGACAGGAAAGTAGCGCTATGATTTATCATATGCTTGACGACAAATATGCTTGACAACCTGATGTTATTATGAATAAGGAGGTATCTTAAATATTACAGTGGAAGAAAGATAAAGAGGGAGAGGGAGCAAAAACCTTTTCAAGGTATGTCACATTTTAGCCATTAGGCTCTAAGCGGAAATCATCCGGGGGTGCTGGGGGCGAAGCCGAGTTTTTTCTTTTTTAAATCTGTTTATTCATAGACAAAGTAAATAGGAGCTCCTGAAATTTGATGATCACTATTTGATCCAGCTATCTCTACAACCAGACATAATACAGTCATTGATGCTGTATTTATACGACATGTAGATGATATGGAAACAAGAAATTATATTTCATACTTTTCGTACCATAAACCATTATTGAGCAATACTAACGCTAATGCTAATATTTCATAATTGTGAAAATTCTTTCTAACTGAGATCATCGTACTTCATGATAATAAATTATTTATAAAATATCTTGTGTGTGCCTTATTTCATCATTTTAATTTTCAAATTACATCAACAACGATGGACATATACATGATCTATTGTTTTGACATGGATCATGTCTTTTGGCTGAGGTTTAATTCCCTCAATGGGAGAAATTTAACAAAAAAACAGGTTCCCACCTTGAGAAGTGAATACAATGCTTTCGCTACCTTGGTAGATCCGGAAGCAAAATGGAAAGAGGAAGATGGTTTTTTTCAGCATTTTCTCAGCAAATGAGAATTATTTAAAGACAAAAAGTCATGCAAGTAGTATATAATAATGGGGGTCCTAGAACAATTGTGACGTCATCCTGAGATGAGACACATGTTGTGCTAGAACTCCCAAGTGGAGAGGGTCCTAACTTGATATGGAGATGGGATCCCTTCAACAGTCACATCATTTTTTCAAAATGATGTGAATGAATTTTCAAAGAAATCATCAAAGCTATGGTTAAGAGAATGGAAATATCAGCTAACGAGGGAGTAGTCAACCTTGTGGGTGTGGCGCATAGCACGAATAGTCAAAATTATACAATCAATCTGTTGGTTAAACAATTTTTTAAACCTCAAAAAATACTTTTTTGTCACCCCGAAATTTTTGAACCTATCCTAAATATTGTGAGCTTATTGCAGTAGCTTCATTGACCGACTTCAACGCGCCGAAGGCGCGCGAAAGAGGAGGTACTCAATTCGGGTTGTCGTGGGACGACGATTTTTTTTTTTTTTTTTTTTGTATGTCTGAACACCTTGCATTTCTTTATTCTGGTACCAATCTGTCTGATTCTTTTTGAAATTAGTTCTACCAGTATCCGTGGTGGTCCCATTTCAAACAGATTTCATTTTGCTCTGTTAAAAGTATCGAAAATTTGTGAAAGAAGTTGAAATACGTGGTTCCCGTTTTCGGGAATATTGGTCCGCATTCACTCTTCTTGCCCTGTGACTTCCGACTGAGTCGATGGAGGACCACTTGTGTATAGTCAAATTGAAGGTCTGATTGTAAGCTTTGAAATGATATACTATACGAGAGGGGTTCCGATAACTAAAAGGTGCTGCGGGGGATGACAAACGGGGAAATTATAGTGGGTTATTCGCTCAGAACCTGCATGAGCCATATTAAACGTGTTTATGAATGCTCGAGTATGTGAGTTTTCCTACCAAATATGAAGGATAATCATAGTGCTGTTAGTTAGGTATTCAACCAAGTGGCTGTAGCACATAGCTCCCTCATCACTAATAACATGATAGGGTAGGTAATAGTAAAGGAGATCGTCTGAACTGCATAGTGCCCTACCATAGTATAGTATGATACAGAGAGATATAGTCCAGTTGGGTGATGAGTGAGTATTCTACCGAGTGGGAGTAGCACATAGCTCCATCGTCATTTATAATATAGTTGGGTATCTCATGGTATAGAAGATTGTCGGAATTGAATAGTGCCGTACCATATATGAGGTATATAGTAAAACTAGTGGGCGTCGGTGGTCTGGTGGACAGTGTACCCGACTGCGGTGATAAGATGAGAACCGTCTAGCGGGGACGCGCGTTCGAGTCTGGTCGTCGCAGAAAGTTTTCTGTCTATTAGACGATCGGCAATCTCTCGTTCCAACCCAGGGCGGTGATGTTTGGGAAGCCATGAGCGAAATCATCAGAACAAATTCTGATCTCCCCTTAGGGAGACAGCTGATGACGTCCGCGACGCCAAGAATGGCAGTCGGACGAAAATTCAACCTGAAATGGTTGCTTACTTTACTACTTTACTTTATAGTAAAACTAGGTGATGGGAGGGTATTCTACCAAGTGGCTGTAGCACATAGCTCCCTCATCACTAATAACATGATTGGGTAGGTAATAGTAAAGGAGATCGTCAGAACTGCATAGTGTCGTACCAAATATGAGGTATATGGTAAAACTAGGTGATGAGAGGGTATTCTACCAAGTGGCTGTAGCACATAGCTCCCTCATCACTAATAACATGATTGGGTAGGTAATAGTAAAGGAGATCGTCAGAACTGCATAGTGCCGTACCAAATATTAGGGATATAATAGTACAGTTAGGTGATGAGAGGGTATTCTACCAAGTGGCTGTAGCACATGACTCCCTCATCACTAATAATATGATTGGGTAGGTAATAGTAAAGGAGATCGTCAGAACTGCATAATGCCCTACCATAGTATAGTAAGATACAGAGAGATATAGTCCAGTTGGGTGATGAGTGAGTATTCTACTAAGTGGGAGTAGCACATAGCTCCATCGTCATTTATAATATAGTTGGGTATCTCATGGTATAGAAGATTGTCGGAATTGAATAGTGCCGTACCAAATATGAGGTATATGGTAAAACTAGGTGATGAGAGGGTATTCTACCAAGTGGCTGTAGCACATAGCTCCCTCATCACTAATAACATGATTGGGTAGGTAATAGTAAAGGAGATCGTCAGAACTGCATAGTGTCGTACCAAATATGAGGTATATGGTAAAACTAGGTGATGAGAGGGTATTCTACCAAGTGGCTGTAGCACATAGCTCCCTCATCACTAATAACATGATTGGGTAGGTAATAGTAAAGGAGATCGTCAGAACTGCATAATGCCCTACCATAGTATAGTAAGATACAGAGAGATATAGTCCAGTTGGGTGATGAGTGAGTATTCTACTAAGTGGGAGTAGCACATAGCTCCATCGTCATTTATAATATAGTTGGGTATCTAATGGTATAGAAGATTGTCGGAATTGAATAGTGCCGTACCAAATATGAGGTATATAGTACAATTTGGTGATGAAAGGGTATTCAACCAAGTGGGTATAGCACATAGCTTCCTCATCACTAATAACATGATTGGGTAGGTAATAGTAAAGGAGATCGTCAGAACTGCATAGTGCCGTACCAAATATGAGGTATATGGTAAAACTAGGTGATGCGAGGGTATTCTACCAAGTGGCTGTAGCACATAGCTCCCTCGTCACTAATAACATGATTGGGTAGGTAATAGTAAAGGAGATCGTCAGAACTGCATAGTGCCGTACCAAATATGAGGTATATGGTAAAACTAGGTGATGCGAGGGTATTCTACCAAGTGGCTGTAGCACATAGCTCCCTCATCACTAATAACATGATTGGGTAGGTAATAGTAAAGGAGATCGTCAGAACTGCATAGTGTCGTACCAAATATGAGGTATATGGTAAAACTAGGTGATGAGAGGGTATTCTACCAAGTGGCTGTAGCACATAGCTCCCTCATCACTAATAACATGATTGGGTAGGTAATAGTAAAGGAGATCGTCAGAACTGCATAATGCCCTACCATAGTATAGTAAGATACAGAGAGATATAGTCCAGTTGGGTGATGAGTGAGTATTCTACTAAGTGGGAGTAGCACATAGCTCCATCGTCATTTATAATATAGTTGGGTATCTAATGGTATAGAAGATTGTCGGAATTGAATAGTGCCGTACCAAATATGAGGTATATAGTACAATTTGGTGATGAAAGGGTATTCAACCAAGTGGGTATAGCACATAGCTTCCTCATCACTAATAACATGATTGGGTAGGTAATAGTAAAGGAGATCGTCAGAACTGCATAGTGCCGTACCAAATATGAGGTATATGGTAAAACTAGGTGATGAGAGGGTATTCTACCAAGTGGCTGTAGCACATGACTCCCTCATCACTAATAACATGATTGGGTAGGTAATAGTAAAGGAGATCGTCAGAACTGCATAATGCCCTACCATAGTATAGTAAGATACAGAGAGATATAGTCCAGTTGGGTGATGAGTGAGTATTCTACCAAGTGGGAGTAGCACATAGCTCCATCGTCATTTATAATATAGTTGGGTATCTAATGGTATAGAAGATTGTCGGAATTGAATAGTGCCGTACCAAATATGAGGTATATAGTAAAACTAGGTGATGAGAGGGTATTCTACCAAGTGGCTGTAGCACATAGCTCCCTCGTCATTAAACGACTTTATAAATTTTTTAATAAAGTTGGGTATCTAATGGTATAGGAGATCGATCTAGGAAATAGATCTACGTTCCGAAAACTGATCGAAAAACTGCGGGTAAATTAATTTCAAATTTATATTGAGGACCACTAAAAGTGAAAAATAAAAAATAATATAAAATGGAAAATAATAAAATAAAAACCTTTTAACAAAAAAATGGACCGACCTCAAAAATAATGTCCGTTAACACCAAAAAGGGAAAAATAATAATCTTAGCGAAAACATACTTATGTAGTAGGTTGTTGAACATAGATACCTATCTAGTCAACAGATGGTATGTTGGAATACCAACACTTATTTGTAGTGTGATTCACACTTATTGCCACACTCATATCCTCCATCATATGATAGCAGTGACATACTACCGTATGCGTAGGTAGGTACGCATTGAAGTCGCCGTCGTGCCCATCTGTAGACACAAACGTCTTCTAGATCTTCTACTTACCAACATATTACTCTTTTTCGCAAATATACATACCTCCAATACTACAAACATGCTTCCACAACGAGCATGAATGAAAATTCAGTTCGTTCAAGAATGTGGGAAGTTTTGAACGTTAATTAGGTAACAACGCTTCTGAAGGTATGTAGCTACATTACAATATGTCCTCCAATATAATAAACAGTCTCATATAACAATAAAGTCTCAAAATACTCGTCACAACTATTCCTAGGGAGGTTCACACTTACTATCATACTCATATGGCAGAAGAGATTTACAAGGTACCTGATAGTTTGGGGACACATTTTAACTCAATGGTACATTCTCTTGTAATGCTAACCAGATCATCGAAGGAAGGTACTTAGTTTGTGTCTACAGATGGGCACGACGGCGACTTCAATGCGTACCTACCTACGCATACGGTAGTATGTCACTGCTATCATATGATGGAGGATATGAGTGTGACAATAAGTGTGAATCACACTACAAATAAGTGTTGGTATTCCAACATACCATCTGTTGACTAGATAGGTATCTATGTTCAACAACCTACTACATAAGTATGTTTTCGCTGAGATTATTATTTTTCCCTTTTTGGTGTTAACGGACATTATTTTTTTTCTTTGGAAATTCGCTAAAAGCGGTAGTTGGAGGGGATGAGGTCTCCACGTAGCGAAGTTTTGTGTTGAACAGGTCTGGAGAAGGGAGCTCCGGTTCGCCCTTTTCCGACCCCCACTTCGCCCATCTTCACCCGCCACTTTATGATTATAAGGGGAAATTGCAGGACGTAAAGCATGCATTTACGGCCTTCGCCGCTCCTCATCCAACTCGCAATCCCCTCAGCTCTCTCCCACTAACTCTCCACACTCCCGACGTCAACACAGTGCCCGACGCCAAATTGCCATTCAAGAGGGAAAACCCTCCAAAACTCCCATTCGTACATATTGAGCAAACTAGCAGATCTCCGAAATGTCTTTAAAAAAGGTCTTTTCGAGCAGCATCGAATCAGAATCAGCGAATTTTCAAATATATCATTAAAGCTATGGTTAACAGTAAATCAAAATATAGAGTAGTCAGCCTCCTGTGTGTGGCACATAGCACGAATCTTTCAAATTATACAATCAACCTCTTGGTTGAAAATTTAGAAAGAAACTTAAGAAAAAACTCTCCTTTCCGTCTCAAATTCATAGAGTACCCACAAAAAATTATTTTTTCCTCTTTTCAGAATACATATCTTACCAACATACTGTATGCACAGGGTATGTTTTGAAGATGTTAGGAGTCCATATTCATGTTCTACTCGTCCCCACAAACTCACGGAGTACTCACATGAATATTGTGTTCAAACATGGAACATGTTATTGCCCTAGGGTAACTACCCGAAAAAGTTGCGCTGGAGGGGGACGCCAGACGGTCACGCGCGTTTTCAACATTCCTCCGGTCAGCGCCTTTCAGACACTACTTAATGCATTTTAGATATGTTACTAGGGATAATATAACTTTTGTATTATTCCAACCTACGACTAAAGATTCTGCACTAAATATGGCTAAAACATGTTCCATGACTTTATCATTTACGCCGTAGGCTTCAAGTAGATAGCATCTCCCCCACGCGAGACGCGCAGCGCTGGGTTCTTTCGATTTTCAGTATACCATACCAACATACTGTACGCACAGTGTAAGTATTGAAGATGTCAGGAGTCCATATTATTGTTCTACTCGTCTCCACGAACTCATAGAGTACCCAGACGTCTATTGTAGTTTTTTTCGATTTTCAGTAGGTATAGCATACCAACATACTGTATGCACAGGGTTAGTTTTGAAGATGTCAGTAGTCCAAGTTCATGTTGTACTCGTCACCAAAAACTCATAGAGTACCATGAATATTGTGGCTTTCGTTCGATATTCAGCGTACTATACCAACATATTGTATGTACAAGTACGTGGTGAACATATCAATATGTAAATATCTTATTTATAATATTGGTTAAACAAAGATCCAAAAGAAAGAGACTTACAGATAGTTCCAATCGTTTCAAATCTAGCGTCGTCGGCAGGTTGTATACAGAATGTACCTTTATTTGCAGACTTATGTATATAAATATGACATTTTCTAACAATATTCCATCCCTTTATTTGTACTTTTATATCAAAATTTTGTTTTTGGTGGATCCGGTTTCTATAATTATAGAATCTATAATTATAGTATCTGTAGTCAGCAGGGTAAAGGGGGTCATGTGCAAATTTGGGGGAAATGAGATTTGAGATAGGGGGCTATGGAAGAATAAAATTGTACTCGGTAGTTATTTTTCTGGGTGTTTGGAGTTATCTGCGTGTAAATTCCATTTGTCAACAGTGTGAAAGGAGTCATGTGCAAATGACTCCTTTGACTCTAAAAATTTGGCGAAATACCAGTGGAGGAAAAGGGGCTACGTGGATTCACCCCGCAGATGACTCCTTTTCCGCAATATTCTGTTGTGAAAAGGGGATCATGAATCGAGTGTAGTCGTCAAATCGAACAGAAATTCCTCATACCTGGACCACATGGAATGTGACACATCTCACAGTCTCATTGAACGAAAATAGAAGAATTACAAAACTCCGATTGAACATCCACGCGACTGGGCTTTGCTCATCAGGAATACTGGTAGGATGAAGCCATTCATTGTCACTGACATGGATCGGAACAATTTTTCCGATTTTGCCAGTTTATTCAAGAACAGAAGAAACTCCAGCTGCGCACAATCAATCAAACAAGGAACTTTTTCCACTGGAAACAAGTGGGATGCTTACGTTTCCACCGAGATCAGCCTGGTTTACTGCTCTACAAAACCACCATGGATGAAACTGAAGAATTCAAGTCCATCGGCTCCTTAAGAAACGGAAGACTCGTAGAGCTGACTGTGCCCCTCAAGTACAGTACCAGAAATCCCATATCTACCGAAAAGAAGAAGGATTTGGTAGACCTGCTGCCATTTGTATCCCCAGCTTACCACCAATTCTATCGCAAACTTCCTACGTCCAATTCGGCTGCCAATACGCTTGATGATACGACTGAAAACGAGGAAGGTTGAGCAGCTGGTCCACAAAAGAAATTGCTCAAGACAATGTTTTACATCAAATTCTTCATTCTTACCGCTACTCACTTATTTTATTTTTAAAAATTCCTGACTGTTCATATTAGTTTTTTTTAAAAACGCTGCAAATCATTGCTCAAAGGTTTATTATTTTCTGTATAGATCACCCTTCTGTATAGATCACTGGTTCTCCATCAATAGCACCTACCACCATCTGTATTCTCCCTTGACCTTCCCTCTCAAATTTCAGCTTCCTGCGTTCAATAGGATTGAAAATGACTTCGGAGCTCACTCAGCTGATCAGTGATCTGAGGAGTGAAGAAGATTCCTCGAATGCTGGAGACGCCTGGAAGAGCACTTCCATTCAATAGGATTGAAAATGGCTTCGGAGCTCACTTAGCTGATCAGTGATCTGAGGAGTGAATAAGATTCCTCGAATCCTGAAGACGCCTGGAAGAGCACTTTCATTCAATAGGATTGAAAATGGCTTCGGAGCTCACTCAGCTGATCAGTGATCTGAAGAATGAAGAAGCTTTTGAGCAATGATTTGCAGCGTTTTTTACCCACCAAATTTTTTTTACCTACCAAATTTTTTTTTACCTACCAACTATTGGTAGGTACTACCTACCACACCATACTGGCTTCACACCTTCACAATCAAGTTTATTAGAAAGAACTAAACGCTTCACACTCGATTGGAAAAATAGAAAGCTTCATATGGAAATTTGATTACTGGTTACGCAGAAGGCAAAACTGTATACAAATCGAAGAAATGAACAGCGATCGCATTTTAGTCCGATAAAATTTGAATGGAGATTAGACCTCTTTTTCGATTCACACTCATGATTCTGTTTTATCGAAGGAAAACCTTCAAGTACTCGTAGGGACCGAACGGTTTGTCCTACAAAGCTCCGGGTGGTCTCAAAAATTTTTAAAAATTCAATACTATTTAAAATTGGTGAAAAAACGATACCTTAATTTCGAGAGTTTTCGAGCTAGGGCACTCTTGAAAATTTCAACCCTTAATTTTCACCCCTTAGAAGTGACTGACATCAACCAAAAGCTTCGCGGCACAACTAGACCCCAAATGGAGCCCATATACCAAATTTGAACCAAATCGGTCCAGTGTTGCTAAGAAAAGTGCCACGGACGGCGGACGGCGGACGGCGGACGGGGGATGGCGGACGGCGGACGGCGGACGGACATTGCAAATTTGGATTCTACGCACCTTGAAACGTAAAGTGACAAAGTTTGAGGGGGGGTTATAAAAATTTTTTGCGATACGATCACATAGGCTTATTATTAGAAATAATAAACCAAAATCGTACGTGTGTTGTTGCGCTTGTAGTCTAATTAGGTAGTTACTCTTTATTCTTTTAGATCTAAAGTAATTTTTTCAATTTTGGATTAGGCATTATCATCGGCAAAATGATAAAGGGGTTCAGAAAATTGCTACAGACGCTTTTTGTAGAGTTGGATGTGAAGCTATCTCAAGATAAACATTTTTGCAGGCACCTAAAAATTGTCTAATGGGCATACAATACATATTTTTCGTTAGTTACAGGGGGTCATCTGCTCACGTTATACCAACTCAGAGTGAAAAGGGAGTCATGTGCAACCAAATCCGATAGAAGTTATAATAGCGTATAAAGTACCTAAAAAAATGGAACTTCTGCAGTAGATTCCCCACCTACTGGAGAAGAGATTCCCCATAAAAAATATTTTTTCAATTAAAAGGTCGATTTTGGGCACTGAAGCAAACTTTGAAATTCGATTTCCCAAAAATAATAATATTATTATTATATATTAATATAATATTATATAATAAAATTATATATTATATTTGCGAGTTAAGCCCCTTTACCCTGCTGACACAGAGATATAACTATGATTATGATAGTAATATCCACGAAAACCCTAAAAACACGTTGTTTTTGTCGTTCTTCCCTTTGGAACACGGCTGATGACGTCCGTGACGCCACGAATGGGTGTTAGAAAATTCAACCTGAGATGTGTTGTTAAAAATTCCTGGCTAACGATCTCGTCTTTTTGTTTGTTATTATGAATAGTTGGGCAATAAATGGGTACTCTCATTCATATATTCCAAATTTACGTGACCGTCTGTCACCTTCATATCATGTAAGATGGTACCTTGAAATTCATATTTCCTTGCGATTGTTCTTTAGTGATGCTAATTACTATGTCTACCATAGGTCTTTCGATCCAAAGTACGCCGTGGTGATGATTAAAAAGAACGATTAAACGAATTAAAACAAGTTAATTATCCAGTTGCATTGAAAATCCTCTCCTTTCTTCGCCGTATACAAAAAATACGGACGACTCAATCATTGTAACTACTCCTAACAAAAGTTGCACTCAAGAAAATTGAAAATAAAAAAACTTCTGGAGCTCCATTTGTCGTGTTTATTTGTGCGAAAGAATAGCACTCGGTGCCACAAAGGGACGCGGTCTTTGAGCTGGTAGTACGACTATGAAAAATCGTAAATAATCATTTCGGGGAAATGAAACAATTTATCCCGTTTTCAACACGACATGGAAAAACAAATTAATAAAGGAGGGTTGAGTTGCGAGGAAAAACGTCATCAGCGAGATTGGCATCTGGAAAAGTGTTTATAAGGGGTTTTATGAAGTTTAGAAGCGAAAAGGAGGCGGTTTTTCTTGAAGTTTTGGAACATTTGAAAGTACATTTTTATAAAAAGATCCATTAGAGACCGAAAAAGAGGGTGAAAAAACACGTTCATTTGACAGAAAAGCTATTTAATTTTGTTTCTCGACTCAACTTGGTGTAAGAGACTTTTAGTCCTTTTCATTTCTGGTTCATTCGTCTTTATTTTTAAATATTTTTTTCTACTTGTGGGAGCTCAAAAGGAAGTGGAATTTCGCGAAAAACGAAAGCTTCTCCGAGTATTGGATGACTGAATATTTCGGCATTGAGGCCGTGATAGGAAAGATAGGGCGAAGCGAAAAAGTTCATGGGGAGTAGAAGTAAAAAATAAAATATGGAAGAAACGAAAATCTGTCCAATTATTATTCGATCTTTCCAGGAGATCTTTCAAAGGAGGTGATTTACAGATGGGAGAGGTGGGGTAAGATTTCAAGAGGTAAGTTTGACCCTCCCGACTCACCCAGCCTTGATGTTGGGGGTTTTCAAAAAGACTTTCTCAGAGGGTCAAACGACATTTTTAAAACGAGCAAAAACATTCCCCCAATCAAATCCCAACTTTCCCTTTACGACGGGAAAATATTTTCTTCTCGTCTTTTCATTCGTTTCCCATTAAAAACGGTCAGCCCTCCGAATTAGTCGTGAGTGGACTGACCGCTCGTTCTGAGATTCGGTTGATATTGTGGAGAGAAGACTTCACGTCTTAAAAGATCGGAACTTGAACCCACAGAAAGCTGAATGCTTTACAACGAAAACTCCGGAAATCCTCTCCGTTTTCCCTCGAGAATGAATAACCCTCTTAAACCGAATTATTAAAGAAACTACACTTGGAGGGAAACTGACTCGATTCGTAAAAATTTGATTAAACCCCGCGGCAAATGGATGTCTGGGCGGATCAGGAGGAGAAATATTCCTTACTTGACAATTCTTGTTAATGGAAATGAAATGAGATTTTTACCTGAGTGAAAGAGAAATATTTTCTGCTCAAAAAACTTGGAAGGCAGGAGGAGCTGAGTAATATAATTAATTCTGAAGTTTTGAGCAATGTCTGTCGTTTAATTTGCTGTTCGATGCAGGTTGGAGGAAAAGATTGCTTATTTGAACAGGAGGAGCTTGGACAACTTATTTATTTATAATTCCCATGTTGAATATGAATTATGTTGAAGACAAATTATTTATTTTCCTTTCATAAAAGATTTTCATGGAGATGTTCAAGTGGGCCAAACTAGATTACAATGTCTCTGACTTACTGAATTTGACTGATTTGTTTAGCTGACTCTAAAAATGAAGGTGAGGTGGCTGAAGTTAACCCTTGAACGGTACGGTGCGGGTTAGATTCAACCCAAGGGCTGGTTAGAAGAATCCTAATCCCTCCCACTCTCTTTCTGGCGGCCGTGAGGGCCTGGTACCCACTGGGCTGAAAGCTGAACCTGTGAGCCCTAGAAGCGTTCTGATTGGAGGAGCTCCAGGAAGTAGTTCTAGATGCGTGCAACAGATTGCGTTCATGATCGCTTGTTCACAACCTCATCGCAACAAGTCACCTTGTTTAACACATATTTTTCTCCTTGGGGCGTTACTAGCCACATCGAAGTAATTAATTTGATAGCATTTAGTTATATTCTCGATATGTATAAAAATTGAGCAAATTTCAGTAATGCACTCGGTTTCAAACGTTTCTATGGGAGGTAGTTGTCAATTGAACATTTGAACTATACTGGCAATAGGGACAACAACTTGAAAAATACCAGTCGCCTCGATTGGTTGTTCCAAGTAATTTTTGCAAACCTAAATGACGATGAAATGAAAAGTTATCAATTAAATTGATATTTTCTGGTCTTCCGAAAGGATTTGAAAAGAAGCGGCATGAAAGAGTGTGGCATCCCCCCACCACTTCAGTTTCTGTAGTACTTTCTCCAGCTGAAAGTAGATGGCGCAACTGAGGCAGCCTCAAAAACGCTTCCACACCATTTTAACGATAACTTTCTCCGTTGTTAACTTGTCTCCAGTACTATGTGCTGGTACCCTACCATTAAACGCTGTGGAGTGCACGGAAGCGGCCTCATCATTCTGGTAAGTCACCTGTATTTCTGAGGGAAATTATTGCGCAGCAAGTCAGAGGCTGGATTGACCTTAACCCGACAGTAGCAAACAAGTTATACATTTTTCTTTCCTTCGTCAATGGAAATATAACTTCGTCAATGGAACTATGAAACTTACTCACATCGAAACGTGATTCCAAACTTGTTGATATATTTTTACGACCCCTCCCCTCTCCACACATCAGTGACCGAGAATGTCTATTTATACCAGGTATGTGGGTCATTTCAAAATTTGGGGTTATTTCTTGTCACGCAGCTTTTGTGAACACTCTATTTGTCTTGGAAATTCGGATTTTTTTCGGGAAGATACAGCAGGTTGGTGTCTACAAAGATCACATAGAATGAATTTCACTAATCAATTACCTCAGATAATTAAACATCATTAATGATCCCAAGTCTCTCTCCCTACACCCGTCACAAAGGGTAGGTTGGAAACTTCGGAAATTTTTGGAGAACCCTATATTCATGTTTTTAATTTAAGTAAAAAATGTTATTGGCCCAGGTTACTCTCCTCTTCAGCAATAAATTAGAAACGAACGAAAATTCCTTGAATTGGAAGCGTTTTTGCTATGTTTTGATGCTGTCACAAGGTTTCTATTTTTTTCTCTCTCTCTTCACAACCTCTCTACCTACAACTTCTGGGAAGAGGCTGGTTTGTAGGAAGAGATGGAATTGAAGGGAGAGAAGTTTTGCTCATGGTTCATCAAGATAATGGTTTAAATTCGAGCTCTTGGTGTATATTCTTGGTATTAGCAGTTATCCATAGATTACATAAGTAATTACAACATTTTTTGTGCAGAAGTTCTAGTCAACCTTGGATGAACCGTCTACGTCTGCTGTTCCTTCTACCTCTACTGGACTTCCAGCTTCAGCTAAACCACCTGTGCCCGAAACACTCACTCCAGGAATGGTCATTTTGGCCAGCTTGAAGAGCGAGTCCAAAAAAAGAATTCTATTAATAACTATTAATTAATCCAGGGGTGATGATTTTCATAGGGGACCATCCACACGGGAACCCGTACAATCCCTGAAAATTTCATCAAAATCGGATGAGAAATGTAGAAGTTATGGCTGTGGCAAGGATTTCATGACAGACAGACAGACACGGAACCAAAATTGTTCAGGAAGGTCTGAAACGTAAAATGCGAGTAGAAATTTTGATTTTGGAGAACATTTTTTTTTCTGCCTAGAAAAGTGAAAACAAAGCTTGGTAGATTAGGAAGGAAAACATTATGCCTTATCTCTATGTTTGCAGCAACGATACTATTAATAACGATGGTACTATTGTAGTAATAAATGGATTATGGCGTTTCCGGGGATCCATGCACAGTTTGAGGTTCATGACAATTATATTCGAGTCATAAATACAGGAGATATTGTTCAGGTTCCTAGTTCCCATTAGTGCAGTTCCCGTTAGTTTGACATTTTTGGATTTTTTATCCTTACCTCATTTTATTTTATTGGTAAGGTTTTATTGGTATATATACCACTTTGCTCCTACAAGTTATAAGTACCTATTCCAAGAATTAACTGCCGAATTCATTAGGGAATGAGGAGGGGAAGATTGAAAATCAAAATTGTTGAGTTATTTTTGGGATCACCGCCTATCCCACGAGTAAATGACATAATGTTCCATAATTAAAAGAAGTAATTTTGCTAAGATTTTACTATAAGAAAATAATTAAAATTGTTTAAAATACCTTCAGGAATAGTTTACGCATTGCTTGAGCAAATAAAGCTGTTTATATTACAATTTAAAAAAAAAATTTCTCTAAAAACGTATGCTGGGTTGAATCCAACCTGACCGTAGCATTCTTGTCCTCGAGCTCCACCGTAGCGTTGGAGAGTTAAGAGGATTGAAATTTGGTTTATGGTCTGCACAAAACAGGTGGTCTACTTTATTTGCTCAGCTGATTGATAGAGGTTTTTAAGTAGAAGTCTCTCGTTAGGTTTTTGGTTGGTATGAGATCGTGGAGCAGTACAGGGGTGCATATAGAATTCCCCCTCTCTTCCCCAAATACGCTAATGGGTACTTGAGAGATCGAGAGAAGGAGAGGAGACTGAGGAGAAGGTGGTGGAGACTGGGTGGGGAAATCCTTTGTTATTCATAATGTGTTGCCTTTCTTCAATTAGACAGTTGTATGGTGAGAGGAGGAAAAAAAGGCAGCGGATCCTCAGTTTTCATTAGTGTATTATGTCGAGCTAGCATTTGCCATTGGAAACGTCAGGACAATTCAAGATAGGTTAGATGGTGTGTAGCTGTAGTACATGTAGTTTTAGGCATTTTCCACTACTGAATTGCAAAGGTAAGTAATTCCTGTTAACAGGTTACACACTTCTCAAAGCTTATAATATATGAGCTAGAAAGGGTGTCAGCATTAGGGGGTCATCAGAGTGCAAGATTGACATCCAGCTCCACTTATTAGAAAGTAATTGGTTTCCATAATAGTCTTGATTGTGGTTTATTTGTACTCAATAAGTTGTGTTATATAAGTGTGTTATACTTATGGGTGATTTTCTATTGTGTTTGCTTCTATTTATGTTCTAGTTGAAGTTTCTCATCAACCTGGGGGTTTTCAAGTTTATAATTAGGGTTTTTTAGGCAAATTACATTTAAATGTTCACCACATGTTCTGGGTTTGGGGCTAGAGTTACTCGATCCTTTGTTGTTGGAGCACGTGATCACCAAGAGACATTCAACAACCCTGGACTTGGAGACACGACAGGTAACAGACCGGATAAGGCCTTCCTGGCTTGCAGGGCAACTCCCAGTGTCAGGAAGCTAATATTTAAACATGTTGCGAGTACCTTACCATTTCGTGCCAGTATCCACCACGTACCAACACCTGAAGCAGGAGCCAACTCTATGCGACGAAGTGCATTGATGCACTTGCAGCTCAGAGTGGAAGCAGCCCTCACTACCTCTCAAGAAAAACCAGCCCTCAAGCTCTCAAAAATTCAAGAAAACCAACCAGCTAGTCAGTCCCAAGAGAGTCTCGCCCTTGGAATAAGAAGACGAGTCACTTCATAGAGAGATCTTTACCACTTACCTATCTAAGTAATAGCCAACAAAGGTGCAACAAAGAGTGTATAAAACACACTCAAATATCAAGAGAAAAATATAAAAACGTTCATGTGCAGCAAATTTACAACTGAATGATAACAACAATTTTTGTGTGATAAACTTCCTTTTTTTCCCCAATTTCTCGATAATATTCTTATAAAATAGCTTCTTCTCTAATATGATCCGATTACTTGGTTCAAGTAAGTTTGGTATGTACTTACATTCTTTAGTTTAAGAGAAAATCCAAACCATTTTCAACAAAATAGGTCACAAGGCCGTGAATAATAAAATCTACGTGTAAAAATGTCTTTGTGCTCGTGAATAACTTTATTCCTCACGTTTCGGAGAGAAGTTTTACTTCGTTTCGTATACTGAGTCATTTCATGTTACATTTTATATTTTTTCATGTCTGACATGTTGTCATTAAACCTTATTTGAATGTATTTTATTTCCTGATGACAATATTCGAGTCTTCTCAAATTAAGTTGTATCATCTTTCATTTAAATTTCCAAGGATCCGTGCTGACACGCACGAGTAGGTTAAATATTAGGCACACCAGACTCACGTTTAGATTCTTTCATTTTTTGCCAGCACGCTCAGTCATACCTCAGCTTCATTCTCATGTGTCTCACATTAGCTACCTTACTTATAACACATTGTAGACAAGCTTACGAAATACATGGAGTACTCAGGTAAATACGAAGCTGAATCAAGCGTATCATTGTGTATTCCTCGCGATTTCTTTGCAACTACAAGAGACTTTGTAGGGAATGATTATCAGCGCTTTGGAATTAACAGGGAGAAAATCGAGGCTAAATCTGACCTCATTCTTGGCGCTCTCAGATGAACTGGAAGTACACAAGCTAACTTCATCTCTCACGCAGCTGATCTCAATGCTAACTCACCATTTTATACACACAGTACCTCGTCAAAATGTCTGAAAAGATTGAAACAACAACAAGTAAAAAGAGCCAATGATGGGTGGGGAGGTTTCCCATCAATCACGGGACTTGTGGGACACGGAATGGAACTTGACGTGGGACGGACACCAGGGAAGGACAAGTTGTTCAAAACCTCCTCCATCAACGTCGGAATTGACGGAATCTGAACGCCTCCAATAAAAATATGACCGTCACTCAGTTCGGTTTCATTCTGTGAATCAGGAACGATTGTCGAAAATCTGGAAATTTGTGTAAACAGAAATAATTACGAATAAAGTGGTGTAGTGGTATAAGTGGTGAGTTGAGGTTCCTGTTCAGGGTGATTCAACATCACAGCTGCTGCAATGTAGCTCATACCTCAGCGCATTTTGACAGCTCAGCGCTATATTGAAGATATTCTAGACGTTCATGTTTGGTCCCAAGCAGTCGCTCCTTGTACTGATTTCATCTTCATGCCCGACCGCATACAGCTGGAGTGGTGAGACAGCACCAAAATCATCACAATATTCACGTTTTGGACTGGCCAGCTTGTCGTCCCCACCTCAATCCCATAGTGCACATTTGGGACCAGCTTGGGAAGGCCATTCGAGGTCGTCTAAATCAGCCAATATCGGAGGAACTTGAACATGCGTTGATAGAGGAGTGGGAACGATTACAACAAAAAAACATTCGCATACTGGTTTGGAGCATACCTCGTTGTCTACAAGCTGTCATCAAGAGCCAGGGAGGTAACACCAAGTACTAAAGACGGCGAAATTTCAAAAAATCGCATTTTCGACATTTTTGTTTAGAAGTTTTTATTGATTTTCTTTTCCTCTTTTGGCCCTTTTTGTGGTTTAATTAGCCCCACATTGGAATTACACTATTGAAAATTGTTTCCAGTCAAGAAATGTGTTTTTCGGAACGTGAGTAACATGAAAAAATTAAGACACGTTGAAAATAAAATCATTTAAAAACCCGTGACCAGTTGATTCGGTGATCCCTTAATTCTTTTGAGGTGTGTATATACTTGGGATCAATGTGGATTTGCTTGAATATACGTCTGAAGATAATATATTTCCCTAAGCTTCCGTTATGAAATGGAAAACGTTCGGAAGAGGAAGCGAGCGTCCCAGGGCATCAAACCTTATAAGAGATCCGAGCCAGACTATTTTCACTTTACTTGCAGTAGTAGAAATGAGCGAAAATATACTGAAACCTCTAGCTCACTCTCTACACAAAGAAGAGCTCTGTCGGAGGCATCCATATCAAATTCATTGTGGTTTTATGGCGATTGTTGATAACTTTTTGGGTTTGAGGGCGAGGAAATGAAGGCCGATCCTCTTACATGCTGTTTGTCCGAGTGCTTTCCTTTATTACAACATCCTCAAGGGTCTAAAAACATAATGTAATAACAGGTACGTACATCAATATATAAATGAACAACAACAAAAAAACAATAATAATACTAATAAACGAAATAAGTATAATACTAAAGTAAGGTAAGTGTGTATTATACTTAGGTGTAATACTTTATGTTAGTAGATTATAATACATTATAATGTATTAGAAGAGTAATTATGTACATGTATACATGTATACATGTATACATGTACATGTAGAGTAATATAATACATGTATTAGAAGAGTAATTATGAAGTTAATATTAGGAATAAATGGATATGTAGTTTAATTATGAAGTTAATATTAAGAATAAATGGATATGTAGCTTAATTATGAAGGTAATACTAAGAATGAATGGATATGTAGCTCAATTTGAAGTCAATATCAAGAATAAATGGACATGTAGCTTAATTATGAAGTTAATATTAAGAATAATTGGATATGTAGCTCAATTTGAAGTTAACATTAAGAATAAATGGATATGGAACTTAATTATGAAGTTAATATCAAGAATAAATGGACATGTAGTTTAATTATGAAGTTAATATCAAGAATAATTGGATATGTAGCTCAATTCGAAGTTAATATTAAGAATAAATGGATATGTAGCTTAATTATGAAGGTAATATTAAGAATAATTGGATATGTAGCTCAATTTGAAGTTAACATTTAGAATAAATGGATATGGAACTCAATTATGAAGTTAATATCAAGAATAAATGGATATGTAGCTTAATTATGAAGGTAATATTAACAATAATTGGATATGTAGCTCAATTTGAAGTTAACATTAAGAATAAATGGATATGGAACTTAATTATGAAGTTAATATCAAGAATAAATGGACATGTAGCTTAATTATGAAGTTAATATTAAGAATAATTGGATATGTAGCTCAATTTGAAGTTTATATAAAGAATAAATGGATATGTAGCTTAATTATGAAGGTAATATTAAGAATAAATGGATATTTAGCTCAATTTGAAATTAATATTAAGAATAAATGGATATGTAGCTTAATTATGAAGGTAATACTAAGAATGAATGGGTATGTAGCTCAATTTGAAGTTAACATTAAGAATAAATGGATATGTAACTTAATTATGAAGGTAATATTAAGAATAATTGGATATGTAGCTCAATTTGAAGTTAACATTGAGAATAAATGGATATGGAACTTAATTATGAAGTTAATATCAAGAATAAATGGATATGTAGCTTAAATTTTACTGATGTAGTTGTCACATATGCTGTAGTAGTTGTCCATACAATTTGGGTTTCTCAATTCTCACAATCATCTTGGGTATGCACCTTTACCCCTCACCATTTTTGGACCTTTAGATCATATTGATAGTATTAGATAATGTTTATTATAGTACATACCTATAGTATTATTATGTTTGTCGAACCTTGAGGATGTTCTGATAAACGAAAGCGTTCGGACAAACAGCATATAAGAGGATTGTCCTACATTCCGTCGCCCTCAAACCCAAATAAATGTTTAAATCAACTACGACTATAGCAGTCTTGGATGCAACAATGCATCAAATAAACGGTAACCTGTATCCATGCCTGTGTCTGACTTTGAAAGGAGAAGGAGATTAATTTTTGGTTTATTATTTTCAATAATAAGCCTTTGGAATCGAGCAAGAAAAAAAAAATTTTAACCCCCCCTCAAAATTTGATGTTTTACGTTTCAATCTACGTAGAATACGAAAATCGAATAAAAAAATTTCCGTCCGTCCGCCGTACGCCGTACGCCGTACGCGGCACTTTTCTTAGCAACACTGGACCGATTTGGTTCAAATTTGGTATATGGGCTCCATTTGGGGTCTAGTTGTGCCGCGAAGCTTTTGGTTGACGTAGGTCACTTCTAAGGGGTGAAAATTAAGGGTTGAAATTTTCAAGAGTGCCCTAGCTCGAAAACTCTCGAAATAAAGGTATCGTTTTTTCACCAATTTTAAATAGTATTGAATTTTTAAAAATTTTTGAGACCACCCGGAGCTCTGTAGGACAAACCGTTCGGTCCCTACGAGTACTTGAAGGTTTTCCTTCGATAAAACAGAATCATGAGTGTGAATCGCAAAAGAGGTCTAATCTCCATTCAAATTTTATCGGACTAAAATACGATCGCTGTTCATTTCTTCGATTTGTATACAGTTTTGCCTTCTGCGTAACCGGTAATCAAATTTCCGTATGAAGCTTTCTAATTTTCCAATCGAGTGTGAAGCGTTTAGTTCTTTCTAATAAACTTGATTGTGAAGGTGTGAAGCCAGTATGGCGTGGTAGGTAGTACCTAGCTGGTAGGTAAAAAAAAGTTGGTAGGTAAAAAAAATGTTGGTGGGTAAAAAACGCTGCAAATCATTGCTCAAAGGCTTCTTCACTCTTCAGATCACTGATCAGCTGAGTGAGCTCCGAAGCCATTTTCAATCCTATTGAATGGAGGTGCTCTTCCAGGCGTCTCCAGCATTCGAGGAGATCTTCTTCACTCCTCAGATCACTGATCAGCTGAGTGAGCTCCAAAGCCATTTTCAACCCTATTGAATGGAAGTGCTCTTCCAGGCGTCTCCAGCATTCGAGGAGATCTTCTTCACTCCTCAGATCACTGATCAGCTGAGTGAGCTCCAAAGCCATTTTCAACCCTATTGAATGGAAGTGCTCTTCCAGGCGTCTCCAGCATTCGAGGAGATCTTCTTCACTATTCAGATCACTGATCAGCTGAGTGAGCTCCGAAGCCATTTTCAATCCTATTGAACGCAGGAAGCTGAAATTTGAGAGGGAAGGTGAAGGGAGAATACAGATCAGGTGGTAGGTGCTATTGATGGAGAACCAGTGATCTATACAGAAGGGTGATCTATACAGAAAATAATAAACCTTTGAGCAATGATTTGCAGCGTTTTTTCTTTTTGGGCTTCTGCTTGTAAATGTGTTTTGATTAAAATTCTTTCACGATTCAAAAACGCTGCAAATTATTACACAATGGTTTACTATTTTTATATAATATATAAAATATCTATATCTATATCTATATTATATCTATATTATAGATCACTCGTCTACAAAATCACCAACCATCCAATATGAAGGAAGAAAATTAAAATAAAAAATTAAAATAAAAAAAATATAAAAAAATTCGAAAAATCAAAATCAAAATCACCAACCATCGATCGCATTCCGGTCAGCTCTAATTTGAACGGAGATTAGGCCTCTTTTGCGATTCACACTCGTGTTTTGATTTATATATATATATTTCAATATAAACCCTTAAATTTTCGTAGGGAGCGAACGGTTTGTCCTACAGAGCTCCGCGTGGTCTCAAAAAATTCTATAGTATCTTAAATTGAAGGGAAAACAATACCTTTATATCGGAATTTTTTGAGTTAGGGCGTTTTCAAAATTTCAAAATTGATTTTGGAACCCTTAGTAGTGACCTACATCAACCAAAAGATTCGGGGCACAACTAGACCCCAAATGGAGCCTACATACCAAATTTCATCAAAATCGGTCAATGCTAAGTGGCAAAAGTGCCGCGTACGGCGGACGGCGTACGGCGGACGGACGGCCAAATTTTTATTCGATTTTTGGATTCTACGTACCTTGAAACGTAAACCATCAAATTTTGAGGGGGTGTTAACATTTTTTTTTCTTGGTCGATTCCAAAGGTTCATTATTGAAAATAATAAACCAAAACAGTAAAAAAGTTATTATTTTTCAATAGAAAGTTGCAGTTGGAAATCAGGGTCGAGTGTTTTTCTAATGACTTTGAGAAAGATCCTCTTGGCTTCCACGGTTTAATTGAGACTATTATGGGATAACTCCTCTTTAATTAGTTTCGAGAATGAAAACCTTGCAGAACCCAAAAATGTTGGAGGAAAACGGAATATGTCATTGCATTTTTGGTAAAATGTTGGATTGTGGATGCACCAGAGCCACAAAATCCATAGTTTGGATAGATATAAGTTGCTACTCGTAGTTCTCTGTTGTTCGAAACTTCAATAGGTTCAAAAGTTTGAGCTCATCTCTCTTCTACAGCTTTGTTCATCATTGACTGATCAGCACAGATAAGCGAGGGAGGGAACTGAGAACTCTCGGGCAGGATCCCGTTTCTATGACGGAATATCGAAGGAAAATCCGATGCTCTCAGGTGGCGAGCTATCGGGTAGTGTCTTGGAGGACTCGAAAAGGACGCTGGAGTGGCTGTCGAGTGCAGACTCCGCTTCTTCCACCTCTTCATCCATCTCCACCACTACTTCCTCCGTCCTCCTCGAGTATACCTCGCCGCAAATTCCTTTCCTCCACCCAGAAGCTGCCCCTTCCGACTGAGCACCAGCAATCATCTCTAATTCTCTCGGGTTGTCCTCCTTCCTTCCTTCCTCCAACTTCAAACCGCTCTCAGGCTAAGGAACCTGTTGACCCTTGTTCCAACTTACAGCTTAATCTCCACTTCAACCAATGATTATCACAGAACGGTCCTTAGTCAGGATTTGGTTTTCACTACGGGGGCATTTCTCCTGAGGAAAACGAACAGTAACCACTGGTAATCCTATCAAAGGAACTTTACGGAGGATGTTCTTGACATTATAATTTATTGTAAATTTTTATACGTTGGAAATTTGATGAATTAGACATTTAAATAACTTGGAAATTTTGATTTATAGAGAATTGTGATACGTTTATTGTGGCATTAAAATACCTTGGAAATTAGTATAAGTTGGATATTTTGATTTATTAAGAAATTGTGATGAGTCTGACGTTTTGATATGTTGGACATTTCGATTTATTGGAAACTGTTGATAAAAAAGACATTTTTATTCATCGAAATTTGAATATGATGTTCCATTGGAAAAACTCAAAATCTTGTCGTATATTATTACGAAACGTTGATAATTAATAATCAAACAGTAATTTTTTACATTTAATGAATGGATGACTACCTTAATTTATCATTCATCTATTCTTTATTGGTCTTAGAGACAAATATTTCAACTAGAGAAGAAATAGTATGCGTGAAGTAAGGCTTCACAAAAACTTTAAAAAATTGTATATAAGGTAAATAAGAAATTTGTTTATTTAATTAAAACCTATGAATATAAAATACAAATACAAAATTTGTTGTACCCAAAAATGCAATTGCCGAGTTTGGGGTGACGAGAAGAGTATTTTTTGAGAAGTTAATAAAATATTTAACCAAGAGGTTGATTGTTTAATTTCAACGATTAGTGTTATGTGCTACACCCACAAAGATGATTACTCTATCGCTCAGCTAATATTTCGATTTTTTTGACCATAGCTTCGAAGTTATTATTTTTTAAATTCCCTCATAAAAAGCAAGCAAGCATGGAGCAAGCTACATGAATAGACTTGTTATTTTGAGGGCTCGTCCCCACTTTTTGACAAAGTTAAGTAAGGTCTAAAATTTCGAATTAGCTTTGAAATTGACTTTGGACCGACTCGGCTACTACCCAGAATATTCTGAGGGAAAAAATTAATTTCAATTAAACCTTTCACCCAAAGTGAATAAAATACTGAAAACTCGTTGGTTTACTCGAAGGAAACGACCTTTACAAAGACTAGTTTTCACCTTTGAAAAACTTTGTTTGAAAAACTCGAGAATGAACGTCGAAATCGTCGAAACTTGATGGTTTACTGGAGAGAAACGACCACCCCAAAAGGCTTATTTTGACCTTCGATTGTTTGAAAAAATCTAGAATGAACGTTGAAATCATCAAAAATTTTTGGTTTACTAGAGAAATGACCAGTTCAAGGGCTTGTTTTCACCTCCGATTGTTTGAAAAAGCCGAGAATGAAAATTCAATGAAATTCAAAATTCATTTTTTGACCCTTAGATGTGACCTACATCAACCAAAATCTTCGGGGCACAACTAGACCCCAATGCATACTAAATTTCATCAATATCGGTCATGCTAAGTGGAGAAAGTGCCGCGTACGGCGGATGGACGGCCAAATTTGTATTCGATTTTTGGATTCTACGTACCTTGAAATGTAAACCAACAAATTTTGAGGGGGTGTTAAATTTTTTTTTCTTGGTCGATTCCAAAGGTTCATTATTGAGAATAATAAACCAAAACTGAAATATTGCCGTTGGAATCATCGAAATCGAACAATAATAGCCAAACTCTGGCAAGTATTGTTGTGAATATGGGATAAATCGTTCATTCAGTAGTTTTCCCCATTTTGGTTTATTATTTTCAATAATGAACCTTTGGAAACGACCAAGAAAAAAAAATTCTAACACCCCCTCAAAATTTGATGGTTTACGTTTCAAGGTACGTAGAATCCAAAAATCGAATAAAAATTTGGCCGTCCGTCCGCCGTACGCGGCACTTTTGCCACTTAGCATTGACCGATTTTGATGAAATTTGGTACGTAGGCTCCATTTGGGGTCTAGTTGTGCCCCGAAGCTTTTGGTTGATGTAGGTCACTTCTAAGGGTTCCAAAATCAATTTTGAAATTTTGAAAACGCCCTAACTCAAAAAATTTCGATATAAAGGTATTGTTTTTCGTTCAATTTAAGATTCTATAGAATTTTTAGAATTTTTTGAGACCACGCGGAGCTCTGTAGGACAAACCGTTCGCTCCCTACAAAAATTTAAGGGTTTACATTGAAAAATATATATATAAATCAAAACACGAGTGTGAATCGCAAAAGAGGCCTAATCTCCGTTCTAATTAGAGCTGACCGAAATGCAATCGATAGTTGGTGATTTTGATTTTTTTTTTATTTTTTTTTCTTTTTCTTTTTTTCTTCATATTGGATGGTTGGTGATTTTGTAGACGAGTGATCTACATAGAAAAATAATAAACCATTGTGTAATAATTTGCAGCGTTTTTCTTTTGCAATTATTGTTCGATTTTGATGATTCCAGCGGCAATATTTCAGTTTTTCATTTCTCTAGGGCCGTGCACTAATAAATTTCTAAAATTCTTTAAAATTGCAAAGTTAAGTACAACTTTTCAAGGTATTGCCCCTTCAATTTAGCGAATTACTAAGAACGAGCCGCGACCCACTGAGACCCCCTGTTACCCAAGTTCCATAGCACGTTTCGTGAATAAGCTCTGCTGGCGAATGTTTTCTCCAGGATTACGCAAAATGTCGCCTGTTGTTTTTGAGGCGACCCATCAGACGGAAATCCTAATGGAAATATAGCGGGGTGGAAGTGCGGATGTCAAAACGGTGTCTTACGTGATCCTGTCATTCTTTGTTACCATCGCCGGCGATACGTGCTGCTCGCGTACGTGCAAGTTACGTGATAAATCGACCGTTTTCCTCCGCGAACCTCGGAAACGCCTCCTTCCACTTTCTTCCCGCCAATTACGCTCGAAACATACGTTGCGAGACGCGGGAGCTTAGTTAACTATTTATACCTCGGGAGCTCCCACTTCCGTCCCTTCGCCCATTCAAGGCAAAATTAACGTGATATATCTCGCTCACTCGCAGAAATTGGGTTGAAGGTCTTTTGATGGTTTAGGGTGCTGGAAACGGTTGCAAGATGAATGAAAGATGAGATGCCGCGAGACACGTTGCATTATTACGCAATCAGTCGGTGCTTTAGGGCTGCGTATCAGTCAAGTGCCATCCGAAGTTGGAGCTAACAAACTCGAGGGGGGCGGTTTCTCTCGCAACTTGCGCCTCACAAGTCCATCCATCGTAGACGGGAATTCTCAAAGGGTGTTTTAACGAGTTCCAGGAGGAAATTATAATAAATCGCACGTTGAAAACAATACTGTGGCAACTCAAAAACGTCTGTCAAGTGGATGTGGCACGTAGCTTCCTAATAATCCTAACCCGATTGTATGGATGATCAGATGCATGATAGCTAATTTCATAGGGAACCATCTACACGTCCCCCTGCACAATCCCTGAAAATTGCATCAAATTCGGGAGGAAAATGTAGAAGTTACCGTTCTTGGAATTTTTAAAAACTACGCAGGTATATTAAAAGCATTTATTTAGTTTCACCTGTCCCGTTGTCTGTCAGTCTGTTGTCTGTGATTGATCGGATCTTGCAAGTTTTATCCACTTCCCGGTATCCGATTGAGCTGAAATGTTGTATGCATGTTTAAATCGCTTGACAATTCGGTATTATTAATTTTCTGAGACCAAGTTCAAATTCATAGGGTACCATCCTCCATCCTAATACATATGACCCCAACCGTACGTGCACATCAGAGGGATCGGAGGCGTCAGGATTTAGAAGAGACTGGGGTGGGAGGAGTTAGAGAAGTTGGAGGCGGGAGGAGTTCTAGGCGGGAGGAGTTAGAGAAATTGGAAGAATCGGGGGCGGGAAGAGTCGGAGGCGGGTGTAGTTAGAAGAGTCGAAAGCGAGTGTAGTTAGAAGAGTCGGGGGCGGGAGGAGTCGGAGGCGAGAGGAGTTGGAGAAGTTTGAGGCGAGAGGAGTTAGAGAAGTTGGAGGCGGGAATAGTCTGCAGAATCGGAAGCGGGTGTAGTTAGAAGAGTCGGGGCGGGAGGAGTCGGAGGCGAGAGGAGTTGGAGAAGTTGGAGGAGTTAGAGAAGTTGGAGGCGAGAGGAGTTGGAGGAATCGGGGGCGGGAGGAGTCGGAGGCGAGAGGAGTTGGAGGAATCGGGGGCGGGAGGAGTCGGAGGCGAGAGGAGTTGGAGAAGTTGGAGGTTGAAGAGTTGGAGAAGTTGGAGGCGAGAGGAGTTGGAGGTAAGAGGAGTTGGAGGAATCGGGGTGGGAGGAGTCGGAGGCGAGAGGAGTTGGAGAAGTTGGAGACGAGAGGAGTTGGAGAAGTTGGAGGTGAGAAGAGTTGGAGAAGTTGGAGGCGAGAGGAGTTGGAGGTAAGAGGAGTTGGAGGAATCGGGGTGGGAGGAGTCGGAGGCGAGAGAAGTTGGAGAAGTTGTAGGAATCGGGGCGGGAGGAGTCGGAGGCGAGAGGAGTTTGATAAGTTGGAGACGAGAGAAGTTGGAGACGAGAGGAGTTGGAGAAGTTGGAGGCGAGAGAAGTCGGAGGCGAGAGAAGTCGGAGGTGAGAGGAGTTGGAGAAGTTGGAGGCGAGAGGAGTTGGAGGTGAGATGAGTTAGAGAAGTTGGAGGCGAGAAGGGTTGGAGGGGTTGGAGGTGAGAGGAGATGGAGAAGTTGGAGGCGAGAGGAGTTGGAGGAATCGGGGGCGGGAGGAGTCGGAGGCGTGAGGAGTTGGAGAAGTTGGAGGCGAGAGGAGTTGGAGAAGTTGGAGGTGAGAAGAGTTGGAGAAGTTGGAGGCGAGAGGAGATGGAGGTGAGAGGAGTTGGTGGAATAGGGGTGGGAGGATTCGGAGGCGAGAGGAGTTGGAGAAGTTGTAGGAATCGGGGCGGGAGGAGTCGGAGGCGAGAGGAGTTGGAGAAGTTGGAGACGAGAGAAGTTGGAGACGAGAGGAGTTGGAGAAGTTGGAGGCGAGAGAAGTCGGAGGTGAGAGGAGTTGGAGGAGTTGGAGGTGAGATGAGTTAGAGAAGTTGGAGGCGAGAAGAGTTGGAGGGGTTGGAGGTGAGAGGAGATGGAGAAGTTGGAGGCGAGAGGAGTGGGAGATGAGAGGAGCTAGAGAAGTTGGAGGCGAGAGGAGTTGGAGGAATCGGGGGCGGGAAGAGTCTGCAGAATCGGAAGCGGGTGTAGTTAAAAGAGTCGGGGGGCGGCAGGAGTCGGAGGCGAGCGGAATTGGAGAAGTTGGAGGTGAGAGGAGTTGGAGAAGTTGGAGGCGGGAGGAGTTAGAGAAGTTGGAGGCGAGAGGAGTTAGAGAAGTTGGAGGCGAGAGGAGTTGGAGGAATCGGGGGCTGGAAGAGTCTGCAGAATCGGAAGCGGGTGTAGTTAGAAGAGTCGGGAGGGGGAGGAGTCAGAGGCGAAAGGAGTTAGAGAAGTTGGAGGCGAGAGGAGTTGGAGAAGTTGGAGGCGAGAGGAGTTAGAGAAGTTGGAGGCGAGAGGAGTTGGAGGAATCGGGGGCGGGAAGAGTCGGAAGTGAGTGTAGTTAGAAGAGTGGGGGGCGGGAGGAGTCGGAGGCGAGTGGAGTTGGAGAAGTTGGAGGTGAGAGGAGTTAGAGAAGTTGGAGGCGGGAGGAGTTAGAGAAGTTGGAGGCGGGAGGAGTTAGAGAAGTTGGAGGCGGGAGGAGTCAGAGGAGTCGAGGATGGGAAGAGTCTGAGTCCATGTAAGATCCCCCTCCCCACAGCTTGTTTCTTAGTCGTAGATTAAAAATGAATGAAAACACCTTTAAAAACAAGCTTTCATTTTTTGTTAATTAAATGATCTAAAAAGTTAAAAATAAATCACCTCTAATAAGAAATGTAAAACTCAATCGCAGTCCCAATTGTATTAATATAAGCACGTTACATTTCTGATCTTATTTTTCCTCTTGCTATCACAATGTAACACGCTTTTATTAATAAAATTGGGACTGTGATAAACTGTTATCTCTGTAAAGTGTTGTATTTCTTATTAGAGGTAATTTATTTTTAATTTAGTTCATTTAATAACAAAAAATTAAAGCTTGTTTTGAAGAAGATTTTTTTTCTGCTGAGTGTTGTCCTCCTCCACCCCAGATCAATCGCATAAAGACGCCCTAGTCTTTCGGTGGGACGTCCTAAAAAAAGTCGCAAATTAGTAGTCGAATCGAACCTGGCCGACTTTTCGACCTTAACGGAAACACTCTGTACTTCTTAAAGGTGGCTATTCACTACCGCTCTAAGTGCCGCGGTGAGAAATCATCGGAGATTTGCTAAGCCATTCACCATCACGCCACGCCGCGCCACCAGTGCTGATCTGACCCCAAAGTGTTGTGTAGTTACCTGTTGCGCATACGTAAAATCTTGTCATGGACAAGGATAATCTCCTGTACTACTCAGCGGGTTTTTCTCTACATCAAGAAGAGAAAACCAAAAAGTAAATGAGTGAAACAATGGCTTCTCAAAAGAAACCAATTCACTAATGTGAACTTATTGAAAGGACCTAGTTCTCGAACCTGGAAAAATTATTTGAGGATGGATGAGGAGTCGTACCATCTCCAACTTCTTTTGATATCTCCACTGGTTCTAAAGAAAGTTACACCCTTGAGGATATTTATTATCTCTCAAGATAGGCTCGTGGCTACCCTGAGATTTTTAGCCACAGGGATGAACTATGATGAGCCTTAATGAAGCAAATAGTAAACCTTTGGAATCGACCGACATTTTTTTTTAATCCCCCCTCAAAATTTGTTAGTTCACGTTCCACGGTACGTAGAATCCAAAAAACTAATAAAAATTTTTATGAAATTTGGTATAGGGGCTCCATTTGGTGTCTACTTGTAACCCGAAGCTTTTGGTTGATGTCAATCACTTCTAAGGGTTGACGAATAAGGGCTGAAATATTCAAAACGCCCAAGTAGAAAGACTGTCGATACAAAGGTTTTGTTTTTTCAAAAATTTAAAATAGTATTGAATTTTTAGAACTGAATGAGACCACCCAGAGCTCTGTCGGATCAACCGTTCGCTCCCTATGAGAACCTAAGGGTTGGATAATTCGTTTCTTCGAATAATTGTAATGAGTTTTGCATCCTCAGCAACCAATAATTAAATTTCCTGATGAAGGCACCCATAACTCCCCATTTCTTCGAATTGAGTGTGAAGACTTTTTTCTTCAAAATAAACTTTATTGTGAAGCGAAAATATGGTTGATAGGTGGTGACCATGGCAAAGCTGTGTTCTTTGCAGGCGAGTGATCCATACAGAAAAGTGATAAACCTTTTTGTTTATCATGTGACAGTTCTAATTTAACAATTTTTCATGTACCTGTTTCTCTGGATATATTCATGATATCTCCATACTTTTTTTTAAATTCTTTATCTACTCTACATATAACCACTGAGCGAGTTTCAACTCTGTTGTGTAATTATTATTTTACCTAGAGACAATATAGCAGAACAGTTTTTTCAAATTTTTCATGCTTATGATTTTGGTTTATTATTTTCAATAATAAGCCTTTGGAATCGAGCAAGAAAAAAAAAATTTTAATACCCCTTCAAAATTTGATGTTTCACGTTTCAAGGTACGTAGAAAACGAAAATCGAATAAAAAAATTTCCGTCCGTCCGCCGTACGCCGTACGCGGCACTTTCTCAGCAACACTGGACCGATTTGGTTCAAATTTGGTATATGGGCTCCGTTTGGGGTCTAGTTGTGCCGCGAAGCTTTTGGTTGATGTCAGTCACTTCTAAGGGGTGAAAATTAAGGGTTGAAATTTTCAAGAGTGCCCTAGCTCAAAAACTCTCGAAATAAAGGTATCGTTTTTTCACCAATTTTAAATAGTATTGAATTTTTAAAAATTTTTGAGACCACCCGGAGCTCTGTAGGACAAACCGTTCGGTCCCTACGAGTACTTGAAGTCCTTCGATAAAACAGAATCATGAGTGTGAATCGCAAAAGAGGTCTAATCTCCATTCAAATTTTATCGGACTAAATTGCGATCGCTGTTCATTTCTTCGATTTGTATACAGTTTTGCCTTCTGCGTAACCAGTAATCAAATTTCCATATGAAGCTTTCTATTTTTCCAATCGAGTGTGAAGCGTTTAGTTCTTTCTAATAAACTTGATTGTGAAGGTGTGAAGCCAGTATGGTGTGGTAGGTAGTACCTAGCTGGTAGGTAAAAAAAAGTTGGTAGGTAAAAAAAATGTTGGTAGGTAAAAAACGCTGCAAATTATTGCTCAAAGGCTTCTTCACTCTTCAGATCACTGATCAGCTGAGTGAGCTCCGAAGCCATTTTCAATCCTGTTGAACGCAGGAAGCTGAAATTTGAGAGGGAAGGTCAAGGGAGAATACAGATGGTGGTAGGTGCTATTGATGGAGAACCAGTGATCTATACAGAAGGGTGATCTATACAGAAAATAATAAACCTTCGAGCAATGATTTGCAGCGTTTTTAAATTCTAGCCATGTTTCTGTTAAGAGTTTCCCGTCCAAACTTGTTCAATGACTGTAATAAACCCCTCTCGACAATATACAAAAAAATCAAGTTGCCAGCTCTTTTGGCTGCCGAGAAACAGGTACTAGAAACGAAGAAACTATTAACCTGGAGCGGGAAACAGCTATCGCCCAGAAACAGCATTTGGCTCCTCAATTTTTCAAAACTCATATCTCTGCTTTCCAATATTTTTTTATACCAAAATGTCTGGAAAAACCTGCAGAGTTTTATAAAAATAAAAACAACAAAGTCGAAAAATTTTCGATTTTGACTCATGAACCCCCTTAAGACTACACACTAAGCTGCCGTACAGCTGGAAGCATGTTGGATAAGGAGGGGCTGATAAGGACTGCAAACTTCGCTCAATTTTCCTGCGTTTGTCTGCACGTAATTTTAAACTCGTCGGGTCGACTTCCTCGGTCTGATCGGATACCATCGAGAGCACGCGGTTGCGGCGGCCCCGAGAGCCGGCGGGGGAGCCGAGTTCACGAAACCGCGCTCCCGCAGTAAGGAGTAATTAGTATGCAGTTTGTCCCGAGGCTCATATGTGAAATAATATTGGGTTAGCGGCAAGAAAGGACGGAGTGGCAAAGGGCTCGACGAGCGGAGGAGGGGCGCCTTCCGCGCTTGCCACTTGCCACACTTGGATGTAAATTGAGCCGCGGAAGACCCCTGAGGGGCTCCGCCAATTATCCCGGGTGCGGCGCATTATCTATTCATTGGTGTAAGATCTCAATTCCCCCTCCTCCGGGTGGCACAGACCCCCTCGGAAAGGCGCAATTGCGTGACTCGGGAGTCTCAAGATAACCTCGAGTTATCCTCTCAAGATGGCTTTCTTAATTTTAGGCTTTTCTCGTATTTATCTCGTTGGAAGCACTTTGAGGTAATGGAGGAGGGCGGGGTCTTCTTTGTCCTATCTAGAGATAGCGAGTCCTTTTTTGGAGGGTCTCGCACGAAACTCATTAGATTGAAACCATAGTCGAATAAATAAAGATCCTCTCTAGATTCCACTTCATACACCCACACTTAGCCATTTAAATACTCGTAATCTATACACATAAAACACCAACCGTACGTAGGTATGTCGCCCGAACGTGGGGTCCCGGGTTCGATTCCAGGCTTTCTTTTACATATCTATAATTTTTTGCCTGCTTTTAGCAGGCTTTTCAGCTAGTGTAATATAAAGTGTCCCAAGTCGAATGAACAATAACTCAAGAATCGATTCTACAACTAATTTGCAACAATTTCCCTTCCAACACACTCAAAATTTTTCACTCAAAATGCCACTTTTCTTCGTCATTTCGACCTTGTGTCATTAAAATGGGCATAACTTCATTATTTCCCATGCGAATTAAAACGTGATTACACCGTTGAAAAACGCGACAAATCTCAGTCGCCGTTCGGACCTCGTTCCGCGTTAGTATTTCCCTAAATTACAGAACGCTCAAACTTTAACAGTTGTACTTAAATTTGTAATTTTAAAGGATTTTAGAAATTTATTAGGTAGTGCAGCAGCCTAAAGAATTGAAAAAACTGAAAGATTGCCGCTAGAATCGTCAAAATCGAATCGATAAAACCGTTTTTGGTTTATTATTTTCAATAATGAACCTTTGGAATCGACCAACAAAAATTTTTTTTTTCAACACCCCCTCAAAATTTGATGGTTCACGTTTCAAGGTACGTAGAATCCAAAAATCGAATATAAATTTGGCCGTCCGTCCGCCGTTAGCATTGACCGATTTTGATGAAATTTGGTATGTAGGCTCCATTTGGGGTCTAGTTGTGCCCCGAAGATTTTGGTTGACGTAGGTCACTTCTAAGGGTCCAAAAATGAATTTTGAAAATTTGAAAACGCCCTACTCAACGATAAACCTTGATTTTTTACATTCTCCGACTCTTCTTCTTTTGGTTCCACACCCAAAATCTCTAAATAATTCACTTTAAATATTTATAAAATATTAATTACAAAAAGCCTACTATGTGGGCAAAGTGGACACCAAAATGTCCTTTCGTTTTTACAGTGGACACTTTCTGCATGTATAGTGGTCATCACTCGTGTACTGCCTTTTTGGAGGGATTTATGCTTTAAATGGGGTCTGTAGGCCAGGATATTGAAAAAAATTGTTCAATTATAAAAAGGATTAGATTATTATCACATTTACAGTAGGTAGATAGGAAAAAAGTACAGATTTAACATGACTGTTTTCATCAAATTGATGAGGAAATCATTTTTTGATCACAAAACCCACGAAATACTTTACTTACTTTAGTCATACATTTGTTGTTTACAACTGGAACAGGCTGTTGGTTTACATTTCAACTTACGTAGAATCCAAAAATCGAATAAAAATTTGGCCGTCCTCCGTACGGGGCACTTTCCCCACTTAGCATTGACCGATTTTGATGAAATTTGGTATGCAGGCTCCATTTGGGGTCTAGTTGTGCCCCGAAGATTTTGGTTGATGTAGGACACTTCTAAAGGTTGAAAAAAAGGATAAAGAGTTGAAGGAAAGGGGGTTTGAAATAAGGGTTAGAATTTTGAAAACGGCCTAACTCAGAAAATTTTGATATAAAGGCATTGTTTTCCCATCAATATAAGATAATATAGAATTTTTTGAGACCACGCGGAGCCTTGTAGGATAAACCGTTCGTTCCCTACGAGAATTTAAGGGTTGGACTATAAATCAGAAACACGAGCGTGAATCGTCAAGAGGCCTAATCCTCGTTCAAATGTTAGCTGACCGAAATACGATCGATGTTTTTCTTCAAGGTGGTTGATGGTTACAATGGCAAAACCGTGTTCTTTGCAGACGAGTGATCTATATAGAAAAATAATAAACCTTTGTGTAATAATTTGCAGCGTTTTGCAGCTTTAGCCAATGGGGTGCCATTTTTGACCTGTATGACCACAATTAGACTTGTTGTTTCAATAGTTGACATTTGTGACCCAAAAGATGACACCCCCTGTCCACTATTGGTCCCCATTAACAGAATGATCTCAAATTAACGTTGCATATACAGCAGTATACTGAGAACAGTCTGAACACAAAAACAACTCAGAATAAAACTCGCCGCTTTGCGCCTCGGCGGGGGGCTCCGCATGTCATGGCATTTATGTCTTATGTTTAATTAATTGAGAGCTTTCCAACGAATGGTGAACAATTTCTGTGCAATGAACACTGCGGGAGTTCTATTTCCTTACCAACGGCTTGGTTGCACGTGAAAATCATACAGTGACCACTCAGGCGCCTTCAGCATTCTCCATTGACCCGCCCTCTCAAATTTCAGGTTCCTGCGTTCAACAGGAGAGAAAATGGCCTTGGAGCTCTCTCAGCTGATCAGTGACCACTCAGGCGCCTTCAGCATTCTCCATTGACCCGCCCTCTAAAATTTCAGCTTCCTGCGTTCAACAGGAGAGAAAATGGCCTTGGAGCTCACTCAGCTGATCAGTGACCACTCAGGCGCCTTCAGCATTCTCCATTGACCCGCCCTCTCAAATTTCAGGTTCCTGCGTTCAACAGGAGAGAAAATGGCCTTGGAGCTCTCTCAGCTGATCAGTGACCACTCAGGCGCCTTCAGCATTCTCTATTGACCCGCCCTCTAAAATTTCAGCTTCCTGCGTTCAACAGGAGAGGAAATGGCCTTGGAGCACACTCAGCTGATCAGTGACCACTCAGGCGCCTTCAGCATTCTCCATTGACCCGCCCTCTCAAATTTCAGGTTCCTGCGTTCAACAGGAGAGAAAATGGCCTTGGAGCTCACTCAGCTGATCAGTGACCACTCAGGCGCCTTCAGCATTCTCCATTGACCCGCCCTCCAAAATTTCAGCTTCCTGCGTTCAACAGGAGAGAAAATGGCCTTGGAGCTCTCTCAGCTGATCAGTGACCACTCAGGCGCCTTCAGCATTCTCCATTGACCCGCCCTCCAAAATTTCAGCTTCCTGCGTTCAACAGGAGAGAAAATGGCCTTGGAGCTCTCTCAGCTGATCAGTGACCACTCAGGCGCCTTCAGCATTCTCCATTGACCCGCCCTCCAAAATTTCAGCTTCCTGCGTTCAACAGGAGAGAAAATGGCCTTGGAGCTCTCTCAGCTGATCAGTGACCACTCAGGCGCCTTCAGCATTCTCCATTGACCCGCCCTCCAAAATTTCAGCTTCCTGCGTTCAACAGGAGAGAAAATGGCCTTGGAGCTCTCTCAGCTGATCAGTGACCACTCAGGCGCCTTCAGCATTCTCCATTGACCCGCCCTCTCAAATTTCAGCTTCCTGCGTTCAACAGGAGAGAAAATGGCCTTGGAGCTCTCTCAGCTGATCAGTGACCACTCAGGCGCCTTCAGCATTCTCTATTGACCCGCCCTCTAAAATTTCAGCTTCCTGCGTTCAACAGGAGAGGAAATGGTCTTGGAGCACACTCAGCTGATCAGTGACCACTCAGGCGCCTTCAGCATTCTCCATTGACCCGCCCTCTCAAATTTCAGCTTCCTGCGTTCAACAGGAGAGAAAATGGCCTTGGAGCTCACTCAGCTGATCAGTGACCACTCAGGCGCCTTCAGCATTCTCCATTGACCCGCCCTCTCAAATTTCAGGTTCCTGCGTTCAACAGGAGAGAAAATGGCCTTGGAGCTCACTCAGCTGATCAGTGACCACTCAGGCGCCTTCAGCATTCTCCATTGACCCGCCCTCTCAAATTTCAGCTTCCTGCGTTCAACAGGAGAGAAAATGGCCTTGGAGCTCACTCAGCTGATCAGTGACCACTCAGGCGCCTTCAGCATTCTCCATTGACCCGCCCTCTCAAATTTCAGCTTCCTGCATTCAACAGGAGAGAAAATGGCCTTGGAGCTCACTCAGCTGATCAGTGACCACTCAGGCGCCTTCAGCATTCTCCATTGACCCGCCCTCTCAAATTTCACTGCGGGAGTTCTATTTCCTTACCAACGGCTTGGTTGCACGTGAAAATCATTATAAAAGGCGCGTAACGGTTTTTTCTGTCGCTTTTTCGTGACGATTTTTTTTCGGTAGGTCATCGCAAAAACACATTCTGTGTTAAAATCATTCATGTTTCAGAAGTGGACACCCAGTGTCCAATTATTGAACATTGGTTGTTTAGTGTTTGTTAAGTGGACACAGGGCCTAAATGCTCACTCGGGATAATTAGCAAGAAATCCTTCATGGAAACCAATCTATACCTATCTACTTGAACGTCACACGGGAATCAAGGTTGTAACTGGCCACCGCTTCCTAGGGGGATATATAGGCGAACCCATAGGAAAAGCAAAATATTTAGAGGGGAAGATCAGCGAATGGACTCAATTGATTGAAAGGGTGTCAGCTGCAGGCAAAAAACATCCTCAAGACGCTCACTCGGCGTTCACCAAATCCATTAAATTTCGATGGCAGTTTGTTCAGAGAGTAGTGGAATGTGAGGAAGGAGCGTTCAGGCCACTGAGAGACTTTATTCGCACTACTTTCATGCCAGCCATTTTTGGTGGAGGCGTGTCACCAGAGGAGTGCGATATATTCTCGCTACCAGTGAACAAAGGAGGCATGGCCTGGACAGATCCGGTCTCAACAGCAAGTGCAATGTTCCAAACATCAAAGTCTAGCACTGCAGTCATAGATAGATCCATTCGGCTTCGTCAGCCCTTTGATCTAGGTGACCATGTGACCCATCTCTATGCAGCTAGAAAGGAAGCAAAAAGAAACCGAAATCTCACGGAAGACAACTTTCTCGAATCAGCACTCGCAAAATTTGAGCCAGATAGGAAAAGAACAATCCAGCGAGCAGTGCTCAAGGCATCGAGAACAAAGAGTTCAAGCTGGCTATCAGCTCAGCCATTGAAAAAGCATAATTTCGACATGTCCCCATACGAATTTCGTGACGCCTTGGCATTAAGATATAAGAGGTTGCCAGTCGAAATGCCAGTTACATGCGACGGGTGTGGATGGAGGGATTTTTCGCTCAGTCACGCCTTGAGCTGCAAGACAGGTGGTCTCATAACACGACGCCACAACGAGATTCGGGACGTCTTAGGTGAGCTCATGTCAACAGCGTGGGGAAATTGTGTCAAGGAGCCTATCGTTGTCGAGACATCCCTCGTACATCCTGGACTACGAGGAGACCTGGCATGCCGTGGGGTTTGGGAGCCACAGAGGGAGGCATTGTTCGATGTACGTGTCGTTGACACTGATGCCCCCTCCTACATTCCTCATCCAGTGGCCACAGTTCTTAGAAACGCCGAAGAAGAGAAGAAAAGGAAGTACCTGGCAGCATGTGAGGAACGTCACGCCTCTTTTACCCCCCTTGTAACGTCTGTGGACTCTATGTATGCACCACAAATGGCAGCATTTTTGAGGGTTCTGGCTGAACGTCTAAGTGAGAAGTGGGATCGGCCTATGCAGGAAGTAAAGGGATGGTTACGGACGAGGTTGTCCTTCTCCATACTCCGTGCTGCTTCAATGTGCCTTCGAGGGGCAAGAAGGAAATGGAGAGCATGCGACTCATTTTTGGGATTCGTGGACGGAGCAGGAGTCAATTATGGCCTAATCTAAATTCAAAACTCCGTTAGATTGTTTTCAAAAAATTTTCCAGACAATTATTCTTTCAGAAAAATTATTTGTTATACGAAATAAATTGATTGTTTGATGAACTTGAACGTCACAAAAAAAACAGAAGTCGCTCAAGCAATTATAAATTCCAAAAATACGGTTCCAACTTACCTGTCTCCTAACGAGGTTCAGCAGCAAACACTACGTGCTAGCGACAGACCTCAACTACGCCATTTCAAAATGGTTATTATTCTTTCCCATGATGCTCTGGAGTATCGGTAGTTCTACAGTAGCTTCATAGATGGCACAACCTACAAATTCTATGGATATCTAAGTAGTTTGTTGCCTATTACTCTTATTTTTCACATTTATGCAAGTTAGTGTCCACTATTGGAACAGTGTCCACTATACCCCCATTTACCTAAGCAGAAGGGTGATCTATAAAAATAATAAACCATTGTGTAATCGTGTGAAGCGTTTTTCAACACACGCCAGTAAATAGATGGCTTTTCCAGTCCGAATTTAGTCAACAATTTGCAAAAACATTTGGGTGAACCTCGTAGCCTGTTATCGAATGAGGAGTTTAAATCTCAACCTACCAAACAGCTACACAATCTACAAACTTGCACTGTGAGGTTCAGAATGTAACCATGATGGCACAACTTCGATGTTTGTCCATAATGTTATGAAGAGGCAGACGACGTCATCATGGAAGCGTGACTTCTCGTTCTATCCGGAACTCTAAGTTGGGGTCCCACTCTCTGAGATTACAGCTTGCTACCATCGACATTGTTTGCAGACCTGATTTCAGGCCAGTGGTCAACTCGTATTATGGTTGCACACTGGCGACAAAGTCTCTGTGTGCCCCGACTCCGTGCTCGCCATGTAAAACTCGGTGTCGGTTCCCGGATATAATCAGCTAATGCGTTGACGAGGGGTAGTTCTGCCGCGACTCACATAAAACACGCCCTTAATGGCTGTTGCCGGCAATGAACATCTTACGAAAAAACGAGAGACAGGAAAAAAAATAAAATAAAAACGTGCAGAGTGCTTGTTACATTGCTTCATTAGCTAAGTAGGGGTACCTGCTGGTAGTTTTCCTACCGAACTGTTGCACCTCCGCATTACTTAAATAGTAATTGCTCCTCCATGTGTGTTTTAAACCCTTCTTTGTGCTCCACGTTCAGGAGCATTTTCACCTGAAATTAAGCTCGGTCCGAACGTGCGAACCAGGAACGTGTAAAGTTGTAGGAACGCTTTTTGGTTTATTATTTCCTGCAATGAACCTTTGGAATCGAGCAAGAAAACGCTTATAGCTCACTAATCGTATCCAAACTTTGAAATTGATAAAAATTCTCATCAAACCTCCGGATTTTCGTGAATTATTCTCTGTATACCACCATGGAACTAATAGTGGTGCCACCATGGTGCGAGGGCACCATAAACCGCTTATTTCGTGGGTTTCTTTTGAGTTTCAACTTGAATACGGAAATGAACTTCGACGGACTGCCTAACAAAACAAATAGGTGAAAGTTCAACGTTACGAAGTTTGGTGCCAGACTGGCACCATTAGTTGTGGTTGGGGAGGCGGGGGGGGGGGGTTGAACACGAATTCGAATGTTGGGTGTCATAGATCATGGATTTCAATATGCTTTTCAAATTCGAGGCTCCCACGCCGCTAGAAATGCTATGGCGGATAAGGATGAGGGGGGGGGGGGGTGTCGCCATTTCTTGCCTAAAATACTTATAAATTACATCGAGTGAAAAAGTTTTTTCGCTTACCAACTGGTATTAATTGACCTAACACTTATCCAATTTCGATTAAATTCTCAGGGATTGCGCGTGTTGGCGTGTAGATGGTCCCCTATGAAAATCATCTACCACGGACTGTTAGTAGTCGCTGCGAATGCGCAAACGTGAAATCCTTGTAACAGCCATAACACTTACATTTTTCATCCGAATTTGATGAAATTCTTTAGGATTGTTCAGATTCGCGTGTAGATAGTCCCCTATGAAAATCATCTCCCCCAGACTAATAGTAGTAACTACTAACTGTTGCTGCGCATGCGCAAACGCGAATTCCTTGTAACAGCCATAACTTCTACATTTTTCATCCGATTTCGACGGAATTTCTCAGGATTGTTCAGATTAGCGTGCAGATGGTCCCCTATGAGGGTAGTTGATTGATGTTCTGAGATTAACTACTATGCATCGGATCATCTATACAATCGGGTTATGGATACGAGGAAGCTATGTGCCACACCCACTTGGCAGACGTTTTTTATTTCAACCGTAAAAATTGAAAAAATGCTTCCGCTACTTTGATAGACTCGGAAGCAAAAAGTCGAAAAAGTTAAGCAAAGTTAGGTTGTTTTACCAAACCTATAACCTCTAGAACTTATTGAAATTTATACGCGTTTATTGAACAAACATCTAGCCCTTCAACTAACCGTTGAGCCTTCGGTTGAGTTTTGAAAATTCTCAGAGCACGTACCACCTCCAGTTGATGAGGTTACCTGGTGCTGGAACCCCGTCTTCTCCGCCCGTGGAATTCCTACGCTCTTCCATCCTTTTTGCCTCATTCTATTTCACCCCTTTCGTTCCCCTTTCACTTCCTTTCGCCTCTCCCCCATCCCGGTTAGAACAAGTCCTCGCCAATCCCGATGTCGTGGGGCTCTAACAATTCTCACTTTGAGCGGGGGGGTTAAGGAGGAACTAACCGCAGAGATATCCTCAGGTTTTCCTAACAAGGGGTTGAGTTGAGGGGTCTGAGCGGGTTTTCCGCTTGTGCTCCAGGGAACAAAAACTTTGATTACACTCCGTGACTCCGAGGTTTTCCCTTGATTAGCATCAGGTATAGCTGGCAGGTCGGCGGAAGGTACATATAAGCCCTGCGACCACACGTTGGTTCGGTTATCCCGACCAACCTGATGCATTCAACGGGTAAATGAGGTAACTCGATCTCGCTCTGCCCACGTGTAACATCACGGTCTGCTGGTATTTACTCTTGGAGGGGAAGTTATCAAACTAACATGAAACACGTCATACCGCACAAAACATTGCTCTCCGTCATAATAACATTAGCTATCATAAGCTAATTTAGTTATTAACTCAAGGTGTCCCAAGTCAAATGAACAATGAGAGTACTTCAGGAATGGATTAGTTTGCAACAACTTTTCCCTTATTTCCTTCAATTAACTCTCTAAAAAAACCTGTTTTCACTTACAAGCTTTTTTCGTGTTTTCGACCTAGCGGCACTAAAGTGGTCATAAATTTCAAATTTTCCATGACGAAGAATTCTTGAGCATTACAAAAAAAAATGTTCTCCCTCAAACATTAAATTTTGTCCAAATTCTGTAGTTTTTTTTCGGAATTTTTTTGTGATTTATTTCTGCTGAATCACTGTTTTTCCTAGAGACCCTTAAAAGCTTGAAACATACTCCATTTTATCAGCTCTCTAACGGTTTGTAGAGAGAGTACTCTCTCGACGGCCTGAAGATGATGTCTTTACATCGAAAGCGCTCGCCTCCTGTACTCGACTTGCTAGTTACGACGGATTCTCCAATACCGTAGATAATAATTGTAATAAAATTGTAGATAAAATTTTAGAAATGTTACCCTTGAAAATCAAATTTAAAGGCGCTCGGGCCAAATAGCCGTCGCCAGTGCTCACGTGTATAAAACGAAGAGAGTTCAGGAGGGTTAAACGACGTAGGAAAGGGGAAAGGGTAATCTAATCGACACGAAACCGTTAATCAATGGCGGTCAGGTCGGATGATCACTCGGCCCGAAACCGTTAAAGTCGTTCAGGAGGAAAATGAGGTTTTGAAATAATACACACGGTACACTTTGTATGCCGAGAGGAACTTATAGAACTCCTGGGAAGTTGAAGGAGGAGAACATTTAGATAGGCGAGAGACGAAGAGAGGCTGGCGCTATGGATGGACTCCTGGGCACCTGGCATGCTACGCATACCTGAGGTTCATTTAGAAAATCTATCTTCTAGGAGGAGGCCACAATAGCCAACTTCATTGGAAGAATCTCCTCATCATGGGTTTTTTTTGTGCAAAATGGTGACCAAACACTAATGATTATCACTTGTGCAAGAGTTTCCAGCGTTTTACATTAGGATGAAGATGTTTTCTTACACTCAGACTGAACAAACTAAAGAAACGGTCTCGTGGGCGAGAAGATGATAATTAAAAGCATCAAGTGGAAACTCAATAGAAGGAGGGAGGAGCGAGAAGGAATGGGGAAGGAGGGAGAAGGAGGTGGTGGAGGAGGCCAACCTGTGAGATTGTGTCGTGTCTTTCGCTTGAAATAATATTTACCCTGGAGAACGCTCTTACTTGGTGAGAATGGAGGGAAGAGTGGAGGAGAGAAGAAGAGAAATGGAAGGGTGGTGGGGGGAAGACGGAAAACAGAAGAAACGGAAAAGGGGAAGAGCCGACTATTGGATTTTCGAGGGTCCGTTTAATTAGCGAGGGTGTGGGAAAGTGTTGTATCGGGGTTGGGATAGGATGGAAGGGTAGAAAGAATATTGTGTGTATACTTAGGAAACGGGGAGGGATCAAATTAAATTATGTGCAGAATAGTGGTTTTTCGAGGACAATGAGGAAAAATTATTTGTCGGTTATTTTACTTTTGCTGTTGAGTGGTTGGGGTCCGGTGTGGCAACGGTCATTGGGGCGTCATTGTTTGCCGATGGACTTCAGCAGAGCTGGGCATTAGCTAACTAATTTATTAGCTAGTTCATTTCTCAACTAATAGCTAAATTAGCTTATAGCTTTTTTTGGAAGCTAAAAGATAAATTTAGCTATTAAGTAGCTGTTGAGGAACAGCTAAAATTTCCAGCTAAATTAGCTATTAGTCGAAAACTTATAGCTAACAGAATTAGCTGCGGTGATTTAGCTGTTCCTCTACAGCTAATAGCTTTAGCTGTAGCTGTCAACTAATAGCTAATAGCTAACGCTGAAAAAAAATTTATTTCTCCACACAAACAACTAGTAGCTAATCTAACCATTTCAGTTTTAGCTGGCATCAGGATTAGCTTTTGAACATTTTTTCTACCCTTAGAAGTGACTGACATCAACCAAAAGTATCGGGGTACAACTAGACCCCAAAAAGGTATACCAAATTTCATCAAAAGTGGTCTTTGGTAACTTAGTTGTTTGTGACCTGTTACCTGATTAAAGTAGTTCAAAACATGTTTGACACACACACACACACACACAAGAAAAATTTATTTTAGGATGAAATAAATCAAAATTCAAACAATGAATTACAAAATTTAAAACATACTGATTTTTAACAAAACTTCTCTAAAGGTGATCGAGAATGGGGTCACCCATAAAAGTAATACCTAACAAAAAAATACGTTACATTTTAGATTTGGTTTTTAACCCTTTAAGGTATTGTGTCTACTCAGAGTAGCCACTCCGATGCTCCCTGAAAGATCAGACACCTGGGTATGCTAAAGGTATTGTGGCTACTCCCAGTAGCCACTTGCTGGTACCCTGTAGGATCACGCATACTTTTTTTTGAATTTTTCGAAATTTTTTCGATTTTCTATTAGGTGAGGTCATTAATAACATGTATGTAAAACAAAAATTACCTCAGTACCGTAGTTTTTGAGAAAATGAGGAAAAAGATGTGGCTACTATACTATCCTCAATACCTTTGAGCACACGACTTTTTTCTAGAACCATGCAGTGCGCTAAACGCTTAGTGGCATCGCTGAGTAGCCACTTCATTTTTCGGTTTTCATAATATTCTTTTTCGCTCAAAATATTATTAATAACATGTTATTATCAGCTATTCCAACGTCAAACTATTACAGTAAGTTCATAGGAACCAGTATAAAATAGGATAAAGTAGGTATGTATGTAGGAATACTTTATTGCAGGTAAAATGAAATGATAAAAAGTGAAAATTTATTGCAAATAAAATGGAAAAAAATGAATATTACAGTCGTTTATAGCAAAGGAGTACACTCATGAAAAACTTTATAGCACGTGTAAGTGCAGAGGGCTATCTGACGAGTAGTACACTCGGTTGAACTTCTCACAACATTTTTCGAGTTGCTGCAGTGAGCGCAACGTCTCGGTTTGCATTTTTGGGGCATGTGACCTATTGATCTTATTGCGAAGTGGGAAGTCGTCGTCAGCATCGCTGTCACCCTCTTTCTCGGAGTCAATGGCCATCTCATCAGTCACGCCGGTGTCACCGTCAAACCCAAATCTGTCCAGAAGTTCGTCGAAGTTCATCCCGCTGATGTCGTCGACAGTAATTGACAATTTCCTCTTCGACATAGTTGAACGTTGAAGTCGATATCTAAGAAGAAAAACGATGAATAACATGTGAGTCGGTCACCTCAAAGACCATAGTTGGAACGTTGAAGTCGATATCTACAAAGAAAAACCTTGAATAAGATGTAAGCCGGTCACCTTAAAAACCATGCGCTGTGTTTTGACATCTTTGAGAATAGTCAAACAATGATCGTGAGGAATGATTTCGAGGATTGATAACCTTAGCAAATACTATAAGGAAAAATGTAGCATGAGCCCATCACCATGTCGTGTTTTGCAACCACTAAACCGAGCTCATATAATGAATACCATGGCTATGAAGCCGATTTGATAATTTTATATGGAACTTGAATTATAATAGATTGTACTCACCAAATCGAGAAATCCGGGAACACTTTCATTAACAAACAAAAACCAGTTCAGTGCAGAATCGGTGTACAAAAACTAACTTTTCACTGAACACGTCGAAATAGCGGCTACTGGGAGTATCCACAATCACCGTTTGATAGGGAATCAGGGTTGCCACTAACTTTTCGTTGGTTTTATTTCACTCTTCCCGTTGAGAGAAAGGATAAGAAATCATAACAGTTCTCGATCCTTGAATAGGAAAGGAACAGGAACAAAAAAATTAAGTGGCTACTGGGAGTAGCCACAATACCTTTCGCATACCCAGGTGCCCGATCCTTCAGGGATCTTCGAAGTGGCTACTCTGAGTAGCCACAATACCTTCTGCATACAACCAATGCCGATCCTTAAAGGGTTAAGTGGCCAGAGAAGAGAAAAGGTCAAATTGGGTTCGTGGTAATATCAGTGGAATTCATTCGATAAAATGTTCCAAAGCTAATTCTGATGCCAGCTAAAACTGAAATAGTTAGATTAGCTACTAGCTGTTCGTGTGGAGAAATAAATTTTTTTCAGCGTTAGCTATATGCTATTAGTTGTCAGCTACAGCTAACGCTATTAGCTATTATATGTCGAGGAACAGCTAAATCTCCGCAGCTAAATCTGTTCGACTAGTAGCTAATTTAGCTGGAAATTTTAGCTGTCCCTCAACAGCTAATAGCTAAATATTTAGCTGTTAGCTTCAGCTTAATCGTAGCTAATTTAGCTGAAGCTTTTAGCTGTTAATTATAGCTAATTTTTGCCCAACACTGGACTTCAGTGAGGGTCGTGGGTTCAAGGCTCAACGCCGGCAGCGTACGTTTTTCATTGCCCCCTCGTCCTCCTCACAACTATGGGTACTTTCCTTATGTATAATGGAGGAAGGAGTATTATAAACTCATAATGCTTTCCTATCATCAGTAGTGAGGGCAAAAAATTGGTTTTGTCGTCTTCGATGGCTGGAGAGGTTGATTCTCCCGGTTTCACTGTGCAGCGACGACGCGTCGAAACCTCGATTTAGTCCGGAGGGCCGCTTCAGCGAGAGAAACCCCGTTTTCATACTCAGGTAATCCAGTTTTGATCCGAGGTTGATGGCCAGGGATTTGAAGGGACGAACGGGAAGCTCGGAGACGGTCCAGAGGGGAGGATGCTGGGAGAGAAGGGATCTAAATTGGGAAGACCGCCGCTTCCCATTACTGGATAGGGGAGTCCCCAGCTTGGAGCATTAGCTTATTAATATGGTTAAGAGGCGATGTCGTGGAGTATCGAGCGATCAATCGTTCCATCTCACCCTCGATGGAGGTGATTGCGGTTGTGATTCTCAAACAGGTCACCCTTTAGTTACTCGTATCATCTGATCTATTCACGAATCTCGACTCGATCCATTCATGTCTCATCTATTCTGCTGAAAATTGTAGGTATCTTTGAAACTATACAAGTTCACGATATTCTCGATTTGACCATACTTCTATTTCCAACAATATACCTATTCCATCCGTTAACTTTCGCTCCTCGACATTGACCAAAATCAATGAAAGTCCAGTTGTGCCTCGAAAAGCTTTTATACCAAAAGCTTCGGGCACAACAAGACCTCAAATGGAGCCCATATACCAAATTTCATCAAAATCTATGGTAACTGAGGAAAGTACCGGATACGGCGGACGGACGGCAACATTTTTATTCGATTTTGGGGATTCATCGTTGTACAAGAATGAAATCTTTACCTGCAAATTCGCAACTCCATCCTTCAATAGTCTCCTCACTTCATCACTGATTAATCATACACTCACTTCCTTCACATTTTCCAATAGTTTTCCATAAATTCCCGTACCAATCCATCATTGTAAACAATCCGTCCGTCCCACAACTCACTTATTCCTCAGCTGATTTGCGGCCGGTGTCAACAGTTTTGCCAACCTGTTGAACCTGATTCTAACAACTCGCATGTTTGCACGACCTGTTTTCGCCACAATTTCTGGCAAATTAATTCAAATAAGTATATTAAAAATTTTGTTATTCCTAGTTCTATTTTAGAAAAATGTATCAGTGCTGTGTGTGGGAAAAAAGTGAAAAAACCACGTGTGTGATTTTGCACCAGCTTTCACGCATCGCCGACATCACTCTCTCGCCATCTTTCGCCCGTTCCTGACCTACCTCAACTTTTAAAACGTTCGTTTTTCCAAGAATTCTGCCGGCCGGCCAAAGCAACCGCCTTCGTTCAAACGCGGCTTCCCATCGTTCCTTTGGGAAGAACCAGAAACTATCCACGGAGTAATCGTTCCCGGGATCTCGTTCGGCGGACTCTTAAAACTTAACCAGGAACCTGGTAAGCCACTTCTACCTATCTTGCATTTCTGCTCTTCTGGAGGCTCATCTACCTACCTCAAACCTTTTGGGATTCTCCACGAACGACGGATAAAGAACATTTATACAATTCAAGAAATCATATGCAAATCATACAAAATTTAATCCAAGCGCTTTAGGTAGGTGAAACTAGGAACAGTGGCCTCTGCATGGTCTATTATAAAATCAATAATTTCACGATCTATTTAACTTGGTTAATAAATCATTTAATAATCAAATCGAATAATCGTTTTCACAGCTTTATTTAACATACCTATACCTACAACATTCTGGTATTCCAGTGGTCCTTCGAGTATTTCAGCAACCTTCTAATATAAACTCATCTCATTAAAGTTTCAATCATTTTCAAGTCATACAGAGGGTAAGAGTTCGAGACCACGTCATAAAGGGCCCCCCTCTGTATGCACATTGTGTGGTCAAAGTTCGAGCCGGATCTGACACTCCCCCTCATTGGGATCAGTCCATAATTTCAAATTTCAATCAAATTAAAGCTGTGATTTCGATCAAACTGTGATATTAAAATATATGTAACTAGGTAGGTACTTTCCTATTTACCGAATTTCTTGTCTGCCTTACTTATAATTAATTTTGTCATATTTAATTTATCAATTTGGGTAGGTACCTAAAGTTTTCTTTCATTATGCCTGCTGGGGACACAGTTAACGTTGCTAACAGGGGCTTACAACGCCTCAAAGTCAAATATGAGTCGTTGGGCTCTGATATAACTGCTATTTGTAACAAAGGTTTTATTGCAACTACGAGTTCTTCTGCTACTGAACTGAATGTTTTTCGTGGAATGTTTACCACTTTAGATAAACTCTATGATAAGTTTACGGATAAGTGGGAGGAAACTGTAGATTATGCAGACAGCATTGAGCTCACACCCTCTTTTCCTACCCCAGCAGATTTAGCATATTTTGAGAGTATTAAAACCAATTATTATAATGCACTTGGCTATCATATTCAAGTAATGGCAAATTTAAATCGTAACTCCGCAATTTCAGCAAATTCTTCCATTAATACCTCTAATCCTAATGCTCAAACCTCACGAGCAATCCTTCCTAAAATACCTATCCGCAAATTCCATGGAGACTTGTCGCTCTGGCCATCCTTCAAGCAGTTGTTCATCTCGCTGATCAAAGAGGAGTCGTCGTTATCTGATGCTGAGAGATTCCACTACCTCGTCAGCTATCTCGAAGGTGCTGCTTTGGAGGTGGTAAAGCATATTCCAGTACTTGGGGAGAACTTCGAGCAGGCATGGACTTCGTTACTGGAAGTGTACGACAATAAACGCAAACAAGCTTGTCTATATCTTGACAGGTTGCTGAATTTCAGGTCTCTTGCTGGGAAACCCACTGCTGATTCCCTTCAGGTCTATCTTTCTCAGGTGACTCAAAGTGTTACTTCTCTGCAGAATTTAGGCATCACCAATTTGGCGGAATATCTGCTGTGTGAATTGTCCTTGCGTGGTTTGGATCCGTATACCAGAGAAGCTTTTGAAACATCCATCATAGGTACTACGTTTCCACATTTTGCTAATTTAAAGGAATTCGTACAGAATCGCTGCCAAGTGCTCAGGGTCTCTGCTGTCAAGTCAAATCCATCTGAGTCTTCATCATCACATTCTGTAAAACCAGCAGTCAGATCTCCAAATTCATTTGAACCAAAATCGAACCCTCGAACTGCTCTGATGGCCCACTCCTCTGATCATTCAAAACTCAATCAGCAGCAGCAAGCATCTTCAAAGAGTTGTTTCATCTGCCAGGGTGACCATGCCATCCGTACTTGTCCTACCTTTCGCAGTGCTTCACCCTCTGAGCGTCTCAATCAACTGAAGCAATTCACAGGTTGTCGCAACTGCCTCCATGTACAGCACAAGACAAAGCAATGTACATCCACGTATAGTTGTCGTGAATGTGGTGGCAGACATCATAGTGATCTGCATCTCACTAACAAACCTTCTCATCCTGAGCAAAAATCCTCTTCTGCAAACCCTTCAAATCAACCTGGGTTTTCAGGAGCAAGTACCACTGTGAACAACAAAGGCGTACTTTTGGGTACTGTTGTTGCCCACATCTGTGACGCGCATGGGAATCCACAATCAATCCGATGTGTTCTCGATCCAGGGAGCCAATTCTCATTTGTGACTGAGAAATGCGTCAAGAAGCTCGCTAAAACTACGCGTCCTTTCAGTGGCTCTATAGCCGGCGTGAACCAATCGCCACTTCGCAATGTCAAGGGAAAAATCACCCTTAACTTGCTACCTAAACGCTCCTCCAATCAGCTTGAAACTGAGGCAGTGGTTGTACCTAATGTAACTCCTTATCTACCACAGTCATTCGTACCTTTAGACATGTGGGATGATTACTTGTCATATGATCTTAGTGATCCTACCTTCACGACACCAGGCCCTATAGATTGTCTCATCGGGGCGGACCTGTACACTGAAGTTGTGATAGGTGCACCAATTACCATTCATGCTAACGGTCCACGACTGCTTGAAACTGTGTTTGGGTATACAGTAATTGGTCGATTCAAATGTGATTCTGACTCGTCACAATCTGTAGCATTGCTAGCTCAGGAAGATCTTGCACCCCTCATGGAAAGGTTTTGGGAAGTTGAGGAGCCTGACCTACCCAATGTCCCCTCACCTGAGGACGAAGAGTGTGAACGTCATTTCCTTCAAACTCACCGCCGCATGGAGGATGGTCGCTACATGGTTTCACTACCTTTCAAAAGCAATAACCCCACTATAGTACCAAGCACCAAGCCAGTCATGAATCGGCTGTACTCGTTAGAAACCAAGCTGTCTAAATCCGAGTCCCTTAAGCAAGACTACTCAGCCTTCATGGAAGAGTATGAGAGACTTGGACATATGAGCCCTGCTTCTGGTCCAGCCTCATACATCATACCGCATCACCCAGTTTACAAGGTCAATGGTGAAGACCGTAAACTAAGGGTAGTGTTTGATGCCAGCTTCAAAACAACAACTGGTAATCTCAATGACCATCTGCACATTGGGCCCAAACTGCAAGCTGATGTCACTGCTATCCTTCTCAACTTTCGATATCACCGTCTTGTTTTCAGCTGTGACATCGTGAAGATGTTTCGGCAAATATTGGTCGAACCAAATGATCGCAAGTTCCAGCAGATAGTTTGGCGATCAGACCCAAGTCAACCTGTCCAATTCTACGAGTTGAATACCATAACTTACGGACTTCGGTCATCACCCTATCTTGCTCAACGTGTCCTTCGTCAACATGCTACCAACTACCAAGACAAGTTTCCAGCTTCTGCGCATGTGCTTCTCAATAACACGTACGTCGACGATATCATAGGAGGTGCAGATTCGCCAGAGGACCTCATTACTCTCAAACATCAACTTATTGTGCTGCTTGAGAAGGGTGGCTTCCAGCTTAGCAAATGGAGCACAAACTACCCTTTATTGCTGGAACCTGATGAGCAACCTCTCAAACAGGTGACACTTTGCTCTGGAGATTCTCCTACTACCACAATCTTGGGAATGAGGTGGGATCCAGCCACGGATTCCTTCTCATATGAGGTTGCACCACCACCAACTGGTCTCACCAAACGCCTCATCCTATCCACCATCGCACGTCTGTTTGACCCTTTGGGTTACATTGCCCCAGTTATCTTTTATGCTAAGTGCATCATGCAACGTACTTGGCAATGGAAGTTGGGTTGGGACGAGGAAGTTCCGCGGGAGATTGGTAGCCTCTGGAGTCAGTTCATTGAACAGCTGCCTCAGTTATCATTCTTGTCAATACCGCGACCGTTCCCAACGACAGATACTAACTACCAATTGATCTGCTTCTCTGATGCTTCGGAACGTGGTTTCTGTGCTGCGATCTACCTCAGAGCAACCAATGGCTCTGATGTCTCAATGACGTTGGTGAAATCAAAGACACGCCTTGCTCCCACTAAGACCTTGACCATTCCACGCCTGGAATTGTCTGGTGCCCTTCTTCTTGCTCAACTCATCAAAACCCTCTCGCAACTTCAAGAGAATCTCCATATTAATGATATTTATTGCTTTACTGATTCAATGGTAGCTTTATCTTGGATTAGATCTATGCCACATTGCCTACAGACTTATGTTTCCAACAGGGTCCAGCAAATCACCAGCCTCACTAAAGTTGAATGGTGGCACCATATTCGCGGGTCCGAGAATCCAGCTGATGTGGGATCTCGAGGCATACTGCCATCAGCACTCCGTGACCATTGCTTGTGGTGGACAGGACCATCTTGGTGTTACCAGCCGATTGAGCAGTGGCCTATATCGTCTGAGCTTGTTCCCATGGAGCTACCAGAACTGAGACGGAGTCACCTTGCGCTTGTTGCTATCATTCCAAACCAGGAGTTGATCAATTATGCAGGTCGACACTCATCATTCAAGCGTTTCATTCGAATCATTGCCTATGTCAAACGCTTTATCAGCAATGCTCACATTCCAAAGCAGCTTAAGAGGTATCGCACTGTTGGTCCAGTGTCAGCAGTTGAGTTCCGTTGCGCCAATCACCATTATATCAAGCTGCTTCAACATAATTATTTCCCTGAGGTGTTCACAGGATCATCGTTCAATGACATGAGCCTGGAGTTGCGTCGCCTCAATGTATTCATCGACCCTGAAGGATTGGCTCGTGTTGGAGGAAGACTAGCAAAGGCACCGCTTATGCCAGACCACAAAAACCCAATTTTGCTTCCATCCCGCTCCTTTTATACCAACCTTGTTGTCGATCACTTTCATCGTCAGGGGCATCATATCGGTCCTACAGCACTACTTGCCACGATTCGCCAGGAATATTGGATTCTGAAAGCTCGTAATCTAATCAGAGCTCTGAGACACAAGTGTGTAGTCTGCACCAGATTTTCAAGGAATTCCATCGTGCCATTCATGGGTGACTTACCTAAATCTCGTTTTGCAGCAGCTCGTCCATTCCTCATCACAGGAGTAGACTTCGCAGGACCTTTCTTGTGCAGGGAGACATCCAGACGTAATTCGCATCACATTAAAGCTTACCTTTGTCTCTTCTTATGTATGTCCTCTCGAGCACTCCACTTGGAAGTCGCAACTTCTCTGTCGGTCGAGGGATTCCTCGATGCCTTTGATCGGTTCTCATCGCGACGTGGTTTGCCTTCTCAGATGGTCTCCGACTGTGGGACAAACTTTCAAGGAGCAGCACGTTACATCCAAGAAGTCTACGACCTTTGGCAACGCAGTGAAGTGCAAGCATCGGTAATTGGCCACACTTCTCATCTTGGAGTCCAGTGGACTTTTAACCCACCTTCGTCTCCACACTTTGGGGGAGGTTGGGAAATCTCTGTAAGGAGCGTCAAGGATCTACTATACAGGGCCTTTGGAAACCATCCTTACACTCTACCGGAACTCTGCACCATCTTTACCAAAGTCGAGGGCATTTTAAATTCTAGGCCCATTCTACCACAGTCCAGTAGTCCAGATGACCTGGAAACTTTGACCCCTGGTCATTTCCTTATCGGCCAGCCTATAACAGCCCTGCCAGAGCCTGACCTGAGTGAGGTGCCATCCAACCGTCTAAACCGTTGGCAGCAGATTCGCGAGCGCATTCAGTACTTCTGGTCCCGTTGGAAGATGGAATACCTCAGCAACCTGCAAGTGCGCCAGAAGTGGACTAAGAAGTCGCCAAACCTGAGAGTTGGAGACCTTGTTCTCCTGCTGGATCTCAACCTGCCTCCAACTAGATGGCCGCTTGGCAAGATCATCTCGACCCATCCAGGTGATGACGGCATCGTCAGAGTTGTGACTGTGAGGACTCCACAAGGCACATATAAGCGACCGTCTGTAAAGATGATTCCTCTTGTCCTGGAGGATATCCATTCCTAGGGAACATCGAACACTACAGCGTACTCCGTTGCGAATTGGGGGAGTATGTACAAGAATGAAATCTTTACCTGCAAATTCGCAACTCCATCCTTCAATAGTCTCCTCACTTCATCACTGATTAATCATACACTCACTTCCTTCACATTTTCCAATAGTTTTCCATAAATTCCCGTACCAATCCATCATTGTAAACAATCCGTCCGTCCCACAACTCACTTATTCCTCAGCTGATTTGCGGCCGGTGTCAACAGTTTTGCCAACCTGTTGAACCTGATTCTAACAACTCGCATGTTTGCACGACCTGTTTTCGCCACAATTTCTGGCAAATTAATTCAAATAAGTATATTAAAAATTTTGTTATTCCTAGTTCTATTTTAGAAAAATGTATCAGTGCTGTGTGTGGGAAAAAAGTGAAAAAACCACGTGTGTGATTTTGCACCAGCTTTCACGCATCGCCGACATCACTCTCTCGCCATCTTTCGCCCGTTCCTGACCTACCTCAACTTTTAAAACGTTCGTTTTTCCAAGAATTCTGCCGGCCGGCCAAAGCAACCGCCTTCGTTCAAACGCGGCTTCCCATCGTTCCTTTGGGAAGAACCAGAAACTATCCACGGAGTAATCGTTCCCGGGATCTCGTTCGGCGGACTCTTAAAACTTAACCAGGAACCTGGTAAGCCACTTCTACCTATCTTGCATTTCTGCTCTTCTGGAGGCTCATCTACCTACCTCAAACCTTTTGGGATTCTCCACGAACGACGGATAAAGAACATTTATACAATTCAAGAAATCATATGCAAATCATACAAAATTTAATCCAAGCGCTTTAGGTAGGTGAAACTAGGAACAGTGGCCTCTGCATGGTCTATTATAAAATCAATAATTTCACGATCTATTTAACTTGGTTAATAAATCATTTAATAATCAAATCGAATAATCGTTTTCACAGCTTTATTTAACATACCTATACCTACAACATTCTGGTATTCCAGTGGTCCTTCGAGTATTTCAGCAACCTTCTAATATAAACTCATCTCATTAAAGTTTCAATCATTTTCAAGTCATACAGAGGGTAAGAGTTCGAGACCACGTCATAAAGGGCCCCCCTCTGTATGCACATCGTACTTTGAAACGTAAACCTACGAATTTTCAGGGGGGGGGGGAGAATTTTTCTCTTGGTCAATTCCAAAGGTTCATTATTGAAAATAATAAACCACAATAAATCCAAATTTCAAAAAAATACGACAAAAATAAGTGTTTTTAGAGTTTTTTTGTGGATATTACCATTATCATGGTAACATACATGGTATATTCAGATTCAGCACAAAATTTATGTTATAAATACGATTTAAAAAACTCAAAATTGTCGAAAAAATGTTAATTAATGTGTGGATATTATGGTATATACAGAAAACCTATGTATATTCGTTGTACCCAAAAATGCAATAGCCGTGTGAGTACTCTATGAGTTCGGGGTGACGAGCAGAACATGGATATGGACTCCTAACTTCCTCAAAGCATACCCTGTGCATACATATGTTGGTATGTTTTGCTGAAGATGGGAAAAATAATAATTGAAGAGTTTTCTTTCAAACGGGCTTACAAACATTTTTACACATTTTGCTTCCGAGTCTACCAAGGTAGCGGAAGCTTTGTATTCACTTTTCAAGGTCGTAAAAAAAAGTTCTCCAAAATAAAAATTTTCACTCGCGTTTTGCGTTTTAGACCTTTCTGAACAATTTTGGTTGTGTCTGTGTGTCTGTCTGTCATGAATTCCTTGTAACGCGCATAACTATACGAAGTTATTGTCCGATTTCAATGAAATTTTCAGGGATTGTGCGGGTTGGTGTGTAGACGGTCCCCTATGAAAATCATCATCCCCGGACTGATAGAAGGGACTGCGCATGCGCAAACGTGAATTCCTTGTAACGGCCATAACTTCTACATTTTCCATCCGATTTCTTTGAAATTTTCAGGGATTGTGCGGGTTGGTGTGTAGACGGTCCCCTATGAAAATCATCACCTTCGGACTGATAGTAGCCACTGCGGATGCGCAAACGTGAATTTCCTTGTAACGGCCATAACTTCTACATTTTCCATCCGATTTCTTTGAAATTTTCAGGGATTGTGCGGGTTGGTGTGTAGACGGTCCCCTATGAAAACCATCACCTTCGGACTGATAGTAGCCACTGCGGATGCGCAAACGTGAATTTCCTTGTAACGGCCATAACTTCCACTTTTTCTACCCGATTTTGATGAAATTTTCAGGGATTATGCGGATTAGGTTGTAGATGGTTCCCAATGAAGATCACCACCTTCGGACTGATAGTAGCCACTGCGCATGCGCAAACGTGAATTTCCTTTTAACGTCCATAATTTTTACATTTTCTATCCGATTTCAATGAAATTTTCAGGGATGTTACAGATTAGTATTTAGATGGTTCCCTATGAAAATCACCACCTTCGGACTGATAGTAGCCACTGCGCATGCGCAAACGTAAATTCCTTGTAACGGCCATAACTTCTACATTTTCCATCCGATTTCAATGAAATTTTCAGGGATGTTATAGATTAACTTGTTTTGATGTTTTGAGATTAACTACTATGCATCGGATCATCTATACAATCGGGTTATGGATACGAGGAAGCTATGTGCCACACCCACTTGGCAGACGTTTTTTTCTTACGGATTCTCAATCTTTGGGATAAGGCCTGACAAAAGAAAAAATCACAGACGTGGGCCACTTTATCGCTTCCCATTCAGGCCAACACTGCACAATCATGCCAGACCTTCGGTGGTAACTACCAGTACTGGACCAAGCCTCTGGAGCTGAAGATAATGACATGCCTGGATCTGGGCTTCGACGAACCGCATATTTGAATACCTACTAGGAATACCTACAAATTATTGTTTTAAAAAATCATTTTTTTTTTCATTTTTTCAAGAGCTAAATTCAGTGCTTTGTTTTTAATATTAATATTATACTACATTATACTGTTATAAATCCTAAAAATAAATTTATATTAAATAAAAAGGAAGAGAAAATGAGATTTGTCTTCCAAAAATTGTTTATTTAATTTTTTTTTTCCTGAATAGCTCATATTTTATTTTATTTTATTTTTTTTTTCATAAAATGAGCGTAATATGCTCATTTCTAAAGGAGACCCTTTCTAATTTGGATGTATTATATCCAAATTAGAAAGGTTCTCCCTCAAAACGCATGCCGAAATTTCGACATTTGATCTAGGGATGTCCGATACTTCAAAAGTATCGATATTACATCGTATCGATACATCTAGAAAGTATCAAAAAGTGTCGACACGATGCTTTCAAAAAGTATCGATATTTTGAAGTATCGATACTTTTCGATACTTTCACAAAAATGGGTGAAAATGTCGTTTAAGTTTCCATCCATCAGTGTGACATCTCTCCATCGCTAGGATAATAATTAATATAGAACGAACAAGACAATAAATCACTCATTTTTGTATTTAATACTTTTTTTGTTCAGGCACTTGTTTCCGTATTGGACTTGGTTGGGTTAACATTCTGGTGGTCCTTCCTTGATGATGGAGGGCAGCAAGTTATCATAGAGACTTTTTTCAAGAAGTATCGATACTTTGGGGACATCCCTAATTTGATCTTACAATCGATTGATCCATGAACAAACTATTTGGACAATTCAGGAACTCTAGACAACTTCCTTTGCCATGAAATTAGTTTTTCTAAATTTCCCGGAATAAATGCCAAGTGGATATAAGCCCATTTGAAAGAAAACTCTTAAATTATCTTGGAGTGTTTTGACATGGATATGTCTTTTTGCTGGGGTCAAAGAATTTTCCGCGACACTTTTTTGCCACAAGATACAAATTGACAGTATACCTGCAAAACCGTGTATATGTCGATTTCCTGAAATTTTACAGGAGACTATAAAAACCACCAAACTCACTTCACGAACACATTAGGGGATTTTTAAAAAAAATCGGACATGCATGATTTTGCATACTATCTAAATGCAACGCGACACCAGTGAACAAAATCATAGCTACGTATCGGCTACATATGAAGCAAGGTTCATAATCATAGGTACATATGAAGGTTCAATATATGAAGCTACATATCAAGGTTCAAAATTATAGCTACATATGAAGCAAGGTTCTCTAGAATACTGCAATATATTGCGTGCTATCAAAGTTTTTTCCAGATTTTTTTTTTAATTCATAGAAAAAGTAAATAGGCAGGTACCAAGATGATTAGGTATCAAAAACACTTCTCTCCTCTACACACCTTGGATAGGTAGGTACATGTTATTAGAAGAGATGCTACGTTGAAGATCTCTAAATTGAAATAAAGTATTTTTTTTCAATTTTTGTATTAAAAAAATTAGAAATTAAGTATGTTTTTTCAATTTTTGTATTAAAAAAATTAGAAATTAAGTATAATTTCAATTAGTTTTAAATAAAGTATTTTTTCATACTTTTCGTACCATACACCATTATTGAGCAATACTAACGCTGGTTACTGATATTTCATGATTTTGACAATTCTTTCAAACTGAGATGTATCAACCTACTTTTTCATGTATTTCATCATTTTAATTTTTAAATTACACCTACAACAATGGACATATATGTGACCTATTGTTTTTTCTACCAAGGGAGAAATTGATTTTTTTTTAATTTGTAACCAAAGACTCGATTGTATCACTTTAACGACTCGTTCCGCACCCTCCAGGCTGACTACTCTCTCATATAGCAAATATTTCGAAGCAAAATTTTTCTGAAAATTCTCTCATTAACTCATGCTGAACAAATGGACTTTTATTCAACTCATTCTCCATCTCTATCCCTCTAACGTACCCCATCCCCCCCCCCATCCCTTTCGGCTCCCGAGTTTTCACGAGACATTACCCCCGAGGCTTTGAACCCCCCCCCCCACCATAGAACAGAATACCGCGCAGCTTGTAATATATTGGCAACTAGGTGTATAACGGCGGCTGGAGGGGAAATGAGGGAATGTTTTTGGGATGGTGCGATTGTGGTGGGGGGGGGGGCTAATGTCTTTTGAATAGGGAGTTCACACGCCCCATCGGACGCCTAATTTCTCGCCCGCGATTTGAGGGTAAAATCTCCACGTTTCGGGGAGAAATTGCAAAGGTTTTTTTTTATTTCCGTTCGATCAGATTCCCTCGGTTATTTCGTACATCGCCGGCTGCAGTGGGAATTTCCGCACAATAAAGCCTACAACGGCTCACGGATAAGACCACCGCATAACAGTAGGTGTGGCATAATACCTTTTATAAATCAAATTCCAAACTTTGGCCACCATGTTCAAATGGATGGTGTTACACATCGAGGTTCCAAGTGACATTTCAAAAATTGTCAGGGAAGTTAAGTTGAAGTTTTTGGTCAAATTTCATGGATTTTGAGCATTGGGCATTGAGATTTTGGACATTTCAGGTTAGGGGGTTCTCAGTCGGCCGCCGCTCGTTTTTCGTTCCAGGTCAGTATTTCACAAAATTGGAGGCGCAAAAACTTTGTACCTATTTTTGAAATTTTAAAGGATTTTAGGTATTCATTAGTGCACGGCCCTATGGAATTGACAAACTGAGATATTGCCGCCAGAATCATCAAAATCGAACAATAATTGCCGGAAAAAAAGGGGAAAAACCGTCAATTCAGTTATTTTTTCCCCATAAAATGTTGTTAAACTTGAAATTTTCAAGGATTTTAGAAATTCATTAGTGCATGGGCCTTGGGAATTGAAAAACTGAAAGATTGCAGCTGTAATCATCAAAATCGAACAATAACTGCCTCATAAATATGGGGAATTCATGGAAAAAACCGTGTATTCAGAAGTTTTTCCCATTTTTCGTGGGGAATTTTTGTTCGATTTTGATGATTCCGGCGGCAATATTTCAGTTTTTCAATTCCCTAGGGCCGTGCGCTAATAAATTTCTAAAATCCTTTAAAATTTCAAATTTAGATACAACTTTTTACTTTTTTGCGCCTTCCATTTCGTAAAATACGAAAAACGAACGGCGACGGACTGAGACCCCCTTAAAAGGGTCTCAATCGGTCGTCGTTCATCCTCGTTCTATGCTAGTAATTCCCTAAATTGTAGGGGCAAAACGTTGAAAATTGTAGCTAACTTTGAAATTTTCAAGGATTCAAGAAATTCATTAGTGCGTGAATCTAGGTAATTGAAAAACTGAAAGATTGGCGCTGGAATCATCGAAATTGAACAATAATTGCCAAAGCAAAATGGGAAAAACATGCTAACTGAATGAACGAGTTTTCCCATTTTGTCGTTGCCAAAACTCCCGTTTTACAGGTCCGAATAGTGCGTTCAAACTGGTAATTATATGATGAAATTGTATCCTGAATTCGTAGTCTATGAATGATAACATACATTTGCTTGCCCACTATTTCATTTTTACTGATCGAGTGTTTTTGATTGAGTATGAGTTTTCAAAATCCTCACATGATTCGATCGCTGAAACTTAGGAGTGTAACGATAAGCTTTTGACGGGGCTCGAAAACATTTCCATAGAGCTTGGTCCTCCTTGGGCCAACATGTATAATGAGAGGGGTGAGAAACTTTTACTGGAGCTGAGGTGACTAATATTTACTCGAAACCCTTTTCCTACCGACTGCAGGGACAGGCGGTACTATTTCACCTCCTCTTGAGACCTTCCGAGGTCTTCCTGGCCTCATTAATTTCACGCCGATTTTACTAATGCCGATGAGGCAGTAACTAAATTTTGGCTGTTGATGAGCGAATTATGATTGTTTGACCCTTCTTAACTCTCCAACTACAACGTGAGGACAAAAATGACCCGAAGGCGCAAGTATGTTGGGGTTGGGAGAAGGGGAGTTGTGGGAGGGGGCCTGGGTCTTGAGTAGCTGTCCAACAAGTCTTCCTGCAGCTGTAAACCAAAGTGGGCCCTTCTGAAGGTAAGTGACCTTGAATAATTCAGGTAGAAGAAAAAAAACGTGGTTTGGGTCAATATGACTCGATGTTGTAGAGTGAGTGAAATCAATTTTGATCAATATGACCCAACGTTGTAAACCGATTTTCCACCAATTCACTTTTTTTCATGTAGTAAATTTCTGTGAGGTATCTGGTGTTTCTACCGTATAAGGGTGTGAATCAAACTAAAATGTTTCAGCCATGGCGAACAGTCCGTGGTACATCACTGATGAAGAAATCCTGCGTGGGGTAGAAAGATGGCATACCAGTTTGAAATTTTGGCAAATCCATTGCATTTCGACAATTACTGGAGTCCTTGTCCACCTTTATTCCTTCTACAATGTTCAATAAAGTGTTTTCTCTCTCTCGCTCTCTCTCTTTCTCTCTCTTGATCATCACCGATGATGAATACTTTTCACTTGGATGAGGTTCATTTTAGCTATTCTATGAGTTACCTTGTTGTGTCTGTTGAATTTCATAAGATTCATAATGAAATTTTATATCTTAATCTATTTTGCCAAGTTTTTAGTGGATTAAACGTTGTATTTTTGAGCGATGTCGCCTTTTTGTTCCTTTAATTGTTCTGTGAAAAAGGCCCGACGTTGTAGTTCATGACCGGGCGTTTCACTTTGTAGTAGGAGGGTTAAATTCCCTATATGCAGGGTTTTCCGAAATTTTGCCTAGAACCCTGTTAGTTTTGATTAATTAATCAGGTACTCAAAATTAATGAAAAAAAAAATTGCCAAATATAATTAACCAACAATTATCTATCAAAACCTATAGAACAGCCTTCGCAGATTTCACATTCAAGTTTCCAGTCATGAGAAAATGGTACCTAATTCCAAATTTGATAATTTCAAGACGCTACTTGCGGTGGGTTTGGAAACTAAACCGGGACACTTAGCTAGAAGGATATCACTCATTATAGAGTGCCTAACAAGCCTATTGTTTTCAACTCGATTGGTTTGGTGATTTGAGTGTCTATGGCTCAGAGAACCTCAAGCTGAGAGTCATTCCAAATTTTGACCACCAAGTTCAGATGATGATAATCAATAAAGTCCAATAATCTCGGAGATTCACCCTTCAGTGGTATCACGTAAAGGCACTAGAACCTTTCCAGCTAGAAAACACTACTGATGTTGAGAATATGCGCCCTTCCGCTTGTGATAATCTCTAGCGGATTTTTGTGATACTTTCTTGTTTCCAGGATCATATGATATAAATAGGACTTCGACTCGTGAGAAAATATTGAGAAATTATGTAGAGTCGCTTCATGGAGTTTTGCTGATTGGTATCGTGATATCCCGTATAGCGTAGATCCTCACTAATAACAACAGGATTTTGATCACAACTTCTGAATTCCTTGCAAAACCAGGTTTTATTGATCTTCGGTTTCGTTTCAAACACTAATCCAATTTCCACGTCCCCACCGGAGGAATGTGTCTATAGAAAATATGTAAAACACTCCTCGAAACACCGTGTCGAAGGAATTCCCATGATTCCCGAGTGTATTTCCGAAGTAAAAGAGACAAATTGAAACGGGGACTGAAGCAATTGAAGTTCTCGGAAGAAGTGGCTTTTATTACCTTTCGAGTTATTCGAGAGATGTGGAATTCAAAATAATAATGTGAACACTTCAGTAAAGGATGCAAATAATCAAGTCACGGAGGAATTTCCTCTCTGAAGCTGTAAGGTAGAGAAATACCCGAATGCTAATAATGGAAACGATTCTCGGAATGAGTGACTCCGCCGTCCTTAGAAATGAATACGGATATGATGAACTCTCGATGCTCGGATGAGTCGAAATTAAGCTCTTTTTGATGAATCTCTGACGATGAGGAATACTTCGTGCAATTCTTGAAGAGGAAGTCTCTCGGAATAGCATTGGTGGTGAAACGTGAATGAGGTGGAAAAATATGAAATACGCACGCAATTGTATGTAGCGACGTTTCTACGAGATTTGAATACCCAAGACGTATACGAAAGGTAACATGGAATGCAGGTAATAAAATCTTCAAAGTTATGGTGAGGTAAGAAATTGAAATAAGTATCAGCTTTTGACAGAGTAGTCCTGGTAAGTGCGGCACATAACACGAATCGTTTACATTATACAATCCACCTCATGGTATAATATTTTTTCCGCCGAAGATATTTTTAATCGCAGATAAGAGAACGCTGGAAAGAGAAGAGGCTGGAGGGTAGTCGCCGTCTTCAAAGAGAAGCATATTGTTTAGTAATTCATGCATTCCAGGGGACGTCCCTTGGATAGTCATTTGGTCAATTTTAACCAGTAGGTAAGCGATAAAACGGGATCTGACTTATTTGATATTTTAGGCAAGAAATAGTGGTCATCCCCCCTCTCCTCATCCCTTCTCTTAATGGTGCCAGTCAGTAACCAAAGAGTAAATACGTCGTAACGTTAAACTTTTTTTCTAATTTATTTATTTATATTTGGGTACAGAACATTTTAAACAGGTACATAACATAAATAGGAAAAGTTAATATTGCCATATGAGCTGCATTAGCTCGTGTTGGGAAATGAGTTGATGTAAGCTCCTGATTCACTTATTGCTGTAAATACTATTTATGTCCTAATCCATTTATATAATAGAAAGCAAAATAACATAAACTTCTCAATAGTTTATTAAGATAGATATTTTTTAAAGTAATAATTTTTGTTTTCTTGGTCAACAATAGTTTTTTCCTTTCTTCATGATTTAACTTATTAAAACATACCATTATATACCATTATACATACCATTATATACCATTATATACCATTATATACCATTATAACATACCATTATATACCATTATACATACCATTATACCATTACATATATAATTCAGTTGTGCTAATGTAGTTCGGTAGAGAGGTAAATTTATTACACATGACTCCTTTGATCTCGTATAAAGTTGATGATCAGGAGGTGCTAAAGCATTTTTTCGCAGCATTTGCGATATGCAACTAACGTCCATCATACAAGAGCATGTCAATACTTTCATCTTTGTGAAGAGGGGCAGAGAAGGCGCTCGGTATCCAGGATGAATACCGATAATACGGATAATAGTTTTTTGTGTAATATTTATGGTCCTGTAATCTGTGGGATATCCACCACTCCAAGTTGGAAGGCAATAGAGCAATATAGATGAGACCAGTGCATCATAAATCATCCGTAGGCTGTTCGCGTGAATTACAACTCTTAATTTGGCAAAGACGTATATTAACTTTCTCAATTTATTATTTGTTTCCTTTATTTGCCGATCCCATTTTAACTTTTCATCAATGAAAATTCCCAAATATTTGGCATTTTGCACTTTTTCAATTTTTCCGCTCCGTGTACACTGATTATAGTCTTTGCACTCTGGATTGTGTAGTCTCAAAGTATTTTGGGCTTGCTGAATTTCCGACATCAATGAAAAGGTAATAAAGTTTTTTTTTATGTTTAACGTCTATTAACCAGGAATAAATGACTTGAAGGCTCTTTTCAGCCAGACAGAATGATTCGCTCCATGATTGCGTTGAGGTATACAAAGCGGTGTCGTCCGCAAACATAATCATAGATCCTGGAATGTCTAGTTTGGCCAAATCATTAATATATAATGTGAACAACACAGGCCCAAGAACAGTACCCTGCGGAACGCCATACTTTCCCAACCTAATCTCTTCACTTATAACATTGTATCCTATTTAATAAATAAGTTTTGAACCACCGTATGGCCAGCTCATCAAAACCATTTTGCCGCAGTTTTTGGAAAAGTATGTCATGAGAAACTGTCTCGATGGCTTTCGCCAAATCTAGCAGCACAACTACTGGCTTTAGTTCTTTATCAAGATCACCGACCACCTTCCCGGCCAATGGACATGTCGCATCTGAGGTACTTCGACCTTTTCTAAAGCTGTACTGCTCCTCCATCAATATATTATTTGTATCCAGAAATGAACACACCTGGCTTTCAGCTATTTTCATCTATTACTTTCATCTATTAGTTTTGGTGGGCAGTCCGTCAAAGTTCGCATCCGTATTCCAGGTGAATCACAAAAAACCCACGTTTATGGTGCCCTGGCACCATGGTGGCACAACTATTAGTTTCATGGTGTTAAAGAAAATAATTCATGAAAATCCGAAGGTATAATGAGGATTTTTCCTCAACTTCAAAGCTTGGGGACAATTAGTTAGCTGTGAAAGAGCCGAAATATTAATAATACGGATATTTTGTGCATATTATCTTGTTGTTATATTTATATTTTGTGAATATTATCTTGTTGAGTTGTTATTTTAGTTAATTTAGTGAGTGGTTATTTTTGGTTCATTATTTCCAATAATGAACCTTTGGAATCGACCAAGAAAAGAAAAGCATTTTTCTAACCCTCCCCCAAAATTTGCTGGTTTACGTTTCAAGGTACGTAGATTCCGAAAATCGAATAAAAACTTGGCCGTCCGTCCGGCGTACGCCGTACGCGGTACTTTTCTCACTTAGCATTGACTGATTTTGATGGAATTCGGTATGAAGGCTCCATTTGGGGTCTAGTTGTGCCCCGAAGCTTTTGGTTAATGTAGGTCACTTCGAAGGGTTGAAATTTTCAAAACGCCCTGACTCAAAAAATTTTGATATACGGATATTGTTTTTTCGTCAATTTAAGATAGTATTGAATTTTTAGAATCTTTAGAGACCACGCTGAGGAGCCCAGTAGGACAAACCGTTCGCTCCCTACGAGAATTTAAGGGTCGGACTATAAATCAGAAACACGAGTGTGAGTCGCAAAAGACGCCTAATCTCCGTTCAAATTTTAGCTGACCGAAATGCTATTGATGTTTTTCTTCAAGTTGGTAGGTGGTAACAATGGCAAAGCCGTATTCCTAGCAGAAGAGTGATCTATATAGAAAAATAATAAACCTTTGTGTAATAATTTGCAGCGTTTTTTTTCTGTTGAGTGTTGTTCTACTTCCCCCCAGATCAATCGGATAAGGACGCCCAAGTCTTACTGTTGAGAACATTAGTGTGAGAAAGACTAGATCAGACTTCTTAGGGCATTCAAATACGACGAAGGGAATCGACTGTTATGGATACCAATTAGTTGAGATTCCAATTAATTGAAGATTTGACTTCGGACATAGTCATGAGGAAAATAAGACATTGTCAGTTTGCAACATGACGTATCGATATCAGTGTGTTGTTGAAATTAGGTATAGATCTGATAGGTGAAGGACGAGATACTGGAGTGAGAAGGAGAGTGCTCAGTCCCCTGTCAGCGACCCACCGGACAATCGGAGTTACGACAGATGGAGGACGACAGCTGCGAGATAAAACATAAATGTGACGCGTCCGAATATTTTATGATTAATTACTCGGACGTAAGAGGGGAGGTTTTGATGATGACGAGCGCCAGAGGGAGAGGAGAGGGGATAGGGGAGACAATACACAGTTATATAAGAGTGGACGGGGTGAAATAGTGGTACATCGCAGGACAGGGACAGAAGAGGGACAGAGGAGTGTTTCGGGGACAGCTATTTCCCAACTGTCAGTCGACGGATTCGGAAGGGTCGGCAGATCGAGCTAAACTTTCTCCCGTGGAAACGTCAGAGCTCCAGACTCCACTCGTTGCCAAATATCATTGTTCCACGTCGCGCAATTATTATTCCTTCCAGGAGAAATATCTATTTAGCAATTCCTCACTCAATCTCTCAAGCCGTCGTCTCTTCAGGATCTTATGATTGGCCAAATGAACCGGTGACGTCGGTTAACTTTCCTGAAGTGCTGAAGGTACATAGAGGTCATTTCCGTTCAGCGTGCACATATGACAGAGATCGTAAAGTTTTCTTGATTACCATTGTTTATTACCTCGGGATTGTGAACAAATGAACTAGCACTATTTTCAGATTTCACAACGAAATACATTGAACTACAGAGGATGAAATACGATAAAGTTTTATAATGATCTGATCGGTATAGGAGCACAAGGCAACATGGCGGGCGTCGTCGGCAGCGGAGGTTACCCCAACGATTTGAATGGCAGCGGCTGCATAGAACTATTCTGCACATTAAAAGACCTAGTTGTTCAATTCATGATCTATTTCTTATTATTATTCTCTTGTTCTAGTTCTGGCTCATTATTACTAAATAGGACCACCTAACGGTTGCATGATCGGAACTAATGAATGTAATTGTGAACTCAGCCGCCAAGCGGCAGAACTAGGTACTAAGTTCGTAAGGGTTGGCAGCACTACCTTTTGGTCTCCCGCCTCAAATAGGCGGGAAGTCCAAACAACCATCCTTGTGAGGCTAGCAAACAATAGTCATCATATTCAGGGGAAAAACGCAGCAAATTATTGCACAAAGGTTTATTATTTTTCTATACAGGGCGTCACCCTTTCAGTCGTACCACCGGGCAGGGTTCAATTCTACTTCTAATTTGCAACAAAAAATGTCACAGCAATTTTTTTAGAGGCTTCATTTTCGAGTTATTTCACTTTCAAGATTTTTTTAGTGTTTTCGACCTTATCTCAGTAAAGCGACTTAAACTCACCAAATTTTCATGGAAATTCAAATCTGATTGCACAGTTGGAAAGAGCGTAAAATTTTCCATCTACTTGATGGAAATGAAAACATTTTGAATTGGGTAAACGGGTAAAAATTGGACCTGAAACAAAAAATTGGTAAATTTCGGTATTTTCAAATTTTTTTAAATCTCAGAGGTTCTGTAATCCGGCACGTGAATTTTTACCTGTAGGCCTAAAACCTCAGCTTTCCGTTGGGAGGAGCGTGAAATTTCCAATCTCCTTGATGGAAATAAAAACATTTTGAATTTGGTAAACGGGTAAAAATTGGACCTGAAACAAAAAAATTGGTAAAATCTTGGAATTTTCAAATTTTTGTTAAATCTCAGAGGTTCTGTAATCCGGCATGTGAATTTTTACCTGTAGGCCTAAAATCTCATCTCTCTAACGGTATAGTTCTTTCAATTTTAAAAGTGGGGCTTATCACAGAAATTCGTGTTTGAAAGCCTAAAAACGTGAATTTTTTAACAAAATCAGCTCTCCGGCTAAGACGATTTTTTTTTTGGCAGGCAGGTGAGAAAATTTATAAGGCCCATAGGTGGAGTTGGATCTCGTAAGATACCTGGAAGGATCCGCGTCTTCCGGTTATGTGGGATTCAAACCCACAACCGAAAATACACCTCCTTTTCTCCCACGTTGGAACTCCTCCCGGAAAAGTTTAACAAATTACTTCGGGTTGAGTTCTGGGACGTTTAATCAGTTCTGGGTAAAGGGGCGGACCAGATACTCCCTCGAAGTGATACTCGATATTTTAGTATCCATACCAAACTATTTGATATTTTGTACATCGATACTTTGGATCCGATATTTCTAAATATCGAATATCGATACAGTTCTCGCGGAAAATTCAACATAATAGCTAAAAAATGAAAAAAAATTGGAATATCAATTCTATTGGAGTATTGATATTCAAATACGATTCACAAATATCAACATATATTCAAATCAATTCAAACCATATTTTCAATCAACATATATTCGAATCAATCATTCATCAACAAATATTCAAATACAATTTACAAAATATCGATACTCTTGTAACAATTCCCACCCCTAAAATAGTAAAAAAAAATCAATTTCGCGGGACTATTTTGGATGACGGGCAACGATCAACGTGTAGGCAGGGAGTCTAGTATTGCTATACCCCTACTATCACAGCATCGACCAAGGCAAACAATCGAAGAGCTGTTTAGTGGCCTTGAGAGCAGAAAAACACGAAGATGAGCCGTGGGTTACGCTTCCTTAGCAACAAGTGATCAAATTTCTTATTATTAAGAAAAAATTTGGAGATGAGCTATGGGTTACGATTCCTTAGCAACAAGTAATCAAATTTCTTAATTATTAAGAAATAATGTGAAGATGAGCCATGGGTTACTCTTCCTTAGCAACATGTAATCAAATTTCTTATTATTAAGAAAAAATTTGGAGATGAGCTATGGGTTACGCTTCCTTAGCAACAAGTAATCAAATTTCTTAATTATAAGAAAAAATTTGAAGATGAGCTATGGGTTCTTAATTAATTTTTCTTAATTATTAATTTTTTCTGCTTTCAAGGCCACGAAACAGCTCCTCGATTGTTTGCCTTGGTTGATGCTGTGATAGTGGGGGGTATAGCAATACTAGACTCCCCGCCTACCCGCTGATCGTTGCCCAATTCATAAATTATTGATGAATTCTTTATTTCTTCGAAGGAGTGTGAGGCGTTTATTTAATCTAAATAAACTCGATTAGGAAGCGAAAACATGGTTGGTAATTAGTGACAATGGCAAAGCTGTGTTCTTTCCAGGCGCTTGATCTATGCAGGGAGTCACCCTTTTGGGCGCACCACTGGGCAGAGTTCGATTCTACTACTAATTTGCAACAAAAAATGTCTCGTAGCAATTTTTTTAGAGGCTTCGGTTTCGAGTTATAATATAACTATTATAAGGTGATATTATCACCGACTTTCACTTCGGTACGAAAGTATCGATATTTTGAAATATCGGGTATCGAAACCCATCCCTAGACTGTTTGCTTTGCATCGCCGGGCTGCGTTCAGAACGCGGAGGTAAGAGGCACGCTTGAGGGTCGATGTCGCTACCCCGAGAACTGTTTCGATATTGGATATTTGGAAATATCGAATCCAAAGAATCGATATACACAAAAATACCAAATTTTGTAAAATATCATTATATTATAGTATTATTATTATTATAATAATATATATAATTATAATTATAATATTATTATAGTATATTATACTAAAATATCCAGCATCGGAACGAAAGTATCGATATTTTGAAATATCGAGTATCCAAACCCATTCCTAGACTGTTTGCCTTGCATCGCCGGCAAACCGTAGTATAGCCGTATCGTAGTTACCGATCTGTACAACTCTCTGGTGTGTTGCGGGCTAGTATCTTAAGAAAATTATGTACTCATTCCATTCTCCTATTTTATCTAACTTCCTTGGTTATCATGAAATAGTCCCTAACTTTTATAAATAATTTTCCAAAATTGGCTAAATATTACTTGCAAAAAAAATGAAAATATAGGAGAATGTCAACAAAAATTAAATTATTAATTTTGCATATTTTTAGTCAGGCAAACAGCATTTGCTATGTTTGCATGGAGGAGACGCCACTGATCATATTGTCTGCATCATTAACTTATTTTGAGAAACAAGGATTGACATTTCTTCCTTTTAGACGCTATGATTCCCCCATTTGAGAACATCATTATCCCCTCTTTACAGACGTCTCCCTTCTCCTCCCATGTGTTATTTTTACAATGTTATTAATCTCAAGCTTTTAGGAAAGAAGGGGTTTCTTCTCATCCAAGAGGGTAAAATAAAGAGGGTGAAAAGATAATCATTTTAAAATGGGCATCGTAAGAGGAAGGGGCGTAAGGAGGAACACAGAGGGAGATGTATAGGGAAGGAAATGACAAACTGAGTGTTATATTTTTTTCGCCTCTTCCCTTCTCACTACTAGGGGTGCTCTGGCTGTATCATTTCTCTGAATGATCAGCCGCAATACATCATCTGTCTCTTGAAGGAAAAACAGGCTCGACAAGGCAAGAGAACTAGAGGGTCCCCATCGACCCCCCTCATCACAAGCAGGCCTAGCTGGAATTGTTTCAGAACCGCAGCCGCGTATATTTTTCAAAGCTCGGAATTGATTTATTCGCTAGTAAATCTCTTTCTCCCGGCGTACGAGTGCGTCTTTCTGTATGGGCAGGATTCCACGAGGCACCAACGTTTTGTCTCGATTAAATATGGAGGAATTCATATTTTTCTAGGTCGATTTACAAGAAAATTCGAAGCAGGATAGACTTCATAGGATGTAACAATGATAAGGGAGTATCCGCATACAACACGGCCACCGGATGTTCAAACATCCTCCAAACTTTTCGTTTTGAAAAAAAAAATCAAGCGATATTTTACACGCCATACAATTTGACCAAGTGGGTTCTTTGTTACCATAAAGGTATATGGTTTCTCAAACGAGTCATCTAGGTCTAAAGAACGCTGTATCAGTATTCAAAACGTAATATTCAGCGCTCCAGTTTCGACAATGCGTGACGATATCTTTGGAAAATATCATAAGCTGACGATCGAGGCTATTGGTTTATTATTTTCAATAATTAACCTTTGGAATCGACCAAGAAAAAAAATTTTAACCCCCTCCCCCCTCAAAATGTGTTGGTTTACATCCCAAAGTACGTAAAACTCCGAAAATCGAATAAAAATTTGGCCGTTCGTCCGCTATACACCACTTTCCTCAGCTACAGGATCCATTTGGGTTCTAGTTCTCCGAAGATTTTAGTTGATGTAGGTCACTTCTAAGGGTTGGAAAATGAGATTTGAAATTTTGAAAACGTCCTAGCTCAGAAAATATTCATATAAAGGTAGGTTTTTCCATCAATTTAGGATACTATTGAATTTTTAGAGAACAAGCGGAGCTACATAAGACCAACCGTTCGCCCCCCACGAGAACTTGAGGGTTGCGCTTGCAATTAATCAGAAACACGAGTGTGAATCGAAAAAGAGGCCTAATCTCCGTTCAAATTTTAGCTGATCGAAATATGATCGATGTTTTTCTTTATGGTTGGTGGTAACAATGGCAAAGCCGTGTTGTTTGCAGACGAGTGAGCTATATAGAAAAATAATAAACCTTTGTGTAATAATTTGCAGCGTTTTTATACCCATATCTGAACAGCTTGCATTTCTCTATTCTGATATCAATCTGCCTGATTCTTCTTGAAATGTGTTCTACGAGTACCTATCTGTGGAGGTTCAGTTTCAAACGGATATAATTTTGGTTTGTGAAAAGTGCCAAAATTACAACTAAATTGTTAAAGAACGTGGTTTTTATTTCGGAAATATTGGTTTGTATTCACGTAACTTCCTCTGAACTCTTCACCAAGTCGTTGATGGAACATTTGTATACATTCAAATTTAAGGTTTAAAATAAGATGGCACCGATAACCGAAAAATTCTCAAGGGAGGAGGAAATCATAAGGGGTTACAATGGGTACCTGCATGAGCCTCATTAAATGTGTTCATGGATCTTCAAGACTGTAAGTTTGCCTACCAAATATGAGAGGTATATCGACAATTTAGGTGATAAGGGGGGTAGTCCACCAAGTGGGTGTAGCACATAGATTTCTCTTCATTCATAAAATGGTTGGGTGGGTAATGGGATAGGAGGTCTTGAAAACAGCAAAGTACCTACTAAATATGAGATCAATCAATAGTGCACAGCGCAGAAGGAAGTGAAATATCTATGTCGATGGAGGTTATTTTTCCACTTCCTACTGCGCTGTGCACTTGATCCTACACTCAGGTGCTCCTATAATACATACTCAGCACACTCGCAGGGTGCAGTCAAGTTGTTTCATTCATCTGGATAATTTGAAAATATTGCAAGTATTGCATCTCATCAGATTAAAAAATGCCGCCAGTATTCGAATTAGGACCCACCGAATGATCAATGATGCAGCTAGGTAACTATGATTTTGGTTCATAATTTTCAATGATAACCCCCCATCAAAATTTGGTACGTTTAATGAACGTAGAATCCGAAAATCGAATGAAAAGTGCGCCGAACGCGGCACTTTCCTTAGTTATCCTGGACCGATTGTTATGAAATTTGGTATATTTGATATAAGGCTTTATTGGAGGTCAAATTGTACCCCAAAGCTTTTGGTTAGTGTCAGAAAAATAGGGGTTGAAATTATCAAAACGCCTAAGCTCGAAAACTCTCGATGTAAGAGTATTGTTTGATCACCGATTAAAAATATAACTAAATTTTTAGAATTGAATGATACCACCTAGAGCTTTATGAGACCAATCGTTAGATCCCTTTGATAAGGGGTGAGAAAGGGTTTGACTTACAATGAATCAGAAACACGAGTTTGAATCGCAAAATAGGCCTAATCTCCGTTCAAATTCAACTGATCAAATTCTTTGAGTAGCTTCCTTAGCATCCAACAATACTTCCTCTGAATAGAGTTCCACGTCTCTCAGTTGTTCTGCTTCCCTGGCAACCAAGAATAGAGTTCGTTATGAATATAATGGCACCCACTATTCTCGGATAACAATGTTTTACTGGTAGGTACTTTCTGTTAGAATAAACTTGATAGGGAACTTTCAGCGAAAATATAGATACTGCTTATGGAAAAGCCGTGTTCTTCCCACGTTAAACAATCTCTGTGGAAAAATAATAAACCATTGTGTGATAATTTGCAGTATTTTTCTCACCAAGAACCAAACTTCTACAAGCATTTCTCGCTTAACATTCCTCAAACAAAGGATGCCCATGTAGTGTTGCTCTAAATCCGAGGCCATCTATAGTCAAACTTGTAATGGTATAAGAATACGGCCTTCCTGATGATCCCCAATGACAATATTTGAAAATGTGCCAAAGCGCAAAACGTTTAACAAAGTTATTCCATGCAGTACACACTCGAGGAATTATTTCGTGTTAATACGCTACAAGTTCTTCAAGATGCTATTTTTACTCACTTTCCGAATCTAGTAACCGAAATCTACTTTCTCCGCTAAATCGGCTATTCAATAAAATAAACGTTACGAAGATTTGGGAACTCCAATTTTTTCCCCTGTTTTTATCAGTTCGTTCTTATCTCTGACCTATTTGTCAACCGACCTCCGATAACCTCTCGCTACTCCAAGAATCCACTGATCACCAAAACATCAAATCTACCGTCATCGACTCTGAGAATTCATAGGTAGCCCAAAATGTGAAAATTTCGGATCCCGTAATAATTCCTAGATCATTATTCCCCTGACTTATCCAAAAAAACATGAATAAATAAAATAATGTAAATAAAATTTTTTTAAATAATGAAAAAACGTTGTAAATTATTACACAACAGTTTATTATTTTTCTGTACAGGTCCCTCGCCGGCTAAGATTTCGAATTTCCATTATTAGTACTAACTACCTAGCCATATTTTTTCAAGGTTAACTACGGACTTTATTGTGACAGGAACTACCAACCTACAAGACATCGTTATCTGAAAGTTGCGGGTGCTCTTTGATACATATATCGGAATTAGATTGAATTTTGGGTAGCAAAGGAAGTACAACTGAGTGACGTGAAATCGGCATTCGAACGAACAAAGATCGCATTTGATTAGGTGACATTTGAACAACATTTAGGCTAATTTTCGTCAGTGAACATTTTTTTGCGATTCACACTCGTGTTTCTGACTTATTTTAATGTCAGCCCATAAGGTCTCCGATAGGTTTGCCCTACAGAGCTTATAGTGGCCTCATTCGACTCCATAAATTTAATTCTAGTTTAAATTTGTGAAAAAAAAACAATAACTCTACATCAAGTTTCTTTGAACTAAGATGTCGAAATTACATCCCTTACTTTAGACAACCATACACCAAATTTCATCAAAATAGGTTCATGGTAACTAAACAAATCGCCGGGTTTAAAATTCGTTTTTTTGGATTTTACACCATCAAATTTTGTTGGGGTTTAAAATTGTCTTTCTTCCTCAATAAATTGAACTAATATTATATTTAACCCTCAATTTACCACTGGTTCAAAAAATTTGTTTTTTCTGATTTTTAAAATTAAATTTAGATGTATTTTGATAAATCTATAAAAAATTTGAGCAGAAGATACGACAAAGGCCCTATTACAGTCTGACAACTCAAGAATGATCTTTCCAAAGGCCACACTAGCGCTATCTGCGTCAGCAGAATCTGTCTATAAACCCAATTTTGTTGGAAGGAAACTTGGAAAAGTCATTGGTGATATGTTGTAAATCAGTTTTTCTCATAAAGTAAAGAACCAAGGAATAAGGTAGAGAAGGTTCACCTCAAGGAGGCATCTGGGCTGCCTTAGACAGCGACGCTATCTCTGACGAGGAAACCTAGCTAATAGCCTACAAGGTGAGAAATGAGGGTAGAAGGTCCCTCGAAGGCTCTGTTACAGTCTGTCAATTCGAGAATTATTTTGTTTTTTCTTTGACTTATGTTTTTAATATTACGTTTTCTTGCACAATCAATAGTTGGAGTATCAAGAAAGCGGAGTATTAGGATATACAATAAGCTGGAGTATGAAGAAACGAGATCAAGAAAGAGGCCGAACGGCTATCAGCTTTGGTTTAAAAGTGGATAAACTGTTGACTTCCAAAAACATACCTTATGATGTTAGGGGTTAAAAAACAAATTTTTCAAAATCAACCAGCTAATCAATTTTTGGTTTATTACTTTCAATAATGAACCTTTGGAATCGACCGAGAAAAAAAATTTTTCAACCCCCCCCCCCCTCAAAATTTGTTGGTTTACGTTTCAAGATACGTAGAATCCAAAAATCGAATAAAAATTTGGCCGTCTGTCCACCGTGTGCCGTACGCCGTACGCGGCACTTTCCCCACATAGCATTGACCGATTTTGATGGAATCTGGTATGTAGGCTCTATTTGTAGTTGTGCTCCGAAGGTTTTGGTTGATTTAGGTCACTTCTGAGGGTTCAAAAAAGGAATTTTGAAATTTTGAAAACGCCCTAACTCGAAAAATTTGGATATAAAGGTATTGATTTTTCATCAATTTAAGATAGCATAGAATTTTTTGAGACGACGCGGAGCCCTGTAGGACAAACCGTTCGCTCACTACGAGAATTTGAAGTTTGGACGTACGATAAATCAGAAATACGAGTGTGAATCGCAAAAGAGGCCTAATCTCCTTTCAAATTTTAGCTGACCGAAATGCGATCGATGTTTTCCTTCATGTTGGATGGTTGGTGGCTTTACAGACGAGTGATCTATATATAAAAATAATAAACCATTGTGTAATAATTTGCAGCGTTTTTAAATTATATTATTTTTTTATACACGGAAACCCCCAATTCCGAATGCTCTTATTCCCATACTATTGGATCTTAAAATTAGAACATGAGTCAAATGATTCATCCTATACACCTAGGCGTAAAGGTACAAATAGTTATTTGGTTAAGCTTTTAGTTGAAGAAATTTGATAGTTATTTGCTTATTATACGGTCGTACAGATATTTTTGAGATAATCTGATAACTCTACGGAGTTCTCCAACGTTTTACCGTTTCCACAGTTTTCTAGACTGGGAACACTTTGTCTATAACTGTATATTATGAACACCTATTAAAAACGGTTCAACTGTATCTCAAAGGGCACGGAGTCCTGGAGCATGTCCTCAGGGCTAACCTGGCCTATTCGAAAGATCAAAACGATCCCTTCGCCTCGCTTTTGCGGTCCTGCGCGGGTCAGTTGACATCATAAAGGATCTAGCAAAAGACTTGGCGTCGAGATAAATTTCAAACTCCAACCATCCCTTTTTCTCGGAGGTCGGGAGTATCACAGTGGCTTCTGACCAAGAGGCCAATTAGCGTCGGAATAATGTTATTTCGTTTGACTTTATGACACGAGTCTCTCATATCCTTTTCATCTCTTTGTGACAGTTACACTTATAATTAGGGTAGTTTATTTCATATCCCTTCTAAAATGCTGGTGCTCTCCTTCAATTTAGATGACTAACGTAGGATTGTGCCACATGTTTTTTCACCACCAAAAGTGGTTTTCAAAAATCAATATTTTGTTTGAAATCTGCGTTTTAGAGATTTCTGTTCCTCCTCTGTCCATCAGTCAGTGATTCAGTTGGTGCGTGTCTATCACATGTAATTTTATTTTCGGGGCAAAATCATGAACAATCTTGGTACGATTTTGATGAAATTATTTGAGAATGAAGCAAGTAGAAAGTTATATTGAGGAGACAAGTAAGATGAGTGTAAGACAAAGTCCGCTTTCTCGTTCATTCTTCTTCTTCTTCCGTGGCGCAACAGTCCTCTAAAGGACCTGGGCCTCCTCGATCATCTAGCGCCACTCATCTCTATCCAAGGCAGCCACCCGCCATCGCCTGACTCGGAGGGCCCAAAGGTCTGCCTCCACGACATCAATCCATCTCATACGCGGTCTTCCTCTCAATCTGCTGCCACCTGGATGCCTGTAGAGCAATCTGCGTGGAACTCTTTCAGGCTCCATCAACGTGACCCAACCATCGAAGTCTGCTCCTCTTGACAAATGTTACCACATCCGGCTAATTATATAGCTCTCTCAGCCTCTCATTTGTTCTTATTCTCCAAGCTTGGTTCTCGGCATCAAACACTGGACCGAAAATTCTTCGGAGGATCTTCCTCTTCCAAATCCAGAGCCACTGTTCCCATTCTTGCGTGAGTACCCACGTTCTCAGACCCATAGGTGACAGCTGGGCGAAAGTAGTCGTACATAACATCACTTTTGCCTTTCGAGGGAGAGCACTGAAGCTGGGGACTTTGTGGGGGGACCAAAAGCACCGATCATCCCGTTCATCAGCACTAAAAATTGTAGCTTACATTACTCATTAAGACAAACGAATCATTCTGTATTAATACCTACAACTACTCTCAACAGTGAGAATCAGTCGTAACCAGCATGCCGAGTACAGAAGGCGAGCGCTTTCGATGTAAGGACATCATCATCAGGTTACAATCACTCGAGGACATCATCATCATATGACAATCACTCGACAAACTCAACCATAAACGAAAAACCCCCACAGGCGGATTTACTGACAACCTGAACAACAAAACAACCACAACAAACAACAACCAAATTAACAGCGCCAAATTACTCTCTGTTAAGCTCGCCATTGAAGAAATACAGCGGGTCAGAGAGCTGGGAAAGCCATCAGTTATCCTGACTGATTCGAAAGTGGAATGCGAGGAATTATCACGCTTACATCTTGGCCAGGTAACAAACTACTAGGACTACGATGTAGCCAAGTTGCTCCTCACGCCGGAAAATCATGAGGCGATTACTATACAGTGGATACTGGGGCATATAAACTTATAAGGTAATGACAAAGCCGATGAAGCTGCAAAATACGGAGCCTCAGGTGAGTGCCAATCTCTGGCAGTGCCAATCCCACTCTCAGATGCGTTGAACTGGATTGATCAGGTAGCAACAAATGAGTGGCAAAAATGGTATAGGCAGTATTCCCTCGAAAAAGGGACAAACCACTTCTACATTATGGACCAAATATGCTAAAAACCATTGGAGGAATATTTGCGGGTGGCCACACAACTTGACCTGAGAAAGTTGGTTCACTTCATGAAAAAGTGAAGACTTTATGTTTATGTGATTTCATTTATGTACAGACTGGTTATATGTTACTCTTCTTTGGAACGCAACCAATAAAAAACAACAACACCCTCATGACTCCAATACTTCCAGACAACCAAACGACCTAGGAACTCACAATTTCAAACAATACATAATAAGTAATCAAGTAACCACAAATTTGAAAGAAAAAAAAATATAATACCTAAGTTAGAAGTAGATGTAAGTAAATAATTTAGCAATAAGTAACTTAGAATGTACAATTAGCTAATGGAATTAGTTTTATCTCTCCCTTTCACTTGACATGACAGACAAACATCCTTTCACCACGTGGTCTCGTTACCACGTGGCCCCATTTCCTTTCTGATCCTTTCACCTCCCTTTCACCCAGAATATATAAATAGAACGACGGACTGACAAACTGTAGTAATCTCTCGACGGCCTGAAGATGATGTCCTTACATCGGAAGCTCGCCTCCTGAACTCAACTTACTGGTTACGAAGGATTCTCCAATATGACACGTAGATAATAATTGTTTTCTGATAACTAGCGGAACAAACCCCATAAATTTAATACCACGTAGACCTCCGACTACTCAGAATAGCTAGTCGAGAACCCAAGACCGTCCTAATGGTCTGGGCGACGTAGATCGCTTTGAATGACTCAGGGATATGCATACATCGTACCTTTGGAAGGTTGAGAAAGGTTAAGAGTTTCGAGGAATTCACCTCACTATTAGTCTAACCTTTGTAACAATATAGGTTGAATTTCAATTTGTACAACAAATTTGAAATACACCTAATTGCCCATATATGAGACAGAGGAGGGTGTGACGACCCTTTCGCTTCTGTTCTGTTTTCTGTTTGAAAACAAGTCAAAGGGACTGAAAATAGCATGAAGCCCAGGAAAGGACGTCTGGAAGCTTCAAGGGAATTCCTCCATCGTAATGGTACTATTGAAGAAGAAGAAGAAGAATGCCACAAATGGGTCATTTATGCCACGAATGGGCCATTTATACATAAAAGAATACATCAATAGAACTGAGGAGAAAGCAAACTAAATAAAGAATACGAACGACGAAACATTCAAGTGTAATGATTGAAAAGGCAAATGCAAAAAAGGCTTATATAAAAGAAAAACGTAATTGAAATTAATAAAATGCCAGATTGGCAAAGCCTAACAAGAGACTGAATTTAATTGCCGGATTGGCGAAGTTTAATGAATGAATTTAATTGCCGGATTGGCGAAGTGGAAGAAAGGAATGAATTTAACATAGAGATTCCTTCTGGATATCTCTTTGAGTAATTCCTTCTGGAATACCCAAGAAAAAGTGGAGGGGAAATGATGAAATAAATTCAGTGCATTTCCACCGAACCACGCTCTGCTACCATGTAACAATATAGGTTGAATTTCAATTTGTACAACAAATTTGAAATACACCTAATTGCCCATATATGAGACAGAGGAGGGTGTGACGACTCCACCCCTTCAAACCAGTGATTAGATTAATCAGCCGGCCTGAAGAGAATATCGATTCATATCTCTATGAATCAAATATCCCCCTAGGCGTAGCTCCAACAAATCGGGAACAAACCAAATCGGTTGGTCCCTTCTGTAAAAGTAGGATCGTCACACCTTCAATAAAACTCTCAGGAGACTCAAGGGAGACTAACCAACATATTTCCCCATAAAAATAAAAATCATTCATAAAACTGTGAAGTGTCAATGAAGACTACGACTCCATGAGTTAACGAAAAAACTGAAGACACTATACAATTCGAGACTGAACCGAAATAATGGATCAATTGTGGTTGCTCGGAGCACCCTCGTCTGTCGAGTAAATCCTTCTACTGACAAGCCTTGAAAACCAACTGAAATCAAACCGAACCCACCACAAATGAAACCCTACCGGACATAATCAAATCACTGGACCGTTTCCCTGAGTAGACTCAGAACACTAGGTTAGAACAGGGGTGTTCTGAAGAGTAGTTGGAACAGGGGTTTTTAAAAGAGCGTTCCCCCCTTTGTCCCTGGAAAATCCCATCTCTGTTCCAACTCTTCCAAGTTTTCCCTTTGCCTCTTTCTCTCTCTCTCTCTCTCTCTTCCTTTCCCTTCTTTATCTATCTTTTTCAACATACACGATCGAGCGCATCAGTGGTTTCGACCGTGTACACTCCTTGACACCACACACTCTCTCTGTGACACACCCTCTCTTCCACCAGAGTTTTTTTAAACGCGTTTTCTCCCTCGGGGTTTCGTCCGACTGGCCCCTCGTCAAAAGGAAAAAGAGAAATCGTGTAGCTTTCACCATAAAAGTGTCGTGGTCATTATACCGAGTTTTATATTTTCATTTTGATACTTTGAAAGGAGGAAAATCCTCTTGGACGGTCCACTCAGTTTTGATGCGGGATGATTTGGTCAACAGGGGAAAACAGTTTAATCCTTTTTGCAGGGACCTGCTCGAGTAGATCAATGTTCCCCTCAGAGAGTTAAAACAATATGGCTGTCACTGAAGATGACAAGAATTGCAAAACGTATTAATGTCTGTCATGAATTCATAAGGCCTGGGTGAATGAAGAGCAGAAAGCATACTACCAACCATTACATATACTAACTGCAAGCCAACGCAGCCTTAGGTGGACTTTTGGTTTATTAATTTCAATAATGAACCATTGAAATCGACCAAGAAAAAAAAATATTGGTCTCGTTTCGTCTCTAGTTATTAGCTTGTCAATGGCGTCAGGTGAGAATATTCGTCAGGCAAACACCTCTCTGAGAGAAATAAACAAGAATGAGAAACGCAGCAAATTATTACACAAAGGTTTATTATTTTTCTGTATAGATCAAGCTCCAGCAAAGAACATAAGCTTTGCCATTGTCACTACCTAACATGTTTTCGCTTCAAAGTCGAGTTTATTTAGGTGGAATAAACGCCTCATACTAAAAGAAATAAAGAATTCCTTCTTCAAGAAATTTGATAACTGGTTGCGAAGGAAGCGTAAACCATGGCTCATCTTCCAAATTTCTGTGCTTTCATGGCCACGAAACAGCTCCTCGATTGTCTGCATTGGCTGATGCTGCTATAGTGGGAGTATAGGAATACTAGACCCCGCACTGACCTACCCCGCCACCCGCAAATCGTCACCTGTCATCCAAAACAGTTCTGCAAAATTCGTTTTTTTTTAACTGTGCCTAGCATCGTCTGGCCCCGAGCTAGTTCACGTTTCATTCGCAATCGATCATTCTCTGGTGTGTTGCGGGCTAGTACGCAAGGCAAAATTCGTATTTATTACATTCTCCTATTATCATCCAACTTCCTTGGTTATTATGAAACAGTCCCTAAATTTTATTTAAAATCAATGCTAAGTGGGGAAAGTGCCGCGGACGGCGGGCCAAATTTTTATTCGATTTTTGGATTCTACGTACCTTGAAACGTAAACCAACAAATTTTGAGGGGGTGTTAAAAAAAAATTTTCTTGGTCGATTCCAAAGGTTCATTATTGAAAGTAATAAACCAAAATCATTCAGAACTCATTGTAAAAAAAAAATCCCAAATCTGCTAAATATTATGTACTTGCAAAAAATGGAAATATAGGAGAATCTCAACAAAAATTAATTTATTCATTTTGCATATTTTTTGTAAAGCAGACAGTGTTTGCTATGTTTGCCTGGGGGAGACGCCACTGTAGCTTCTTCGAGCATATTACAAATAATATTAATAGCATATTAGCATGTTACAGTAATATTATCGAAATATTCGAACATGAAGTAACAAGAATACAAAAATAGATCACATTCACGCCACAATCTCAAATTTTTGAACAGTATTTATGTACATTTGGCTTCAAATACTCGTATAGTGAAAAGACGTAGTGAAAATTGACAAGTCTGTGTCAGCACCGTACGATCGTACGTAAACAAACGTTAATATTGACGAACACTGCAAAATCCCACCTCTCCTCTTAATCCTCCCCTCACCTAATCCCTCCCTAATCTCCCAACCTTCCCCCGCACCTTCCTGTCCACCAATACTTCGACCCAACGGTCATCGGCGATCAACCGAAATTCCCGTCCCCGGACGGAAAACACTCCCTGGATGTTTTAGCTGGACCAGATTACAAGGCATTACAAACGTCATGATCGATCAATTAGCGTTCGAAAACGTTCGCTCGTGATTCACCGCCTCGAATCCCCTTCGAAGGCCAGCCTGTCGGAATTAGGGGGATGTTGACGGTTGGCAGCTGGCTACATACCAACTAAACAACTTCATAACTGAGCTAATATTCCACCAACCGTTAATGGTGGAATTAACCAAATTATTTTAGCGAATTCAGCTTCCTCGTCTATCAATTTAGCAGAAGAATATTTCCATTTGCGGTACTAAGATGAGACAATATCTGCCAGAATTGTCTTCTGCACATAAAGCAACACAGACTAAAAATTTATTATATTTAGGGCCGGGGGTACAAGTCAACGTTTGAACGAGGACACAGCTAAGCTTCGCTTAATTTTGAAACGCCGTTTAAACTACAGATCCCGTTTGGCGGGTGTACAAGTCCTTATCAGCTCGGTTCAGGAAACTGGAGTTTAGGAATCCAGAGACGACGAAGACGTAAAGTAAGTAGAGTAAGTAAAGTAAAGTAAAGTAAACAACCATTTCAGGTTGGATTTTCGTCCGACTGCCATTTCTGGCGTCGCGGACGTCATCAGCTGTCTTCCTAAGGGAAGATCAGAATTTGTTCTGATGATTTCGCTCATGGCTTCCCATTGGCCTCACCGTCCTGGGTTGGGACGAGGGGGAATTGCGACCGACTTTCCCGAATATATGCCGCAGAGGCGGGCCTCGAACTCACGGCCCCCGCAACCGGTTTGAGTCCCGTCTCCAGGGACACATGCCGTAGCTCGCTCGGTCACAGCTGCCCCCAAACGCCGTTTAAACTATAGATCCCGTTAGTCTGGTGTACAAGTCCTTATCAGCTCGGTTTAGGAAACTGGAGTTTAGGAATCCAGAGACGACGAAGACGAAGAGGAAGAAAACAAAACGGCATGGAACTATATAGGTTCCATGCAGTTCCATGTTTGTAACTGCAAACTTTTGATGAATTTCAAGGCACAATTTGGAATAAACATCAACTTCACATTAATCAGGATGAACTCAAACCTCAATGTGAGTTTTGCTAGAATAAAAGTGCGGACGACTTACTTCAATCGACTCAAAAACCTTCATTTTAGCGTTTCTAATTATTGTAATACACTAGAGATAAAAGAAAGGAGTTTCGAAAAATAAATAAAAACAAACCAACGATGAAAACGACGTATTAACTTTCATGATCGACCCAAATGTCGGTTATTCCAGAAAGTCTTCCCGTCCAAGAACAGCCGTTTTTCGAAGATGTGGTGAGTACTTTCGTCATATTAATTTTATCATATTTCTTTCTTATCATTAATTTTGCATGCCGAATACTTGCGACGATAATGTGAAAGTGAGTAGTGATAACTACTGTCTTTCACTAGCAAGCAACTTGGTTTTTAAGATTGGTTGATGTACGTAAATAATCATAACTATCGGTAGAATACCTGATAGAATGTGTTACCAAAAAGCACTTCTACAAAACCAGCAAGTAGGTACCTACAGCAACTTATGTAACTCAAATTGCTCGTAATACTACAGATGCCTTCTTTTAAGTACTTTCTTATGTCCCTCTTACCTACTTCACAACTCTTTTCATCACACCCAATTCCTTTTTTCAGGTGATTACCATGTTCAACTGAAGATGCGTCTTCTACGTAGGGTGCTGCCCTATTCCTAATGGTCGTTTCCTCCTACCTTCCCATTTTATTTTATCAATACAATATTATTTTGTAGGTAACAATTATTGTGTACTTAACTGAGTAAAAGACCTGACTGAGACCTAATAATTAAATTACTGTACCTATCACAAATCAATAATGTTTTGAGATAATATTCTGTATATTTTTTCCGAAAAATACACAAATGTACCTTTTATTAGGACGTCCCACAGTAAGACTTGGGCGTCCTTATGCGATCGATCTGGGGTAAAGTTGGACAACACTCAACAGAAAAAAAAAATAACCACACAGTAATCCGTTTTAGACCATTCTGAATCCAAATCCGCGAAAAAAACCATAGGTGTATGTCTGTGTGTGTGTGTGTGTGTGTGTGTGTGTGTGTGTATGTGTGTGTGTGTGTGTGTGTGTGTGTAACAAAATCTTGTGTACTCTGCACAGGCCTTAGTTCTCAACCGATTTTCCTGGTTCTTTTTTTGTTCGTCGCGGAAAACTATCTAGTTGTGCACTACGTCGCCGGAATTTCGAATTTTGCCTTTTAAGGGGAGGAAAGGGGGGGTTAATGCTCAAAAAACGTGCGTTTTTGGGCATAATCTTGTGTACTCTGCCCAGGCCTTAGTTATCAAACGATTTTCGTGGTTCTTTTTTCGTTTGACGCGGAATACTATCTAGTTGTGCACTACGGCGCCGGAATTTTGGATTTTGCTTTTTAAGAGGGGGAAAGGGGGGGTTAATGCTTAAAAAACGTGCGTTTGCGGGCATGATCTTGTAAACTCTGCCCAGGCCTCAATTTCCAACCGATTTGCGTGTTTCTTTTATTGTTTGACTCAAATAACTTCCGAGTTGTACATGATTTTACCAGAGTACCAAAATTCGCAAGGGGAGGGGGTGAGTGGGGGGATATTATTCACAAAATATCCAATTTTTCAATATTACGGTTCCATTACTGCTTACTAATTGTATCCAAGCTTTGAAATTGAGGAAAAATTCTCATTATACCTCCGGATTTTCATGAATTATTCTCTGTACCACCATGGAACTAATATTGGTGCCACCATGGTGCCAGGACATGGTGCCATAATGCCATAAACCGCTTATTTCGTGTTTTTTTTTTTGTGTTTCACCTTGAATACGGATGTGAATTTGACGGACTGCCTACCAAAACTAACAGATGAAAGTTCAATGTTACGACGTATTTCCGCTTTGGTGCCAGACCGGCACCATTGGAGGAGGAGGAGGGGGGGGGGTGAACTAGAATTCGCATGTTGGGTATCGTAGAGCATGGATTTTAAAATGCTCTTCAGATTCGAGGCTCCCATGCGGCTAGAAATGTTAAGGTGGATAATGGTGGGGGGGGGTCAGTATTTCTTGCCTAAAGTACTAATAAATAAATTACATCGAGTGAAACAGTTTTATCACTCAACAACTGGTTAAACTGATCTAATGCTTATCCAATGGGACGTCCCCTGGAATGCATGCATTACTAAACAATATGTTATAATTTTTATGATTTTACCTCTCTTGATTTCATTAAAGAAATAACTATCTCTAGTATCTGAGTTGGGGTGGAGTTGATCCCTTATGAAAATTATGCACCCCAAATTGTATCTTGTGCTTATGCGCAAACGTGAAATCCTTGAAACAACCATAATTTATATATGTTGCTATAATATTCAGAAGTATGTTATCTATACAATACAAGGAAGCTATGCGCCACACCCACTTGGCAGACGTTTTGTAGTTTCTTAACCATATCTAATTTTAGAGGAATTGATTAGGGAAACAAGGGGGTGACATCCACACCCCGACTGACGACCTCTTTCATCCCCCATCAGAGACCCTCGCCTTGCCTTCTCCTCCATTCCACGCTCATGCTGAAACGTATCTCCCTGCGGGGTCTCGTTCACTTGCGCTCCGTTGCTCGACCCAGCGTTGCATCTAAATAGAAAATTAATTTGTCGTGAATTATCAGTCAAAGGACTCCCACAGGTGGCTGCAGATTACAGAGACACAGCGACGATCACCGAGTTATAATACTATCATGTGTACACGACCATGATTGTTCAGTTGAATGGAAGTACGTTCGCTGATTTATTTGTTTGATATTTTGGTTTCGATGGTACGAGAATGTTGTGCAATGTTTTCGGGCCTAAACGAGATAGAGAGAGAGAGAGAGAGAGGGAGAGAGAGAGAGAGAGATGGTATTTATTTACAAAACAGGACATGGGATAGGACCATGAGGGTCCTCTATTACACCCCCCCCCCCCCCCTCTGTACAAATTAGTTCATTATGTCCCAAACAATCATTTCACTTAATTTTAATTATATCATGGTCAAAAATAACAGTTTACTTGTAATTACTACAACTCAGTAGGTACCTACAGTAATTATATAAACATAGGATAGAAGCTCTTGAAAATTTCAACTTCTTAATATTCTATAATATATTTTGGTTTCATTTCATTTGTACGTTTCTAGTAAAGATTTCTTATACTAAGTATAAGAAATCTTTTCTAGAAACGTACCTACTTATTTCTACACTCCGTTACTGATACATCTAGATCGACTGTGAATTAATTATTATTGTACTGCTTTACACTTTGCACACGAAAAGACCTACTGTACAGATTGGTTTTATGCTGGGGGATTTGAAGTGTTGAGGAGGCTTGTCGGGTAAAGATAAAAGAAAGGCTGGATATAAAATTCAGGAATCGTTTTGAAATGTTCCAAAACGGATTTCAGTTTTTAAAAAAATAATAACAATGAGAAGTACTAGCAAATTATTTTGGGTCCATTGCGATAACTAAATTTTCTTTGAAAATTGGCTAAAACGAAAAAAGACGGTTGTATAGATAGATATTAAAGGTTTCTACATTTCAACAAATATCGACTCACGTTTTCATTTGATTCAACCACCATGTCCCAACAGTCAGCTTCTTCCCGATGACTTACCTGTAACAAAAATATCAACTGGTTAGAATGGTGGAAAAATCTCGAACTTCAAACTAGTTATAAAAAAAGCTAAAAACTAAGTTTATTGCTTTTGGCTCAAGGCCAACGCAAGTACCTTAGACAGTGAAGCTTTCTTGTCATGCAGATTATGATTGTGTGCATCGTGATTGTCCTGTCATTGAACAGGTTTCCTAGACCAAGTATATTACTTGGTAATACCACCCAAATAATTTGGGTGTGATTATTGACGAGTGTCTAACATGGTACCAGCATATAAAAGAGTTAAGAAATAAGCTTCGTACATGATCCCAATATGTTTGGAGGTAAGATGGTGTTAGCGCCCAGCAGAGTTTTATTTGTATACCAAGATAGGGGATTTAGGTATTCAGTACTGTAATTAGTATCAAAGAGTAGTACGATAAAAGTGTAGTACCGACGGGAGTGGCTTACCTAGCGTTCAAGGCCAAGCCAACTAAGCGTACAAGATTTTGCTGGGTGGCCAGTCTTCAGTTCACCTCTACCAGAAGCCACCTCGTGAGAACGATCATCCTTTTTCCCGATGGAATCTGCCAAGAAGCTACCTACGAGTATCATACTGATGCAATTGCAGCCACCAATATCTCAAAGTGCTCTCCAGGAGCGAAACTGTCTCATCTTACCACGGAAGAATCCAAAACCAGTTGGACCTACCAAGCCACCTCAAGCACCTTCCAGCCGCATCTCCACGTGGACTACATAGGTTACTGAATTCATTTATTTTTAACACTGTTCGTCCCCCTAATTAACGTTTTGGTCCCTTACGTATCTGGGACTTCAATGATACCCACACTTATGTGCATATCAAACCGATGGTACATGGTTCATGGAAAAGTTGAACACTATTCTACACCGCTATCATACAGCCGCTGATTTCTTATGGCATAGTTGCGTGGGGTTCGACTTTTATTACTAAAATAAGACCATTATTTATCATGCAAAAATTATAATTGAAGCCTAGAAGTTATGCGACGTACGAAGATTTTGAGAATTTTCCAGGGCTGAACATTTATGAGTTGGCGGAAAACTGTACCTACCACAAATTTTGTCCACAAAATGTTCCTGATGGGAAAAAGTTTTAGAGTTCAGAACTCCGCAAGATCAGGAAACAGGATTACTCAAAAGAAACCCAGACTGAGGACTGAGCACAACATTATGAATGGGTCTGGGGAATTTATATTTTCAACAATTTGCCGAGACGAAGGTGACGGAACAGCGTCTTTAGAAACATTTTAAATAGAGGTCTTTTAAATAGAAACCAAAAATAGGAAGATAATTCCTTTTTTTTGTATCGTCCATGGTTTGTTTATTTACATATTGATTACCAACTACGCAAGTTTATTGGCAAAACGAAGATATTTTCGGTGGACATGATGTCCTACTGTATTAAGAAAAAACTTTTTTCTTTTCTATTTTTCGTATAAATTAAAAAATATTATGATGATTATGATTGTATGATTTAAGGCCCGGGTATGATAACTCATAAAGAGTCGTAGCATTTGTTCTTCTTTCTTTTATGTAATATTATTTGTAAAATTTTTTGAAAAAAAAAGAGAGAATCTGATTTAAATTGGTTAATAACACATTTATGTAATACTACCTGAAAAACCTGCTAAAAGCAGGCAAAAAACTGTAGATGGGTCATTTCAAAATTTCGGTAACATTTATGTAACTGGAGCTTATTGGTATCAAATTTTGCTCAAATGCGTACAGACATTTTTTTCTCCACATATTGGTATCTGTAAGCATAGCTATCATTCATCTTCCAGTAAAAATCGTGTTGCATTACCCCGAAAAAAAAAGGTGAAGTGCCGAATTCTCACTTCCTAGTCTTGTCACAGTGTAGAGGTAGTGAACTTCACCTAAGCTGTAGTAAATCAAAATGTATTTTTTTAGTGTCCCAACTTGAGCAACTCTGAAAGGTCTGATGTATAAATTCGATATTTACCTGGAATTCGAAAATTTCATAAATGTAACTCCCATTAAAAGTTGATTTTAAGGATGTCACCAGGGTTTAACCTCACTTCCTAGACCATTTTGAAAGTGGCCGCCAAACAATGGGAAAAAGGATTTTCTGTGTTGGTTTGAACCCAATGGCAACACTGATCAAGTAAGAGAAGCTGATGTGATTGTGGAGGTTCTAGATCTTTCTTCAGTTAGTGGTTTACATGTGAGGAACTCGGAAAGCTGTTCTCTATTTTTATTCGTGCTCACTACCTAGCCACATGCATTCTACTACTGGTAAGTATATTTTAATCATGGATTGTACCCTAGATGTAGAGAGATTGGAAGTTTTGATAAATGTTTTGAATTCACTTGATTTCACTGTCGTCATCACGTTTGTTTACCATGGAAGGGCAAGATCTCACTCTCTAGCACCTCACTTCCTAGATTTTTCAAAAAGTTAGGTACCTATTCTAGGGAGTGAGATTGAAATCTAGGATGTGAGATTTTGAATGTTTTTGGATTTTAAAACTCTCATTTAAGTTGCAAATTCCTTATTTCATATGCAGCTAAGCTACCTTCTAGCCAAGCAATGATGATTCAGTGGTTGATGAGTTTGCTTAATTCATTTCAGAAACATGAAACCAGGAAAGAAGAAAACCCCGGCCGAGCTGAAAGCTTACAAGAAAGAAGCGGCTATAAGGAGACCAGAGAAGATTAACTATAAGATTAATTATTATATAGATTATAATTATAAACTAGCTATGAGATTAATTATAATTTGATTATAATTATAATTATAATTTTAACTAAAATTTGAACGGAGATTAGGCCTCTTTTGCGATTCACACTCGTGTTTCTGATTTATCGTAAATCCAACCCTTAAATTCTCGTAGGGAGCGAACGGTTTGTCCTACTGGACAACTGGTCTCAAAAATTCTAAAAATTCTATAGAATCTTGAATTGAAGGAAAAACAATAGGTACCTTTACCTTGTAAAGTTTTTTGAGTTAGGGCGTTTTCAAAATTTCAAAATTAATTTTTAAACCCTTAGAAGTGACTTATATCAACCAAAATCTTCGGGGCACAACTAGAGCCCAAATGGAGCCTACTTACCAAATTTCATCAAAATCGCTCAATGCTAAGTGGCAAAAGTGCCGCAGACGGCGGACGGACGGCCAAATTTTGATTCAATTCTTGGATTCTACGTACCTTGAAACGTAAACCATCAAATTTTGAGGGAGTGTTTAAAAATATTATTATTATTTACTTTATTTATTGCTTCCGAGTCTACCACGGTAGCGGAAGCTTTGTTTTCACTTTTCAAGGACGAAAAAAAAAAGTTCTCCAAAATCAAAATTTCCACTCGCGTTTTGCGTTTTAGACCTTTCTGAACAATTTTGGTTCCGTGTCTGTCTGTCTGTCTGTCTGTGTGTCTGTCTGTCTGTGTGTCTGTCTGTCTGTCCGTCTGTCATCAATTCCTTGTAACGCGCATAACTATACGAAGTTATTGTCCGACTTCGATGAAATTTTCAGGGATTGTGCGGGTTGGTGTGTAGACGGTCCCCTATGAAAATCATCATCCTCGGACTGATAGAAGCGACTGCGCATGCGCAAACGTGAATTCCTTGTAATGGCCATACCTTCTACATTTTCCATCCGATTCCAATGAATATTTCAGGGATGTTATAGATTAGTATTTAGATGGTCCCCTATGAAAATCATCACCTTCGGACTGATAGTAGCCACTGCGCATGCGCAAACGTGAAATTCCTTGTAACGGCCATAACTTCCACATTTTCCATCCGATTTCGATGGAATTTTCAGGGATTATGTGGATTAGGTTGTAGATAGTCCCCTATGAAAATCATCATCCCCGGACTGATAGAAGCGACTGCGCATGCGCAAACGTGAATTCCTTGTAACGGCCATAACTTCAACTGTCCCCCAGGGGTCGCGGGTTCGAATCCCAGCCGAGGCTAAGTATTTTTTTGATCCAATCACATACATCTACTCACTTAATTTTTCATCCGAATTTGATGAAATTTTCTAGGATTGTCCAGATTAGCGTGTGGATGGTCCCCTATGAGGGTAGTGAAAGGTACTTAGAGATTGGTGTTTTGAGATTAACTACTATGCATCGGATCATCTATATAATCGGGTTATGGATACGAGGAAGCTATGTGCCACACCCACTTGGCAGACGTTTTTTTTATTATTATTATTATTTTATTTCTTATTCTTTTCTTTTTTTAACTTTTGTGCTCGTCCTGCATTTACCTAATGTTTCCTAATGAGTTCAGTCAATTTATTTCATTTCGTATCTCTGTGTCGTTGATTTTATTACGACTTGACTTTTACCTACAATTTATTGAGACTGAAAACAATCTGTGATGTTATAAAAATGTATTATTTTGTAAGTTTGTAGTTGGTTATACAAATATAGTGCTAAAAGTTTGAACCAGCCTGATTATTTCTCACTTCCTAGACTCATACCTCACTACCTAGAAAGTTGATTTCATTCAAAATGGCGTATCCATGTTAACTTGAAAGATTATGTGTGCTCAGTTAAGGAACATACTAAGGGACCCGTACACTACGCTACAACGTAAAAAAAAATTGTTTCCTGATGGGTTTTTTTCCAGAAAAATAAAACCCCAAATGTTACCGAAATTTTGAAATGACGCAGATATGTAAAAAAAAATGTGATGTCGCGGCCTGGAATCGAACCCGGGACCCCCACGTCCGGGCGACATACGTACGTACGTACGGTTGGCGTTTTATGTATATAGATTGTAATACCCATGCAGTAGGATCCTTTATCCAAGAATGTATTCATGAATGTATTCATGATAAGCATTATCCATTATCCCTCAATTTTGGGATTAACTCTCGACGCAGAACGCAATAGGACATTTACCCTGAAACAGTGGGCCTGGGAATTACATCTCCCAGCAGGGACGGACTTGATTAATTCCAGTAGGTAGTTTTCGGGGACCCGATGTTTCATTGTGGGCGAGTGAGGTCAGATGTTGATAAAATCTCTGGGGTTTCCCAGGACCCCCCTCAAGGCCTGACCTTCCCTTGACAGAAGGTACAAATGAACTCCGAAGGCAATATCCGGTTCGGCGACCCAACTAACACATAAGACGATTTATTTGGAGCTCCCTCCGACCCCTGAGGACTCTCATCTGAACTCAACCGGGTTTTCCCTCTCAATGAAAGGAGTTCCACTGGTATTCCAGTTTACTGAGCTTCGGCGTACGTGTCAGTTTGTTTGTGAGTTAAGTCTACGCCACTCACTTCTATGGGTCATTGGGCCGATGGGTATTTCGTGGGTTTCTCACAATGGGGTATTTTCAGTCAATTTGATTTTTTTTTTTTTTTTTCAAAAGAGTATGGCTTAGGAATAACGGTAATCGGGTCTGTTCGTCGAGAAAATGTTTTTTTTTTTAAATCAGAGAAGCCAACAAAAGTTGAAGATTTGAATGGTGTGACGTAGCTAGCCAATCGTGACGTAGCTGGCCAAAACTGTCCTTGAAAAAAGGATCCATGCACAGAGAAGAGATGAAACCCTTTCCTGATGTGATAAGTCGAAACCACAAACGAAGCGAACAGAAAACAACCGATAACAGACGGCATACGTAGGTGACGCTAACGATTGAACCATAAAGTAACGCTATCCGAAATGAGAATCTCTTGGATACTGCAAAATACTACTCACACACGCGCGCGTAGTTTGTGTGCATTTATGGCAGCCCAACTTTTTTTCGAACGTTTAATATCTTTAATTAATTTTTCTACCACATGTTATAGTATCATTGGGCTAAAAGTTGGATATATAGGTTTTCAAGGGTGCTGAATCCAAATTTAGGTCAAAAACCTGAATTTCCGACCCACCGAAATATCCCATTTTGATTTCTTCCAATCTTTTAGAAAACCACTCAATCAGTGGATTTCAAAACTATCCAATTGATTAAGATTATGTATCATCCAGGTAATAAATTATGTGTTATCTAAGGGGTGAAAAATGAGGGTTGTTTTTTTTTTCAAAAGTGCCCTAGCTCGAAAACTCGCGAAATAAAGGTATTGTTTTTTCACCAATTTAAGATAGTATTGCATTTTTAGAATTTTTAGAGGCCACGCAGAGCTCCCTACGAGAACTTAAGGGTTTCGCTTCGATAAAACAGAATCTTTTGGTGCCTCAGCATTTTAGCTAACCGAAATGTAATCATTGTTTGTTTCTTTGAGTTGTTTCAGTTTTGCTTCCTTAGCAACCAGTATTGAAATTTTCCTAATGAAGGAGGTCTTTGCAGGCGAGTGATCTATACATTCCGTCAGATGGGGAGACTTGGGATTTGAGGGGAGAGTTGAGACTTCCCGCGAACTCTGAATAGGAGAGGTGATGTCGAGTTAGCGACCTGTTTCTTCTAGAAACTCCACGTTAATACCTTTCAGATGAAGGTTCAGGTGTGCGAATATTCTGAAAATTTGAAGTCGTTTCCTCTTATCAGTTGATAGTTATCACCGGTTTTGTTCTATGGGGAGAGTTGAGACTTGACAATTTGTGACGTTTGTTTTGTGACAATTTGTGACGTTTTTTTTCTGGGTTTTAGATGCCGGAGAATTACATCCGTAAGTTCTCAAACATCCAAAAGGAGTTCGATTTTTTTTATTCTATTGTTTCAAAACATTTTTTTCAATTGTTCGATTTTTTTGATGAGTTCCTTTTTTCAAATTTCAACTCTCAAGGTGGACAAGCCTGAATTTTCAGGTCATAAGTTTGCACTTCATTCGCTTAAAATAAAATCAGTTTACTCGGTGCCAGAGTTTCTAAGTGAGTTCTAAGTTCTTTGTTCATAAGGTTGAGTTCTTAGCGTAAAAGTGTAAAATTATTTACCATTGAAGAAACCAAGACTTTTGTGATACAACGACTTTTTACCATGTAATTGTACCATTGTACACTCGAAACCACTGTGATCATGAATATAAGTCAAGATTTAATTAAGGCAGAATATTTTGAACGATAAATGCCTTTTCCATCTGTTTTTTTTAACATTTAGTGTTGAATAGAGGCCAAAAACGAGAGGATTCTCAATGTAATATTAGAAAACAATCAATGTATATTAGAAAAAAATATACACCCTCTTCTGTGGAGTTATTTCAATTTTGACACCATGAGAGGGGGGGGGGGGTAGCCTGAGGTCCCTTCTCTCCAAAACGCTCTTCATTATTATCTTACATCACACAATGCAGGTAGGGTAGAACAAAATGTAGTGAAAATGGTACCAACTCTCCCCACCTGACGGTACTAATAATAAACTTTTGAGTAATAATTTGCGGTGTTTTACTTTTCACGGAAGAAATAGATATACGCTCTGACGAGGCAGACGAATCTTGCATACGAGTCTGCAACACATTGGGACATTTTATAACTTTACTTTTCATCGCTACCTTCGCTACCTACCTATGGTTTTGGCAGCCAAATAATTTATTCATAAATTTATGGCTTTCCAGCGAATGGTGAACGATTTTTCTACGGACACGAATGACGAACATAAAGTTCCGTAATAACGACGTGGCTGTAGGTGGAAATCATTTTAAACAACAAACTGTAAAGCATTTTCGTGACCAATTTTGCGACTTTTTTTCGTTTATTTGCCATAGAATGTCAAAACCAAAATCTTGTGGTTTGTTACTGAAATATATATATTTCTGACCATTGATGGCTGTAAGTCAATCGATAGACTTTTCCTAACAATTCGTTACATCGGCGCAATGTCTTCCTGCTCATTTGATAAAGTCTGGAGACAGTAACTATGGGGTCAAGACGCAATCCGGTTTAGAGCTAGTTGAGTCGAGTTCGGTTGACCCCTGGCTGATCCCTCGAAGCCCGTGTTAATTAGAACCATGAGGAGGTACAGCAACACAAACATGGTCAGTCCCTCTGATTACATCCCTCTTGGTCCCTCGCCTCCTTTGACCCATCGACGATTCGGAATCATCTTCCGATCCCTCCTTACGGCAGGTGCGGGACGCGTGATTTCATTGAACGAGATGATCAAATCATCCACTGCACCTCCAAGGGATATTGTTGACGTCAGAGAGGGAAAATGCCAAGCAACGACGAAGAAGAGCATCCATCGTTCAGGACTTATTAGGTGAGATCTACTAACTACCAACAGAAAAAATTCTACTGAATTCTACTAAATTCTTCTACTGAATTCTACTAAATTCTACTGGATAATTATGCGGAAGGATAGTGTGATTAGTACGTGGAGCGGTGCATGATATTTGTTTTGTTTCTTCTTTTCATAATTTTGTATGTTATTTTCATGGTGAATTATAGAAGGACTATTTTCATTTATTTATTTATTTTGTGACTATGTTTTTTGAAAAAATTCTGTGATTGCAAGCTGTTGACTGATATTTCCAGGGAAGGTGGAAGAGAGGGCCTCATGGCCCTAACCTTCCCTGGTGGATAAATAAAAAGATTCAATCAATCAATCAATCAATCAACTACTACCTCTCGTAGTGGGGCTATTTGAACCGATTTTCCACACCAGAAAGACGCACATTTCCTTCTGTTTGAAGCATATTCAGGTATTTTTATTTTTTATTTATTTATATATTTATTGGCTTCGAAAAGTTATTCATACAGCCGAACTAAGTACAGTTATAAAAAAAATCAAATTTTAAATTTTAAATTTAGTTTAAATATGTAGGTACAAACAAAATAATTAAATTTCTAATTCCACTTCACACGCGAAATTATAAATTGAGGAGTAGACGTTCATGTCACTGGTTCCTACAATAGTATCGAGATTGAACGGGTGCGTAACACACTTTGGTTTATTATTTTCAATAGGTAATGAACCTTTGGAATCGACCAAGAAAAATTTTTTTAGCACCCGATTTTGATGAAATTTGGTATATAGGCTCCATTTGGGGTCTAGTTGTGCCCCGAAGATTTTGGTTGATGTAGGTCACTTCTAAGGGTTTCAAAATCAATTTTGAAATTTTGAAAACGCCCTAACTCAAAAAATTTTGATATAAGTGTAGGCCTGCTACTTGTGGCGATTGTGTCGATGGACCACAGAGGTAGCGTCCCGGCTTACTCGTGGTGATTGTGACGATTGTGGCGACACACCAGTTGTAAGCGGGATTTGCGTTCGACAGGGTTAAGGTTTCGTTCCGCGGCGTAGTTGGTAGCAGCACGAGGTTGTGACGCCACGTGCCGATCCCAAGTTCACCGGATGACACAAAACCTAACGTGGCGAGCTCAGGTGGGAAGGGGAAGACAAACAAATATCGAAACAATAGTTAATTTTACAAGGGTAGCGTGTGGTATTTACCTGTGACGAGGCGGTGAAGCGGCCAGTCGAATTCCTCGGGATGATGCAATCTGAAATGTTAGCCTTAAGGGCGTCCTACTGAGAAAATGGCGGAGTGTGACGCGTCACCAAGCTCCGGTTTTTTCACACTGAGGAACCAGGTAAAATGAGAAAAGATATTCAAATGCAGATTTACAACAATAAAAGGTAAGTTTATTAAATATGCAAATGGTTTTCTGACTAGGCACACCGAAGGGTGTGTCGAAAAGAAGCCTGACGGGCGCAACAACACAAGTAAGTATGGCACAAGATTCAATGTTCAATAGGATAGATTTTCAGATAATGTTTCCAATGTACAAAATAATAACTCCAATTTGACTTTATGTTTCAGGTTTCCAGAGTATATCAGTTCAACGTTCCAGGTTTTCAACAAAGGTGAGTATGGTAAGTATAGGTTAACTTTGTGTTTCAGGTACGAATTTAGCATTAAATTACAACTCTCAAATTTACGACTTTTGTCCAATTGTTTCAGAATTACTTCTACGCACTGTCCTAACTGCATTGGCCAATGGTTAGAAGGTAAGTTATAGTTTTCACTCACACGTGTCAGGGCCCTGAGGTATCCTTCCAGGTGTGATGTGGCGGTTGTGGTGGTTGTGGCGACGGACGTCCAGGGAATCCAAGTTCTCTTCCTCCAGATCAATTCGGCGCGACACGGCAATTTCCGATGGTCAGGGATCTTACGAAAAAAGCGTGTGAAGGTATTTACGGGGGCGGTTGACTCTAGCAGTTTTAAGTTCACGGGCAGCAGGGCTCTCAATGACTTGTACTGAATATCAAGGGGGGTCTGCTTGTGGAGGGGGCTGCTCGTTGGTTTTGTTCCGGATGGTCCCCCTCCGCTCCCTCGACGGACGGGCGCCTGCCAGGTGGAGACTTCTGATTGGCTCCCCCCGCCGAGGGAGGGACGCTCTGGCTGGAGACGGCGTCTTCATGCTGAGGGGGGGGGTGACGTCACCTTCCGAGCTGACCACGGACCCGAATCTGACAATCATCGCCGCGGGTGGCTATGACAAATTCGGATCGGAAGGGAGTTAACGAATTAACCCAGTCTCTTCACTGGAAATGTTCCCCAGTGAGTGGAGACTCACATCCCCCTTCCCTCCGGGAGCCAGCGTTGTCAAAGACGACGCTGGGTATTCCCAGAGGAGCCAAGGGACGCGCCTTCCTTATGGCCAGCTCGTAGGCGTGGCGACGACACCCGCGACAGTTGGCTGGGTCGCGTTGTGCCCGATGGTCCTCAGGGCACTCCGGCAGTGGTCGTCCCTGGCGATGGAAGTTCTTTAGACGTTGCCAGAACTCCTTACACCCTGGGCACCGGAAGACGAAGAGCTGTGGTACCTTCTTGGTGCAGACAGGGCATTGACGCTTTTTGCTGATCCGTAGCACGATCCTTGGGTGGGCCGGAGGTGGTATTGTCTTGGCCGGTGCTGCCTCGTCTTCGCTGGAGGTTGTGGGAGAGCGCCCGGGTGTCGGTGGCACGTCCCGGGTGGGTGACTCTTCGTAGGAACTGACTCTCCCACGCGCGCGCCGGGGTGGTCGAGGCGTCGTTGGCGGCGAGTGGAGTGGTGTCAAGGCCACGTACGGGTTTGGTGCTGGGCTTCTGACCTCGATGGCCTGAGGCACTGGTGACGGGGCGGGGGACGAAGCTGGAGGCGGAGCCGGGGAGCGAGCCAACTTCTCCTCAGCCTCCGCAGACCTCGCCGCAGGTGCCTCTGCAGATAGCTGGTTGATTGCCTCAGGTGTGGCGGTCTTTGCCGCAGGTGGCTCCACCACCACCTGTGCGTTGGCTGCCTTGGACTCCGCCACGGCTGCGTCCCGTTGCTGGATCAGTTGTTGTCGATCCAGCAGCCACTTGGCTTGGCGGTCCAACAACGCATCCCGCTCCTGCACGATCCTCTGGTAGATGGGAATCCACCTGTGTATCTGGAGGATCGTGAGGAGCGCCGAATTCCCTGACGTGTGGCGGCTGGTTGGGGTGTCGCCACACATTGTGAATCGCACGAAGTTGGAGAGCGTTTCCAGTACGTCGTAAGGGTCGTCGGGTGGCGCGGGCGTGTTCACGTGTCCCGGCGACTGGTCTCGAAGGTTGGCGATAAATCTTTCGGTCCGCCTCCTCATGAGTTCCACCATGGGGTCCGGTGACTGGGGACCCCCGTCTACTATCCACTCATCTAGCGGTTCTTGTGCCATCCTACAACAAACAAATAAACGCCCTACTGTAACATCCTGCCTAGGAAAAGTGACTCAGGAATTGATCTCAGGGTACTTCACACAAATTATTCTGGCCTTGTTAGGAAGGTAGCAGAAGTAATGGTTCGGCTTGGTCTGAAGGACCTAAGTGAAGTTTGTCGGTCTGAAGGACCCAATTGAAATTGGTTGGTCTGAAGGACCCAAGCTGAATTTGTTGGTCTGAAGGACCATGTGTCGAGGTCGTGGTCAGTCTTTCCTAGTAGTCAGTCAGTTTGTCTTTCGGCCTAAGTGGAGTTGCTTATAATTTACGGAAGGATCACGTTGGCGGAACGAATATGGCGTGGTTCCGGTTGGCGCCTCTCCTCTGAGTCGTTTCGGAGGTAGACCTTCAGGTGTCGACGGCTCTTCGGCTTTGCGTACTACTGGTTCCTGGTGAGGGCTGTTGCTGTGGCGATCGTGGTTGCTGTGGCGATCGTGTTCGCTGTGGCGATCGTGTTCGCTGTGGCGATCGTGTTCGCTGTGGCGAGCGTCCTCAGAATGGTTGACCGGGCGTTGTGAGTTTCCTGCTGGATTTTCGGCTGAGTTTCCCGAAGGGTAGCTGACGCTTTTATCTTCTTCACTGGTCGAGGAGCGATCTGAGTGTCGATCCGCGTCCTCGAGGTGAGTCGGTTGTGGCGAAGCAGTCCCCTGGTTCGACTTTTCCGAAAACGGTGTAGTGGGAGCGTTCTCGTGAGATTCGGTCGGCACATCGCCACATTCCATCATGGTCGGTCCTGGAGGCGGCCATCGTAGTTCCTCATCCGAGTCTTCCATCATTTCTTCCTGTATCCCCGTTTCCGTTTCGTGAATGTTCCTTATTGTGTCTATTTCCGGGGTTTGATGGGATTTGGTATGGTCCAGGAACGTATCGTCCGGTACACCCAGCACAAAGGCCGGTTTGAGGCGGTTAATGTGTACTACCTGACGTTTTATATCGGGTGAGTCCCTGATTTCGTAAGTAACATTCGAGTGTTTCTTTAGCACCGTCCACGGTCCACTCCATGGACTCCAGAATTTTTTCACGACACCTGGGGGCGGCTGCATGTCTTTTAGGTACACCATATCCCCTGCCTCAAAAGAGCGTAGCGAGCGGCGGGCGTTGATGGCTTCCGTCCGTTTCTTCCAGGCTTCGTGTAGGCACTGTGTCGTGGCGTCACGGGCCATTCGGAGATTCTTCAACAAGGAGGACTCAGGTAAGGGTGTTCGAAGTCCTTGAAAGGTGTCGTTCGGAAGGCGTATTTCCCTCCCAAAGGTAAGAAAATTTGGAGTAAATCCAGTACTCTTATGGGGGCTGGATCGATACGCTGCGAGTGCTACGGGCAACATGGTTTCCCAGTCCTTAGTTTTCTTGGTAATTTTCGCCAAAATGTTGGTCAAGGTTCGGTGGAAACGCTCGCACACCCCATTTCCTTCCGGGTGGTACGCGGTCGTGAAGATCTGCCGTATGCCCCATTGGGCACAAAGTTCGCGTGTCGATCCGGCGGTGAAGGCGGTTCCACGGTCTGAAACAAGTCTCTCGGGTACACCGTGTCTCGGTATAAATTCCTTCGCTAAAATTTGCGCGACAGTAGAGGCGGTACAATTGGTGGTAACGTATGCTTCAGCATACTTAGTAAAATGGTCGATTACGGTGAGGAGGTATTTGGATTTTCCATTCGTCACGATGGGCCCCACGAAATCGATACCGACGATGTGTCCGGGTCTCTCGGGGAGGAGCGGCTTCTGAATCGGACTTTTCAGATTCGTCGGGGTGTTGCGACGTAAACACGTTTCACAACGTTGTACCTGCTCTTTGACGTCTCTCGATAGTCCGGGCCAGTTTCCTAGTCGTCTCACCACCTTTTCCGTTACGTCGGCTCCGGGGTGTCCCGCCCACTCATTCTTATGGCATCGGTCAATCAACCATTCACGAAGTGAACTAGGGATGAGGGGCACCCATTCGTGTCTACCATCGTGTCGCACTCTCATTTCCCACACTCCGTTAGCTTTTCGCAATCCTTCTTTACCGCGACTCAAAACCATCGATTGGACCCAATCATCGAGATCCTGTGCAGCGATCATCAGCTCGCGCGGGAAATCGAGATTTACAACGGCTATATCCATTCGACTCAATCCGTCCGCATGTTTCATCTGAGTTCCGGGTCTGTATCGGGGAACGAAGTCGTACTCAGCAAGCCTGAGAACCCACCTCCCGATTCGCGATGTCGGGTCACGGAGGTGCATCGCGGCCGTGAGTGCCATGTGGTCCGTTTGAAGTTCAAAGGTCTGGCCTAAAAGATATTCTTGAAAATGGCGGACCGCCCACACAACGGCGAGTAACTCTCTCTCTGTGACGGAATATCTGGTTTCGGCCGGATTTAGTTTTCGACTTGCATACGCCACGGGCCTCTCTTCCCCTTCAAAGTTCTGCGAAAGGACAGCCCCCAAAGCGGAGCCGGAAGCGTCGGTGGCCAACACAAAGGGTTTATTCAGGTCAGGAAAGGCGAGTACGGGTTCCTCGGTCAACTTGACCTTGAGTTCGTCGAACGCTTGTTGTTGTTTACTTGTCCACTCGAAGGGTCGGTTCTTCTGGAGGAGGTCGGTCAAGGGTACCGAGAGCTCCGAGTATCGAGGTATGAACCTCCGGTAAAACCCAGCCAGCCCCAAAAACGACTGCAGTTTCAACGCCGAGGTAGGTACGGGAAATTCCTTAATGGCCTTGACCTTCTCGGGCTCGGTAAGGATTCCGTCGGGCGTGATGCAGTGACCTAGAAAGCGAACCTCGTTTTTCAAAAACTCGCACTTCGACAAGTTCACTTGCAGGCGGGCCTCGGTCAATCGATCGAAAACCTGAGTCAATTTCTGGAGGTGTTCCTCTCGAGTGGCGGAAAATACTATGATGTCATCCAGGTAAACGAGACAATGATCTCCGAGGATTCCATCGAGGGTATCATTCATGACTCGCTGAAATGTAGCGGGCGCATTCTTCAGTCCAAACGGCATCTTTTCGTAATGAAAATGACGTCCTAAAACTGAAAAGGCCGTTTTCTCCCTTGACTCGGGGTGAACTGGTATCTGGTGATAACCCGATATTAAGTCGATGGTTGTGAACCATTTACACTGACCTAACATCGCAAGGGTCTCCTGTAATCGGGGAAGAGGATAAGCGTCTCCTTTGGTGATTTTATTGAGCTGTCGGAAATCCGTGCAAAATCGCCAAAGCTGCTTTTCTCCCGGCGGCGTTTTCTTTTTGACGAGTAGTACCGGCGCACACCACGGGCTAGTAGACGGGCTAATTACCCCATTTGACAGCATGTCCTTGATTTGAGTTTCAACGACGTCGCGGAGGGCGTGGGGAACCGGGTAGGGTTTTTGTTGTGTAACGGTGGGTTGAGTAGTAACTATCTCATGGAATACGTTCAATCGACATCCCTCCCCCGTAGGTGGCTTAAATAAGTCCCGAAATTTACACAACAATTCCCTAGTTGGTTCCGCGTCCGAAGTTGTGAGATGTCGCAGTTTCTCTTGCAAGGTCACGTCGAACTCGGGTAACGGGGTTTCCCATTGGTCGGTCGGTAGCTCCCCCCACTCCTCTTCTTCCAGACCGTCTGGCGTGGCGCCGGGACATACTCCTTTTTCATAGTTTTGAATCGGGGGAATAATAGAACAAATCTCGGCGCAGGCCTTTTCTTCTCTAAGGGATACGTTAGAACTCGTTTCATCAGGGGTATCGACTATATCGGGATATGGTTCAACACATGGGTCAGTTGTGGCGAACTGGGTCGGGCTGTGCCGATCCGCTGTGTCGAACTGTGTCGCACTGTGCCGATCCACCATATCGAACTGTGTCGCACTGTGCCGATCCACCGTGTCGAACTGTGTCGCACTGTGCCGATCCACCGTGTCGAACTGTGTCGCGTTGTGACGATCCTCTGTGACGAACTGTGTCGCACTGTGTCGGATTATTGAGGAACATGGTAGCGATTGATACTAACTACCACCTAGGCACGAAGAAGTCTGTCGGCGTGAATCGGTCTAAGTCGAGAAAAATACAACTACGAGAAGAGACGTCTTCTCGCGTCGTTTCGTGCGGAAGGCTGCTTCTAATGTCACTTTTCCTGTATAATAAATGGATGTACAGCCTACCTATTTTTATTTTTACCTGTCTCAGTGTGTTTTATTTTTGAAGTTTGTTTCGATAGACTCTAAATTTAAAACTGAGCTCGTGTCGAACGGCCTACGAGTTTGAGTGGGCTCGTGTGAGGCTTACTCACACCGGGATCCACTCCGCTGCCACCAAATTTGTAGGCCTGCTACTTGTGGCGATTGTGTCGATGGACCACAGAGGTAGCGTCCCGGCTTACTCGTGGTGATTGTGACGATTGTGGCGACACACCAGTTGTAAGCGGGATTTGCGTTCGACAGGGTTAAGGTTTCGTTCCGCGGCGTAGTTGGTAGCAGCACGAGGTTGTGACGCCACGTGCCGATCCCAAGTTCACCGGATGACACAAAACCTAACGTGGCGAGCTCAGGTGGGAAGGGGAAGACAAACAAATATCGAAACAATAGTTAATTTTACAAGGGTAGCGTGTGGTATTTACCTGTGACGAGGCGGTGAAGCGGCCAGTCGAATTCCTCGGGATGATGCAATCTGAAATGTTAGCCTTAAGGGCGTCCTACTGAGAAAATGGCGTCCGCCAAATGCGACGCTGCCGAAGGGGCCTACGAAGGCGTCTGAGGGACGCTTCGGAAAAGATGGCGGAGTGTGACGCGTCACCAAGCTCCGGTTTTTTCACACTGAGGAACCAGGTAAAATGAGAAAAGATATTCAAATGCAGATTTACAACAATAAAAGGTAAGTTTATTAAATATGCAAATGGTTTTCTGACTAGGCACACCGAAGGGTGTGTCGAAAAGAAGCCTGACGGGCGCAACAACACAAGTAAGTATGGCACAAGATTCAATGTTCAATAGGATAGATTTTCAGATAATGTTTCCAATGTACAAAATAATAACTCCAATTTGACTTTATGTTTCAGGTTTCCAGAGTATATCAGTTCAACATTCCAGGTTTTCAACAAAGGTGAGTATGGTAAGTATAGGTTAACTTTGTGTTTCAGGTACGAATTTAGCATTAAATTACAACTCTCAAATTTACGACTTTTGTCCAATTGTTTCAGAATTACTTCTACGCACTGTCCTAACTGCATTGGCCAATGGTTAGAAGGTAAGTTATAGTTTTCACTCACACGTGTCAGGGCCCTGAGGTATCCTTCCAGGTGTGATGTGGCGGTTGTGGTGGTTGTGGCGACGGACGTCCAGGGAATCCAAGTTCTCTTCCTCCAGATCAATTCGGCGCGACACGGCAATTTCCGATGGTCAGGGATCTTACGAAAAAAGCGTGTGAAGGTATTTACGGGGGCGGTTGACTCTAGCAGTTTTAAGTTCACGGGCAGCAGGGCTCTCAATGACTTGTACTGAATATCAAGGGGGGTCTGCTTGTGGAGGGGGCTGCTCGTTGGTTTTGTTCCGGATGGTCCTCCTCCGCTCCCTCGACGGACGGGCGCCTGCCAGGTGGAGACTTCTGATTGGCTCCCCCCGCCGAGGGAGGGACGCTCTGGCTGGAGACGGCGTCTTCATGCTGAGGGGGGGGGTGACGTCACCTTCCGAGCTGACCACGGACCCGAATCTGACAATCATCGCCGCGGGTGGCTATGACAAATTCGGATCGGAAGGGAGTTAACGAATTAACCCAGTCTCTTCACTGGAAATGTTCCCCAGTGAGTGGAGACTCACAATAAGGGTATTGTTTTTCCTTCAATTTGAGATTCTACAGAATTTTTAAAAATTTTTGAAGCCACCCGGAGCTCTGTAGGACAAACCGTTTGCTCACTACGAGAATTTAAAGTTTGGACATACGATAAATCAGAAACACGAGTGTGAATCGCAAAAGAGGCCTAATCTCCGTTCAAATTAAAGCTGACCGAAATGCGATCGATGTTTTTCTTCATGTTGGATGGTTGGTGGCTTTGCAGACGTGTGATCTATATAGAAAAATAGGAAATAATAAACCATTGTGTAATAATTTGCAGCGTTTTTGGATTGCTATCAAGAGCCGAGAGCGAGCTGCTTCGTGCATTGGGCACTCCAATACCAGGTGCTGCATGGTTTCCTCTGATCTCGAACAATCAATCATGTTCAAATACTTATTTGTTCTACTGTGCCCTGTTCTCATTCTGGTGATAATTCTGTAGAATGATCGTGTCTTTACATCAGACACCTCGTCAAACCAAGGGATTTGCTTTGGAATGGGGAAGAGAGATTTGTATCTGGAGCCAACTGGGTAAATTTCAAATTCGTCTTTCCATTTTTCTCTGAGTTCACGTTTTCCGATTTGTCTCAGGTCGGTGGAAGGATATAGTTGGGATGGCGGAGGTTCTGGGAGTAGGGCTGTACGCTTTGCTTCTATATCCGCAACTTCATTACCTCTCACACTGGCATGCCCTTTCACCCAGCAGAGGCCCACCCTTCTTCCGTTGCTCCTGGCTTCATGTATTTGAAGGATAATTTCGGCTTCTATCTTTGTAAGCCGAGATGAAACTCTGAGATGAGATAGTTTCACGATCGCACTTTGCGAGTCTGTTAAAACGAGGACCCCCGAGGAGCTGCTCTCTAAGTTGTTGGCGTAAATTAGGGCTTCCAGGATTGCTAAGCATTCCGCTGAACATATGGATGATTTGCCCCATAAACTGAAACCACGTGTCATGTTATTTGAAGAATCATAAAAGGCACACCCAGCCCCACCGTTATCAAGGGACCCATCGGTGTAGATGGTTACAAAATTCGACCACCATCTGGATATGTATTCTTCAATGCGCTGCGATGTAGCTTGAGGGATCATATACACTGAATTCGAAAGATTTCAGTGTAGATTAGTAGACAGTATTTCGATTAGTAGACAGTTCTGTGTAGACAGTATGTCGGAAGATCATATACACTGGATTCAGGTATTTGAAGAAAAAAATCGTATATACCGGATGCAAGTGATGGAGTGCCCAGATGTTTGTTCAACGTTTGGCCAGGTATTACGTAAAAGTTGACGAGGGACGGTTGAAGACAAACTTCTACTGCAGTCGTGAGTGCTGAGGGGAGAGCAAAGAGGTTTGGAGGGCCATCGAGGAGAAGACCCTGTCAGATGCACCTGTAGCCGTTCACACGAGTGCGTTCAACAAGTAGGTACGACTCAGCGCCTCATCTTGCTTGTCCGATCCGACTTGTTTACTCGTTTCTTTTCCGCTTTGGGACCGACATGAAGGTTCAATTCGTAGGATCCCCCTCAGTATTCATTTGTAGAAGCCACTTGAATGACGCATCTGAAAGTGCATTTGAGGTGGTTTTTTCAAAAAGTGTGGTTGGTACTTATGTACAATGTGAGTGTGGGGATTAAGAGAGCCTCAGTAGGTCGCCGTGCGTTCCTTGTTCCGGGTTAGTATTAAATACTAGGGAAATATAAATATAAATATAATATATAAATAATAAATATATAAATAATATAAATTATATGTCGGCGGCATCGCCAGTATTCAAATTAGGCGCTACTGGAATATGATAAGATATCTGAATCAGCATCTCGATGGATCGAATGAACGAGAAGCCTATTGACTCAGCTATCGATACTGGACGAGTGTATCGATGTATCGAGAGGGGGAAAGGCAGTTCGGGAGAACCCCGCGAATGGATGTCGGTCTAGTAATGTTTGATGAGTTAAATTCAATCGTAATGCTATTGTAGAGCAATGCAAGTGGTGTGATAATGTCGAGTTATGATTAGTGAATACGCCCTTTCCGTTAAATATATTTACCGGTGGGAACCAAAATATGGAATGAGATGACGGAAAGGGCGTATTCACTAATCATAACTCGACATTATCACACCACTTGCATTGCTCTACAATAGCATTACGATTGAATTTAACTCATCAAACATTACTAGACCGACATCCATTCGCGGGGTTCTCCCGAACTGCCTTTCCCCCTCTCGATACATCGATACACTCGTCCAGTATCGATAGCTGAGTCAATAGGCTTCTCGTTCATTCGATCCATCGAGATGCTGATTCAGATATCTTATCATATTCCAGTAGCGCCTAATTTGAATACTGGCGATGCCGCCGACATATATATAAATATATAAATAAATACTAGGGAAATGTTCCCTAAATTGCACATAACAAATAACTGAATTATCATTTTTTTCCAATTTTCTCTGTCAATTATTGTTCTATTTTGATGATTCCAGAGGGAAACTTTCAGTTTTTTATGCACTAATGCATTTCTAGAATCCTTTAAAATTTCAAACTTAGCTGAATTTTTTCAAGTTTTTGCCCCTACAATTTAGGGAAATACTACTCCGGAACAAGGAACGAACGGCGACCTACTGAGATCCTGGAGATTTTTCCTGGGAATGTTTGGAGTTTGGTCGAATGTTCTTGAAATATAATGAGATGTTCATGAAACTTACTCACATGCTTAATGTTGGTAAGATTTTTAACTGCTATAATTATACGGTAGTTAATTTCAAAAGAGATAATTTCCTTAATGACACTTTTAAATCTACTCCTACCATACCCTAACATTTTGGTATGATTGAGTTTAAAGTTATGTCCTAGGTGTGCATGGGATGTTGGAACTTTGGGGTCTGGATTGTTTGGGTTCGATTCTATTACGTCTATGCAGAGTTTGTAAGCATAGCCTGTTCTTTTCAAATGGAAGTGAAGCCAAAGTACAATTTCAGTTATAGTTGCATGTTATTTCATATAATAAATGGAATTTCATGACATTTGGTATAGGGTTCTTATTGCTAGGGTGTTTAGTGCTTATTGCTTAGTAATAGGGTGCTGCTTTTGTGAACAATTTGTTCTTGGGTTTCATTTCTTAATCCGAATTTATGATGATCTTACTCTTTGGATGTTTCAGAAGGGGTGTTTCATTCACATAATGGAAGAGACTGAAATTATGGTTCCGACTTTCTCAACTCAAAATGTACGTTAATTCAATTTTTATTATGAATAAAAACCCTAAAGTTATCATAGGGACCGAACGGTTGTTCCTACTGAGCTCTGGGTGGTCTCATTCGAATCAAAAATGCAATACTATGTTCAATTGATGAAAAACTACACCTTTACATCAACATTTTTTGAGCTAGGGCGTTTTCAAAATTGTAGCCCAAATTTTTCAGTACTTAGAAGTACTAAAATCAACCAAAAGCTTCGGGCACAACTAGACCCCGGAGACGCCCATATACCGAATTTCATGAAAATCGGTCCATGGTAACCAAAGAAAGTGCTGCGTACGGCAACATTTTTATTCGATTTCTGGATTCTACTTAAAACGTTGACCAACAAATTTTGGGGGGGGGGGAGTTATAATTGTTTTTCTTGGTCGATTCCAAAGATTCATTATTAAAAATAATAAACCAAAAAGACACAAACAATCTACGCAGAGCATGCTCACTGCTCAGTGTAAACACTCACTGAAAGCAAAATAAATGTACATTTGTGGAAGGATGTAGGTATTCATTCACAAATTAATGTGAAACCGGGGAGTTGCAATTCATAATTCCAAAAAAAGTAAGGCAAAGTTCGAATAAATACTTCCAGCATGGAACATGCTTTAGCCATCACCTAACTGGGCAAAAACGTGACGAAACTGTGAAACGACAGTAGCGCGGGATTTTGTAATGATTTTCACTTACAACCGACCCGTTTCTAGGGAAATGTATCGCCATTAGTTTTCATCCAATGAAAATCTTTCGCCACTCGTTTAAAACCTCTCAATTTATGCTCAAATTTTATACTGCCATAACAGCTGTAAATATGGACGAAGCTGAGATATACCTCTGATCTAAAAGAACTGAAATAATATTCGCGGTAAAAACGAACATCGAATAGGTGGATTATATTGATGTTGTTGGTTGGCTTGGATTTTACGAATGTACCTAATCAAAGGATCTTGAAGCCTAGGCGAGATTTCGTTACGAACGCGGGTTTTTTGTTGTGAAGTCTACTTCGACGCTTTAGATGTTTTCGGTTTCTTAATAATAAGAATACCTTTGTTCTGATTGAGACTGCTTTACAAAGTAGTGAGTCTACTTCCACAGAAGAGCGAGTAAGGAAGCTCATTTGCAAACTTGCATTTCACCAAGCACACATAACACAAACAGTTTCTTTCGAAACTCCGAAAACCCTACAGTCCGAATTAAATTGTCGTGATTTCAGTGTATTTATGGGAGACAGGGAGGCGAAATGCACAGCCCCAGTCAAACGTTTTAATGTTGTTTCCCCGGAAAACCACAAGAGGGTCGGCGGTAAAAATGACTATATAGTGCTAACAACCCCTTAGTCGACACGGCAAAAACCGAAGTGGGGGTAATGGAGGTTTTATGTTTCGTTTTAAAAGAATCCACGACGGGCAAAACTCTCTCATCCATTAATCATTGACACTCCTGCGGGTCCCCTCAGGAACGAAATCGCCCTACATTTCCGCGTTTTGTAAATTCGCCCTTCGGGACTGGTGGGGGGGGGGGGCTCAGGTTGGATGATGTATTGCAGGCTACTAACCCTCTGCCACTCCGCTTTGTTCTTTTCCCTTCTCGGTAAAGTGCGGCCTGCTCCCCACGATATCCCTCTGCTCGAACGGGTGGTCACTATTTTTCAAAAAAAAAAAGGCTCTTGCTATATATAATTTTTTTTGTTATCACTTCCTTATACGGTTGGGGGATGGATTCATCAGTCATGTTTGTAACAGGATCTTCTCACTTTGCTCGGGCGATTATACATCACTGGCAAAGACATGGCCGACCGTTGTTCATTAGTCAGGAAAGCATGTTTCAAGTTACCGAGACCTATACAAGGAAGGCAGTACCTAGGTAGTTTTTTGCGAGTCAGTTGCGTTTGAAGAGTATCTTTGCAAGCAGCATTGAACATGAAAGAGATCGATGCATTCTATGAATGCTTCGAATAAGTAATGTACAAGAAAACCAAAGGTTTTTAGGGAGAATAGGGTGTTCATATCTTGACGGAAATATTCGTGACAATTATCAATAAGTATTAAAAGCACTACAGACTGAATGAATAATACAATTTGAATTGTTAAGCAGGATAGAAGGGGCCATTCATGCAGTTTCGAGATGCAGTGGTCGAGCCGGTGATGCAGGAAGCAGCCGATGGACACCTCGCGTTGGTGAGCGACTTTGCAGTAAATGGGGTCTGGGAGAGTGGGAGGCATTGTAATCGCATTGCAAATGTTAACGCTGCCTCCTACCTGGCACCAAACAGCTCGAATGGCTACTCGCGCGAAGCACACGAAGTATGACCAGGCGGCAGAGGACCATCGAGGGTCATTCACACCCTTACCTAGTCAGATCCTGTGACGGGGCTCTGGAACATGAATTCGGAGTCTTCCTGAAGAGAGCAGCTTTCGTGTTGGCCGAGAAGTGGCAACGACCTTACTCCCAACTGACAGGATGGCTTATGGTAAAAGTACAATTTGCCATCATTCGGGCGGTATCACTTCGGCTACGTGGAGCAAGGAGAAAAATACGCTCACTAGGATTGGAGGATGGGGCGGCTTTGTCTTCCATGGTGGACCATTGAAACCATAAATTCTCGTACACTCTGCACATTTCACACTCTTGTTTTCATCGCCATGTTACCCAGAAGCTACAATATTGTTAAAATTCTACCTTCAAACTTGTTAGTAATAAAAATGATCATTGAAAGCTTAAAAAAAAAAGTTCCATCTATCTGAATAGAGTAGAAAGCAAAATGTCAAAGGTCCACCAATGATAGCTTCCAGTTAAGCTTCGTATGCTCAATAATATAAAATACTAAGTTAAAAGTTGGGGTTTCACCTGCGGGAAAGTTATGTAGGTAGGTGGTGAAGTTGAGAGATTTTGAGTCCACCCCCTTCTATTCTACTAGTGACTACCAACTAAACTCTTGTGTATGAAAGTGTGTACGTATGTACGTGTGTATACAAGCTACATTGGTATAAGTCCTCAACCTGCCGGTGAAAGACGGTGATACGAATGTGAAACCTCCGAGTGCCACATCTCACCTTCTCCGGATAAATGGCCCCTTTCCTCACGTGTCTCACATACTTACGACACCCTTATTTCCGTTCCAAGCCCTCCCATTTTCGAAGACAGACAGCGGGAGACTTTGACCACATCTGATGGTGCGGCGATGTTAATTCCAGATTCTTGGTGTCACCACGCAGCACCATCACCCAGAACCAACTTCGATCTACAACATGCTTGGAAAATGAAGATCCACACACCCGAATTTTCATTACTTACCTCTCTCATGTTTAGGATGTCCCACTGTAAGACTTGGGCGTCCTTATGCGATTAATCTAGGGCGAAGGAGGACAACACTGTACATGTGTACGTGTACGTATGATATGCGTGTCTTTTTTTTCTTTTTCTACGGCGTAGAAATCAATCCAGTAGTCCATTAACTACGTCGCCAAAATTTCGTAATTGGAGTACGGGGAGTTGGGGGAGGAACGGGGGTCATTTACTGAAAATAAGGTGCTTTCTGACAACACCTCTAGGGATCTACCTACTCCCTCAACTCTCAACAGTTGCACTTTACTTCTTCACAGTATCAGAATTCGCCAGGAGAGGGGGCGAGTGGGGAAATATTAATATCCACAAAATACAGGATTTTTCAATATTTCGGTTCTCAATAAGACATACTCACAAAATCCAAGCATTCAGAGGTACATAATCAATGGACCTCTGGACTTTAATGAACTACTCTTTGCGTCACCGTGGATGAAAAATAGTGGCGTCACCGTGGTACCAGGACACCAGTTTTGGGTGTTTCTCATGGACTACAGATCTGATTCTCTACAGACTATATCTCAAAAGCAACGGATAAGAATCCTACATTACGACGTATTACTACTGTGGTGCCAGACTAGCACCGTTTGTGAGAGGGGTGGAGAAAGTGTATAAAATTAATTAATCAACATGTTGGGCACCGTAGGTCCCGGATTTTAAAATGCGGTTCCGATTTCAAAATATCCAGTTTGAAGATGAATGTTCATAATGTTAAAACGCTGCAAATTATTTCACACAGGTTTATTATTTTCCTGTATAGATCACTCATCTGCAAAGATCACAGCTCTGCGATTGTCACTATTTTTTTACCTACCAACCATAAGTACCTACTTCCATAATTACCTTCACACCTTCACAATCAAGTTTATTTGGAAGAAATAAAAGCGTCACACTCAATTCGAACAAATAGAGAATTCATATTATGGTGATTCTGTTTTATCGAAGAAAAACCTTCAAGTTCTCGTAGGGAGCGAACGGATCCTATTGAGCTCGCGTCGTCTCTAAAATTCTAAAAATTCAATACTACCTTAAATTGGTGAAAAAAAAACATAATGTTTCGAGAGTTTTCGAGCTAGGGCACTCAAGAACATTTCAACCCTTATTTTTCACCGCTTAGAAGTGACCTACATCAACCAAAAGCTTCGGAGCGCAACTAGACCCCAATTGTCCCCAACTACCAAATTTCAATCAAATCGGTCCATGGTTGCTAAGAAAGGTGCCGCATACGGCCTACGGTCGGATTTTTTAAAATTCGATTTTCGGATTCTACGTACCAAACGTAAAAAAATCGAATTTTGAGGGGGGGGGGGGGTTAAAATTTGTTTTCTTGCTCAATTCCAATGGTTCATTATTGAAAATTCCCTGGCATACAATCCAAATTACATTGAATGAAGCTGTTTTGTGCAGTAGGAAGGTGAAAAAATATAATATTTTATCGTTTACCGGCTAATACTGAAAGAACTAGTTTTTATCTAATCAGACGGAATGCTTCCATTACTAAAAAATAAATATGTTTACAAGGGAAAATTAAATCCCAGTCAATCCAATGATAATTTATCCAACTTCTTTGGCAAGAAAACGTGGAACGCAAATATGATTTCATCCGCCTTTCGCCAAATCCCCCAAAAAAATTATAAGCATTCCGGCCCATCCTCCCATTGCTGCCAATCATCCCCAAACGCTTTTATCCCCTCGACGTCTGTTTCATCATTTATTTCATCTTGAGATAGTGGCTCAGTGTTTCTGACGTGTATTGTATTGGTTTTGGACCAAAATAGCCTCCCATGTTCTGTTGAGAGGTCTCGAAGAAACACCCTTCAGTTGTCTGATGGATTTCACTTCTATCGTCGGTATTCTCTTTTCATGTCTTTCTGAACTGAATGTGGCGTTTCTTCGAACTGACTTAGTGTGTTCGTTTTGTTCCTGTGAACATACGTCTAACCACAACTCCAGTAGTTCACTGACTTCTCAACAACCTGATGTGACACTTTCATGTTTTCTGAAAGCGAATAAAGAGCTATGAAACCTCACTTTTGCTGTTTGATTTGGTACAAATTCAATAGTTTCGTTTACTTGCAGGGAATAACCATCTTCGAGCTCAATCTGTAAACTCTGTAAAAAGTATAGGATCCTTCACGTTTGGCATTTGAGGAAATGAGCGCGCAGATGCCCTGTTCTAAGAAGGCGCAGAGGTGACTTGCATAGGAATGAACGTCTGAGGTGCATCAAACGGTTGCTTCAGAAATTAATTTTAGAGACGAAAAACAGGATGTCTTTTGTAACCTATCCCTGGCATCTATGGTTATGACCAAATAACGTATAATATGTGAATATTATTCACACTGTGAGCTCACAGAACTTTCAACGCTTTTCCTGTATCAGGAACCCAGAGATAAAGAAGTCAGACATAAACTGCCCAAAATCATCATCTGGAAGAACATCACCAACCACCAACGCCCTAGCATTCATGAATAAGAGTGAGTGGATGTGCAGAGGCCAGCCACGTGGTGCACTGCAGAAGTAGAGGACACTGGATGGTTATCTCTGGCGTAGGGCAGAGGACCCAGGCAGCAACACAGTGGGAAGACCTGTCACCGACCACCTGAGGCCCATTGCCAGAAGACCCTTAGAGCTGAACCCTGGTAGGTCTGTCCCATTTGAATACGAATTGAATCACTCGCGACGAGGTAGTGAATCCCATTTCAATAATGTTGGGAAACTGTCGTCATTATAGCAACATATTTTTCGTTGTTGGATACATCAAAAATCCCGTAGTTGAGTTCGAGTTCTGGTAAACACCTAGTTGTGCTATTTCTTACAAAAATACATAGTTGAACCTAGATCATTGCCTCTCTTTCCAACACTGGTGTCGGGAAGTGGGATTGTCGATTATGGGAGACAATGAGAACGGGGAAGACGAACTGAACCTGGAAGGTCGAAGGTTGAGGAGTGGTCGATTTATTGTTCATAATGAACCCACAAGAGAGACCATAGATCCAATGCCCCCAAATGGTGAAGAAAATAATGGACAGCTTGAAAGGGATGAAATTCAGAGGCTTGCGGCTGAGGTGAGAAGGTTGCAGCTGACATTGGACGAATCAAGGGATGCAGTCAACGGACAGCTAAGGGGGTTCTATGAAGACGTAGTTAGAGAAGTACAGGCATGGCGGGACGATGTCAGAAGAGCAAGTGACAATAGCAACCAGGCAAGACAACGGCAGGTAAGAACAGGCAAGAGCTCAATAAAGCCGGGTTGGTATGACGGCACAGCTAGCTGGGGGGACTACCTTGCTAAATTTGAGAGGGTTAGTCGGAATAATGATTGGGAAGGGGAAGAGAAGGCAGTACAGCTTATAGCTTCATTGCAGGGTGCAGCTCTGGCTGTAGTTTCAAACCTTGGACCTGAGGCCTCATTTACGGGAATGGTAGCAGCATTAGAACAACGGTATGGGACAACAGGTCGGGAGCACCTTTTCATGGCTCAACTAAGGAACAGAGTTCAGGGACCAAAAGAAGATCTAACAGCCTTTGCAGCTGATTTAGAAACTAGTACGAAAGGCACTCCCAGGAGGTACCCCTGCTGCACTCGAGGTCATAGCCTTGCAGCAATTTTATGATGGCTTAAGGAGTGTTGAACTCCGCAAGCTTGTACTGGCCTATCCAACAACAACTCTTAGGGAGGCAATTGGACATGCTCTGCAAGCGGAAGCAAACCTCCTTCGAGCAAATAGTGGTATCAATGCGATACGGGCCATAGAGGATGTGGAAATTGAAGTACGAGCTTTAGGGGCAGAACGATCAAGGAAGGGGGATGGTCTGTGTTGGCGTTGTAACGGGAAGGGGCACGTTGCGAGATATTGTCCCACTGTACAGTGTTACACGTGTCGTTCGCCTGGCCATACTTCTTATGATTGCCCCAAGAGCCAGCAGGCGGGAAACGGACCACGGTCATAGGAAGAGGGGTGCCTATGATACGTGGTGGAGTAAAACTACCCCACAGACAGAAGACTGAAAGTCCACCCATCGTTTACCGACTTAGTTCTGAAGCATCAATCTTGGTCAAAGGATTCATCAATGGCAAAGCCTGCAATATGGTGGTTGATACTGGTGCAATGGTGACTATTGTGAGACGTTGGGTAGTGACAGTGAAGCCGAGGGAGGAAGTTGAGGGAAGTGGACTTGTACTGCGTACGGTGACAGGCCAGGAGTTTCTTGTGGATGGTCGAGTGGCAGTGCAAGTGGAATTGGGAGGAAGTAAGCCCAGGCAACATGCCGTATTGGTTGCAGACATACGTGATGACTGTACCCTAGGAATGGATTTTCTTGCAAAAGCAAGGTGTAAGATTGATTCAGCAATGGGGACAGTGACAATGGAGGATCTTGATGATGGAAGAGTGGGGGAGATGATGATGGAAAAATCAAAAGATGATTGCACCCAAGTAGGAAGAGTTGAGGGGAATGAAGAAGGAAAAATCATGGTAGAAGAATTTAAAGAAGATGTAATTCAAGAAGGAGCTGTATTAGAGGGGGGAACTGCAAAACGACAGGGAAAAAGAGAAGAAGAGTTGATAGAGTTAGAAGGGATGAGTACAAAAAGCCAGGACTGTCAGCATGTTGAGGAGCTCATCCAGAGGGCAAACCAAGGATTGACAAACGAAGAGCAGGGATTGATGGCCAGTTTGGTTAGAGAATTTGCGGACATTTTTGCAGCAAAGAAGGACGGCTTGGGCAGAATTCGGGGAGTGGAGCATGAGATCGTAGTGGAGCCCGACATTCCCATTCGACAGGCGCCTCGTAGAATACCGTTAAATCGAATGGGAGAAGTAGATGCATTGATTGAGGAAATGGAGAGGGAAGGTGTTATTGAAGTCTCCAGCAGTCCATGGGCTAGCCCTATTGTCTTAGTAAAAAAAAAAGATGGGTCAACCAGATTCTGCATTGACTATAGAAGGCTAAATGAAGTGACAAGAAAAGATGCACACCCGCTACCACATATTAGTGACCTACTGCAGGCAACAAGAGGCAGCTCCTGGTTTTCGTCACTTGACCTAAAGAGTGGGTATTGGCAAGTACCAATGAAGGAGGCTGATAAACCAAAAACAGCCTTCTGCACGCCTCGAGGTCTATGGCAGTTCTTGGTTATGCCTTTCGGGCTGTGTAATGCTCCTGCAACCTTCCAGCGAGCAATGAATAGACTGCTGTATCAACTGGTAAGAAAAGGCCGGGTTAGAGTGTATCTAGACGATGTACGAGCTGACGCAACAACATTCCAAGAAATGCTAAACCTGTTACGTGAGATGTTTCTGCTGTTTCGAGAAAATGGGCTCCAACTTAATGCCAAGAAGTGTGAGCTATTTCGCCGGAGCATTCCTTACCTTGGCTATGTGATATCGGCTCAAGGCGTTGAAACTGACCCCAATAAAACAGAGCGTGTTGCTACCTGGCCCACACCTAACTCAGCCAAGGATGCACATGGTTTTGTCCAATTCTGTTCCTACTACCGACCTTTTGTGCCTGACTTCGCTCGACGAGCCGGACCAATATACAAGTTAGTGGGAGGAAAGAGAAATTTTGAATGGACAGCTGAGTGTGAGGAGGCTTTCCAAGACCTGAAGAGAGCTCTGATGACTGCACCCATACTGAGCCATGCCAGACCAGACTTGCCATACATAGTGGATGTTGATGCCAGTGAGAAAGCTATTGGAGCAGTATTGTCTCAAATACAGGGGGATATGGAGAAAGTGTTGGCCTACTTCAGTCGATGTTTGCAACGATCTGAGAGAAATTATTGTGTCACACGGAAGGAGTTGCTTGCCTTGAAGGTGGCCCTCGAGCATTTTCGACATTATGGTTTAGGAAGTGGAACACCAGTTACTGTACGCAGTGACCATGCTTCATTACAGTGGCTTAGAAACTTCAGACAACCTGATGGACAGATGGCTCGATGGCTAGAAGTACTGGCTCCATTCAATGTCAAGATTGAATATCGTAAAGGCACAGCACATGGCAACGCTGATGGGTTATCTCGGAGACCATGCCTACCCATGGGGTGTAAATATTGCACCAGACAAGAAGAAAAAGACAGCCAAGAGGAAGTAAGAAGGGTGAAAATTGAGTCAGAAATACCATGGAAGGAGGAACAGAGCAAGGATCAGGAAGTAGCACAGATGCGTTGGTGGGTAAGTGAGGGGAAGAGACCAGACTGGCAGACTGTGGCTACCTATGGTACTACTGCTAAAGCACTCTGGGCCATGTGGGACAGGTTAGTCCTGGAGGAAGGGGTCTTGAAACGACAATGGGAGACCGACACAGGCAAAGAGCAGGTTAAGCAAATAGTCGTTCCACGGTAATGTTGTTCGTTGTTGCTTCGCACTGTGCATGAGTTGGGTCATTTTGGAACGAAAAGAATGATTTCAGAGTTGAGAAGAAATTTTTGCTGGGAGGGTCTGCATAGAGATGTGAGAGACTTTGGTAGGGCATGTGTGGCTTGCAGAGAAGCAGGCAGAAGAGGAACAAAGAAGGCGCCCCTACAAGAGTATCGTGTAGGTTTACCTTTTGAACGAGTAGCAGTAGATGTAATAGGTCCCTTCCCAATGTCAGCCCGGGGAAATCGCTTCATTATCGTTGCTGTAGACCAATTTACAAAGTGGCCAGAGGCATTTCCATCTCCTGACCAGAAAGCAGAGACAGTTGCGCGTGGCCTGGTGGAGAATCTTGTGTCAAGATTCGGAGTACCACGGGAACTTCATACTGATCAGGGCCGAAATTTTGAGTCGGACGTTTTCAAAGAAACAATGAAGATACTCGGAACCAACAAGACCAGAACCACATCTCTAAGACCTCAAAGTAATGGGGGTGTAGAGCGATTCAACCGCACGCTGATTAACATGCTTCGCAAGGTCACTGAAAAGCACCAGAGGGACTGGGACGAGCACCTTTCCTGGGCGCTACTTGCTTACCGAGCGACCATTCATCGGGCTACAGGATTCTCTCCAGCCATGCTGACCTGTGGGAGGACGCCCACACTCCCAGCCGATCTACTAACGGGGGTGGCGCCAAACCCAGTCAGCACAAGGACTTATGCTGAGGCCCTGCGACAAAACCTGGATGAAGCCCACAGTATGGCACGACAAGCATTAGGGAAAGTTGCAGAAGAAGCAAAAAGAAGGTATGATGTGCGCGCAGAGAAACCTCGATTCGAGAAGGGAGACAAGGTTTGGCTGTACAACCCAGGAAGAAAGAAGGGCCTGGCTCCAAAGCTCCAAAGGCCATGGGTTGGACCTTGTGTCATATGTAAGCCAGTAACCGACGTTGTATTCAGAATCCGGCTACCGACTGGACGACAGATTGTTGTACATACAGATCGGTTGCAGGACTACAAGGAGAAGAAGGAAAAATGTGGTGTTGGGAAACTGTCGTCATTATAGCAACATATTTTTCGTTGTTGGATACATCAAAAATCCCGTAGTTGAGTTCGAGTTCTGGTAAACACCTAGTTGTGCTATTTCTTACAAAAATACATAGTTGAACCTAGATCATTGCCTCTCTTTCCAACAATAAAAACGTCTGAGGACTGTTTCCTTGTGAGATATGATGATGACGTGGGGATATCTTACAAGGAAACAGTTCTCTGGCGTTTCCACAACCTGATCGCTACTGATTTAATTTGTACTCTAATGGGATTGACCCACCAGGATTGAGCTCTGTGGGTCTTCTAGCAATGGGCCTCAGCTGGTTGTTAGAGTGACAGGTCTTCCCTAGTGTTGGGTTATATTTTCGCATTAGGTTCCACCGTTACCACTCTGGGTGGGTAATATGTTCCAATAAAATGTTATTTATTAATAGGCTATCTCAGGGTCCTTCTCACAAGCTCATTCCGACATACCATTCCAAGGTATCGTTTCGTTGATTTCTACTTTTCGTTTCCGACCGACGTTCATTTGTTCATCAAGCTATATTGTTATTTCATTCCAAAGTATCATTCCGTTGATCTCTTAGTTGGCGTTTCCTTCCCAAGTTGGGGTTTCTATCAAGTTATTTCTGACTTAATATTTACGTGTTAGAGTATTTTCACTCTTTTTCGATAAAATAACCCAAGCTATTGTTCTGGCTCCACACATTTTGGAGCCTGTCCTGAAACGTTATTTAATAACAGGGTTATTTTGGTATTAGGTACCAAGTGGAATTAACGAAACCCGGCAATAGGTTATTTTTAACTGTTACGTGAATACCGCCCATCTCTAGTCTTCCAACTTTGCTGCTACATGGGTCCTCTGCCTAACGCTAGAGATAACCATCCAGTGTCCTCTACTGTCGAACTATATATATATATTTTTTATAAATCTCCCCTGAAAGACGCAGGGGGCACACCATAAATAAAAACAAATAAATAAATCAAATATAATGGAGAGGACGCCCAGGACTCACCCGACGCTTGCCCTAGGGATGAGGGAAGATAAGGAAGGTGGGGGTGGGAGAGAGGGATGAAGGGAAGAGCCTCTACAAAACGACCACCAGTTCAAATATGAGCTGAGCAGGACACGGGTGGTGATACCACGGAGTACGCCTACCGAGATGCCCAACTCGCGAAACTCCGAGGCACTTTTCCCGCACCATACCCCGCGCCATGACAAGGTTGCAGCCATCACCCTGATGTTGTTGGGTGCCACTCCTTTTAGCTCCGACACCACTTGCCGTAAATCATCTCTATCATACTTTCTTATCTTAGCCCGCCAAGTCTGCTCCATGTCCAAGCTGCCATTGACAACTTGGACATCCAGGATAATGCAAGACTGGTCGGCTTGACAGCAACGATGTCGGGCTTCTTAGCCCGGTCACTTGGCTTCCACTCAGCTCTATCTACAGCCTTCCTCCTCCAGTTTCTGACCTCCTCAGGTCCTCCTCCACGTCATCAGCCCATATTTTCCTCGGCCTCCCGATCCTTCTCCTTCCTCCAGGTTTGCCAGTGAACACCCTTTTACAGGCCCGGTTATCTGACATGCGTTCTACATGCCCTAACTATCGTATCCTTTGTTGCCTTATGTCAGTCACGATATCCTCCTGTCCAAGCAATTAGGTAGAGCTCGTGATTTTTCCTGATTCTCCAAGTACTATTTTCGTATACCGGTCCCTTATACTTCTTTCCGAATCTACATCACTATCAATTAACTAAGGATCATGTTTATGAAAGCCAGAAACTTGAGAGAATACGATTAACATTCCTAAAAATCATATTGAGCTACGCAGGCTCGAATGGCGGAGAAGCCAATGACCTGGAAGAAGCGTAGCATGAAAAAATCCATTACCATAACCGAGATAACGGGTTGAAATCAAGCGATGGGAATTTCGCTCGAGCACAAGTTGTCGAGTTGAGAACAGAGGAGGCGAGCCGTGATTAGAGAGTCAGCAGCCTCCTCCAGATATAACCGTTCCCAACACTTCCAACTAGTTTGCAGCTCGCTCGATCGTGAACGGTTTAGTCATAACAAACTACACGGATGGGCGGCCCGAGCGAATGAGCCGAACTAATATTTGCCACTGGCGGAAGGGGGAACGAGTCCATTAATAATTTCCCCGAGTGAATATGAGCGAGGCGGTAACGTGGTAATGTTAGCAGTGAGCGCTATGGTTGTGAATCTCGATAATTACATTATTTCAGGCCGTTGAAACTTCGAACCAGTGTTATAGTACCTAAGGATATTAGTTTTGTCATGGATGAAAAAATTTGTAAAAGTTTGCCAAGTGGGTGTGGCACATAGCTTCCTCGTATCCATAAACCGATTGTATAAATGATCTGATGCACAGTAGTTAGTATCAAAACATCAATCTCTAAGTACCTTCCACTAGGGATGTCCCAAAAGTATCGATACTTAAAAGTATCGATATTTACCTTTAAAAAAGTATCGATACATATCGATACTTTTTTTTCCTGATATATATCGTAGTATCGATACTTTTTATCCAGTATCGGGGGCGATACTTTTTTGTATCTCACATTTTATCTGTTTCAACACCTACGGCACGTAGTTACCTACTTGACAGTACCTACCTCTATCTCTACGTAGATTGTAGGGAGACTAACAAACTTCAGCAAATTAAACTAAGATGATGTACCACCACCTCCAGCTCATTATGATAACCTGCTGTCCTCCATAATCGAGGAAGGACTACCAAAATGTTAACCCAAACAAGTGCAATACGAAAATAAGTGCGTAAACAAAAACAAGTTTCAAATAACAAAATGAGTGATTTATTGTTTTGTTCATTCTATATTAGGTTTACGGTAGGTCGGAAATTCAGGTTTTTGACCTCAAATTTGGATTCAGCACCCTTGAAAACCTATATACTACAACTTTAAGCCCAATGATACTATAACATGTGGTAGAAAAATTAATTAAAGAGATCACACGTTTGAAAAAGGCGGGCCGCTATAAATGCACACACTAGGCAAGGAATACGCCGCGGACTACGCTGCGCGCGTGTGTTGGTAGTAGTTTGTAGTATCCAAGAGGTCCTCCAAGGGTTTCATCTCTTCTCTGTGCATGGATACTTTTTTCAAGGACAGTTTTGGCCAGCTACGTCACGATTGGCTAGCTTCGTCACACCATTCAAATCTTCAACTTTCCTTAGCTTCTCTGATTTTTTAAAAACATTTTCTCGACGAACAGACCCGATTAACGTTATTCCTGAGCCATACTCTTTTGAAAAAAAAAAAAAAAAAATTGACTGAAATACCCCATTATTATCCTCGTGATAGAGAGATGTCACACTGATGAAGAGAAACATAAACGACAATTTCACTCATTTTTGTGAAAGTAGGTATCGAAAAGTATGGATACTTCAAAATATCGATACTTTTTGAAAGTATCGTATCGATACCTTTTGATACTTTCTAGATGTATCGATACGATATTATATCGATTCTTTTGAAGTATCGGACATCCCTACCTTCCACTATCCTCATAGGGGAACATCCACACGTTGACCCACACAATTTCTGAATATTGTTGGAAAATGTAGAAGTTATGGATGTTACAAGGATTTAACGTTTGCGCATGCGCACAGAACACATTCAATTTGGGGTTCTTGATTTTCATAGGGGACCATCTACTGGCCAACCCGCACATTCCCTGAAAATTTCATCGAAATCGAGTGAGACATCTAGAAGTTCTGGCTGTGGCAAAGATTTCACGTTTGCGCATGCGCAGCGGCTGCTATCAATCCGGTGGTAATGATTTTGATAAGGGACCATCTACCCGCCAAACCACATAATCTCGGAAAATTTCATCGACATCAAGACATGTAGAAGTTATGGCTGTGGCAAGGATTTCCCGACAGACAGACAAAACTCGGAACCAAAAAATGTTCAGGAAGGTCTAAAACGTAAAACGCGAGTGGAAATTTTGATTTCAGAGGATTTTTTTTTCAACCTTGAGAAGTGAAAACAAAGCTTCCGCCACCTTGGTAGATTCGAAGCAAAAGGACATTTCTGCAAGATGAGTTAATGACCGAAATTTCAAGGAAATCTATGGTTAAGGAAAGCTATGGTTAAGAAAATCGAAATATCAGCTATATTACAATATAGTAGTCCACCTTGTGGGAGTGGCACATAGTACGACTCGTTAAAACACATCCACATTGATGATCTGCAAGTTATCAACCCCCGAGTACTGGGTTATTGAATCATTTGAATATGAAATTTGACTTCAATCTTTACTTGAAAGAGTTTGCTTGAAGTATTTTGTCACCCTTCAATGAACCAACCAATTAGAAGTTGTTAAACTAAATAATACTGATAAAGAATGTACGTTATAACCAGTGAATAACCAACAATCAACAATTAAACTACTCATTTAATTTGAAAAACAATTGAGTCGTTAGAAAAACCGATTAATCAGCAGTTGTAATGATTTTGTTACGGGTAATTTTTATTCTTGTCATTTTTGTCCATGCTAATTCGTCGGTAGTACATAAAAGAAACTTGACCTCCAACGTATCGAAACTGTTAATTGACATAATTCCAACTGGAATGCTCTTGAAAAATCGATCAAAATTTGCAATATCGGTGGGGTGGAGGTGAGCGGGGTGAGGCAGAGAGATATACAGACTCCACCACTAGTCATTTAATAGCGCCATCCATCATTTAAAGGCAGACAAGAGCGCGGACTAACAGCTTCAGACTAACGCCCACTCTTGCAGTGCATTATACAATTTATATACGCAAATATTTACTTGTCTCTCGTACTCCAGGAAAGTATCATATGGAATTGAGGTCAAAATTGACACATCCATTTCGCAGCAGATACGATCCATGATTTTGAATATGTGAATTCCACTTGGCAAAAGTGTTCAGGCGAGCCTGTTGAAGTTCACCAAGACATGGACTGATGAAAAAAAGGGGTATGGAAAGGAACATTAGGGTATGAATGAATGAATGAATAAATAATAAATTTTGAACTTTCGTTCATTATATGGAGACAAAGATACAAACAATAGAAATATTTTCATAAAAATGTTGATCACAAGCTGACATTCAAAATTTCATTTTCTATACAACATAAATAATTTCAACAGTTAACTACTTAACGTAGACAATTTCAACAGTCTTCATTAACAGAAAAGTTTTATAAAACTTATATTTATATAAAAATTGTTTATATAAGTTTATATAAAAATTGTGTATATTTATATAAAAATTTATTTATATAAAATTGTTTATATAAATATAAACAATTCTATTAGTAATTACTTAATAAAAATAATTTCAACAATAATAGTGCAACCCTTTTTTACGACTTTCATGCAACCATCAACAAAGACTTTTTACCGATAAATAATTGTGGATTATCCTAAATTTGACAATATTATAACAATGTACCTAATTATTTTCATGAAAATCTTTCTACCCCAAACCATACACTAGTGTTCAACGTTTAATAATAAATCCGTAGCCACCCCAATTTTATTAACAGTAATAATATTCAACATAACAGAGTGCTCTTAGTTTTGCCAATTCTAGGAAATAATTCTAAATTTTGGCTATACTTTTAATTTTATATCTTCGAAACAATTCCAAGTGGTAGTTATCCGGTTTCAAATAAAGGGCTTCCGGTATGTAATTTGCTCTAGATGTTTCATAAATTGGGCACACACACATATATAAAGATTTTAACACACAATGTGTGTTATATCATGTCATGATATAAATTTTTCTCTACTAACATGGTACAGACTGAACAGGTCTGCTTCGGGTCAATGGTGACGGAAAGTTTCTTAATTTTTACTCCTGCTTCCAACCTGACAGAGAAATAGGAATCTTTATCGGCAATGGTGACTCCGTACATCAATGTACTCATTATAATGGAACTGAACAGACGACTTTGGTCTTCCCATGACATATTTCTTGACTCGGAAGACAAGCTTTGGATAATACAGGCTGTATATCATAAACTATCGATGTATGGAGTTTGAATGAGGGTAGACTCCTCTGCCTGACAAGTTTGATAGCGTAATCAATGGATTTCTCCAAAATGAACAGATTCCTTAAAGACAGCTGACTCCAACTATTCAAGAGATCAGGATTTCCTGGATTAGTGGCAACAAATTTTTCATTCACGGTATGGTGTTACTGAAAGCACATCGGTTCACCCCCAAAACCAAGGGGAGTGGACAATGGGAGTTACCGTAGGTTGAGTTGGTTTGGCTCAATGGCCCTTTAATGGTAATGTTCACTCAATCCAGAAACTGAAAGCCATATCCTTGGCCTTGGGGATTGAACAAGTTAACATACAGACCTCACAGAACTCTATACAATATTTAGCAGCCGAAGCATTTCCCCCTCTTCTCTGAAACGTACCCAACATAATTTCTAGTACCACGTTTCGGGAAGAGAGTTCTGACGCTCTAGGTTTTCTCAGCTCTACCGAAGTGTCAGCAGACACTTGAGAGGAATTGGTGCTACCATGCAGATCAGATCAGGACAGGCACTAAAACCGATTATTTCGTTCGAAAAATTATAAATAACAATAAAAAATCAAAATAATCATAATTTATGTAACATAATTTGAGATTGATATTCAGAGTTTCCAACGCTAATGATGACTTAAAAATTTGATAATTTGATAACTTACGAATATTAAACGTGATATACATAAAACGTAATACCTACATATATCTTCATTCGTGATTTCCTGCAGGTATTGAAGTCGCTCAGGGTTTCGAAAACAACATGAATTGGTAGTGCATGCTATGAACTGAAGCGAAGCCATAGTCGTATTGAACGGATGATTCTCCGGGGAAATACGACGTAGTGAGAGAAGAACGGCTTGTCTCCGCACTCGGCGGAGGACGAGTAATGCAAAACTTTTATGTTTTGAAAAAGTCGCATGAGGTATGAGGGGAGTGAAACCGAAAAGTCTTGTTGGATCACGAAGTCCATCCCGAGATATTTCGAATTGAAAAAGTCTGCAGCACGAAATTAGGCGGGTGAAAAGAAAGCGACCACCTTTGAGGGAGGCCCTTCACCCTGAGAAGGCTCCTGAGGATAGGTGGAGCATCTGCTTCCTCACAAGATCTAAATTGGTGAGGAAAATGGTTCAATCAAAATTGTTTATATTTTAAATAATTTTACTAAATCAGTTTCTCACACTGAATTAGTCGACCCCCTTTCATCATCAGAAAACTGGTCCAATCCGAGGAATCTTTGGTCAAGAGAGATAATATTCCTAATAAGAGTTGAATTTGAGTTAACTAGAACAAATTTACTCTGAACAGTTTCTCCACATTCTCCTAAGAGAAATCTAAGTAGAGAAAACCACCTCAAGGGATAGAAAAACATGTCTCCCTGCATGTGTGTTGTGGGCTCCGTTTTGTGCCAGAACCTACACGCTAAGGTGAGGAAGATTGCTCAAAATATGCCGGGTCAGTACGAACCACTTTATACAGGCAAAATACATGCAGTAAGGTTCAGAAAGACCCACAATAGACAAAAGACTGGTTGTATGTTATTGTGGAAACTGATATCTTTTGTGAGTCACAGTGATCCACAGTACCTACAACCTGGAAAGGAAACAAGGACGATGCGCGTATTGGGTTAAACAGTTTGAATATAATAAACGTGTGTTTGTGAAGTTACATGTAGTCCCATTGATTTCAGAAAGAAAAATAGGGAATTTTCTTACACCTTGGCTAGAAAACAGAGGCAATGCACGTAGAGGTTTAAGACGGAAAATATTGTTAAACGGATTAAATCAACGATGGAGAAACTCGCCCTGTACCCCCAACTGGCAAGTCATCTTTCAGAAAAGGCCTTTGATGCACTATCCAGAAATACAGTTGTGTTTAACGATTGCAACCCTCTTGATTCCAAGGCTTGTAGAGATGTATTTTTCAAAGATTCTACCTGGATAGCAGAAGTGGAGGCGGAAGGTATAAACACGGTGGACGAGGCAGTTAGGAAGGAGAAGAGAGGTATGAAGAAGAAGGGAAGAGAGAGCCTTCTACACGAGCGATCATCTAGAACTTCCTTTGATCCCACGGATGTTCAAGTAAGCGAGAAAATCGTCATTATTTTTAAGACAAATTTAGCATGGAAATGCGTTTGATTCACCATTATAGTTCTACCCTCCCCTCTAAAAGGGCAGAACGGTAGTTTCTAGAATAATAAATGTCCCTCAAAGGCATCTTACAGTCGCATATTTACCTCCCTACAAAACAAGTGAGCATCAAACTGGGATTATGTATAATTTTTCACAATTTTGTCGAATTTTTGGACTTTTTAAAAAAATACGATTGTCGGATTTTACCTAAATTTTTATTCGATTTTCGGAGTCTACCTACTTTGAAACGTACCTAAACCATCAAATTTTGATGGGGGGAGGGGGGTTAAAATTTAAAATTCATTTTTTGTTGCTCGATTCCAATGGTTTATTATTTAATAATAAACCAAAAAAAGAATTTTTGAGGAAGCGGATTACATTTTTACAAACCTTCTACTGTATCCGATAAATTCAATTCAACAATGAATTCAACTCGGTTTATTAAGTACGAAAAAAATTATATATATCCCCCAAAACTTCAGATCGTTCTTCAATTAGCAAAGGGGGATCCCTATCCAACGATTATCCCTTCCCTCCATAGGCCAACTTTGCCAATTAGCAAAAGATGCCATTGAAGACACGAGGTTTCCAAGAAGCTCCCTCCAGATTGTCTGTACTGGTTGCTCGCGAAGTCTCAGCTCTCAGCTAGTAGTTCACAGTTGTGCTAAGAAACTCAACTTCCGAACTACCTTCCCCACAATAACAACAGGCTGCGTTTTGAAGGGTTCTTCAGCGCCGTTATCCGAAGATACGGTCTCGCCCCGATTACTGGGAATGTTGCTCTGAAACTAATTTGGACGGTTCCCAGCATTGGAGGGATAAGTAAACCAATTTACTGAGTGTGTTAACATAATTTCAAAGATTTCCGGCGCTACATTGTAAAAGTAAGAATTTGTATAAGTCTCTTCTCACTAGGGCTGCGACATCGATGTCGATGTTTCGAAAACTTCGATATTTTTCTCTGAACATCAATGTTTTTAGCATCGATGTTTTGAGTGCGATGTTCTCATAACATCGAGATTTACTTGCGAGTCTATCGATGTTTCATATTTTCCCCTGTTACCTCTGATCGCTTTCATCTAGCTGACGTTTGTGCCTCATTTTTATGAATATAAATAATACAAAAAAGGTTGTTGTTTAGTGCCTCATTTTTATAAATATAATAATTAGGTATTATGGGAACCGATAACGCAAATATTTGTGAGGAAAAAGGTCAAAGTCCACACATTGTTTGAAATTTTTGAATATTTCAATTTTTTGAATATTTTAATCTACTCGATTTTCTTTCTTGTCACTTAAAATAATTAAGTTCCCGGTCAGGTGGCTCTTACGATTCGCTTTTTTATGCCTCTGTCTGGGATGACTTCAAACATTGTATTTCGATCTTCATACGATTGGATCCTTTCCACCCATAACTCTTCAAATACAAAACATTAGGACTAATATTGGTGAGATATTATTCCATTTTCCAAGTAAACACGCTTTTCCGAAATTCAAATTATAGTGGAAGTTTCCACAGCTCAAGAGTGACACACCTGGACAGTGATAGGAAGTATTTATTGTTGACATGATATTCAGTACGGTGCTTCAGTCAAAACATCATTGATTAAATTATCTGCTTAAAACACGGTTTATTGAAGGTTTTGAAAAGAATTTATGTTTCAAGGCTTACATCACATTACATCGATGCTTGGTTTTTTGAATATCGATGTATTTAAACATCGATGTTTTTCGTCGATGTGGCAGCCCTACTTCCTACATCCATCATTGCGTCAGTTAGTAGCTGGAGCTAATATTATACAGTTCGACTGCTATTCAATTCGAGGTGTTTCAGTATGTAAACGTGTTGTTTCAATTGAAGTTTCCAATAATGGAAAATATTTCAACAAAAGATCTAAATATTTTCTTCTAAAGGAGAAATATTTTTGATTCGATACGAGAATAGTATGAACCCAACTTTGAGATGAAGGGGTAGGTGTCTTGCTCAGTTTAAACAGCGAAGCTTGGGTGTATCGAATGGCGATTGTAGCATCCAAGCCAATCGAAATCGGGAATAGTACCTGATCGGAAGAACTATTTCTACCCACAGAGTAGCAGCAAGAATATTTACAATACTACCGGGACATAACGTATAATTGGCATTTGACCTGCTTCAACCATAACCATAATTGTCTTTCGAAGACTGAATTTCTTAACCCTAGAATTTTACAGTGGGGTGTAGACACCCCCCCGATTCAAATAATAGGCCCTAATTTCTAATGTTGGCGTTATTGTCCTAAAAACCGTTTAGTCAACATAAGAAGTTTGTATAAAATCAGGAAAAATACAAAAACGCTCAGAGAAAACGAGAATAAATGAATTTCAATAATTCATAATGTGAAACAGTATTTGGTAGTAAATTCTCAAAAACATGACTTGGAAAAATCGAATTTTTAAATTCCGCTTAGTTCTTCGAGATGAAAATATAATAAATTCTTTATCGTAAGAATATTCATCACATTCTGCAAAAGGAATCGCGTTGAGATGTAATTTAGTTGCAATTTGTAATTTAGTTGCAATAGCCGTTTTTCCTCTTGACATTTATTTTACTTATTTAGTAGGTGGTTCTGAAGACGTATCAGGCTGCTGAAGTTCTCCTCTGTCAGTAGTAACTAACTTCCAATTGTAGCACTTCTTCCGATTCCTGATCCAAATCGTCTTCAAGAACTTCAGAATACTCTTCATAATCCACGTGCACTTCGAAAATGGTATCGTCATCACGTCGTCGGAGGTTGGTAAGCACCCATCACATCTTCTTCTTACCCACCGTCAACTGAAAGGACTCTACGAGTCGCTGTATCACGAACACCGTAAAACACTGCCTCGAACACTCGAGAGACAATAGGCAATATCAAAGGGGGGTGTCTAACACCACAGTCGACAGCCTTACGAAATCTGATCAACCACTGACCTGCTACCTGCGACGGTAGAGGATAGCAATAATGTACGATTACCTATTTACCTGAGAGGGGGAAGCAGAGAAAGACCAGATTCTAAGAATGGCACACGTTTGAACATATCGTGGGGTGTCAAACACCCCGCTGTGCAGCTCTAGGATATGATCAGGACGGTACTCAAATAGTTTTTTAGCCTACTGAGAACTTTTAATTGTTTCAACTTAAAATAAAAACATTCCTCGCCTACTTCCTTTTGTCGTTAACTGACGCTGCTATTAGTCTGATCAAAAACGGTAGAAGTAAAAACGGAAAATGTCATTCCACCAATGTTCGAATAAATTTTCCAATGTATAGCCATTGAACTGTAGCGCCCGTGTATTGAACTGTGGCTATTCAGGATGTCCTAAACCAGTTGGGGGGGATGCTGACGGAAAGGCCTGAATGGAAAGAGACTCATCACCTGATCAAAGGCCCGACGACACCGCCAGTAACAAAGGCCACCCCCGCTGCAGTCGTCCCAGGGGGCTTTTCGTCGGCCCAAACGGACAGAAACTATCAGTCAAACCCCGAGCAACCAGACTCGGAGTCCTCGGAACGTGTTTCCCTTCATCTTCTCTAATTAATATTAATGGGTTGTGGTAATTAAACGGGGTGCATTAGAAACCCAAATTGCTGAGACCTCTAATTGGCTCGAGCGAGGACTCTCCCTTACTTGGAGCTCTCAAGACTATCAGTTGTACATCATTGGTTCAATGCGCATATATGATTGCACGAGACAACTCGGAAATGCTATATTGAACAGCCGCTAAGTTTTTCTCGGAGAGGAATTTAAAATTAATGTAGATGAGATTTAGTAAAATGTAAAATGTTTTATTCACACAAGCAGTGCTGGGGGCTCCGATTTTGAGATCCGGGGACATCACCAGAGGATGAAATACTTTTTCCTTGGAATATTCGCAGTTTCATGTTCTACTGACTCTGTGATAGGCACTGAATTGTTTGTTACAGAAAAAAACTTTAATTCCCATCATATCATTCGGGGGATTAAAGTGGCACTGACTAAGCAAACATTATTTTCAAGCACTATATCCGCGAATATTCGAAAGCAGATAAACTGCAGTGCTACACTAAAGCCAAAATCATCAACTGAAATGTTTGAAACAACAAAAGTAACAATACTCGTTTGAGACGATCAGAGCGAGAGTCGTGTATTAACAACTGTTCACCATTCCGAGAATAACAACCCAGTCAACTTAGTTAAAAAACGCTGTAAATTATTACTGCGTTGCTTTGGATGGTCGCATTCGATTGTAAAAATTCAACTCTATTTTAAATTGATAAAAAAACAATACCTTCATCTCGAGAGTTTTCAAGATAGAGGTGTTTTGAGAATTACAACCCCTATTTTTCACCCCTTAGAAGTTACTGACAGTAACCAAAAGCATCGCGGCACAACTAGATCCCAAATGGAACTCATACACGAAATGTCATCAAAATCGGTTCATGGTAACTAAGAAAACTGCGTCGTACGGTGTTATTGTTTTGAAAAATTGCATTCGATTTTTGTACATTGAAACGGATAACATCAAAATTTCATGGAGGGTTGAATTTTTTTCTCGATTCCAAAGATTAATTATTGAAAGCAATACACCAAAAAAACCAAACATTCCAAAGGCCTTTTTACGATTTTTTTTCATTGTCGAGGGGATTTTTTAGCGTGTAGTTTATTAATAAACTGGCAACTCCGAAAACCTTGTGCTACTGACCTAGTGCACTAAAAACCATTACAATTCAGGGTTTTCACGGTTTTTAATCTATAACTTTTAAACCAGCATAATCTCAGAATAAAAGCATAAATTTTTTTTCTATGCCCAGTATTTTTTTGAAGTAGTATCTACCGGAAAAAGGTGATGCCCAACCTTGCACCGGTCTCTCTTGTGTGGTATATAAATGGATCTAGCATAGCATGCTGAACAAGCATCTCAACATAGCCAAAGTATATATTTTGTCAGACAGTCAGGCTGCTACTGATGGCCTTGATGTTTCATACGCTATAAGTTCGAAGCTGGTCTGGGAATGCATGAATACCCTCAAAACGGTGACCCAGAAAATCGGGTCACCCTTCTCTGGATTCCCGGACATGAAGGTCATGAGGGTAATGAAACTGCTGATCGCCTTGCCAAAAGAGGATCAGATTCCCCGCAAATAGGGCCGGAACCGATCCTGGGAACCACCAAAAGCTGTTTACAGAACGTGGCTAACAACTGGGGAAGGAATGAGCGGGTAAGGTACTGGCAGAACCTCCCAGGTCTAAGACAGGCAAAACTATTTGTGACGTTCTCAAAGATGCGGGTTAACGAACACATCGCTATGCCAAAACGCTGCAAATAATTACACAATGGTTTATTATTTTTCTATATAGATCACTCGTCTACAAAATCACCAACCATCCAATATGAAGAGGAAGAAAAAAAAAATCAAAAAAATTCAAAAAAAAAAATCCAAATTCACAAATCATCGATCGCATTTCTGTCAGCTCTAATTTGAACGGAGATTAGGCCTCTTTTCGTTACACTCGGTTTGATTTATATTACTATAGATATATATAGGGATATAGATATAGATATATATATATATTATATATATATAGTATAAGAGAGGATATATATATCTATCTCCTATCTCTAGAAGATATATTATCTATTCATCTCTATCTATATCTCTATTCTCTTCTCTTCGATAGAAATCTATCTCTCTATTATATATCCTCTCCTCTCTCTCTCCTCTCTCTATATCCTTTATTATTCTCTCTCTATCTCCTTAGTATATCTATCTCTCTCTTCTCTCTTTCATCTAAACCTTAAATATTCGTAGAGAGCGAACGGTTTGTCCTACAGCGCTCCGCGTGGTCTCAAAAAATTTTAAAATTCTATAGATCTTAATTGAAGGAAAAACAATACCTTTGTATCAAAATTTTTTGAGTTAGGGCGTTTTCAAAATTTCAAAATTGATTTTGGAACCCTTAGAAGTGACCTACATCAATCAAAAGCTTCGGGGCACAACTAGACCCCAATTGGAGCCTACATAACAAATTTCATCAAAATCGGTCAATGTTAAGTGGCAAAAGTGCCGCGTACGGCGCACGGCGTACGGCGGACGGACGGCCAAATTTGTATTCGATTTTTGGATTCTACGTACCTTGAAACGTAAACCATCAAATTTTGAGGGGGTGTTGAAATTTTTTTTTTCTTGGTCGATTCCAAAGGTTCATTATTGAAAATAATAAACCACAAGGACGTCAGAATACTTGAGAGTCTGTTAACAGGCCACTGCCCACTTCGATATCACCTTAACAAGATACGCAAACTAACAAACGGACATCTGCCGCTTCTGCGCTATGGAAACGGAGGATGCCGAACATATCATATGCTACTGTGAAGCATTGGGTCGAGCTAGATTCACAACCCTCGGAAGTAATGTCTTAGCTCCTGACACCATCTCTAAGGTGACCTTCACCGACCTTCTCTACTTCGCCAAAAAGTGGGAGAAAGGGTGTTTAGTGAACCCTTCTTAGTAGGCTAATATAACCTGAAGACACTCCACAATAGTCCTCGTTAGGTCGCAGTGGAAGGAGTTTGTGAGTAGAAACCTCCTACTTAATATTTAAAAAAAAAAATCTTTCTGAGGTGGGTTACATTTTTAGGTCGAATAATCTTAGCCTTTCTTGGTTGAATAATAAATTAATCATTTTAATATGATTTATATAAAATGAATGATTTTATAAACACACAATACATGTGTATAAATACACAATTTTAATGACCCTCCCCGTAAATGTAATGGTAACAGCATAATTGATTCCCCGTACTGCACTCCACTCGGCGGTTACCTTTGGTTCAACTCAATCCCCCTGGAGGTGGCTACCTTTGTCGACTATGCATCAGGGCACTGGACCTAGTCATATCCTTCCCTCAGTTTTCATGAACTTTATTTGTTTTAAAGGTCTCTCTCTATGGTGGTGCATGCTCGGACACAGTAAATCCGACCGTCTATCGAACGATAGCGACCTCAAATCTTCTTATAGCTGGGAGGAAATTAAGTCAAAACGTTTTGGGGAGTACACAGTTCCTGATACTTGATTGAGTAGGACAAGTACTTGATGCACTACTTGATGCTGTGGTCAAGTTTTTTGGGTAGCATCATCTCCGACGCTTTCGTGGGTGGAAAACGAATCATGTTTAGAAGAATGTGGAAGGGTGGAAGATACGAGCATCATGGAAAGGGGTAGTAGTGGTATAAGAAGTGCGGTGGAGGAGGTCTGGCTCTACAGGGGGGTTCTATGTGTTAAGGGGAGCGTGCAGTTGATGTGTGACAACTTGGGATCGATGCCAGAGGATTGACCTCCCGTTGCCCCGGACAACGACATCTACCCGGAGTTGCACTTCAAGTATCAAACCGCCCTTTTCTTGTCCCTCCGAGCCCTTCCCTCCACCTCCCCAAGAGCCCTTTTTGATGGTAACATCCCTTAAACCTTTCCCTTCTCTGACTTTTAATTAATCCCACTCTACCCCTGTCGTACACGAATCAGGAAAAAACTGTTTAAAAAAAATGAGGGATTCCTGTAGAGGGTCGTTCCTTTTTCCAAGGGGGTTAGTGGCCCTTCGCCTGGTTGCACTTGGTCCTTTGAGCCTGAAATGCACTGTCGACTGTCACCCACTCATCTACCCCCTCGACACTTTGTTCCCCGTCAATTAAGGGTTTAATTCGAAATTGAGCTTGTAAAGTTTTATTTGACTCTCAAGTGGTCAGAGGGTTAATAAGTCGTGGTATTTCTCCCTTTTTGTGTCTGCAGTTCTCGCAAATTACGCTTTGAAGATGCTCAAATTACATCCAGAAAATTTTCATCAGGGGTTTACGTTTGTAGGTTTCAAGTGGATGACCGCGCCGGGCTCTACGACCCCTCTTGATCAATTCCGTTCCTAATAGGCTTGGAATTTTCAAATTAAAACCGACGATGAACGTCGATTCACTAGGTTGAACTTGGGGTGGGGACCGCCATTTGATATAATTAGATGTGAAGTGAAGCATATTGTAGTGTAGGTATCTAAACCTAATTTACGCAAAAGGTAGATATATACCACTTCTCCAGGGATATAAGGGGTAAAGGTATATCAATGAAAAATACATAATTAATATACGTCTATCTACGTAGCGAAATGGAGGGTGAAATAACTTCAGTGTTCAAAAGAGGGTGGGCAGTATTGAAATAAAGCACATAGGAAGGGGATTTACAACATACATACCTCTCGAGTTCTGTATTGATGAAAGAATTGTTTTACGCTCCATGTACAACCAAGGGGAAGTACTAGTAGAAGATGTCTACCATTTAGTCTGCAGGTGCCCAAGTTTGAGAGAATTTAGGATGAGAATATATGGAATGAGGATGATTTTTTGATTTTCAGTACCTATACCATACAAACATACCTACTAACGTATAGGGTTTAAAGATACGTTAGGTAGCTTAGAAAGCATATATCATGATATATAAGAAAACCAAATGGGTCTGCGATTCTTATGCTTAGTTAGCGTACGACCAAGTAGAATTCATCTGTACTTGTTCTAGACTGTAATTTTTACATTCATGAAAAGGCCAGAGATGTTTTTCGACAAAGTCTTTCACTGAGAGCAGGGTAACGTGTAGCGTAATAACCTTGATAGTGAGTAAAAACACATTAGGGGTATTCACGGTCGGGCCGTTCTCGACGTGTTAACGTGTTATACGTCGAGAACGTGTTTAACGTCGAACGAATCGGTCGCAAACATGTTATCAAAGTGTGTTATCAGTCGTCGTAAGTTAACACACCCGAATGGTCTGTTAAAGTGTGTGCTAAACGTGTTATCCGTCGCAACATCAGAAAGAAAATGGCGGATAACTTGCCAGCTGTTTTTCAGTCAGTTTACTTGTGAGTTAATTAGTTTCGTCTTAGTTTTTTTGAGTTGGAGTCTGTTGAGTTGGAGTTCGTTTGTTTGTCTCGGTTATTTTGTGAGTTATTTGAGTTGGAGTGGAAGGTATGGAGGTCTCATGGAGGTATGGAGGGAAGAGAAAGGTGGTTGGGAGGAACAAATAGATGCAATGAAAGTGAAGGAAAAATGCGAAAAACTGTTTTCTTGACCACTTCATCATCAACAAGTTCTTATTTATAACTTTTCTTCGACATGACTGCAGTGAGTAATCCTCAAATTTTCAGTGTAAAAAGTAAAAAATCTGTAAACAATATAGGTGGTATAAAAGTTGTCTCCTGTGGTAAAAAAAAACTTTGCTTGTTTCTTTGCCATGGTACAAACAATGATGGACGTTGTAGATTTTTTTCTCCTCATTTTTACCGAATTTATGGCGTTTTCCCCTTCTCGTTCACACTTCCTCCACCGAATCATGCCACACAATAACCATACGACCCTAATGGCTGCGATCTAGCCAGGTAATCGAAGAAGAAGGAGTGATGAGACTTCAACAACGTTAGCACGTTTAACACGAGTCGACTGGGGTTGTTCACGGTTTTTTTGTTTAACAAGTTTACCACTTAACACGTTTAACACGATAAGCTCAACCGTGAATACCCCTAATAAGTATTATTGTGTTTAGTAGAAAGGAACATCACCGAACGGTCGGTAACCAAAAATACTGCGAAAACGTTTCTTCTTGTTCTACATGCTAATAAAAACAGTAGATCTACATCAAGACCTCACGTTGTAGAAACCCAAAAGAAATCAGCTCTGCAGAATTTATTTCAGCGAAGACTTTAGGGGCCCCCGATTAACTGGAAACGAACTGAGTGGAAAAGGTTCAAAGAAATAGGTTGATGGTGGGGGAATAAGGCCGGAATCCAAAGGGCTTAAGGGCATCTATTAGTGCTTCCATAAGCCTTTTGGGGAGACCCTTTGGGAGACAGTGTGAGAGGGCTCGTCCCAGGGGGCTCCGCCTTTCCGAAAACCCTCCGCTAAACACTTATTACTTATGTATTAGTTCCACAAAAGTGCTTTGCCGACCTTCCCTGTGAACCGAGTGATACTGAAAGTCCGGAGTTTACTTCGCTGCATCATTTAGATGCCAAGTTAGACATTTATTCCCAACTGTCTGGATTATCCATGCGTTGCAATGTGGATTCAGACGGATTGAAAGGGAAGGTGCATTTAGGTGTGATGGTTTGAGGTACGATTTAACCTGTAGATAAGCTTGGAGATCACAATGGCTTTAATTCTTTTGCATCCTAATCGTTCCAAGAAACGATGCGTAACGAACTATGAAAGCTAGCCAGCAAGATCTAAGTGGAAGTAACAAGTATACAATTCAGAGCATTTCTTAATTTGCGGAGGAGCCTTCTGCAAAATTTTGCTTTACCAGACTGTCTACAGTTGAAGTTGGGACACTTATTGTGGTACTATGATTATTCCGTCGGTTCTCGAAAGATTGTTAATTTGACAAAACAAAAGTCTTGAACCGAATCAGACCTTTTGTGGAAAAACGACTCGACACGATTCAATTAGTCGTTTTTGAGAAGAATAAAGGAAAATAATAAAGGTAACTAAGTGAGCCAGCCTGACTCCCGGGCCTTTAGAACACAAGACACAATGGAGTACCTCCAGGAGGGTAGGGCTTTGTAGTGTCTTGCTTTTCCTCCATTGAAAGTAAACGCAGCGAAAACCTCTTTTCCTCGGAAACCCTTCGGATACGTCCCCCATTCGCGGTGTAGTAAAGACAAGAGAAAAACCCTTTCCTGTTCCAGTGCGATGGCAGAAGGGGGTGAGAGACACAAGCGTTTTCATTCATTTAACCATGAACGGTCAGAAGGAACTCTTACTTCTGAAAGGGCCACCAAACCTCACATATTCCAATGGAAATTAAAGGCTATTCATCCTCCCAACTTTCTCCGTGGCATAATAGTCCTGAAATAGCCCTGGTCATTGGACGGTTGAGAGAATAGGAAAAGGGTAGTCTGTGCTCTTGGTCCTTGAGAGAGGAGGGGTATGAGTCTGCTATTGGATTACCTATTGTGAATGTGGATGGGCTTTCCTGTAAGGTCCTTTGTCCGGTCAGACCTTTTGATCTAGAATGGAATTCATTCTCGTATCGAGCCTTCTGCAGGGGTAAACAACAACCCAAATTACGAATTTAGTTAATTGCTCTGTCTACATCATGGTTGCATAACATAAATATTTCCTGGATGTGCAAAAAGAATGCGCAGGCGCAGTGTATCGATGCAGAAATATGATGTAGGTCGAATATAGTAAGGGAAATATTCCAAATTTTACAGAAGAGACAATAAACTATGAGAGGATCTTTTTATGGCCAAACCCTTTGAATCATGTTGATTTAAACAACATTGGACCATTTGCGGTCTATTCAAGAAAAAAGGGAAGAGAAAAGGCGCATACGCTATTTTTGCTATCTTGATGGACCCGAAGAATAGTTGTAGATAAGATGTACATCTTGGCACTTACAATAGTCAAGATGTTTTTCTAGAACGGAATTATTTGGACAACTATCGTATCTCCTTCGACTATACAAGACGAATTAACAATTTTGTTTGCAAATTAGGGAAATTGAATACAATTTAGCCTCCATCAAACTATAATTTTTTTATGAGCATAAAATAATCAGAAAATAATCATAGCAGGGCGTTTTTTCAAGAATATTGATCAGTCTATCACTATTAATTATTATTATTACCGTTGCAGTCGATATCCATCTCATCATGGACATCGAAAATATTTTCAAGTTCAGTTAGATGATTTTCTGGCACAATACCATTATTTGCATGCTTATTGTATATAAATATGCAGATTGTTGAATACTGGGGAGGCAACTAGAGCGACAACACCGTTCAGCCAAACCCATCGCAAATGGTTTTCGGTGTATCGTAAGCGCACTCCTGTGTCGGCGAGAAGGGGCACTTACGATACGTTTTTTCGAATGTGGACGGTGCATACGATATAGTTGTTTCTGACACTTAAAATAATAACAATATTTTACGTTCGTAATTATTTCCGACTCTTGGCCCTTACGTTCTGAATTAATAGTGGATACGATATTTTAAAAATTGGTGGTTACGATTCGAAAACTTTGAAGCAGTTTTTGAAGGCTTTAGAGACATGCGTCGCTTACGATAAGTGAATAGATAGATGCGCCTTTTAAAGACGAATCCAACGGCAACAAAAACTCAAAATCGCAAAAAGTGGCGCTTACGATATTCTGCCTTTCAGAGGACGATATGCTGATGAAGTAAAGTAAAAGTAAGCAAAGTAAACAACCATTTCAGGTTGGATTTTCGTCCAACTGCCATTTCTGGCTGTCACTGTATCAGCAGTCTTCCAAGGGGAAGATCGGAATTCGTTCTGATGATTTCGCTCATGGCTTCCCATTGCCTCATCGCCCTGGGTTGAAACGAGGGGGGCGATGAGCCTTGAACCCACGAACCCCGCAGAAGTCGGTCCAAAGTCCACTACCAACAAAGACACCTCAACGACCGTAGCCACACCGGACCTCAATATGCTGACGAAAAGACATTGTGAATCCACACAGTCTATACAATCGGGTTGTGGATATGAGGAAGCTATGTGCCACACCAACTTGTTAGATTTTATTTTTTCGTTGAGTGTTGTCCTCCTTGAACCCGGATCAATCGTATCAATATCCCCGAGTCTTACTGGACGTCCCAAAAACCAGCAATGGGTGATTCCAGTGAATTCCCAACACCAGAGCTGCAAAAGTGTCGTACGTCAACGCCATTCATTAATGAAGGATGAAGATACAGTTGCCTCAATAAGGCAAGCATCTTAGCATCTTAAGCTATAAGCATCTTATAGCATAATATGCTATAAGATAAATAGGAATCTAAGAGATGGAAGTCCAGGAGAGGTAAATGAGATAAGAGTGAGGTATTTCAGTCAATTTTTGAATTTTTTTTTCTTTTTTTTTTCAAAAGAGTATGGCTCAGAAATAGCGGTAATCGGGTCTATTCGTCGAGAAAATGATCAAAATAAATTAGGGTAGCTAGGGAAGGATTTGAAGATGGCAAAGCCTTGAAGAAACCATCTTTGAATAAAGTATCCATGCACAGAGAAGAGATAACAACCTTTCCTGAGGGTAACCTCGGTGACCTACCTGAGAATCTCTTGGATGCTACTTACACCCGCGGCGTAAGTGTGAGTGCGTTCATGGAGGCCCGCCTTTTTTTCAAACGTGTGACCTCCTTAATAAATTTTTCTGTCACATGGGCAAAAAGATGGAGTATAGAGGTTTTCAATGGTATTGAATCCAAATTTGAAGTCAAAAACCTGAATTTCCGACCCACCGAAATACCCCATTGAAGTTTCGTTGAAGGCAGAGCGGAGTGGAAGAGAGATTTATTAAGTGGCTCGCGAAACACTCGATAAATATGAACCCCACACTTACTTGTAGCATCCAACAACTAAATCCTCGTGATCTACAAATTTATGATGAGTGTATACAAATGTAGAGTCTGGGAGCAGACGGGATTCCGACGAACAATACAGGAAGCTGAGGGCTGCACGAGGGAGGAACGGGAATGATGAATGAATGGTTTCACGTTAGTTGTAATTGGGTCGTCGACGCGGTCCCGCGGGTCTTGTATCCTCGGAGCGTTTAATCCGTTGAACACCCAGTTGAAAACGTCACCAACTCCGCGCCCTGTAATTCCTCCTTCCCTAACGACCTACTGGAATTTATGGCTTCCCGTCTCTCTGGAAAATATGGTTGAAGGTCCACCTATGCCAGTAGAGGGTGAACTGGCCCGGGGGATATTTCCCCGAAAACTTAGGCTCCTCGACTTTGAGTAATAAATAATATATTACTGATAATTCAAAGATTGATAGTGAAAGTTTTACTTGATCGAATTGAAACGGACGGTATATCAAATTTACTGTTAGGAATATCGATACCTTACAGCACAAATTCAGCTATGTCCAAAAATGGAATTTTGAGCAAAACGCAAAAGTAGTTTTCACCATGGCACAGTTCCCAAAATAATGGCTTATTACAGTAACCTCTATAACCTTTTGAGGTGATGCATCGTTTTTCTGCTTGGGGTGACGCACCGCCTCAGGGTCGTATTTCACTTTTTCATCGATTTTTAGATGTACGAGTGCGTCTTTTGATTCGTAGCCGTGACGGGGGTGGTTAAGTAACTACAGAGTCCAAAAAATAGACCTTCATTGACCAAATGGCGTGTGAGGTACTATCTTAAAAAACTGTTACAATCGAATTTCAAGTTCAGTCTCACGTTTTTATAAGGTCAAATATCCAGTCTCAAATTTTTACAACGTCGACTTTCCAGACTTTTTTTTATCACACTATTTTTCATTCTCATAACTAAGTAATATTATTGACGAGAGAAGACTATATTTATGTAAACAAAAATGTAATATGACTCAATACCTACTAAAAACGCAAAAGAATTTCTGAGTATATCTCCGATACCGAAATCACACATTTTCTCAACCATATAGGTAACTAAATAATTATAGACGAGAGAAGTAAAAACAATTTGTTACTCGAAAGAATGTAAATATTCTTATTAGTGTAGGCACCGACTCTCAGACGAGCAGAGTAACGAGAATAAGGCGACGCACCGTCTCAGAATCGGTCCCAGTTCACAGGTGCCGGAAGGGAAAACCTCTTCCACCCCTTCCTAGGCGAAAAATTGCCACACTAACACTCATCTCACTTTCCTCTTTGATGGTCAGGAAGGTACTGAAGAGCTCCACTTCCCCGCCTCTACCTGGTCGGTGTTAAGAGTGAGAAAGTGTGGGGTACCCGACTGAGAAGCATGTGTCGCCTCCAAAGGTTAATTTCTTCAATAAATTCTCAAGCTATAATCATCAAGAAGGTCAACAATAGTTTTGTTGAATTTGAGTTTTTCTGAAATTAAATAAATAAAATAAATTAAATTAAATAAATTAAATAAAGATAAATAAATAAATAAAAAATGTTGAAGACGGATGGACTTAGCGCCTTAAATAAAAATAAAAATAAAGAAATTAAATAAATAAAAAATGTGGAAGACGGATGGACATAGCGCCTTAAATAAAAATAAAAATAAAGAAATTAAATAAATAAAAAATGTGGAAGACGGATGGACATAGCGCCTTTGCGCAAAAAGGTATCGACATGATATACAGCATGTCCAACTAAAGCTGGACTGAATACCAGGGGTCAATTCTACAATATATTTGCAACAAAACAAATATATATATATATATATATAATATTTATTTCAGCCAATTTGTTTCAACCCCTTGTTTCTCCGAGTGTTTTTTTTTCAAGATTTTTCACGTGATCTTGAACTTTGTATTATTGTAATTGAGTATTATTGTAATTGCCGTTCTTTTTCCCATGTATCAACTCCCACACGCGAAGAGTTTACTTGACGGGAGAAGCCGACTTTTGGCGTTTGAAAAAATCTGTTGTCATTCAAATACGCGAAAAAAACTACCTTCCTCGGGGATAACCTCAGATTTGATAGAATTTTCTTTTTCCATGGACTACTCAAGGCAGAAAACAGCGTCCATAACGCCTCGCAACATTGAAGGTTGAACTAAAAACATATGTTTGTAATATCTATCCACTTCGTCATTCATTTTGTTGTTATTCTAATTCAATTCTAATTCAATTCACTATGGGTTCAAATTTTTCTCCAATAGTTTTCACATCAGTTGGTAAGTACTACTATACTTCTTCATTTATTTTACTGGCATCTATATGGAGTGGATTATTGATAAATATTAAATAATAGCTTTAATAATATAATATTGATTTCTTATAATATTTATGAAAAATCAAAAAATATTACTTGAATTGAATAATAAAAATTTCGGAAAATTTGGTCTGTAAGGGAGTAGGTATCAGACGGTCCCAAAGCGGTTATGCAATTTTTCGAGCTAGGGCGTGTCGAGAATGTGTTCCTCACTTTTTACCCCTAAGAAGTGACTGACCAAACAATAGACCGAAAGAGGAGACGAGGAAGACCCAGAAGAAGATGCGAAGAGTGCGATGTGGAGGATGACTTAAGGAGTAAATAAGATAAAATAAGAATAAATATCAGGGATAAATCAGAATCACGAGTGTTAATCAGTAAAGAGAGTCGTATCGTTTTTGCGACTACTCAGATTTGCGTCCTTAGCAACCAATACCTATTCAAATTTCCCAATGAAGGCACTCACAACTCCTTATTTCTTCAAATAGAATGTGAAGCGTTAATTTCTTCAAAATAAGTTTGATTGTAAGGAAATATAAATAACCTTTATGAAATAATTTTCAGCGTTTTTTGATGGAGAGATATTGTTTCGGAGGCCAAGGAATGGAGAGATATACCAAATTTCATCGAAATCGGTCCATGGGAACTGGTCAACGTGCAGCGTACGGTGGACCGACGGAAACATGTTTATTAGAGTTTTAGATTATTCATACTTTGAAACGTAAACCATCAAATTTTGAGGGAGGGGGGGGGACTACTTTTGCTTGCGAGTCTACCAAGGTAGCGGATGCATTGATTTCACTTCCCTAGGATACAAAAATAATATTCTCCAAAATCAAAATTTCCATAAGCGTTTCAAGTTTTAGACTTCCTGAACAATTTTGGTTCCGTGCCTGTCTGTCTGTCATCAAATCCCTGTAACGCGCTATACAAAACGAAGTCATTGTCGGATTTTGATTAAATTTTCTGGGATTGTGCGGACTAGGTGTAGGAGGTCCCATATGAAAATAATCCCCCAATCAATAGTACCCTCCGCGCATGCGCAAATGTAAAATCCTTGTTACAGCCGTAACTTCCAAATTTGATGACATTTTCTGAGATTGTTCAAAATTGGCGAGTAAATGGTCTTTTTTGAAAATCATGGCCCCCGCAATGGATTTTAACAAAGTCGTAAAAATCCTTCTAAGAGCGGTAATTTCAAGATTATCGTCCCGAATTCGATGAAATTTTCTGGGACTGTGCGGGTTGATGTGTAGATGGTCCCCTGTGAGTGAAGTGTACTTAGATATTCATGTTTTGATCATCTATACAACTGGGTTATGGATATGAGCCACACTAACTAGGCAGACATTGCTTATCTTCCTCGATTTCAAAGGTTCATTATTTAATAAACCAATATCAACAATAGAAAAAGCTTGCACAACATTTGGAAGAGACCGTGTGAAAATTTGAACCTCGAAAATTCGCCTCAATGTAACCCATACGAATATTTGTGGTAGGTATCCACTCAAGAATCTACGGTATCAAGTTTCCAGTAGATACGATGTTTATATTCACCAAAAAGGCTGCGAGGGAGGGCCTGAAAATAAGTGAAAACGGCGCCGAGGAGGGCAGGAGAAGATGAAGGAGCCACTGTCTTTTGATGGGGACCTGCAAAGTTTTGCCCCGAATGCGTGACCTCAAAGGGCACCATTGTCTCGCTCTTTCCAAAGGAAGTGTATTCATCAAAGGTAAGAGATTTTCGGGGGTTGGAAAAGGGGATCATCTTCTCTCTTCGTGGCTGTTTCGCCACACGCGGCTTTGAAAAGACGCCTACCTCGAGATGACACTCACTGTAATATAACCTTCTTGGGCCTTACAATATGTTACACAGGGTGGGCCCAAACGAAACGGGAATACTTGGAGGTCCAATAGAAAAATTTTTCATGATCTTGTACATACAACGAAAAGGCCTCAGAGAATCAAGTTTATCATGAAATATGAATTGAAGCACAAAATCTACAATAAAGAAGAATTGATATTATTTTTGAAACTTTCAAAATTGTATACTTTTGGTCATAAATCTTATAGGAAATTTGCAACAGAAATTCTGCACTGATTCAGAATACATCTTAATGACATTCAGACGTGTCAAAGATGACCATACCTATTTTTGGAGAAATTTATTCATATATTGAAGAAAATCTACGAAAATAATAATCAACTCAATAAATAAATAAATTGTTCATGAATCTACTTTCGAATCTACTTTCATTTCAAAGAGCGAATTTACTCATCAGTCCGTTCTTTATATTTTCGATTGCTGAAATAGATGATAGTTAAAATGATAAAATTACAGATAGATCGATTAATTGAGATTCGTGATCACCAATGTAATGCGGAACGTCTTTCATCGGTTAAAGATGGCTGAGAATGGGTGGAGGAGGGAGGATGATTTCCCTCATCAGTGTTAAGTTGAATTTAGGAAAATCCCGATCTCTCCCTTAGGAAACCTTTTTTTGCGCTCCCATTACGACTTGAATACAAATACGCATGAAAGGACGAAGAAGAAGAAGGAGAAGGAAAAAATCTCCAATAGGAAATAGAAAGAGTCTGGGAAGTCGTTGAGCGACTCGTATTCAAACTGCCCCCTCTCCATTCAAACTGCCCCCTTCTCATTTCCCCGAGTCAGTTTTGAGCGTCTAAGCTTTGGAAGATAGAAGGGAGGCTGGAGAAGCATTTAGGTGAATTGACTTTTGAAATTGAACTCCGAAAAACGACCAATAACTATTCTTGGAGGACGTTCAAGAACAGCTTTGCAAAGGAAGGCTGAAGTGGTGAATAACTCCGGATATAGAAGGGGGAGTTTCTGTTTAGCATTCAACTGATCCTTCCGTAGATCTGAGATAACGTTCTGAACGATGTAGATCTGATAATTCAAGGCTGGCTTTCAGAAACGTTTTCAATAATCCATCTCTGATGAGCAACCTAGGATCTGTACTAAGTCGAAATTAAGAACTGTTCCTTGGGAGATCTGGTAATCAGTAGGAAAAAGGTCTGGAAGATTTCCCAGTCCGCATATATGTGGTGAGAGAGAGGATCTGCTTCAGACACCTTTAATATTGTTCGTACATGTCTATGCCTGACATGTTTTTGTTCAATATAACTGCTCTTAACAGTTGTCAGAATTGTTTCTCACCCATGCTTCGTTGATTTGGTTGACTCTCAAGAAAAAAGTGCTAACTAGCACTTAAAATCACGTAAACGCATACACAGCTGAGTCAGGTTTATTGACGAGAAACAAACAAGCTCATCAAATTTTCAAATCCTAGAATTTCTGTGTCGCGCCTTCAGATATTACACTGTCTACAGGAGAGGCTATAGTGGGATGTCTGAGGATAAAATCCAACCAACAGGCTGCGATCTTACTCTCCTCACCGCTAAATCTCTAAACTTGTTAGCAAAGATTGTATTGGAAGTCTGGTTGGTAAGATGTTGGGCTCATATTATGTACACGAGTGCTTGCATCAGTAACAGATTCCTGATAAACATCAAGAAAATTGTGACAGGATATATCACGGATAACCTTTAAGCAGACCTCTTCCTCCCCTACTCTACCTCACCCTCGTCCTATATAACTAGTACGCCCTTATTTCAATAAATAAACCCCCTTATTTATCGTGATTGTGTGTATTCTATAGGTATATATTTATATAAATAGGCTAATAGGCTATATAGATATAGATTTATATATTTTAGATATAGATTTATTTATTTATATATTTATATATATATATTTATATATAATAGGCTAATAAATAAACTAAATAGGCTTATATTTATATAGATATTTATATCTATATAGATAGGCTTTGGAAATTTCCGTCAGCCGGAGTTTTTTGTTAGAAAACAATAACTATAGAATCTATAGTTATTATTTTCTAACAAAAAACTCCTAATCTGAAAAACTTATAATCTGATTATAATATTTTATTAACAATTATGTCTAGACTTATAATAGCGATAATTATATTATTAATAATTACCCTCTGTGTATTCTATATTGTCAAGATCCCGACAAGGGGTACTCACATGAGTATTGCAAAATAGTTGTCACTCACTTTAGGAAAAAGTCAGTGAAGATTTATTTTTGAAGAGTATCACCAAATTACGTTAATTTTGTAATTTAATTATTTCCTATGTTATTTAGTTTTGTTAAGCAGATGCATGTTTATGTTATTCTCGCAATTTGGAAATAAATTGATATCAATCAACCTGATCTAACATCTAACATCTCTGGTAATCACATCCGATCCAGTGGTCACCAGGATGATGAGTTCCAATTTTATCGGTCTTGCATTCTTTTCTAAGAGTCTCCAAGAGCGGGTTAAGACATCTTTCTAATGAATAGTTGATGTTGGAGGAGATAAGTGATTGGTTACACAGCTGATCTGATATCCTCTGAATACCAAATTTCAGCTTGAACTAACTCACCGTCAGACACTCAAATATTATAGTAACAGGAACTTTTCATTCAGTGTTTATAGACATGCACTGATTTGGGATCACTTTATTCCCTTGGATGCAGTTTATGAGCGAGACAACCAGTTCGATCAACCCTCTGGAGATTAATTTCGTCAAGCACGCACTTCTCATAATATTCGGGTTAAAATGTCGAGCGGTTGACCCAATTATCCCACCCTCGTGGCCATCTCCCTTCTGTTGCTGACTTGCTAATGCAATACCCCAACTTTAAATGTATTCCTGGGGGGTCATTGTGAGGGCGTAAAGGGGCAAGGGAAGGGAGAATAGTGGGGCTTCCAACCATCTATCTCCCCCCCTTCATTCCTCACACCACCCCATTTTCTCCCCTTCAACGTGAACATCCATCAGCCCTCTGGTTCGTCGGGGTCTGTGGGAATCGATAGCTAATAAACTCCGCGTAGGGTTTGTGATTCCCAGCCTTTCCAAAGCCTGCATCCGATCTGATGTGTTGCATTGAGCGACTTAACCCCAAAAGCATACTAAGCTTTTGGTTGTTTTTAGGGAGTCCTGAACAGTCATTCTGGTCCTCCTCAAGTTGTTGTGATCAACTACCTCTTCGAACTTGTGTCCATTCACTTCCATAGCCCGATGGTAGAGAGCTCGACTCAGGTTAGTGTGGTATAGTCGGAAGTCACGAGATCGATCCCACAGTCGAGGGGAGTTATTTTAATGACACAACAGAGTGGCGCAGTCAGTACGGACCCAAAATGGCTCCTAAGCATTCGCTGAGCATAATTATTGTTATGTCTTCAAAACCACTCCCTCGTAACATGAGTGGTCTCCCTGCCAATTCGGACGAATCCCCCGCCCCATTCAAAAGGAATAACAAAAAAATCCAGAGCCTGTCAATAAATTTTTGACAGGCTCTGGATTTTTTTGTAATTTAATTTTTGTTAATTATTTTTATGTTATTTAATAGGTAACGTGTTTTCACCTCACCTCCCTGACTTGGTAACGAAGTACCTAAGATTTCCTTACCAGCGGAGAAATGTTATGATCAGCTACCTCTTCAAATGTCTGTCCATTTTATTCCTCAGCTCAGTAGTAGAGTACAGTCAGAAGTCTGGAGATCAATCCCCAGTCGAGGGAAGTTAATTCTTAATGATACAACACGTATATAAAAAATGTTGTTTTCCAGATTTCGATGAAACTTCATGACACGCGAATAGTTTGATCGGCTGATATCTTGTAATACTGTACTATACAGAGTAAATTGAAAATACCAAATTTGATCCAGAATGATAAATACTTGAATAACAGAGGAATGAATGGCAGTAAATTTCGGCCAACCTGTTCTGTCTATCAGGACGTGTCTGCAGTTAGAATCAACGTAACACAATTTTCGCTTAATCCATTTTCGAGTAGATGGGGAAGTGGAAGTATTGGTTGCTCTGTAGTAAAATAATATTCTCAGGCATATTATGCCTGTTGGAATCAGAATCAACCGCCACTGGTAGCTCACTCCTCGACCGAACACTTCTCGATTCATTGGCTCGCATGAAAGGAATCGAAAAGTGACAGAACGTTTCAAAGCCAGAGCAATTCACTGGTGACAGAAAAAAGTACACAATAGAAGAGTCGTCTTAGAATCCCATCGACGAATATGTGGGGTCCAGGTGGACCCAAAGCAGACTCTTCTCTCCCCCTCCACTTAATAGCCTCCTTCCTCCTCTTGGAAGTCAACAACGTCGCATCTGTACATTCGCAGACACTCAACAGAAAAAAAACCCCACGTTAATCCGTCATTCTGAATCCAAATCCGAAAAAAACTATAGGTGTATGTCCGTATGTGTGTGACAAAATCTTGTCTCGTCTGCCCAGGCCTTAGTTTTCAACTGATTTTCGTGGTTCTTCTATTATTCGACGCAGAAAACTATCTAGTTGTATACTAAGCATCATTATTATACAAGGAACCGAACCAATCTCTGTCCTTCTCAAGCCAGGTTGACTTCATCGCTTAATACGAGCCCATACCAGATTGGATGTCGACTCTTCAACCACATGAATCCAGCGACGAGAGAGCTGCCCTTAGCTCAATTCAAGACGGTCGTGAAACGATCATTGGTTGACAGAGAACTGTATAAAGTGGATCAGTTTTTCGACATCAACCATCAATGATAGTTGATCTTATTATACCAAAAATTCAAACTTAGTCTTTTTCTGTTGACTTAGATTATCTCTCTATTTTTCTATCCTTGTATTTTTTAAATGTTTTATTTAGTTTTATTGCTAATACAATTAATAACATTTAATTTATATCATAAAATACATGACGTTTGTATTGCCTGCGAAGGATCTTTACAAATAAAAACTCTTTGATTTGATTACGTCAACGGAATTTCGAATTTTGCCTTTTAAGGGTGAGGAGAGGGGGGGGGGTTAATTCTTAAAAACATGCTCACTTTTTCACCAGAGTATCAAATTTAGCACGGGGAGGGGGCTAGTAGGGGGATAATATTCACAAATTATCCAATTTTTCAATATTTCGGTTCCTTTATAGCTCTCTAATTGTAACCAAGCTTTGAAGTTCATGGAAAATTCACATTATATCTCTCGATTTTCATTAATTATTCCGTGTATCACCATGGAACTAATAGTGGTGCCACCATGGTGCCAGGACACCATGATTTGCATATTTCGTGGGTCTTCTGTGTTTCACTTCGAATACTGATGTGAAACTCGACGGACTGCCCACCAAAACTAATAGATGAAAGTTCAACGTTACGAGATATTACCGCATTGGTGCCATGGGGGGGGGGGGGGGGGGGTTGGAACTCGAATTCGCATTTCGGGTATCGTATATCGTGGATTTTAAAATGCTCTTCAAATTCGAGGCTCCCATGCCGCTAGAAATGTAATGGCGGCTAAAAGTGGGGAGGGGGGCGGGTGAGACCACTATTGGTTTACTTTTTTCAATAATGAACCTTTGGAATCGACCAAGAAGAAAAATTGTTTAACCCCCTTTCAAAAATTGTTGGTTCACGTTTCAAGGGACGTAGAATCCAAAAATCGAATAAAAACATGGCCGTCCATTGGCCGTACGCGACACTTTCTTCAGTTAGGATTGACTGATTTTGACGAAATTTGATGTGTGGACACCATATGGGGTCTAATAGTGTCCCGAAATTTTGGTTGATGTAGGTCACTTCTTAGGGTTGGAAAATGAGGGTTGAAATTTTGAAAACTACCTAACTCAAAAAAAAAAAAAATTGATATAAAGGTATTGTTTTCCAATTATTTGAGATAGTATTGAATTTTTAGAATTTTTAGAGACCACGCGGAGCCCTGTAGGACAAACAGTTCGTTCCCTACGAGAATTTAAGTGATGGACTTACGATAAATCAGAAACACGAGTATGAATCGCAAAAGAGGCCTAATCTCCGATCAAATTTTAGCTGACCGAAATGCGATCGATGTTTTATTTCAAGTTGGTTGGTGGTAACAATGGCAAAGGCGTGTTCTTTTCTGACGAGTGATCTATATAGAAAAAATAAAGCTTTGTGTAATAATTTCCAGCGTTTTTTCTTAAAATACTAAATTATATCGCGTGAATCAGTTTTATCCATCACCTACTGGTTTAAATTGACCTAATGCTGATCCAATGGGACGTCCCCTGGAATGCATGCACTACTCAATAACAACATTATTTAGTGCACGCATTCCAGGGGATGTCCCATTGGATGAGCATTAGGTCATAACCGTATTATGTTTAATTGAATTTTTTTTGGCTCATTCACAATTGTATCTACTTATATTCACATGTATGATAAGTACTGGCAGTTATGAAAAATGTGTTGTTTCTGTTCTGTATCGTTTCTATTTTCAAAGTTGAGTATCTTAACAGAGAAAAGTAAAGAGTAACCAAAAGTTTCCAAGCCGGAGCAATCCACCTGAGCGTCGAAAAGGTTAAGAGTCCCCGTAGTGTTTGATGGGAATTGAAGGGGGAAGATCGGGGGAGGTATAAGGGTTGACCGTAAAATTCTACCCATCGGTAACTCGGGTTGACAGACGACCGTGAGGCCCTTCAACACAGCCAAAGTATTTTTTACCCTCTTTTCAAGTAAACACAAATAAAATCACAGACTCGGGACTCCTCTCCCGTCACTCGGCCGTTTCCAAGCGTTTTTTATCACCCCTTCCCCCCCCCTCTTGTCCACTCCCTTGATGCCGCTTTTTCCTCTTTTTTTCTTCCGAAGAGTCTCTCAAATGAATGTTTTACTTACCAAAGCGTTTTAATTTACCGAGATTGCTGGCGGAGGTCGAGGGTGTTTTTCCACTGTTTGCTCCTTTTCTTATAGGAAGATTTTCCTTCGTTAATAGTATGTTGAAGGGTATCGAAATTCAGGCAGAACGTTTACAGTATTGATGACGCAAAGAAGGGCTGAAACTCTCAGTTGATGAGTGTGCCCTTGAAATGATTTTCGTAATTATGTATTTCCGAGCATGTTCCTATCAAAACTTGTCTACGAATCAGCATCTGACCTTGATGCATTGATGAATAATACAGGGTGTCCAAGTAACTACGGTCCCCCCACTTATTTTCTCTAATAGTAAAAGAAAAAAAATCGGATTAACGCTTTTTTTCATGATTTTTTGCGTAGAATTCAAAAATGACAAAATGCGAAGTGCGCAATCATGATCAACTTTGTTTTTCAGATGAGAACCCCCTTTTTTTATTGCAAATTCGGATTTTACGTCAAATTTTATGAACATTTTACTTCGAAAACTTTTTTTTTTGGTCGCGCGCAGCCCGCTCAGCGAGCGCTCAAAGATGCGCAACCCAGAGATTGCGCCAAAGTTGAGATGAAGGATGACCTCAAATGTGGCACATCACTTAGCACTGTTTTTTTCGTGGTGATGTCCCTTTCTTGATTTGATTTCATTTTACCGTATGTACAGTCGAATAAGTCACTTTTTGAGGAGGAAATCATCGATTTTCCGTGGAATCTTTTCCGAGTATTGTTTTCTTCTCGAATTATTACTCCTTTGTGCAGGTAGACAATACAGTTTACATTGAGAGTTATTATTTATTGAGCTTATTTAAGAGTTTTTAATTTGTTAAGAGTTTTATCAGGAGTTTATCGCTTAATTGTTTCAATCACTGTTCATCCAATCATTTTTTTAGAAATTATTTTGCAACATTTTGTGATAATTATGTAGAAGTTTCCCGTTATATTAAAATTTTGAAAATTTAATTTTTTTACATTTTATTAGGTTGATTTCCTAAGAAAAATTCCCTTCATAAGAAAAATCGATGATTTCCTCCTCAAAAAGTGACTTTTTCGGCTGTAAGTAGTTACAGTAAAATGAAATCAAATCAAGAAAGGGATATCACCACGCGATTCAGCGTAGAAAAACACTGCTAGGTAATGAGGTTTACCTTCATCTCAACTTTGGCGCAATCTCTGGGTTGCGCATCTTTGAGCGCTCGCTGAGCGGGCTGCGCGCGTCCAAAAAAAATGTTGTCGAAGTAAAATGTTCATAAAATTTGACGTAAAATCCGATTCTGAAATAAAAAATGGGGGTTCTCATTTGAAAAAACAAAGTTGATCATGATTGCGCATAGTTGCGCGATTGCGCACTGCGCAATTTTGTCATGTTTGAATTTTACGCAAAAAACTATGAAGAATAGCGTTAATCCGATTTTTATTCTTACACTATTAGAGAAAATAAGTGGGGGGAGCGTAGTTACTTGGACACCCTGTACAGGAGGCCACTTAGTCCATTGAGCGCCCTATTTTGCCTTTCGGCTTCATCCAAACATAGGAACATAATATGTTAGTAATATGTACATAGTACATAGTACATAATCGTATATTATACGATTCGACCATATATTTTGTAAAAACTTGTCAGAAAGCGTTGAATACATCGTCTTCGTCAATCCTGCATATTCCCCAAATGGTTAACCCTGGAGACCCCCCAGATTCTTTGACGAGCACTCGTCGATGCGATGAACACCATTACTTTTCAAGGGAAAAATAAAAATCAACAGCCGGTCTTGCAGGTCTGAGCTTATCAACTAGCTTGGGATGAATAAAACATCAAATTTCATTACTTAGATTCAAACTAGGACCAATATGGAAATGCAAGAAACGAAAATGTTTTCCAAAATGAAAATATCCACTCGCGTTTGACGTTTCAGGCTTTCCTGAGCAATTTTGGTTCCGTGCCTGTGTGTTTGTCATGAAATCCTCGTGACGGACGAAACTTCACGAAGTTGTTGTCCAATTTGGATTAAATTTTCAAGGATTGTGCGGGTTGGCTATAGATATTCCTATTAAAATCAACACCCCGGACCGAAAGTAACCTCTGCGCATGCGCAAACTATATAACATGAAAATCCATATAACAGCCGGCAATAATGCTTTAAATTGATGAAGAGTGACCTTTATATCGAAATTTTTTCAGCTAGGGGTTTTGATCATTTCATCCCTAATTTGTCTCCCCTTAGAAGTGACTGACATCAACTGAAAGCTTCGCGGCACATTCTGAACTCCAAATGGAGCACCAAATTTCATCAAAATAAGCCCATTGTAACTTAAAAAAGTGGCGGACGGATTTTTTTTTTTTTTTTTATTGATTTTCAAATTCTACGAACTTTGAAATGTGAACCAACAAATTTTGAGTCGGTTATTTTTTTTTTTTTGACAACTCTAACTGTTCATTATTGAAAATAATAAACCCAAATAACCACGTATAAATCCATTTTAAACCATTCTGAACGAAAAATAAACATAGCTGTATGTCATTGTGTGTGGGCGTTTGTATGTGTGTATGTGACAAAGTCTGGTTTGCTCTGCTCAGGAATCGATTTCCGACCGAATTGGATGGTTCTTTTTTCGTTCGACGCAGAAATCTATGTAGTTGTGCTCATCGTCATTGGAATTTTGAATTTTTCCAAAGGGGAAAGAAGGGGTTAAATGTGTATTTTGCCACGTAGTAGTGTTCAGAAATTTGTTGAGTTCATGCAGCGTAAGGCTTGGAGGGTTCTTGACGAGTTTATAAGCGGAATTAGGTATGTAAAGCCTCTTCAGGGCCTCTTAGAGTTATTAAAAAAAAAGTAAAATCAGCTACGTGGGCGGTAGATTTGTTATATTCTGTAGCAGATGATCAAATGAATTCTACTAAGTTCATTGAGCTCCTTTTGTTGGACGATACAAATTTGAAACAAGAAACCTGAGGACCAATTGCTCATGAGGCAGTGGAAAGCACGAGTAAACCACCCATTATTCAGTACGTCGTTAAACTTTGCGCACTACAGAAGAGTTATAACTTTATGGTTGCAGTAGGTACAGGTAGGTATAAACTAATCAGGTAAAGTAACGACTCCCCATTGAGACTTTTACAAGAGTTTTGGTTTGGAAAAAACGGCAGGCCTGAAATAATACGAGGAATTGGTACTCCGAGACAATGGAGTTGACGCTTACTTTTTTGGATAATAAAGACGAAAAACGATACCACTTCATCTTCTTAGTTTCCAATTCGCCCATTCTCTAATCTTCAACGCCTTGAAGTTTGTGGGGTTTTCTCATTACTTTAAATTAATCACGTTTTTTTCGCGTTAGTCGTCATTTTCATTGAGTTGAGAAGTAAGTTTCATGGGAGAGAGCGGGCATAACGAACGGGGGTAGGTTTGAACCAGGAAAAAGTTGAACTTAATGAACCATTGAAACAAAAAAGTGTATAAACTTGGGTGAATTTACTGAAATTATCAGAAGTAACTGTCAAAAAGACTGGAGTGGGGATGGAGGGGGTTGAAATGCGGTAATGGGTAGTTAATATTGTAAAACGAACTTGGATAAAGTGGAGGAGGGAGAGGAAAGGGAAGTTTTAAGGCTATTGTGTTACTTTTTGGAAAGCCGGTAAAAAGGAGAATGAGGAGGGAGGGATACTCAATGAAGAGTGAAAAAGAGGAAAGGAGGGGGGATCTACCGGATTTTCCAAGGGAGGAAACAATGGGATCAACAACAATGCGATGAAGATGGGAGATGGAGGAGGAAAAGAAAAACTGGACCAGGTCGGACTCATTAATAACTCTGAGAAAGATTTTTTTTTTTTTTTTTTTTTTTTTTTTTTTTTCAAATTATATTTATTGCACCAAGTAATTCAACTTATTAGCAACATTTCTCTGACAATGTATATAAATAACTGAAAGGAGAGTGTGGTACATAGCACACCTCCATACTTCATGTCGGCTATTTTATGTGTCTTTTGACGCACAAGATTCACAGGAGCGCACAGCACAACACTCACTGAACAACTTCATGAAAACACCACTCCCTACTGCCACAGATCGTGAGGTTTTCGTCTTTTCAGCCGCCTGAGTAGATCATCAACATCCAGCAACTTCACAGCCTCCTCGTTGATATGACCTTGTAGCCTCTGGTGATGGGCTATTGCTTGAGTTTTGATGACTTCATTTATTGTGGGAATTTTAAGGTCCTTATGGATGTCGTCATTGGTTGAGTACCAATACGCATCAACGCATGAGCGCAGTACTTTGTTCTGAAAACGCTGTATAATGTCACGATTGCTTTGAGAGGTGCAGCCCCACAGTTGTGCACCATATGTCCAGACTGGCTTAAGGACCTGATTGTATAAGGTTAGTTTGTTCTGTATTGACAATAACCTGAGAAAGATAGCTGGTTCCCTCCTCTCACTGGTGCAGGGCCACACTCCTTATCTACACACTCATAGACTCACACGGACACGATTCCCTCTCCATTGGAAATCGACTCAGAGTCCTTCCGTATTTTCTCCGTTGCATCAGTAAATGTTGTTGTTCGTGAGGATTTTTTCCCCGATTGAAACGATTTCCCAAAATCACAAGTATAGATAAGTCAACCACCAGTCGTTAAATTTATCGACACATTTCAATCTATTCATTGAACTTTGATTCCAATTAGAAAATTATTCCAAGAAATCAGCTCTCTAACTGTGTATCAACTCTTAAGGGTAGTTGGTAATTGTTTCGGACTGATGAAATCCCCTTGAAAAGTAGTCAGTTTCATACCCCGTTTTTTCCACTTCTATTAAACTTATCACCCTATTTATCATTTATTTATTTTTTTCTGTTAAGTATATTATTTTGAAGAGATGGAGTCAAGGGGATTTCTGAATGATGACTAGGAACAATTGCAGGGAATTTGATAAAAAAAAAAAACTTCATGTTTAGGTTCAGAATCTTCGAAAAGCATTAGAACTTGCCTGATGTAAGAAAAAATATGCAAAATCCATGGCACAGTTTGTATATTAGATTTTTACGAACATTCTAAAAAAATGAGGCTTTAAGTTGTACAATAACGGAGATAATGAGGCATTTGAGCTGAAAAACATCGTTTTTCAGGAGACGCAATTTTCTGAAGTTATTATTGCTCCCTTCTGATGTCGCAACATCCCGCAGGCTTCAACTCACTTCATCTTTTTCACAGCTACTTTTATAGATGTCTTTATCTAGATTATAGTATCCATGACTTAGAAAAATTATAATGAAGAAGGAGAAGAGGAAAATTTATCAATTTTGTTTACTTCTTGATTTTTTGTGATTTTTGTTGGGATTTCGCCATGTTTTGTGCTTTTGTTGAATTTTCGCTCCCTTGATTTCTACAATGACACGTTCAATTCAATCGTTCCAAAAATCGAAAAAATGCCTCGACGAACATACTATGTTCTATTTTACTATTCTATGTTTTATTTACTATTTTGTACCCACTTCCCCTTGATATATTTTTTTTTAATTTGTTTTCGCAACTACCTATATATTGTATTTTAATAAACAATTTTTTTTCTAAAAATCGACTTTTTGACGTTATTTTTGCCAACTACCCCTTAAAATATCGATGCACAAACGAAGACAATTCAATTATAATGCAAAATGCTACAAATTATTACACAACGGTTTATCATTACCATTAGCCTTCGGTACCCTAGCAGTGATTGGATGCACATCTACACTGATGGATCAGCCCAGGAAGCCAACAAAAAACGCAGGAGCTGGGGCCCATTGTGCAGATTTTGAACTGGTTGCTCCAGTTGGTGGCCGGGCCACAAGCTTCGACGGCGAAGTCAAGGCAGTTAGCCTGGCACTGGAGAAGATCAGCCATGCCAGTCCATCGCAGGTGGTCTTCTTCATTGACTCTCAGGCAGCGATTTTCTCCGCCTGAGAGTCAATGAAGAAGACCACCTGCAATCGTTCCAAAAATCGAAAAAATGCCTCGACGAACATACTATGTTCTATTTTACTATTCTATGTTTTATTTACTATTTTGTACCCACTTCCCCTTGATATATTTTTTTTTAATTTGTTTTCGCAACTACCTATATATTGTATTTTAATAAACAATTTTTTTCTAAAAATCGACTTTTTGACGTTATTTTTGCCAACTACCCCTTAAAATATCGATGCACAAACGAAGACAATTCAATTATAATGCAAAATGCTACAAATTATTACACAACGGTTTATCATTACCATTAGCCTTCGGTACCCTAGCAGTGATTGGATGCACATCTACACTGATGGATCAGCCCAGGAAGCCAACAAAAAACGCAGGAGCTGGGGCCCATTGTGCAGATTTTGAACTGGTTGCTCCAGTTGGTGGCCGGGCCACAAGCTTCGACGGCGAAGTCAAGGCAGTTAGCCTGGCACTGGAGAAGATCAGCCATGCCAGTCCATCGCAGGTGGTCTTCTTCATTGACTCTCAGGCAGCGATTTTCTCCATCGGTCCAGACAATCATCGGACCAACCAGCAGAAGTGGAGGCTTGTGATCGCATTGACCAACTGATCGAGCATGGAAAGAGGATTGTTTTCCAATGGATGCCGAGTCATTGTGATCTCCACGGCAATGAGAAAGCCGACGCACTGGCAAAGCGTGGCTCCTTGGAAGTGTAGCCGAGCTTAGCTACTCTACTTAGCTCAGCAAGGAGAATCTGCACTAGTCTAGTTGCAAGAGAGGCTCGGAGGGTTTGGGCTGATCAGGCGGTGGGTCGACAGTGGCATCGGCTTTTCAATGCACCAATTTCCTCTGACTTGCCACGTAATGAATTAGTCGCTACCTTCCGAATGGCAACGGGATATGACTTTCTCCAAAAACACCTTCACCGCATTGGTGGGGTCGACTCCCCTATATGTCCCCTCTGCATTCATGAAGAAATGGACGGAGACCATCTGCCAAGATGCTCTCCGATTGATTGACAGATGACAAAACACCTGACGTATTAAATGAACGCCAGAAATTGGCAAAACTATACTGGGCCGCTAGAAGCTTAATGGCTCAGAATGGCGCCAGAAGCTTAACAATCAAAAGCTCAGGTGTTAAAAAAAAAAAAAAAAAATTGAGGGGTTAAAAAAAATACAAAGCTTCCCTACCTTCGGTAGTGAGGAAGCAATATTAACGGAGATTAGGCCTATTTTGCGATACACACTCGTGTTTCTGATTTATTGTATGTTTCGAGACCTCGTCTCGAAAAGAGGTCAGGGTGGTATCATGCGGTTCTAAAAATTCAATTCTATTTTAAAATAATAACACAATACCTACCTTTAAGTAGGTATATCGAGATTTTTCGACATATCGCACGTTCGGAATGTTAGTGGTAGGTATATCTCCAAAAATGACGTTTTTGAGTTATATATACCACTGGATTCGTCTTGACGAGCTCTACAAGGGGCTAGTTTCGGTTTATCGATAGTGTGGAAATTCGCCAGTAGAGAGCAGATAAACCAGTCCACCAGGGAGCGCTTCGGACCCCCTCGCGTCGGCCGAAGAATGGTTCAACTCAGTTACATCGTAGACCTCGAGGCGGACGGTCGAGACGGAGATGAAACACTCTTCTTCCAAATAAGCCATTTTCACTATTTTACAAGCTTTCATTTGGAGACGAATTGAAGGAAATTGCCGAAACCAGAGCATTCCTGACAACAATTCTCAGATGAATGATCCTCCGACAAAAAAAAAAAAGAAAAAGTCCAAGATGCGCGGCCAAGAAAAATACCGTTCATAGTAATGAACCAAACCATGCTGACACCATCAACAACCACTTAGAATTCGTCCGTGAATGGAATCCCCCACCAGCATACGAGGAACTTCCTGGGGTCCCGGAGAACACTTTGAAGGCACTTCAATCGCTGGTGAAAGCCAAACTTATTCCAGCTGCATATCATAGCTTTTATGGTAGCCTTACGGCTAAAACACCGATAAAGAAAGAAAGAAAAATCAAATTGCTTTTTCTGATCTTGAAGAAGAATGATTTATAGCATCATAATTATTTTTTATTATTCGTTATCCTGTTCCTGTATTGTAACTTTCGTTAGTTCCTTTTTTTATGTGATTACTCATTTTCGCCACAATTTTGCTGAGAAGTAATTTATTTTATTATAATTAATAGTGGTAAGAATATTGTACAAAACGTCCTTACTCACTACCATTCCAAAAATTTTGTTTTTCCGGTGACAGGAGTAGAAGATTATACCTAATGTACCTACTTAACTCTCATTTTAAAAAAAAACTACTTTCCTACTATTTTTCGCTATTAGGGTCTTGTTTGAAAACTTTTGTTTATAATTATTTTTCTGGTTAATTATAATTTGTTTCACGAATATTTTCAACGAAATTGTGCTGTGATAGATAGATGATCTGAAATAAGTTACCCTGCTGCCTAGTGTGCCTAAAAATCTTACTGTACGGGTTCTAATTATTTGTAATACCTTCCTAGCACATCGTTATTTTTCATTTATTATAAGACTGAAAATGAAAATGTAACAGAAGACTGAAAATCAAATAAACTGTTTTGCATCTGTTTAATAGTGGGCTTTTTACATTTTTTTTTACATTTTAACCTAATGGTTTTGTCTTGCTACATTACGAAAAAATATTCAAACTCATTAGATAACCAGAGAAACTAACATTTCTTTCCTACTGAAAAATACTGAAAAAATTGTGGCTCAGCACGAACAATATCAAACTTTACCAGGAATTGATGCTGTAACAAGTGCCAGTTTGGGTCTAATTTTTTGGGAATGTAGTGGTACATCATTAAAATTTAACAAAAAAAGTGTTTCTGATCGTCTCTGAACCAAATTTAAATGGATATTTCAAGATGGATATGTTGGAGAGACATTCAATAATGATATCAAGAGCAAAACAACGGAAAATCTGGCAATAGTGGAACGTTATTGGAGTTACAGTATTGAAACTCGGCGCTTGGCACCTCGGCGGGGGGCTCCGCCCCCCTGCACCCCCCGGTTTATTTCTTTTTCCATACTCTGTATGAAATCATAGGAACACAGAATGTGTTTTTGCGATGCTAGTCATCCGTTAAATAAAAAACAACAATAATAAATGTGGAGTCTTTGGCAATAATAAAATAAATAATTATTAGACATTTAATTTGGTCTAAAACCCTATAAATGTTATATAAATAAATATGTAACTACAAGAAAAATACTATATAAATTGAGAGCTTTCCAACGAATGGTGAACAATTTCTGTGCAATGAACACTGCGGGAGTTCTATTTCCTTACCAACGGCTTGGTTGCACGTGAAAATCATTATAAAAGGCGCGTAACGGTTTTTTCTGTCGCTTTTTCGTGACGATTTTTTTTTTCGGTAGGTCATCGCAAAAACACATTCTGTGTTAAAAACTTTAAACGCGATTTCCCAACAATTAGGTTTTTGGATATGTACCACTAACATTCCGAACGTGCGATATGGCGACATAGAAATGTCAGCCCTTATTTTTCAACCCTTAGAAGTGACTGAATTCAACCAAAAGCTTCGAGGCACAACTAGACCCCAAATGGAGCCCATATACCAAACTTCATCGAAATTGGTCCATGGTAACTAACGAAAGTGCCGCGTACGGTTTCTACATATTTTGTAACTTGAACCATTAAAATTCGAAGGGGAGGAGGGGATTATTTTTTTTGCTCAATTCTAATGGTACATTATTGAAAATAATAAACCAAAAGAACTTAATGGTGAAGCTTGCGCAGAAATATTTTGGAAGGTTGTGACAATGGCAAAGCTGTAATCTGTACAGAAAAGCAATAAACCCTTAGTGAAATAATTTGCAGCATTTTGGTTTATTATTTTCAATAATGAACCTTTGGAATCGACCAAGAAAAAAATTTTTTAACGCCCCCTCAAAATTTGATGGTTTACATTTCAAGGTACGTAGAATCCAAAAATCGAATAAAAATTTGGCCGTCCGTCCGCCGTACGCCGTACGCGGCACTTTTGCCACTTAGCATCGACCGATTTTGATGAAATTTGGTATGTAGGCTCCATTTTGGTCTAGTTGTGCCCCGAAGCTTTTGGTTGATGTAGGTCACTTCTAAGGGTTCCAAAATGAATTTTGAAATTTTGAAAACGCCCTAACTCAAAAAATTTTGATATAAAGGTATTGTTTTTCCTTCAATTTAAGATTCTATAGAATTTTTAGAATTTTTTGAGACCACGCGGAGCTCTGTAGGACTAACCGTTCGCTCCCTACGAAAATTTAAGGGTTTATATTGAAATATATATAAAAATCAAAACACGAGTGTGAATCGCAAAAGAGGCCTAATCTCCGTTCAAATTAGAGCTGACCGAAATGCGATCGATGGTTGGTGATTTTGATTTTAACACAGAATGTGTTTTTGCGATGACCTACCGAAAAAAAATCGTCACGAAAAAGCGACAGAAAAAACATCTGGTGATATGTTTATTGGTTGTCATGTTAATGTCAACTCCACATTTATTATTGTTGTTTTTTATTTAACGGATGACTAGTATCGCAAAAACACATTCTGTGTTCCTATGATTTCATACAGAGTATGGAAAAAGAAATAAACCGGGGGGTGCAGGGGGGCGGAGCCCCCCGCCGAGGCGCAAAGCGCCGAGTTTTTTTTTAAATTTTTTTCTTCTCTTCATATTGGATGGTTGGTGATTTTGTAGACGAGTGATCTATATAGAAAAATAATAAACCATTGTGTAATAATTTGCAGCGTTTTTCGTTGCTTTTAATATAATTAATTGTGCCTTCATTGTGCTTCCTTACAACCAACAATCAAACTTGGGGAGTTTTTTTTTACAAATGGACGATTTTTACAGGAAAATAATGAACCATTTTGTAATAATTTTCAGCATTTACTTGCTCTATTATTTAACACGTAACTAGCGATTAAATGTAACTTATATTTCACAGGTCAATAGCTACACCATCTCTCCGTGTTAGGATTCCATGGCTGCGTGGGTGAACTTTCTGTCTCACAATGAAAACAAAAAGGAATAAACAAAACAAAGGAGAACTTCGGAAACACAATTCAAAATGCAAGTCATTCATCGCGCATTCGCCTTTCGCACGACGTCCTCCGTTTCCGAGAACGCTTTTTACTCGTTTTGCCTCCCGAGAAGTCCCGCGTCTGTTTGTCCTATTTGAAGCGACCTCCATACAGAATGTTGAGGTCTGTAATGCAAATCTCGTGTTCTCAGTGAAGAGCGTGACGGGTGGTTTGAAACGCGGACTTCCCCGTCCATTATGCTCGCTCCAATTGATGCAAAAAGACGAAGAGTGGAAAGTCTTGAGGTGTGTTTACTTTTCAGCCTCTCAATAGGCGTCGTAATTGCGGATCCACGAGTCAGAAGTGGGAATACCCTCCAAGAGCTCGGATTTGCGTTTTGGAAACAAAACCGGATATTCTTGGCAAACTATCGAATAATATTAACGAGGTAAATTCTGATCTGCGAGATTATGGAAACTTTTTTTTTCATTAAAATGACAGTTGGATGTACTATAATTATTCATCGTTGTTCAAAAAAACTAGAGATTCATTTCGTCCTGGAATTACGATCTTGCAAAAGTGTCATTTGAACTTTCATGATGACAAACTATTCCTCTACTATAGTTCTTCTTTATGGCAAATTTTGCGTCTCTACTAAAACAGCCATTACTTCCTAGCTTACTAGCTTGAAGAACAATAGAGTCCATGAATACTGTATTCCATTAATTATTTCTCGCTCAAATCTATAAAACTTGTAAACATAATGACGAGAATTTGAGAAAATTCGATACTCACGTCAGGAACTCATAAAATTTTCCCAGTAACATTGGATTGCTATTACATTTTGGAAATTTAATTCGAGTAATTTTCGTTTATTTTTCTGGTAGATTTTTTTTTAATCATTAATTTATTTTGCAGTATAGGTACATTGCATTTGAACGCTACTCTCCATGTGAGGAAAATCTCGTGCTTGGGGGAGGACTTGACTTGAACAAATTTGCATAGAGGGTATACTTACAAAAGCATGGAAAATACATAAATAAAAAGTGCAGAAAAACTAAGATGAAAATACAAAAATATAAAGTGTATAAAAACTAAGCTGAAAATTCATAAATATAAAGAGCAGAAAGACTATTCAAGTTATAAACTATTTCTTTATTTCTAATTTAAATGTGTGTAAGGAGGTCGCTCTCTCACCTGGAAGGGAAGCTCATTAAAGCTTCGCATCTCTATATGAAACGGCCTTTGTGGTAAAACGGGAAGAAAGTTTAATGCTCCTATAGTTACAAGTATTTGAGTAAAAAAAATCGTATATATACCCGCTTCAATATTTTTATATTTAAGTTGAAATTAAAGTTATTATTTTGGATATCGAATCAATATTTGGAACTTAAATGAATAGATAAAATGAATAACAGATAAAAACGAGTCTTACTTACTGTAGAAATAAAATCTACAAGCTAAAAAGTAAGTTCATTTTAAAACAAAGGTTTCAGGCTAACTCGCCTAACTTCGGGAATCTGCTGGTTATTTCCCACAAACATTGTCTCCCGCGCAATCTCTAAAATTTCATCAAAATCCGATAAGAAATGTAGAAGCTATGGCTGTGGCAAGGATTTCATGACAGACACATGGACAGACAGACTTATTCTTAATTCGCCGACTCCTCTCTGAGGTTGGCATTCCAAACAGCCAGTTCTTCCTTGTTGGTGGCAACTCGAAAAACATCCTCCGGTGAACAGGAGAACCACCGCCTCAGATCCTTAAGCCAAGAGTTTTTCCTTCTCCCAACTGCTTCCCTGCTTTCGCTTCCCCAATATTTTCCCCTCGATGATAAGGCGCAGCAACTCATACCGGGGACCTCTTATCACATGCCCAATGTATCGGGTTTTTCTCTCTTTAACAGTGAGGAGGAGCTCCTTGGATTTTCCCTTGCTCTCAAGGACCCCGACGTTGGTGACTTTCTGTACCCATGGAATGGGTAACATACGTCGGTAGACATACAACTCGAAACTTCTATATGTTCTTCTCAGTGCTGGGATCCAGGGTCCAGCTTTCACATCCGTACGAAAGAACCGAGAAAACATAGCACCTGACCTTCCGCATTCTTAGAGCCAGACGAAAAACGAAGTGAAAATTGTGAAACGAAAAACGCGAGTGTAATTTTGATTTTGGTAAACATTTTTTTCTCAACCTTAAAAATGAAAACATTGCTTCCGGTACCTTGGTAGACTCGGAACAATACGTACAATCGAATTTAGAGGAGAAACTTGTGATGAACCCGGAAAAACTTGGATGTTTGAATGTTTCACGTTTCGTACCGGCTTGAGGATCCTTGGTTGGACGAAGGGATGAGTCATCTACTGAGCACCTACCTCTCCGTGATTGTTTTGAGAAGGTGGCAAGTTATGTGGTTCTGGACTGGAATCTGTTGCCATGGTGACTTGAGAGGGCGTTTTTATACACAAATGAATCTAAGCAGGACAACAAACAACCCCCCCCCCCCCCCAAAAAAAAAAAAAATCAAACGAAAATCGTCGTCTCATGACATAACGAACAGAAGTCCCTCATTTTTGGGAGTTCTGGGTGTTTCGAAGTCGGGAAAAAGAAAGCTGAGCGAGACGAAGGGCAGCTGGCGCCCATGGTCTAGCCCATCAGCATTGAACACCTGTTTCTTGATTTAACACGTGCAAATATAGTACAAATACAACGACAAATAAGTCAATTTAACAACGTAAAAAAATATGTAAAAAAAATAAAAAAATAAAAACCTTTTTAACGAAAAAATGGACCTCAAAAATGATGTCTGTAAACACCAAAAAGGGAAAAATAATAATCTCAGCGAATACATTTCGAATGTAGGTTTGGAAATTATAATTAAAATAATAACACTTCGTTGAAATGGGAAAATATTGAATTATATTTTGACTTGACTTTTTGAGAGGACGGTCACATCTAGAATGCTGGAGAAAAAGCATCAAGGGCTGTAAGGTACCACTCTGACCGAAGGGAGGGGGAACACCCCTTCCCCTTTTAACGTCGCAGTTAGGCCCTCCAGGTAGGTACACGCTTTTAGCATGTTGTGTACACGTGATTCGTTCATGGTTCGGTTTTGAGAGGAAAATATTATTAGAGAATGAAGTGGGACGGACTTCTAGGGCAAATACACGAAACGGCCTATCCTGATGTCCGACGGTCCCACGGAGGAAACGGTTAAAAAATTTTGATATCCCCCCAAAAGAAAAAAAATAAATCTTAAAAGTAGGGCATGCACTAAGTAGATCTGAACTAGTAGATCTCCTAGATGCTGAGGCTAACAGCCTAGAACCTAACAGACACACGCCCGTGAAGTTACCTAGAGTGGTGATAAAAAGTCCTTACCTAAGCACTTGGGCACCAGGAAACCCAGTGGGATAAGCCTGGATGTGCTAAGATTCCTAAGGTGATGCTTCTCCAGGTTCTAGTAAAATATTTACAAATTAACAAATTCTTTGTTATTTTTCAAAGTAATATACAAAGGGATCAATTTTGTAATCTCAAAAACAATTGTAAAAATCAAATTTTAGATAAATTAATTTTTGGTTGTGGCAAAAAAAATTATTCGTCGAAAGGTCCATAGCGTAGGTACATAAACTCAAGGCAGAAGCCTGTTAATGAGATGATCCTGTGAACAGAATGAAAGGTATGAGTAAAAGGTTAATGCATGAAAAATGGTTGAAGGTCCTTGAAAGGTATTGTGAAGTTGAAGTGGTAGACTTGAGTTTCGAAAAATGAGAAAGGATTTGCCCTTCAATGACCCTCGGCCTATCCTGGCAAAAATAGGAAAACAGGAAAAATTATTAGCTCTGAAGTCATGAATTCAGGTTTCGACTGGATGAAGCAGGTATATTTCTGGGACCCTTCCGAGCTCGACTTGTCGAAGGTTTATGCGTTGTACCCTTTTTGAAACTAGCCGATGACCTATTTACGTGACGCGTTGTGCGTAGTAGTCGGCAGGTATTACAGTTCGGTTTGAGAAAATGAAATCCAAGTTCGGGTTTGAATATTGGAGACGAAATTCGGTTTTGGAAATAAAATGAATCATTAGTGACATTAAAATTAACTATTGCATTGCGAATTAGCTGAGCTTATCCACTGCTCATGATTCAGGTTGTATAAATCTACAACTAGATAAATATCTGCATCAAATGCAGAGTAATGGCAATTGCTATTTTAGCCAATGAAATGAATTTAACATTTTCAGAAAATTTCCATTTATTGAAATCAAGTGGGAATGTGGAAAGTGGCGTCAAGTACCACTTGTAATAGTATTGCGAAGCACCAAACTTCGATTGTTTTATAGTTCAATATGCCACCAAAACATACGAACTCGTGTTCCATATGCCACCAAAACATAGGTCACGTAATAGTATTGTGAAGCACCAAACTTCGATTGTTTTATAGTTCAATATGCCACCATCGTGTATTTTTCCGTTTCATACGCGGCCGAACTATCGATATTTTGTTTTGCAATTGATCTTATTTCGTTCAAATCTGATCGCGTTGGCGGAATGACATCATCGGATAATTGAATGGATGAAGGAATAATCGGTTGTTTTCCTGTCAAAAGTTCCATGGGCGATTTTCCGGTGATTCGGTTTACGGTGGAATTAATAACTAATTGGATTCTAGGCATTAAACTTTTAATTGATTGTTTTTTAATACTTAGGGCAACGGTTATCAAATTGGTAATTGTCAGCATAATGCGTTCAACTTGAGCATTTGCGCGAGCTGCGCCTGTCGCGATCGCGTGTGTTTTGATATTGTTCTTATTACAATAATCAATAAATGCTTTTCCAGTAAAGCTACCTGCTTGATCAAAAATTACTCGAGTCGGTGAACCGAATAAACCAATCATTTCTGTTAAGGCTCGATTACACAGGGCGAGTTTACTAGCTACTAGCCAGCGAATTCACTAGCCGCTAGTGAACTCTCCCCGTGTCATCGGCTCACTAGCTGACTAGCAGACTAGCTGGCGAGCTGCTGGAAAGTTGACGACCCGGCTACTTTACAAGCTACTCGCTAGCTAGTGAGATTGTGGGCCAGTAAACTAGCCCTGTGTAATCGAGCCTTTAAGGCATTTACAGCGACATTAGCTGTAAGTTGTCGACTATGGTGTAATAAAACGTATTTTGTAAATGCACAAACAATAACGCAATAATAATCCGGTGGTCCGGAACTTCCACTGAGTCTTCCAGAAAAATCAATATGGATGGTATGGAATGGAATAGGCTCTTTTGGGATCATAAACAGGTTTCGTTGTTGTGGTCCTGTAGGGGCTTTCGCAATTTTACATGTGATACAATTATCTACAAATCGATTAACGAATTTACGAACTCCTGGGAACCAAAATTTTCCAACCACTGCATCGATTGTTTTGTTTATTCCAGAATGAAGAATCGACTCATGTACCGAATTTACAATGATCCATCTGTAAGCTTTAGGTACGACTGGTGCAACTTTGGTCTTTTTGTTGACCTGAAATTTCCTAAATAAAATGCCATTTCTTATTTCATAAGTATGCAATAATGATGGTGTTAATGTGTCGTTTTGGATTTTCTCTATAATTTGTTGAATGTCAGTATCATCATGCTGAGCTGATAGCAACCATTCGCCTGTCAATTCGACTAAATTTACATGTTTTTCCACTAAACGTTGATGTTCAAAATCTGTGACGTTTTGTAAATTATCGGTTATTATTTCTGAGTCTGATATGACGGGGTTAGGCGAATAATCACTAACTTGTGTTTGAAATACATTCATTTCGGACGAGTCGCCTACTGGATGGCGGCTCAAAAAGTCTACAGTTTCTAATTTGGATCCTGGTTTATACTTGATGTCGAAGTTGAATGTTTGCAGGAATGCCCACCATCTCTGTACTCTTGGGATCAAATTTTGTTTGAGGTAACTAGCTTGGAAAGACTTGCAGTCAGTAATGAGAGTAAACTTATGATACAATAGGTAATAATCCCAACATTTGAAAGCTTTAACGGCGGCGAGCGTCTCTTGTTCATAACTATGATACTTCGATTGTGCTGGAGTAGCTTTCTGACTAAAATAGGCTACTACCTTGCGTTTACCATCTACAATATTGAATAATATTGCCCCATATCCAATAGACGAGGCATCAGTCCATACCTCAATTGGACATTCAGGTCGGAATATGGTCAAAATAGGTTCATTGGTTAATAATTGAATTAAATGTTGTCTGACCTCTTCATGTTTAGCAGTCCATTCAAAATGAATAGTTAATCTCGTTAACTCGTATAATGGTGCACAAATGATTGAAAAATCCTTAATAAAATTTCTAAAATATGAACATAAGCCAATGAATGATCGAAGCGCTGTTCTGTTGTGTGGAGGTGGTAAATCGTGAAGAGCTCTCAGTTTTTCATTGTGAGGTTGAACAGTACCGTTTTCTACCTTATAACCTAGGTAAATTACTGATGTTTTAATAAAAGAACATTTATCAGGATTTAATGAAAAACCTACAGCAGCTAATTTTTCAAGTACTCGTTCTAGTCTGTAAAATGCTTCCTCTTTGGTTTTGCTTATTATTAAAAGATCATCGATGTATGCCAGGCAGTAAGAATTTGCTAAATCTCCTAGAGCGTTTACAATAGCGCGTTGATAGACTACTGGTGCATTCCTAACACCAAACGGTAGACGTTTATACTGAAAATGTGAGTCTGGAGTTGAAAATGCGAGCAACTCGCGTGTATTTTCTGCAACTGGGATTGCGTAAAAACCTGAAGCTGCATCTAACGATGTGAAATAAACTTGATCGGCTAATCTAGCTATTTGTTGTGGAATGAGCGGAATAGGAAAATGCTGCGGAACTGTGTTAGCGTTTAATTCGCGTAGATCTGTGACCATGCGGAGTTTTCCGTTTTTCTTAGGTACGAGCATAATTGGGCTAGAATAAGGACTATTTGATTCCTCTATAATATCGGCATTAAGTAATTCTGTTGTGTATTTTCGTACAGCTTCACGGTCACGGGGGTGTAAAGCATATGGTTTTCTGTAAACAATTTTACTCGGATCTATCAATCTTATCTCGAAAGGTTCTGTTTGTACGGGTTTCTTTGGCAAACCTCTTGTGAAGCTATCACTAAATTTCAATAATAATTGTCTAAGTCTATTAATGTCTTCTTCATGTTGTAAGTCTGTATTCAAAAGTTCCACGTCAGGTCGGAATATCTCACAGTTGGGGTTTGAGGTGATTGAACCCTGTAGTTGGGTTAGACCAGATTCACTTTCTGTGGCCCTTAGTGATTCTACTCGAAGGTCAACTACAGGTTGAAGGCACGGTACAGGACTTATTTTACTTTCTATTGGTTCATGATCTTTAGAATCTTCCAGTGATGGTCGTGATTTTAATCTACGAGAAGCTAAAAATTTTAATTGAGTGTCTCTATTTTTATTTTTAATTTCAATACGTGTAATTTCATATTTATTATGAAAAATCGTTATTTTTACACCTGAGTTTATAATATCGCGTCCAATCAAAACATTATAAGGAATTAAACCATCTGGTATGATATGGAACGTTATTGGAATGTCTATGCCATCGATTGTTATTATTGTTGAAAGTTGTTCATTAATGGTTATTTTGTTATTACCTAATCCTGTTAAAATTGTCGGATTATTGTATTTTTGGCCTTCAAACTGAGTAATTAGATGTTCTGCAATCAAGCTGGCTTCTGATCCACTGTCAAAAGTGTAATTAAAACGTTTACCTTGATGGGTGAGTTCTCCGGTAGGGTTTGATCGGCAGAGGTCCACCCTCTTCTGCTGCTGGGGATTCTGCTTTTGGGGTCCTTGGAACCGGGTGTAATGGCCTCCTCTGAAGCCTCCTTGATGTCCTCCTCGATGTTGATATTGGTTTGGTAGAGTTTGAACTCCGCCAGACTGCTGACCAGTTTTTCGAAAAGGGGTTCCATCTTGAGGAATTTGCTGTTGTTTTCTCTCAGGATTAAAATGACAATCTGCCCATGAATGATTGTTCAGTTTGCATCGTGGGCAATATCGTGATTTTGTCTCGCTTCTTACAATCCTTTGTTGATTTGTATCCGTCCGTTGATATTTGTTCTTGATTGGCTCGTCTTCCTCGAATTTACGTTTGTACCCTGATGTTGATGGTGTAGGTCCTTTCTGAAGGTTTTTAATCATACTCGTGCGAGGTTTTGTTGCCTTGATTGATGCCAGTTCTTGGAAAATGGAAACTTCGTTTGGATTCTCTTCTTTAAAAATCCATTTCCTTATTTCAGGTTCAGCGCGACCTGCCACTGCAGCTATGAGAAGGTCGGCACATTGGTCTGAAGTGCGGTTTTTGAAGGCATTACGAATGCGCGGATAATGTTCGATTAATTTATCCTCGATGTCTTCGCGGAAATAATCCGAAACCAATCGGTATACTGTGGCTGCTGGAGTGTAGTTTCGACAAAATTTGTGCGTAAATAACAACTGGAATCTCTCCCATGTTAAATTATCGTCAATTACTGATGAGAGCCAGAGGGATGCGTTTCCCTTGAGGGCCTCCATCAGTGCAACAGTCAAATCGGCAATATCAGGCTTGTATTTTTGTACAATGAGATTAGCAGCTTTGAGCCATGCTTCTGGATCAGTTGTAGTACCGTCATATGGAGCCAATTTAATTTTCTGCGTCATAATTTTGGATATCAATTCTGATTGAATACCTAATAATTGTTGTATAGGTCTCATCAAAATGTCCATCTGAGATTGTAGAGGTGGTTCTTCTTGAACGTCTGGTTGTTGAGGAAAGTCTTCTTGATCTGGTTGAGGGTCCATTGGTTCCTCCTTCCAAACACTCGACATGATTGATTTTGCGGCACCTGTTTTGAAGATTAAATGAACGTTTTATAACACTGCTGATATTAAGCACTCGCGGTCACTGTGTGGGGAAAGTTCATCCGTACTTCTGATTTCGAATGTAGGTTTGGAAATTATAATTAAAATAATAACACTTCGTTGAAATGGGAAAATATTGAATTATATTTTGACTTGACTTTTTGAGAGGACGGTCACATCTAGAATGCTGGAGAAAAAGCATCAAGGGCTGTAAGGTACCACTCTGACCGAAGGGAGGGGGAACACCCCTTCCCCTTTTAACGTCGCAGTTAGGCCCTCCAGGTAGGTACACGCTTTTAGCATGTTGTGTACACGTGATTCGTTCATGGTTCGGTTTTGAGAGGAAAATATTATTAGAGAATGAAGTGGGACGGACTTCTAGGGCAAATACACGAAATACATACTTGATGTAGTAGGTTGTTGGACATTGATATCTAGTCAACAGATGGTATGTTGGAATTCCAACAATTATTTTAAGTGGGATTCACACTTATTGTCACACTCATATCATCCATCATACGATAGCAGTGACATACTGCCCAATAGTTTTGGAACACTTATATCTACTCGTATTCATGTTGCACGATCGACGCATGTTGTGATACTCACCAGATCATGTGAGTAGTACTTAAAAACCACAGCGTATCCAGATAGGTAGGTAGGTACGCATTGAAGTCGCCGCCGTGCCCATCTGTAAACACAAACTAACTACCGATTAATTATTCGATGATCTGGTTACCATTGACCTAAAATGTGCTCCCCAAACTATCAGGTCCCTAGTACGTCTCTGCTGCCATATGAGTACGATAGTAAGTATGAACCTCCCTAGGAATGGTTGTGACGAGTACCTATTTTGGGACTTTTATATTATATGAGACTTTATTATTATATTGGTGGACATATTGTAATGTAGCTACATACCTTCGGAAGCGTTGTTACCTAATTAACGTTCAAAACCTCCCCCAATCTCAAGCGAACAGATATTTACATTCATACTCAGTGTGGGAGCATGTTCGTAGTATGTGAGGTATGTATATTTGCGAAAAAGAATAATTTGTTGGTAAGTAGAAGATCTAGTAGATGTTTGTGTCTACAGATGGGCACGGCGGCGACTTCAATGCGTACCTACCTACCTATCTGGATACGCTGTGGTTTTTAAGTACTACTCACATGATCTGGTGAGTATCACAACATGCGTCGATCGTGCAACATGAATACGAGTAGATATAAGTGTTCCAAAACTATTGGGCAGTATGTCACTGCTATCGTATGATGGATGATATGAGTGTGACAATAAGTGTGAATCCCACTTAAAATATTTGTTGGTATTCCAACATACCATCTGTTGACTAGATATCAATGTCCAACAACCTACTACATCAAGTATGTATTCGCTGAGATTATTATTTTTCCCTTTTTGGTGTTTACAGACATCATTTTTGAGGTCGGTCCATTTTTTCGTTAAAAAGGTTTTTATTTTATTATTTTTCCATTTTATATTATTTTTTATTTTTCACTTTTTAGTGGTCCTCTATATAACTTTGAAATTAATTTACCTGCAGTTTTTCGAACAGTTTTAGTAATACTGTGAATAATTTCAGTAAGGTTAACCAGAAGCCGTAGAGTGGGCCACATTCTGTAATCCAGATCAGTTTCCATATATATAGATGAGTTTCCGTTTTAGGATCAGTTTCAGGAGGTATTTGGTTCACTTGCCTACTTGCCAATCTACTCTCTTATCTCCTAACTGATAGACTTTGTTTTCATAATTGCTAGGTACTTGGTAGTTCTGACAACACAATTCAACCATGACATGATTGACGAGGGAGCTATGTGCTACATCCACTTGGTAGAAAACCCTCTCATCACCTAATTGCGCTATATACCTACCTCATATTTGGTACTGCACTATTCAGTTCTGATCTACTATACCATTACCTACCCAACTATATTATGGATAAGGAGGAAGCTATGTGCTACACCCACTTGGTAGTACACCCTCTCATTACCGAGTTGTATTATATACCTCATATTTGGTACTGCACTATGCAGTTCTGACGATCTTCTATAACATTACCTACCCAACTATATTATGGATGACGAGGAAGCTATGTGCTACACCCACTTGGTAGAATACCCTCTCATCACCGAGTTGTACTATATACCTCATATTTGGTACAGCACTATGCAGTTCTGACGATCTCCTATACCATTACCTACCCAACTATATTATGGATGAGGAGGAAGCTATGTGCTACACCCACTTGGTAGTACACCCTCTCATTACCGAGTTGTACTATGTACCTCATATTTGGTACGGCACTATTCAATTCCGACAATCTTCTATATGGCATCCTCCCTCCTACCTGACTATGTTATGGATGACGAGGAAGCTATGTGCTACACCCACTTGATGAAATACTCATCAACTAACTGCCATATATCCCTCATAGTTGGTACGGTTCCCTGCGGAGTAAAAGGAATCCAAGAAGAAGTTGGTACGGCACTATGAAGTTCTGACGATCTCCTATACCATTACCTACCCAACTATATTATGGATGACGAGGAAGCTATGTGCTACACCCACTTGGTGGAATACCCTCTCATCACCTAATTGTACTATATACCTACCTCATATTTGGTACTGCACTATTCAGTTCCAACAACCTCCTACATGGCATCCTCCCTCCTACCCGACTATGTTATGGATGACTAGGAAGCTATGTGTTACGGGTGTAACATGACGAGGGAGGTATGTGCTACACCCACTTAGTAGAATACCTAACTAACAGTACTATAATTATCGCTCATACTTGGTATGAAAACTCACATACTTGAGCATTCGTAGACACGTTTGATATGGCTCATGCAGGTTCTGACCTAAAAGCCACTATAATTTCCCCGTTTCTCATCCCCCGCAGCACCTTTTAGTTATCGGAACCCCCCTCATATATCATATCATTTTAAAGCTCACAATCAGACCTTCAATTTGACTATACACAAATGGTCCTCCATCGACTCAGTCGGAAGTCACAGGGCAAGAAGAGTGAATGCGGACCAATATTCCCAAAAACGGAAACCACGTTTTTCAACTTCTTTCACAAATTTTCGATACTTTTAACAAAGTAAAATGAAATCTGTTTGAAATGGGACCACCACGGATACTGGTAGAACACATTTCAAGAAGAATCAGACAGATTGGTACCAGAATAAAGAAATGCAAGGTGTTCAGACATACAAAAAAAAAAAAAAAAATCGTCGTCCGACGACAACCCGAATTGAGTACCTCCTCTTTCGCGTTGAAGTCGGTCAAAAATAATAATGCTCGAGTGAGAAAGAAAACTAATGCTTAATGGGTTGAATCCGCACATTTATAGGATATTGCATTGATAATTAATGCAAAATATTAATATTTATTTTTATTAATATTATAATAGTAATATAATTATTATATTACTGATAATATTCGCCCATTAGGTACTGCATCTTCAGTTACTAGTTTACTACGATAACAAGATTGATTTGTGTCGGACCATAATTATGTTCTCTAAGGTTATCAGATTAAATCCTTCTAAATAAATTCATATTGCCAACTTGGGCACTAATCCAGGAATGAAAAGTCGTTTGCATGTAGGAAACGCTGCGAGCTATTACACAATGGTTTATTATTTTTCTGTACAGATCACTCGCCTGCAAAGAAAACAGATTTGGCATTGCTACTACCTACCAACCATATTTTCGCTTCATAATCAAGTTTATTTGGAAGAAATCGACAGTAACAATGTAAAACCGCGCAAGTTGAAAAAAAAAACAGATTTTTTTAGGAGGCGCAAAAAAAACTTTTAAATGACTTGAAATAAAAGTTTTTTACGTCTCCCGAAAAATTTTGTTTTTTTCAACTTACGCGGTTTTACTTGGAAAAAAACGGAATTTTTCAGGAGTAGTAAAAAAACTTTTAAATGACTTGAAACATGAGTTTTTTACGTCTCCTGAAAAATTTTGTTTTTTTTTTCAACTTACGCGGTTTTACTTACTGTCAAAATAAACGCTTCACACTCCATTAAATAATTGGGGAGATGTGGGTGCCTTCATCAGGAAATTTGAAGGACAATTTCTCAATTGCTAAGGACGAAAAACTAAGTACAAGTCGAAGAAACGAACAACGATCAGCTAAAATTTGAACAGAGATCCACAAATCGTGTTTCTAATTCATCGTAAGTCCAGCCCTTAAGTTCTCATAGGGAGCGGTCGGTTGGTCCTACTGAGCCAAGGGTGGTCTCATTCGATTCTAAAATTATAATTGATGTAAAACCACTACCTATATCACGAAATTTTTTCAGCTAGGGCGTTTTGAAAATGTCAACCATTAGAAATGACTGACATCAACCAAAAGCTTCGGGGCAGAACTAGACCACATAATATGTCCATATTATGGAGCCCATATACGAAATTTCATTAAAATTTGTTCTTCACTAGGAAAGTGTCGTATGCGGCGGACGGACGGCAAAATTCTTATTCGTTTTTTTTTTTCGATTTTTGGTTTCTACGTAGGTACCTTGAAAAATTTTCTGTGGAGGGGGTTGAAATTTTTTTCTTGGTCGATTTCAAAGGTTCATTATTTCAAATAATTAACCAAAAGGGTGGGTTGGTGATTTCTCCATTTCTTTGAATGAATATAAGCACAAAGAACTAAAATAAAAACATGAATAATTAAGTATTTCTTACGACTGAAGTTGCGGTGATTATCGATGTCATGCATAAACTCACTCACCTGAAACAAATTAAATTCATCATTAATGATCGATCGGTAGTTTTGAGAAAAACAATTGAGTACTATTATTAGCGGTTAGAATACATACCCTGGCCAACAAGGGATACCGCCAGGTTAGGTACGTCTATAAAATATTCTGTGACGGTGCCCTCAGGCAGTCCATCAGCAAAGTAAAATGCTTCTATAATTTTGCTACGATACATTAGATATGGGCGGTATTTAACGTAACAGTTAAAAATAACCTATTACCGGGTTTCGTTAATTTCGCTTGTAACCTATTACCGAAATAACCCTGTTATTAAATAACGTCTCAAGAAAGGCTCCAAAATGTGTGGAGCCAGAACAATAGTTTGGGTTTTTTACATCGAGAAAGAGTCAAAAACCTCTCCTCGAGCTCACCCCCCACCTTCGGGGACTTTGGAGGTATGATTAACCACGTGTGAAGGAAGACCCTGGTGAAGGAATTTCTTTACTATGAATTATTTCACCTATTTTGTCTAATTTGCCTGGGCTGTTAGATAGGAAACGAAAACTACAGATCGATGGAATGAAACTTTGGAATGGAGACTCTCTATTAGAGAGTTTTTGCAACCAACGTGCTACGTCAGCTCAATGAGCACTGGAAACTAGACGCTATGGTGAGGCCATCCTGGCTTCGGCTTTCGACGAACAAGGCCGAACGTTGCCGAGTCAGTCCTTAGTACTCTCTGTACTTAGTGCTTTTTCGTTATCATGACGGTCTCCTATTATCAATTTCATCTCTCCTGTTCTCTCTCAATTTTGGATCTCCAAAGTTGTTTTATTTGTGAGCTTTCGTTTGTCAGTTTCAGTTTGTTTAGTTTTCTTCTTATTTTATTCTAGTTTGATTCATCATGAGTGTACACCGTGAGTTCGATATTTCAGAGGCGGAATGATCCTCTGGCGATTGATAATTTGAAACTCGAGAATCTTGTTCTACTTACCAATATAATGAGATTGTCAGTATTCTGTTTTGGTTTTAAGTTTCCCCTCAATTTTGTATTTAACCTAAAACTTGTTTCGAAATGTATGAAAAATGCTCTTGTAACAATCACTTTTTCATTTTACTCGCCGGCCTCGCCGCGTTATCGCTTTGGTAACAGGAAAGCATAAAGGGGGCCTTCGGCAATGTTCGGCCTAGTTCGTCGAAAGCCGAAGCCAGGATGGCCTCCCAATAACGTCTATTGCACGGGAAACTAAAGCTCTCAATCAGCTGGACAAGCTGATCTGAAAAGCTGAGCTTTTTTATATAGATATATCTATATATATGTATATATCTATATAAAAAAAAAACAAAGCACTTCGCGTCACTCGGGACGCCAATGACAACTGATCAACATCTTTTCCAGCTGATTGAGAGCTTTAGGTAGCCGTTCCCGTGCAATAGACGTTATTGAGAGGCCATCCTGGCTTCGGGTTTCGACGAACAAGGCCGAAAGTAAAAAAGCGTACAAGGCCGATTTGTAAAAGCGTACAAAATGGTGACAAATAAACATGTTTATTTGGCACCATTTTGTACGCTTTTACAAGAAGATAAATTCGTGATGCGATGCGATTTGCTCAGATTTCCTACCCGACGTTAGGCTTGGCCCGGTTCATGTTATGTTGCCTTGGTAACGGATCGCAAATGATGACAATCAACAATTAAAAGAAATGTACTGTTATAAATAGAAAGGTTAGTCACGGGCCAGCCACGTTCAGCGATTTCAAACGGACTCCGCCAAAATAGGCAGCTTGATCGTCACCAATTGTCAACGTTTCGACAAGTTCACTTGTTCCGTGGATACTGCGCTTCGTGGGAAGGTTCCACGGCACGTTAGTAGCCTTCAAAAACTCTCTGTTATAATATGATAAACAAGCGAACGTAGGTCGGGAACGAAAGTAGAAAACGATACCTTGGAATGGTATTAGAGGTGTGTCGGTCAGGAGTGAACGTATTGAAAAGACCTTATCTTCAAAATGACCTTGTCAGAACTGAACGGGTTATCAAAATGAACACGGTCATTCGTTCATCAACCCACCAATCCAGTTTTACGGTTGAATTACGAGAAAAACGGCAGAAGGCCAACAAAATAAATTAATTGCTCGCAATATGGATGTATATTTATATACATGCATGTCTGTACACGGGTCATTAATGTGTGAAAATGACAAGGAAGTATCAACAGAAAGAAGTAGATGGAAGTGGTTTTCTAAGCAAAACCTTCCATCATCCAAGTGAAGAATGGACTGAGGACAAAAAAGACAAAACACACTCAAAGACTGATTCATATGATTCAAATCGATCTTTCATTTGTTTTTGTCTTCTAGGTCATTCGATACATTCAAATCGCCTACTCATTGTAACCTATTCCGACTCCTCGTTCGGTTTACCGACTCGCTTGTTTTTGTGACTTCTGACCGGTTGGTTGTTTGTCTTGTGTGTGAACGTGATGAACGGGTGAACGGATCCAAAAGACCTGGTCTCCGTAATGAGTGACCGTTTGGGATTCGAATCCGCCAAATGACCCTGTCTTACACACCTCTAAATGGTATGTCGGAATGAGCTTGTGAGAAGGTCCCTGAGGTAACCTATTGATAAATAACAGATTATTGGAACCTATTACCCACCAGAGTGGTAACAGTGGAACCTAAGACGCAAATGTAACCGTTTCGCCCATCTCTACAATACACGAAATGCATAAGCTCGAAAGTAAAAACAATCATATTTCTCATTGTCTTTTTGTACAAAGTCCATCGATTGTTTTTCGTTCAATTTGACCCTCGAAATTGAGTTTAATAAAACAAGCTTTGAAACTGCCCTCAGAGGCTGGAGGGAGCTCTGGTGACTAATCTGGCCGAGAGAAACTCAGACTTAGCGGAGGGGCTTCAGAAATAATGGTTATTGGATTGCCCATCCGTTTCCCTCCACCTAATTAAATGCCTTAAATTGCCCAATAAAGGTCTATGTTAGTTTCATGCCTTGAATTGTTCAGTTGGGCCGAGAGGGAAGCTGCATTTCACGGTAAGAACTTCGTTTTCCAAAGGTGTTTTATTATTGCAGCAATGAGTTTTAGCTTTGAACGTAAATTTCGTGGTATGGCGGGAGGCGCGATAATCACCTTCTGAAGTATGGGAGAGAGTCTTTATGCGATTAGTACATGGAGAAACTTCGAGAAAACATTGGTAATCTTTTACGTAACTCGTGAATAATTTCCAAGTCGTTTAAATTCGAATACGGTGGCAAATGTACCTCGAGTGCCCAGAACTTTGAACAGTGACACAATGAACTATTTTTTATTGATAATGTTGGAGGCCCAATGTAGGGTAACTCTCAATAGACTACCAAGAGTAGTTAACTCTACATTTACTCTTTTACTCACACGAATGGTAACAACACAGTTGGGTGTTTATTACCCCACTTTAGAGTGAAAGCGCCAATTGTTGACAATATTAGCCGCAAATCAGTTCAAACCACCTTGAATGAAAGTTTTCAAGAAATTAAAACTTCTAGGTAGTTCCTTATGAACAGTTTGCTCGTTTTATATTCCCCTAATACCTTTGTTGAATTTCATAAATGAGTTTTTTTATTGTGGATTTTTGTACCCAATGTTGACACATTTCCTCAGGAATTATAATTGTTAACACTTGTTGGTCTTAAAGTTGGCATCTATACGTTTTATTTAGCCTTCGTTTTCCTGTGGTCCCACGTAATTACCAAAGGTACCTAAAGAGACAGAAGAGGCTTTAAAATTATTTAGGTAAAATTTGATAAACGAAGGGCTTCAAAATTAGGTAGAATATAAACGTACAATTAAAACTCATGAGAACTAGTTCTGTAGGGTTACAGAATCGTACCTAACCGACGACAGCGAAGGGTAGATTTTGAATTAGGTAGGTAATCATATATAGTAACAGGAATCGAAACGGGGAATTTAAATGTCTCCGTATTTCTTGCTTAGCGGGGTTGATTGGGGTTTGGCAATTTGCAAATTATGTTGTGGTAACTGGTGTACCGAGTTGATCTCCTGTCATTTGATGGGTTGTGTGCTTCCACATTCCACCTCTATTAGGTGGCATGGCTGTATTCAATAAGTCAAAATGATATGACAATATTAGTTCGAGCGTCGTGAGCCGATATCAACGTGTAGCAGAAGGACGGAGGTGTTTTCTGTGCCCGGAACGAGGGCACTTGTGGCGATTTGAGCGGATATGCAAAACATGCAAGCGGAGACATCATGAGTTGCTACTCATTGAAAACTCGGAGAATAGATCGGTGCACGTCAATGAAGAGTTAGAAAGTGAAGGCAACCTGCAAAGACCAGCACTTGACTAGTACTTTTGCAATGACGATAACCCGTTCAAGCAGTGCTCTCTTGAGAATAGCACCTATAAGATTGGTTGGCCCTTCACAGATGGTTAAAACGTACGCAATTTTTGATAGCGAGTCGACAGTGAATGATCGAAAATGAACTACTGGTAGATGAGTTGGGATTGTAAGGAACCCGAAGCCTGTTGAGAGCGATGTGGACAGACAAGTCGGTGAGAGAGGAACCAAATTCACAAGAGTTCAGTGTAAAAATCACTAGTAAGGAGGAAAACGCAAAGAGCTCCAATTATTGTTCGATTTTGATAATTTCAGCGGCAATCTTTCAGTTTTATAATTCCCAAGGCCCATGCACTAATGAGTTTCTAAAAACCTTGAAAATTTAGAGTTTAGCTACATTTTATGGGACAAACACAACTGAATTAACGGGTTTTTCCATTTTTCTCCGGCAATTATTGTTTGATTCTGATGATTCCAGCGGCAATATTTCAGTTTTTCAATTTCCTAGGGCCGTGCACTACCTAATTAATTTCTAAAATCCTTTGAAATTTTTAATTTAGGTACAACTTTTCGTATGTTTGGCCCTTCGATTTCGCGAAATACTGACTCGCAACGAGGAACTAACGGCGACTAACTGAGACACCCTTAACACATCTCTCGCCAGGCAGCCCTTTGTTGAGGGAAGGCTCCGGAGTAGGAGAACCTGGATTTCATGTCAGACAGACGCACGGACAGACAAACGCGGAACCAAAATTGTTCAAGAAGGCCTAAAACGTAAAACGCTAAGACAAAATTTGTTTACATAATTTTTTTTAAATAAAAGAAAACTAAAATTTTCACTTAATGTTCTTTTTTAATAGCAGTGTTCCAGGGGACAATATTTGGTTCCGGCCTGTTTGTCCACCATCACTTATATTTTTTCGTGGATCTCTCTGTTTCCAACGAGTTAGCGTTTCATACAAATTGAAAGGCAAAATGCAGGTGAAGCCGTTGATGTGCGGAAATAATCGTTCGCCCCGCTGTTATTGTTTTTTTTCCCCTCTCTGAAGACGGGCGAAGAAAGTTCCTTTCAAACTCGAGCCGCTGGAGCAGACCTGGAGGTCTAGCCCTGAATACATTAGGTTTTATGGTAACGATTCGCCTCTTTCAAGCCGCCTATAACCATCAGTTGCTTCCTTACGCCCTCCGAAATCGCGATCGGTCGTACTCGACGTGTTTGGCACTCACTTAGAGAGTCGATTTCCACTTCTTATGCACCCAACGTTTACGAGAAAAAGTCCCGGAGCGAAAAGGATTCAATAAACACGTTTTCTCTATCGGTGAAACAAACGTGATAATTTCGCAAAAGTAAACTTTTGCGTGATGATTTTCAATCTACCAAAGTAATTAAAACTACACTTTGTCACCTCAAAACAGATAATATTATCTCTCAGTTATCATTGCTTGAACATGAAAAGACACGTTCCAAAACGTCAAGTACAGCGTTCTGCAGAAAACTGCCTATAAAATTATACTGCATTTTGAAGTAATCGAACTAATTTGTGTTCTAAATTTCCAGTTGAGTTTCACAGAAATTATACACTCTAGAAGAAATATCATTCGTGCAGTACGAATGGATGAGATAATTTACAAAATTTTAATTGTTTTAATGCAGAACCTGAAAAAATTCAAATACTATTTATTAAATACTATATTTATCGTACGTCCTTGAATTCACGTAGGGACGGTTTGTTTCCTACAGGGCTCCACGTGGTCTCTAAAAATTCAATACTATCTTAAATTGATAGAAAAACAATACCTTTATATCAAAATTTTTTGGCTTAGGGGGTTTTAAAAATTTCGACCCTTAGAAGTGACTTACATCAACCAAAATCTTCGGGGCACAACTAGACCCCAAATGGAGCCTACATACCAAATTTCATCAAAATCGGTCAATGCTAAATGGGGAAAGTGCTGCGTACGACGGACGGACGGCTAAATTTTTATTCGATTTTTGGATTCTACGTACCTTGAAACGTAAACCAACAAATTTTGAGGGGGTGTTAATAGATGTGTTTTCTTGGTCGATTCCGAAGGTTCATTATTGAAAATAATAAACCAAAATCCATGACTTTGAAGATTTCTTTGAAAATTCGCTAATTAATTAATGTTGCAAGAATGGACTTATTTCTTTATAACTAGACACAGCATACAAATATTTAGCACAGCTAAGGTTCGAATTTCCGGCTGACGGTTTAATAACCATCCTTTCAAGTTTATTGAAATAATTGAAAGTATAGAAAAATTCGTCAAGTTTTAGTTATAAACTTATTTCTTCTTCTTTCGTCGAAATAAGCTACTCTAGACATATTTTCGTCGAAACTGATTCAAAAGTGAAACCCATCACAGTGGCTCTTTAAACTCAACGTAACTTTGAATATAAATCGCTGGATATCATAGATAATAAACATTTGACGATGCAAACTTAACCTACTCAGAAGGAAATGTGAAATACGCGCAAATATTGAGGAGTTCGAGTTTTCTAACTCGTTATTTGAGAATCTCAAAAACTTCTTTTTGTTAGTAATTACGTTTCCATAATTTCGTACAGTTGGTTTTAGGAGGCTATTTTGACTCTTCTTCTTCCATCCTATTTACATCTCTGTCTATCATCAAAATTAACGTTCTGTTATTCATGTTTGTTACAAATTTCAAGCTGTTTTTTGAAAATTTATGGTTCGATAATAGTCTTGAGAAAAGCAATATCCTCAAATTATTCTATTGGAGTTCGTCGTTCATCGTAACAATCGACGGAGTTTCCCAATTTCTTCATTTTCAGAATTAACTGATTCCCCAATGTTTATAGTTGTTTGAAATTTGCATTGACGACTTTTACTGTTTCGCTTGTATCGATCAATTTTAGTGGATCGTGATTAAATTAATGCGGGTAAAGCATTCATTTTGAACCCAATCTCCAATTTTTTGTACAATCACGTAAATATTCCAAATCACGTTTGGTTCACATTTAATTTTTTTCTATATTGTTCTGATTGCAGAGTACCGGAGGCAAGTTCTGATTGATACAACTGAAGATGTCCCTATGAAAATCATCACTCCCGCATTCTTAGTAGCCGCTGCGCATGCGCAAACGTGAATTCCTTGCAACAGCAATAATTTCTACATTCTCCCCTATAAGGGTTATGCAAGATACTCGGAGATTAGTGTTTTGACAATAGCTAGTATGCATCGGATCCATACAACCGGGTGATGGATACGGGGAAGCTATGTGCCACACACACTCTTATTCTGTTGCTTCCGAGTCTACCAAGGTAGCGGAAGCTTTGTTTTCACTTTTCAAGGACGAAAAAAAAAAGTTCTCCAAAATCAAAATTTCCACTCGCGTTTTGCGTTTTAGACCTTTCTGAACAATTTTGGTTCCGTGTCTGTCTGTCTGTCTGTCTGTGTGTCTGTCTGTCTGTCTGTCTGTGTGTCTGTCATGAATTCCTTGTAACGCGCATAACTGTACAAAGTTATTGTCCGATTTCTATGAAATTTTCAGGGATTGTGTGGGTTGGTGTGTAGACAGTCCCCTATGAAAATAATCATCCCCGGACTGATAGAAGCGACTGCGCATGCGCAAAAGTGAATTCCTTGTAACGGCCATAACTTCTACATTTTCCATCCGATTCGAATGAAATTTTCAGGGATGTTACAGACTAGTATTTAGATGATCCCCTATGGAAATCATCACCTTCGGACTGATAGTAGCCACTGCGCATGCGCAAACGTGAATTTCCTTGTAACGGCCATAACTTCCACATTTTCCACCCGATTTCGTTGAAATTTTCAGGGATTTTGTGGATTAGGTTTTAGATAGTCTCCTATGAAAATCATCATCCCCGGACTGATAGAAGCGACTGCGCATGCGCAAACGTGAATTACTTGTAACAGCTGTAACTTCAACTGTCCCCTAGGGGTCGCGGGTTCAAATCCCAGCCGAGGCTAAGTATTTTTTTGATCCAATCACATTATGTATGATACATCTACTCACTTAATTTTTCATCCGAATTTGATGAAATTTTCTAGGATTGTTTAGATTATCGTGTAGATGGTTCCCTATGAGGGTAGTGGAAGGTACTTAGAGATTGGTGTTTTGAGATTAACTACTATGCATCTGATCATCTATATAATCGGGTTATGGATACGAGGAAGCTATGTGCCACACCCACTTGGCAGACGTTTAAGATCTTATCTGCAAAGAAGTCGGCTTTTCCATTACTAACACCTAGCTTCTGGAAGAATGCACCTATCAGCAAAACATATTAATTCAAAGTTTTGAGTGCCTTTATTATGAAATATTGTATTTTAGTTGTAATAAAAGGCCAATTGAGTGACTTGAAATTCTATTCGAAGATACAAAAACAGCGTATTTTTTGCCCAGTTTCAGATATCTTGGCGAGTTGAGGAGGCACCTCCAACAAAGGGCCTAAGGATAAATGGAAGGGGGGGGGGGGAGATCACGTATACTAACGATGAATATCACAATCAACTCCATGATTCATCGTTCAGAGAAATCTAAAATTTGAACACTATTCCAATAAAAAACGTTATCAATTTTCCTTCAAGTTAAAATGCAAGAACTGATACCTAGTTTAACTTACATGGACCACTTCGTTTGACACCATTTCCGCACAAGCCATCATTGAATTTTCACGATTCACACGCGGCAAGAGACCCGATAATAGACGCACTCGCGATTTGTGTGAAGGGAATTTCAATATGACAGAATTTTATCTGATTTAGTACCGATCGACCGCGAACTCACTACAAGACCATTATTTCCAAACTTTTACGCGACAAAAAAAAAAATATTTTAAAAGTTTCTAAGCTAATTAGTCGAATAGTAGATAATTTGAAAAATAGTCGTTAATGACTTGTCATTGGTGACGTGATTGTATTCAGGGCGTGCAATTAGAAACCGAAGTAAAAGGAATGATGATTTATTGAAAAATTGAATGATACAAGGAATACTATCGGGCTTGGGGGTATAATTTTTAGAATGGCATTTTATAATTTGCTAAGGATGTCTGCCACGCTTCTTCTACGGAAAGGTGGCAGACATTTCTTCCCGAGTCTGGATGGTTTCTCAGTACGGTAAGATCGAGCGAATAGAAGCAGTCTATCGAAACGTGACGCTTTACTCGAATCCTTCTAATATCAAGGATGCTTTTTTAAAAATAGAGATGACCTCATGATGTGAGGGTTACGGAGTTGTTTTTAAAATCAAAAAAGGGCTAACCATGTTCCTGGAGAAATACGATTGTAACATCGAATCAGCAGATTTCCGGCTCTCTCTAAGTTGACCGAAATAGCGTCTTAACATGAACAATACGTTGGAGTGGGCTCCAACATGCTCCCCCAAAAAATCTCAATGTCAATCAAAATGTCAATCAAAAATCTCGATGTCTGGCTCTTTTCTTCCGTCACTTTCTTTTCGTTTTCGATTCAAGACGTTTTGTCAGTTAGGGTAGCAGATTTTTCTAGTGTTAAACGACTCAACTTGGTCGTAGGTCGTCTGAGTGTTCCATAGGTGGTTTTTAGGACGTCCCACAGTAAGACTTGGGCGTCCTTATGCGATCGATCTGGGGTGAAGTTGGACAACACTCAACAGAAAAAAAATGTTTCTTTTTTTGTTTGACTAAAATAACTTCCGAGTTGTACACGATTTCACCAGAGTACCAAAATTTACAAGAGGAGGGGATGGGTGGGGGATAATATTCACAAAATAACCAATTTTTCAATATTTCGGTTCCTTTACTGCTTACTAATTGTATCCAAGCTTTGAAATTGAGGAAAAATTCTCACTATACCTTACGATTTGCATGAATTAATTTCTGTACCACCATGGAAATAAAAGTGGTGCCACCATGGTGCCAGGGCTCTATAAACTTCATATTTCTTGGGTTTTTTGGTGTTTCACCTTGAATACGGATGTGACATTCGACGGACTGCCTACTAAACCTAATAGATGAAAGTTCAATGTTACGACGTATTTCCGCTTTGGTGCCAGACTGGCACCATTGGTGTTGGGGGGGGGGGGGGTGGGGGGTGAACTCGAATTCGCATGTTGGGTGTCATGGATTTTAAAATGCTCTTCAGATTCGAGGCTAGCATGCCGCTAGAAGTGTTTTGGTTTATAAGGGTGGGGGGTCACTATTTCTTCCCTAAAGTAATAAATAAATTACATCGAGAGAAACAGTCTTATCGCTTAACAACTGGTTAAACTGATCTAATGCGTATCCAATGGGACGTCCCCTGGAATGCATGCATTACTAAACAATATGTTTATATCTGCGCTTCTTACTTGACCATCACTTCCAGGGTATACTTGGGATATGATGCCTCTTGGCCACACACATCTGCGGTTCTGCGAGTCCAAAATTAACACTAGCTGACCCGGCTCCAATTGTTCAGCTAGAGTGTGCCATTTCGTTCGGTTCATGATTGTTGGGATGTATTCACGCAACCATCGCCTCCAGAACTCATCAGCCATCTTTTATGCTAGTCACCGTGAGTCTCTGGTGTTATTTTCTGTGGTCCCTGGTGACAGTGTATTCCAATTTTCCCGCCCTAGGAGAAGGTGATTTGGTGTGAGACTTATCGGGTCTTGAGGATCAATAGACACATGGGTTAGCGGTCGGCTGTACACAATGTTCTCTACTTCAGCTATTAGTGTGCTGAGGATCCGGAGTCCTTTCCTTGAGCTCAGCATGTAGAGCTACTTTCACAGTTCACACTAGTCTCTCCCACGCATCCCCCTTGTGTGGGGCAGATGGAGGTATAAATGACCCCTAGTGGCAAGTTCTCGTGCTACTTCCTTGTCGTCCAACAGTTCAAATGCATGGCGCAGCTCATTTTGTGATTTCCTAAAATTGGTACCATTGTCCAAATGTATGATGCCTGGAATACCTCGTCGTGCCATAAAACGGTGAATTGCCATGATTGTTGCATTGCTAGTCAAGTTAGACACCACTTCGAGATGTACTACTCTGATTTTTAAACAGGTGAAATAAACGAAATGCCTCTTTTTGTGGTGCCTGCCATTGGTCACCATTATCCGGCTCGACGGACCAATTGTTACTTCTTAGCTGCTATTTGCCAAGTAGTTAGAAGAAATAAATAACCCAATTTTCGGATCGTCTAAGTTGGACTGTATTGTCTAGAACAATAGTAATTTTATCATTGGCAATCTAGTATATCAATATCAACTAACTTCACATGATTAATTATTATGAACAATACGTTGGAGTGGGCTCCAACATATGCCATATACGTAGGTATAGTAATATGACTCTGCTTTATATCGTACCTATCTATTGTGGGTACGTGAATTATTTATACAATTTATACAGCTCGATGTGAACGTAGAGCTCTAAGTGAATTTTATTAATCAACTCAACAGGTGCAATATAGGAAACAACAAATGATGGGAGTTTATATAAAATGGAGTGTCAAAAACTGTAGTGTCTGCCACAAACCATCCTCCTTCCTCAGGAAGTGACATACCTAGTCAGCAAAACGGACTCGTCCTAGTTGTCTGGCGCCTCTGGATGCATTTCTCTCCATTGCCTGGTGCACTGCTTCTACAGGCTTCTATCTTTTAATACGTCTGTGACGGTTTCTGGTCCTCCTGCAACCCTCCAGTCAAAGTCAGATTCAATTGCTGTCCCTCCCGGCAGAAACTGATTCTCCTGCTTCCTTCATCCATTGTCTCCAGAGAAACTGGAACGTCTTTCCCTTTGATTTTAACCGTGTACGTGGTTTCTCCACGACGCACCGCATGGAGTGGACCCTGATAGGGTGGTTGTAACGAATCACGCCGTATTTCATCTTTTACAAATACGTGTGTACACGTTGGCAAATTAGGATTTACAAATAATTTTGAGCGTATATGTCTACGTTCACATCGAGCTGTATACATTTTATAAATAATTCACGTACCCACATTAGTACGATACAAAGCAGAGTCGTATCACAATAAATTGGTGACTCGGAGGAACACACCAAAATTGGTGAACACGAGGGATAGAATGCATAGCATTATTTGCCAGCCTAACGAAAACAAAACAAACTACCGTGCAAACCTCTGTAATTCCTTAACCCTTTCATTGAGGAGGGGAGTTGTGTGGCGATTCTCGATCATTCGGAATCTCCATCAATTGGTTGGTAATTGGGAAACCACCAGAGATTTTAACTATGGTTAGGGATGGTTAGGGATGGTTATGTATTTGCATGATACATGCGCAGCGGCTACTATCAGTCCGGGGGCGATGATTTTCATAGGAGACCATCTACACGCCAACCCGCACGAACTCCGAAAATGTCATCGATGTTATGGTAGTGACAAGGATTTCGTGACAGACAGACAGACACGGAACCAAAATTGTTCAAGAAGGTCTGAAACGTAAAAACGTTTTTAAACGTTTAAACTTTTTTTTTAGTGGAAATTTTGATTTGGAGAACTTTTTTTTTTCAACCTTGAAAAGTAGACTCGGAAGCAATATTCACTCCCACCGTCATAAAAATTTTGTTTCGACAACTGGAGGTTGAAGTACTCAAAAAGACATAATTTAACTTACATTTTAGGTGTAAGGGATAAAACCACAAAGTCGTATTGAATTTGCAAACTGCTTCTATTCACCAGATTTTACGGTACTGTAGAAGCCATTGCGCTCAAAAACAATTGTACTCCATAAAAACAGGAAGATAATTAAATTTCCGATCATTAAATGATCCCAAATTTTGGAATTTCCACCAAATGGTTTGTAAAAGGGATACATCGTGACCAGCAGAGATTTTTTCTCTGTTCGTTTCGGTATCAAAACTGATCCCAGACAACTCCTTTCTAGACTTTGGGGTGATTCTTGTACATCCTGATCTTCAAACCAGCAGTAACTTGTTTGTTCAAACTACAGAGATAGACGAAAATCACAGCCAAAATTCGCAACTGTACGATGAACACACTAAACATACATCTTAAACAGGAGAGGAAAAAAATACCAGTAGAAATTGGGTGATTGAAGCCAGAATCCATAACTAATGATGCACCACTAGAAGAGGAGATAAGAACAATAACTGTCCTATATTACAAGGACAACAATGTCCCTTATAATTGGACAATTATTTTCCGCTCGCCATAGTGCGACCTGAGACCTGAGACCTCTCATGTATGCTCTTGTGTCCTCAATCCATCGCATCCATATACTCGTACAATGATGAACCACTAGAAGAGGAGATAACAACTACATGAGAGGTCTCAGAGACAACTTTCCAATATCGTAAGAACAATAATTTCCCATATTATTGTACAATAGTTTTTCGTTCGCCATTGTACAAGACCTGAGACCTCTCATGTACGCTCTCATCTCCTTCATCAATGGCATTCATACCTCCATCTATATCATGGCCTCCATAACTAATGATGAACCACTAGAAGAGGAGATAAGGACAATAGCTTTCCCATATTATAAGAACAATATTTACCCATACTATTGAACAATGATTTTCCGCTCGCCACAGTACATGACCTGAGACATCTCATGTACGCTCTAATTACCTCCATCCATGGCATCCATAACTTCATTCACATCATGGCCTCCATAACCAATGATGAACCACCAGAAGAGGAGATAAGGACAATAACTTTCCTATATTATAAGGACAACAATGTCCCTTATTATTGGCTAATAATTTTCCGTTCGCCACAGTATCAGACCTGAGACCTCTCATGTATGCTCAAGATCAGATGAAATCTTGTAAAATTGTAGTTTTACTGACCGACTCACAAAAGACCTATAGTGAACAAATTGAGCCATCTCTCATCTAACTCACTTACTCACCTTGAAGTGGAAGTGATAATTAAAAACAGGAGAAAACCACAGCAATCCTTCACAACCAGTGAAACCCCACCAGGAATTCCCAACCAGTGAAATCTAATCTGGATTCGCGGGGTCAAAGAAGTTTGGAGAAATGTCTTGTCAGTAAAGGCGAGAGCGCCTATATTCATATCACTTCTACCTTTGGATGTTGCAAAGATTATTATCCGAGTTTAGTCATCAACTACCCAATCCACGGCAACAAATGATGAGCCATCAGGAAGCTCTGCAACGCCAGACGAAATCTCCAGCTTATCGCCCAGGTTTCTTATCGCACTGGCAGTACCACTAGTGTACCTTGCACGGCAGTTTCACTAAAATATCTTGCTCACCAGAACTTTCGTACGCCAATGTACGATTCTACACCGATCCACGGAAGCTCCATTGAAATGAATGAATGAATTAATGAAAACATGTTTTTATTAGATCAGATCATCACATTTTTCTTTCTTGTTTTCCGCTGTAACATGATAAAGGCGTTGGTAAAAGATACCTTCAGCCGGAGTTCACCTACATAGTAATCCACTATTAGTAAATAACCATAACTACCTATCAGTTATAAACAGAACTATTCGTAATAACGACTGTGCGTTTCAATTGGAGTTTGCTATTTAAAGGGATGCAAACCGATTATCCATAATATCGAATTATCGATATTTCGCCTTCAATTATCGAGGTTTTTTAATCGATGTTAAGTCTTCCGAAATTTATCGATTATCGATTATTTTGTGTCGATATTTTTTTTCAATTCAAATATTTTTAGTGTGCATTCATTTAGTACCAAAGTTTTTTCATTGTTCTTTCTAAATACCAGGATGGATCTCTGGGCTAAAAGTTGCATCTCACAACAGCAACTAACATGTTTATTTGTCTAGCTCATGTTTAATGCGTCCACGTCTACCATGGCTCAGCCCAAGGCAGTAATTGGGTGTATGGGAAAACTCTAACATTCTTGGGTTTTCACTTCTTCCATCCATCCATACATTGTCTCCGTTTTCCGTTACTCCTGGATTTGTGCCATTGAATTTGAAACAGAAGTTACCCTTAGCTCGTAAAGCTGTGTGTACCTTCAGAACGTCTCTTCTCAAAAGCAGGGCAAATCCTCACCTAACAGAGGAACAGGATGGAGGGGGAAAGACTCTCCAAACTCTTACTTCTCCAGAGCGTCCCTGAACATTATTTTTTAAATATATACCTACTGCATTTTCCAAGGCTGATTTGTTTTCAACGACTTAAATTCCACATTCATGAATTAAAAAAAAAACTGTAATTTTATCGGTTCATAATTTTTCATTCTACTTTATGATTCTAAAGTAAGAAAATGCGAGATAAGGAAAACGTGAAAACCTATTTGATAATCAACTAAATAGGAAGGTGAGTAATGAGTGAACCACGTACCTACTTTGGTAGGTAAGTGATGATTTTCCAAATTTTCTTCTTCACCTCTAAAAATTATCTTATTGGGTTTAAAATCTTTAAACTTGATTATTTCTTAACTAGGAAAAGCTATTATGAAACATTATTGCTTTTAAAACTTGCATTATTAAATAATCAATAGATAAATAACAAATAAATTAGTCAATAATAATACATTAAATGTATTATAGATAAATAATGTTTTTATTATCGTTTATTATGTTGCTTTGCCGATACATCGTCGGAAAATTGACAAAGGGACGTATCTGCAAATTATTACATTCTGGGATAACTTCATTTAAGATTTCAGAACACTCGTCTCTATCAAGGTTTTACTACCCTCCAGGCATTTAACCCCTTCGAAACCCAAGAAAAAAGCCGTAAATAAGGGACGTATCTGCCACAGTCGCAATTTCCGCAACGACAAAGGGACGTATCTGAATCCCCGATCTGACAAACAGCGTAAGCGGCTGATACGCCCCTCTGTCATGTTTCTGTGACGCCAATTGCGTCCTTTTTCAACGAACGAGGCCCCTTGATGAGTGCATTTGCTAACAACCACATCATCACTGAAAACCATTCGTCATACATTTTTCGGAGTAGGTTATTCCGAAATGGAATGTGATTCAATGCATTCCAAAATTGAGAAGAAATCGAAGTACGCACCAGTTTACACTCCGGAGGGATGGGCACAAGTCATTCGCTGCACTCGAACAAACCCTCGCCCCTTCGAAGTAACATCCCTGACTTACGACTAGATTTTGGACTGCAGCCATGTCACAGACGCTAAAGAAGGCCATTCCTTGGCGGAAGATCTGCATGATTGTGTACTCAAAATCTAACGCAGGCTCAGTGGAAATAAAATACAAAGGACTACGAGGGAGAATTCAAGAAGGTAAATTACCAGTCTTCCGAAGGTCGACGCTGGACCAGCAACGACTCTCTGCCAAGAGCGTAGCGACAAAACTGCAAATTTCCGACGTCAAGTTCGAAGACTTCCAGAAAATGTGTTTGGATGGTATAATTCCGGCAGAATACCACCCTTACTACCTAAGTCTTCAACGTTCTGCTGATGTTGAGGACAGGTTCCCTGAACCTGACCAGGATGAAGACTCAGAGTACGAAGAGGAAGAAGAGTGAAAGTGCAGTGGCCAGCTTTTAATGGTTGAAAATGAGAGTTTCAAACAAAGATTATTGGCAATGATTTTAATAGTTCCTATCTTTATTAATTTTTCCGTGATCCTTTCAACTACTTGGTACCTAGTTTTAGTTAGTTTCTCGAATAAAACAATTAATCATTCTATTTTCTCTTCGGTTTCTTCGATTTTCAACAATAATTGTTGAAATACTAATAATTATTCTGTACAGCAGAACTGAGAGCTCAGTAATTTAACGGTCGCTAAAGAAACAAGAAAACAAAAGCATTCAAATGAATAAAAGGTAAGGGAGTAGGTATAATCTTTACAAAGGAATATTTTTATGATACGAATGCAGTGGATGAGCGATTGCTTCATACAGTCATAAAAATTTGTAGTTTCATCAATACAGCAACGGCTTATGGCGTTTTTCCAGTTGTTTCTCATACTACCACAGTTCTTAATAATAATTATTAGTCTAATTATTATTGGACCTATAATTAGACTAATTATTAGTCAGTGAACCAGTAATAATGAAATACGATGAATAAAATTGTTGCAATGAAATTAATTACTCACTGGATGCAATAGAACAGTGAAATCACCAGGGGTCGTAACTGTAATGATAGCAAAAGGCGCTCTGACAGAAAGACGTAAGTGTTTTTGAAGCACCCTTGAAAGGTTCTAGGCGTCAAATTACACGTCAAGGCCTAAAATGAAGCAACCCGAGTTGAATTAGTCGATGAGCGGTTTGAAATTTCCGTCGGGTGATTTTTCGGACAGCTGAGAACCTTTGATCGATAATATCTCGGAACTTCAATATAAGTCCCTTTGTCCATTTGCCGACGATATTGATGATACCGATTTTCGATATTATGTAGCCGATGTTGCATCCCTACGGTATTCCCAGGCCGCCTATACATACCTGTACAAACCCTCCCATTCTCTTCCATTTAAAATGTCAATAAGTGCTAATCTTGATAGGTAAGCCAAGCCAAGGTACATTTTCCTGTAGGACGCCAGAATCGGGCACCTAGCCAGGAAGTGTTCGGCTTCAAAGTGTTCGGTGTCTTTGATTTCACGGAGGTTACATAGTGCGCAGAGGTGTATCCTGTTGGTTCTCCAGGGAGAGTTATTTAAGTGGAGTAGCTCCCCACGGCATTTCCAAACAAGATACACTCTCCAGGGACAGGATATTCACGCCATGCCGCAAATCCTTATACAGAGCGTGGAATTGTCCATCTTGGCATGTACTTCACAGCATCCGTCTCCCACGCAACCACCCAATCCAACGTCTTGTTAATAGCTTATTCAGCGGCAATTTTAAAGTACCATGGAGGGGGTGACCTTAACGTTTTTATGAGGAATTCAGCGTAGGGAACTGTAGGTCAGGCAGAATTCTGTTTCCAGGAACAGCATGTAGTTGTGGAGCATGGTGTTCAAGGAGAGGTTGAAAATTTTCCTGATAAAGAAGCGGAGCACCCTCTCAATCTGAGGAAGTTCCATTGGTATTTCCATAGGTAGCGTTTTCAACAAGTAGTATATTATTATTATTTTGTTAAGGATCTGAAGACTTTATACAGATAGTTGCAGGAGGACAAGACACGTGTATAAGAAAAAGAGTAATTTATCGTTGTTAAGATATACTATGAGGTACCCACTATAATACTTCCGATCTTCACTAACACCTTCCCCTTTTACTCTTGATTCAACTTCCAGCGGAGGCGTAACCTACGAGGAGTAATTAAAAGATTTGGATCACGTTCCAGCGAACGAAGCGGTAGGTGAAAAACACGAGGGGCGCTTCACTTATTGCAACCACTAACTCAGGGTTAAGGTCCTCCAACCGCAATCAACTCCGCTCATACTTTTTCATTTCCCTGCACCCAACTTCTCTCTTTCATCCACACCAAGTCTACACGAGTTAGTTGTTTTTCTAGATTTAACCCTTTCCCTTTCCCACCGCTGTCTAACCGACCATGGTAGAGTTCACTCTTTCCTTTGAGGGACTCCAAAGTCATTAGGGTGCCCTTTATTACTTCCTCTGGCGTTCTTTTGCTCAGATGGTGGTCAATGGTGATTTAGGAAGTCCATGACGTACCTAGTAGAGCTATGAGGATATTTCATGAGTTGTTAGTGCGTCCCTACGAGTTTGGTAGATAGTTTGAAATTGATCTGGATTTGTGCAGGTCAACACTGAACAGACAAAACAACACTTACACACTTATGGTTTATTATTTTTCAATAATGAACCTTTCATTACTGGTTTATGTTTCAAGGTACGTAGAATACAAAAATCGAATAAAACTTTTGGCCGTCCGTCCGCCGTCCACGGCAATTTTCCCACTTAGCATTGATCGATTTTGATGAAATTTGGTATGTAGGATCCATTTGGGGTCTAGTTGTGCCCCGAAGATTTTGGTTGATGTAGGTTTGAAAAATAAGGTTTTTCTAAGGTAATTCAACGAGTTGAAAAATAAGGTTTGACATTTTGAAAACGCCCTAAGTAAAAAAAAAATTGGATGTAAAGGTAGTGTTTTTCCACCAATTCAAGATAGTATAGAATTTATAGAATTCTTTGATACCACGCGGAGCCCGTTAGGACAAACCGTTCGTTCCCTACGAGAATTTAAGGGTTGAACTTACGATAAGTCAGAAACACGAATGTGAATCGCCAAAGAGGCCTAATCCCCGTTCAAATGTTAGCTGACCGAATTACGGTCGATGATATTCTTCAAATTGGTTGGTGGTGACAAAGGCAAAGCCGTGTTCTTTGCAGACGAGTGATCTATATGTATAGAAAAATAATAAACCTTAGTGTAATAATTTGCAGCGTTTTTTGATTGACGCTGATGTGATGCTCACACAGTAATACATCCTTTGAGTAAGTGAAAGAAATTTTTTGTATATTATGTAATATTTAAATTCGCTGTTAATATTTTAATTATGTTGTTTCTACTCTAGGAAGAACAGGTTTTAAATGTTAAGGGAGAACATTAATTTTGTTTTTGTAGGCCCTGAGGAAGGCGATAAATTCACCGACCGCCCGGCAAAAGAGGAGTTTGATTCTGAGGACCCCATTCCCAATCAGTTGACTGATAATTTTTTCAAGGGAGAAAAAACACTTTATTGAACATCGTAGAAGGAATGTAGGTGGACAAGGAGTCCAATAGTTGTCGAAACGTAATGGATTTGCCGAAAGTTTACTGAAAATTGTTTGTTGGGTCGATCATCACACTTGCTATTGTATTTTATATTTTTTTTATATTGCCGTTTATTGAGATCAAATACCGAAACGAAATTCAGTCTAACGGTGAACGAGTTGTAAGAAACGTGTTAAAAATTGGAACAGTTCATTCTAAGCAACATTGGTTTATAGACAGGAATTAAATATATTATTCTTTGAAAGACTATAAAATTTTCAGTACATCAAAATCGCTTTACCGTAGGTAGATCGTATAATCGGGAGAAATAAACATCATTGATGCAGCTAGATGCACCTCGGAAGCGGTAAAGAAAACAGAATATTTTTGAATTCAATCTATCCTAATAAAGAGAGGTTCTATTATAATAAAAGAGCTATAACAATTCAAAAGCCATTGTAGTCACACCTCGCTGTGTCCTACTAAATTCCGTAGAGCTATAGGGGTCCAGTTATCGGCATAAAAATATGATCAGGACACAAGAGGGGTCTAAAGATTTCTTTACCTTTTTTTAGGACGCCTGAATCGTAATGACCCTGTCGAGACGATTAGTCTGAGGTACTGCGCCTGCGCGGGAGTCCTAACAGTTATCATGGGGCCGTTTGCCGGGCCCCATTCTCAGTCATTGAGACGATGCTAAACGCTAAGATTGTCATCCTAGTGGCGCTAGGGCTCGGATCCGCAGGTAACTTTTGACTTACGTGTGCCAATTTTGGGTACTTACTTGATAATCACTGAACCCCATGCAACACACTCCCTAACACACCTGTCATCGTATTTCATTGAAATATCTAAATTTAATGATATATTTAACGTCTGAAGGGTCTTATTTTGCATCACATGACCTTACCCAATTTTTGAGTTGTTGAACTTCCTGTACTTCTTCATACGGTATGACAGTTTCTCATCAAAAATTATATCACTCAATCGTTTTTAACCAACTCCAAAACACTCAAAAAGTCCATGCAGCATGAGTGGATGAGCGAATTTTCAAAGTTTCCATCTATGTCATCGAAAACCGCAAAAAATACTCTCCTCGTCAACCCGAACTCGAAGAGCACCCAAACGTAAATAGTTGATTTTTTCCGAGTTTCGTTATACCATTAAGAATCTGCATGCACAGGGTGGGAATTTTGAAAAATTTTCATATTCATGTTAAACTCGTCTTCACAAACTCGTAGAGTACTCGCGTATTGAATTTTTGGTCACAACGAATATTGCAGTTTTATAAAGAGTAGAGATAAAAAATAAGAATTATTGTTATACAATCAGAAGAAGCGATGTATCATCATATTCGTACTTTACGAAGGAAAATCCCTTACAATGACATGAATCCAAAATTTTCAACTTCGTTATTTTATAGGAAATATAATACTGGCCTTGAAATACACATTGTTTACTATAACAATAATTTTATTCTTCGTAATAATAATTTTTAATCGTTTTTTGAGACCGTAAATTTGCAATTCCAGGGAAATGTGGACATTTAGCTTTAATAGCGTTTACTCTGATAACGAGAGTGAATTCAATTAATTTTAAATCAAATTTGGGTTGGTGATCCACTGCATGAATTGAAGTAAGCATAAAGATAAGGCTATTCGATATCGAAAATCATTTATATTTGCTCGTGATTTGTTGTGAAACAAATTTTTTTAAAAGGATTTCGTACTAATAAATTCAATATTAGATGATAGATGATAGAGACAGATGATTTGGTCGGCATACATTATTTCAGACTTCAATGATTATAGAAGGGAAGAGCCAACGTCTTTTAAGATACGAGTAGTCGCATGTCTCCGATAATGTACGTAAATGTGAGATAGGTCGAGATTATCCAGCGGCGGTTCGTTATCAACAGATGAAGGGGTTCGCTCAAAGTATATTACAGTTTTAGGTATCTATGTACTTGAGTATTTACCGCTAAAGGATCCATGGCTATTGAAGAATGGAATGCTCAAATTTGTGAACTGAGACTTTTCGAGAAGATCAATGTATTTTGGTTTATTGTTTTCAATAATGAACCTTTGGAATCGAACAAGAAAACAAATTGTTTGTACCCCCCGCAAAATTTGTTGGTTAACGTTTCAAGGTACCTACGTAGAATTCAAAAATCGAATAAGATATTGGTCGTCCGTCCACCGTTCGCAGCACTTTCATATTTTGATGAAATTTGGTATGTGGACTCCTCCAAAGCTATTGGTTGATGTCGGTCACTTCTAAGGGTTGAAAATTTGCAAACGCCCTAGCTCAAAAAATTTTGATATAAAGGTATTGTTTTTCAATCAATTTAAGACAGTATTGAATTTTTAGAATTTGTAGAGACCACGCGGAGCCCTGTAAGACAAACCGTTCGCTCCCTATGAGAACTTAAGGGTTGGACTTACGATACATCGGAAACACGACTGTGAATCGCAAAAGAGACCGAATTTCCGTTCAAATTTTAGCTGACCGAAATGCGATAGGTTTTTCTTCATGATGGTTGTTGATAACATTGGCAAAGCAGCGTTATCTGCAGACGAGTGATCTATATAGAAAAATAATCAACCTTTATGTAATAATTTGCAGCGTTTTTCTTTTCCATCTAGAGATACGAATGTCTTGTGTTCGTTTGAAAAATTCAGCTTTCTCGCATCATGTTGGTATCAATTTCGTGTTTTCTCAAAATCCAAAAAATAATGTCTGACGAAAAACTACGTCTGACAAAAATAATGCACTAATATGTATTCTTTTTAGATGCTTTAGAAGAATATTTATGAAGCCTTTTGGTGGTGAATGGAAGGAATTGAGTCAGCTGGTTTAGCCAGAGAGCCCAACCTACACATAAATCCAGCTTCCTTACATCACTAAACTCAAATTTACTTCGGCAGGACTTTCGTTAATATCCCAGCTTTGCATGGTCGGCTCAATAGAGGTTCAATTTATGGGCTTGATCCTCAAATGGCTAGATCTCAACTTTACATCATCGGCAAGACCCCTCATTCAATGTGTTGACCCCTTTAACTTCAATTTTTGGCTTGATTTCAACTTCCTACAGACAGGGCTACACCCAACTCCACTACTAAGGGCTGTTCATAGTAGGCTCATACCTTCAATTTAAGAGCTTGATCCTCCAATGGCTAGATCCCAACTTCCCTTAATCGGCAAGACCCACCGTTAATTCTATGTGTTGACCCTTCAACTTCACTTTTGTATAAAACTATAACTTCCTACATAGTGCCCAAGCCCCAAATTCCACTCCTAAGGGCCATCTCAGGCAATCTCCTGAACTCACCGTTCCGTGCTAGATCTCTCAACTCCACTCCTCAACTTCCCTTGTTTATATTCCTACTAACTTCCGCGAGGTGGAGAAAATATCCATGTTGAGTCGAACGAATTATTATGTTTCAGATACATATTATGTTTCAGATCAAAAATTCGTTCGATTCAAACATATCCTTTTCTTTGATACTTCTTAAAGAAAGTCAAAATAATCTAAAATTCCAACCTCTTTTCTTTGTACGAAGTAGTTATAGCCTCTTTGTTTCAAAGGAAAAAATCCAAGTGGTTGACACAATTTCATAAAGCGAAGCATGAGAAGTGATCTAATGCTCTCTTTTGTCCACGTTAATGTGCGGTGTATTTTTTGTGGAACTTCTCGTAGAACAGCAGCTTATTTACTGCCATTTAGGCACTCCGAGAGTGAAACATCCTGTTCCATCTGAACTGAAGCTCATCGTCTCCCAAAGAAATCAAACACTCGATGTATTTAACGCGAAATGATTCTAAACCTCCTTTCAAATTTAGCTCATAAAAGCAAAGTAGGTCCAATTGAAATTACCTCTAACCTATTCTGAAGGTACCTTAAAAAACTTGTAAAATTCTTTTTGAAAGACATGACAGTCCATGGAGTCATATTGCTACTCATCACTCTAATCCGCACGAGTGGAAAAATCGAAAATATTCGACGATCAGTTTTAATTTTCACGTTTCTGAGCATAAGATGGCATTCAACAGTGTGGGGAATTCCTCATGTCCTCTAATGTTTCTACTTCTGTTCGCCATCCGCAGACCGGAATGAAAGAATGGGGTGTGCGCATGATTTTTTTTTAGATTTTTAATCGAAAGTAGACCTCATTCTGAGAATTTTGACAGCAGCCGTTCTCTTTTTTGGATGAGTAGAGCTTTTTCTATGATTTTTCAGAGTTTCGAACCATTCTGACGTCACACGCCCCTCCCGCCTGGGCGGGACCCCACTGTGACGTCATAATAATTCGAAACTTTGAAAAATCATAGAAAAAATTCTTCTCACGCTAGAAGGTCGCGGTTGGTGTCAACATTCTCAGAATTAGGTCTAGTTGGGATTAAAAATAACAATAAACAGTTTTTCTTATCCAAGCGCACACCCTATTGAGTACAAGTATAACCTGAACGCAAACACAAGAAAAATAAATCTCGGCAGCTCGAACTTTACTAGTGAAAACAACGCAGTGTAGAGGGCGAAGTAGAGTACAGTGATCGGTAGAGTAACAGCGAATCAACTCTACCGATTGCTCTACTTGTGTAAATTGGTCCAAAGTCAAGTCGAATTCTGATAACCCTCGTCATCATAAAAATACAAAATAGTACACAAAATAGTCATAAAAAATGGTCAAAATAGTCAAAATAGTGATACAAAATAGTCATAAATGTCGAATCAGTTAACGAGGGTATTCACACCCGCCTTTCTGTTGTTGAACAATTTTGTCCAGTTGTCTCCTTTACTCCGTGGTTTTTGCTATTCGACGAATTTCAACTCGGAGTTATCGTTTCACCGAAATATTTGTTCCTTCGGGTTATTTTAACTCTCTATAATGATGATTCGAGAGTCCACTGGGTCCACAGGAGTCCATGCCGAGCGTGTTCAACTAGAGAACAATGGAGCGGTCGAGCCAAATAGGAGGTCGGTCATCTCTCCCTACAATCTGTTTATATCATTCGAAAGGGGGATCCCCTCGCACAGGATGATATCATTATTTGAATTTTTTTTCCTCTCGTACATACCTACTTGTATTTTTTTTCGCAAAGTGAGTGTCTATTAGTCGGTATTCAAATCACGATTAAACAACCAATCCGGTTAAATTTTACTTAGCTTATTCGTTCAAATAGGTGAAAAAGTTAAAATTGAGTTCAGATTTTAAACAAAAACAAAAAAAAAATGCTAATTATTACACGGTTTTTTTATTTTTCTGTATATATCTCTCGCCTGGAAAGAACACAGCTTTGCCATTGCCACTAACTACCAACCATAGGTACTACCTACCTACTTCACAATCAAATTTACATTACGAAGAAACAAACGATTCACACTCAATGCGAAGAAATAAAGAGTTGTGAGTGCCTTCATTAGGAAATTTGATTGTTGGTTGCTAAGGACGCAAAACTGAGTACAACTCGAAAGAACGAACGACGATCGCATTCCGGTCAGCTTCAATTTGAGATTAGGCGATTTGGCGATTAGGCGATTTGAGATTAGACAATAGATTTGGAGATTAGGCCTCTTTTACGATTCACACTCGTGTTTTAGATTTATCGTTAAGTCCCCCGCTTCAGTTCCATATGGAGTGGACGGTTGGTTGTACAGAACTCTGGGTAGTCTCATTCGACTCTAAAAACTCAATTCTATTTTAAATTGATAAAAAACAGTAACTTTATATTTTTGAACTAACCATGAAGTTTTTGAGCTAGGGCGTATTGAAAATTTCAGCCCTTATTTTTTCATCACTCAAAAGTGACTGACATCAACCAAATGCTTCGGGGCACAACTAGACCCCAAATGGAGCTCGTACATCAAATTTCATAAAAATTGGTCCATGGTAACTATATAAAGTGCCGCTTACGGTGTTCAGACGGCAAAATTTTTATTCAATTTTCAGATTCTACGTACTTTGAAACGTAAAGCAACAAATTTTGAGGTAGAGTTAAATTTATTTTTGTTTGGCAAATCCCACAGGTATTTAAAAAAATAAACGAAATTGAATTTTATCTTAACTTGATGAAAAAACCTAACAAAATGTCATTAATTAGGTGAAAATAGGTTATTGTAATTTTCAAAAGCGTCCTCGCTTGAAAACTCTCGAAATAAAGGAATTGTTTTTTCACCAATTTAAAACAGAATTAAATTTTTAGAACCGAATGAAACCACCCAGCTCTGTAGGACAAACCGTTCGCTCCCAACGAGAACTTAGGTAAGTAGTGGGCAGGTAGTACCTATGGTCGACAATGGCAAAGTGGTTTTATTTGCACACGAGCGATCTATGAAGAAAAATATAAACCTTTGTGTAATAGTTTGCAGCATTTTCTTCAAATGGAACCCTCTTTTTTATTAAGAGTTTGAATCCTACTCAAAATTTCATGAATTCCAGAATTGTCGTTCATTATTCCGCTGAAATCATCAAATAAGAAAATCAAATAAAAATAAAATAATAAATGGATGTAAAATTAAAAAAATTGATGGCTTCTTTTGAATCAATTTTAAAAAATAATATAAATTCAACCACACTAGGGTTTCCGCAATTTTGGTAGTTGATCATCTCTGCACGCTTTCAGAATGAGTTGAGTGCGCTAAAAAAAATTTCAAAAAAGTTGAAGATTCATGAAATTTAGCGTAGAATCCAAATTTGCAATAAAAATTAGGGCTTCCAATTTGAGGAAACAAAGTAGGTGTCAAATGCGCACGGTTGAGCATAAGCTGGTTATATCGTTTTCCCTTCGAATTCCTGTCATGAAAACAAACCTTTGAGGCGGTTTTAACCCAAAATTAAGGCGTGTCACCTCAAAAAATACAATTTTCCTGGAATTTGGGGTGAAATTACCCCCCACCTCAACATCGAATTTTGAAATTTGGGCTTTTCCATTTGAAAAGAGGGTGTCACGATGGATGAGAGGCAGGAGCCGTTTTTCTTTCAAAGCGCAGTATTTTGCGAGGGTGTTGACGATTTCAGTTTTCAGTCGATTACAATAGTTTCATTTTTTTTTTCGTTTTCTTATATCTGGGTTTAGGAAAGTGAACAATTCCTTCAAGATAATCACGTCTGGATTAACTGACGTGAATAGTTCTGTCATTTACTCCAATAAAGGTATCCGTTTTCTGCCTAACTAGTGGGAACATCCTTGAATCAGATACCTGGAACTAATCGGCCTAGCAGATCATCGAAGAAGAGTCCTTGGGAGCGAACGAATGCATTGACCTTGTACTCAGATGGGCCGGATTTTTTGTTTTGTTTTTTCAAACAAGTTTTCCTCCGAGCTTGCAGAGACTCGTTCCGAACGGTTGATAGCGATCGGTCGTTTAGAAATCTTCCATCAATAATAGCTGACGTCCATAGTTAATGGCGGAAGATGTGAAGATTGATGGTTTGCGAGGGTCCAATACCTCCTTTGAGATCGCAAAGCAAACTCCGATTGCCAATGCAGGAGATGTTAGGCCACTCCTTACTGTTATTGAGAAGTTGAGTATGTACGAGTATGACCATTATAAATGACACACCTTGTAAGGTTAAATCGTTCATAAATCAAGGATAATCCCATTAAATGCAAGAACGGACTGACATAGTTCGACCAACTTCGTACCATCTACGTTCGTACAACCAGCGTTCAAAACTATTTCTTAACCCTCCGTCCTCCACGTGGAAGTGAGTAACATCGTCCACAGGTGACGTTTATACGGACCACATCATATCGAAACACAAAGGCGCTATGTTCAAAAACTGAGTTTTCAGAAAAACGCAAAAGAAGTGCGCAATTCCTGAAATGGTGGCTTATTACTCTCAATTCTTTCATTTCTTCAAGAAATTTTCAAGCTATAATCTTCAAGAAGGTCAATACTAGTTTTATTGAATTTGAGTTTTTATGAAATTACAAAAAAATATAAAAATAAAAACATGGAAGATGGATGGATGGTGCTACAAGGTATCGATATTTGATGTGATTTCATTCAAAAGAATCACGGAAAAATCACTTCTAAGTTCAAAAAGTACGGCATTAAAGTTCTTTTTAGAAAGATTGAGCACGGTTGAAAACTATAAACTTCGATAACATGGAACTTTGAAAAAAAAGCAATGGAAAGCCCAGCAGGAACACTATAGGAACCCTTTATGTCAACAAAAAAAAATCGATAAACAATTTAAAAAAAACCGATAAACACCGATAAATCGATTACACGTCAAAATTTAGTTCGAAAGTGACACTATACAGTAATTAGGTATAAGATCGGTACTGATTGATTCCGATGAAATTCGAAACAGTACCCTATGAATTTCATGGTTTCCTGAATGGTAGAAGCTTTTGATATCCGGTCATCTGTAAAACGCAACAAGCATAATTAATTTCTTTATCGACTACGTAGGTAATTTATTGTCTATTCCGCTCATTCTTGAACATAAGTCAAGATCGCCAATCATAATTTTAAACTTAATATCGATAGGATCAATGATCTATTGACGCTGAAAAAACGTTGCAAATTATTACAAAAAGGTATATTATTACAAAACATACGATATGGAACAGATGGAATCATCTATAACCGCCACTCTTGTAAAAGTTATTTCACTTTTTTCGTTTATTATTTTCAATAATGAACCTTTGGAATCGACCAAGAAAATGTTTTTTCTTCTCTAAACAACCAAGGTGCGTAGAATCCGAAAATCTAATAAAAATTTGTCCGTCTGTCCGCCGTACCGGCACTTTCCTTAGTTACCATGAACCAATTTTGATGAAATTTGGTATGTGGGCTCAATTTGGGGACTAGTTGCGCCCCTAAGCTTTTGGTTGATGTCCGTCACTTCTTAGGGGTGAAAATTAAGGATTGAAATTTATAATAGTGCCCCAGCTCGAAAACTTTCGAAATAAAGGTATTATTTTTTCACCAATTTGAAATAGTACTGAATTTTTAGAGACCACGCGGAGGTCTGTAGGACAATCTATTCGCTCCCTAAGAGGACTTGAGGGTCGAACTTACGATAAACCAGAAACACGATTGTGAATCGCAGAAGAGGCCTAATTTCCGTTCAAATTTTAGCTGACCAAAATGCGATCGTTGTTCGTTTCTTCGAGTTGTACTCCGTTTTGCGCCCTTAGCAACCAGTAATCGAATTCCCTAATAATTTTTGCAACCTCAACTCCCTGTTTCTTTGAACTGAGTGTGAAGCGTTTATTTCTTTTAAATAGACTTGATTGTGAAGTAGTAGTAGTAGTAGTAGTAGTTGGTAGGTTGTAACTATGGTTTGTAGGTGTTAACAATGGCAAACTGTGTTCTTTGCAGACGAGTGATCTATGTAGAAAAATAATAAACCTCCGGATAATAATTTGCAGCGTTTTTTCCAGCTAGAATGGCCAAAATAAACACTGTGCGCCGGTGAAGGTTACAACGGTGTTATCCTTTGGCGGTCCTCAGAGTTACTTTAGCGTAATTGCATATAAAATTTGCTGAATAATAACCTTTAGCCAGAATAATTAAGCATCTTCCTAATACATTCAAACTTTGTTTCAAAATAATTAAACCTTCTCCCGAAACAATTGAACTTTTAGCGATAAATAGTTAATTCAGGACCCTTTGTACAGAGGAAACACCCAATCTATATTTAGCTCAAGTAGATTCTGTCCCATTCGTTTAATAATGTTACCGGGTCATTTTCAAACGTTCTCTCAGTCATTTTAAGATTGGAAGTGACTTTTCTTGTGACTAGTCTATCATTACCTCACTATCTCAATTATGCCCGTATTTGCGCAACACGGTTTTTCCACTATTCAAATTAATACCTGATTTGACGCTGCTTCCTTCACTGAAAAAACATTTTTCGTACGATTTTTTTTTCCGACTAAAAACCCTCTGGCGTGTTCCTCGATTCCGTCTACCAGTCGGATAACCAGCAGCAGCAACAACTTTTCGGCACTTTTAACAGAGCAAAATGAAAGCCAATTTAAACGGGATCACCATGGATACCGGTAGAACCCGTTTCAAAAAGAGCCAGGCAGATTGGTACCAGAATTTATAAAATTTATAAAATCTTGTACCAAAAAAATTTATAAAATTTATGAAATCTTGCATTTAATGCAAGATGTCCAACATTGAAAGAAAAAATCGTCGTTCCATGACACACCTCCTGTTTCGTGCCAACGGCGGTTTTGAAGTCGGTCAAAAACATCAATAGAGGACGTTATAAAATAAAAAAGAAGAAGGAAACAAGGTAATTTTCTGCACCTATACCTGCACTCCTTAAAACCGATAATCTATACTGGTTACGATCCGAAAAAAGTGGAACAAAAAAGTTTATTGAGAAACCAACGATGGAGATGAAAACACCAAACGATGATCAAAGACGAGTTTCTGGTCAACTTCGCACACCTCACTTACAGATCAGGTCTTTTTAATTGTTTGAAGGAGGTTAAGTGGTGGAATCAGAAGTAGCCGTCAATAAAATATACACACATCAAAAAAAGTTTTGCATCACTCTGATTCATTCAGAAATACGCACAGGAAAAATTCGAGGTTTGGATTTTTGAAACGTGTATGTAATGACCAAATAGAAACAACGAAAAAAACTTTATTTGGATAATTTTCTCTATTCAAAAAAATGCTTTCTTAGAAAAAGGCAAAAAACCTAAAAACTCACTTTTCTAAAATTTGTAAAAAAAAAAACAAACAAAAAAACACTCGGAATATCGTCCGAGTTATCGTCCGTTTGTTATTGCTGAGACAGCGCTTTGACCTTTTCAATGAGTGTCAGGTCATTAGGAAAAAGTTGAAGAAATTCAGATTGATGCACCGGAAGATGATCAATCGTGAATCCTGAAAAACGAGAACTGTTGACTTGGGCTCATCGTCGGTAGTTTGAACGAGGAGTTTATATTTTTTTGATAAAGGAAATTATCAAAGTTACTTTTTTTTCGTTGTTTCTATTTGGTGATTAGATACACTTTTCAAAAATCCAAATCCAAATTCTTCCTGTGCATATTTCTGAATGAATCATGGTGATGCAATACTTTTTTTGATGTGTGTATTTCAAAATGGGGAATTTTCCACAGTTTTTGATTTTTTTTTTTTGAAAGAGGGCTCACTGATATGGAAGAAAACCATAGTGTGCTGCTCGAAAAAGATCTGCTTGAAAAAGCTCCTCGATCACATTATTTGAGTGGATCGTTTCTTGTGGTCACAAGGGCGCCTACAACTCTACCAGTTGACGTCCTTTGATACTATTTGCTGAGACTTCTTTTACACTTTTCCAGAACACAGCAGTGTATATTTGGTCAGTTTTCGCATCGTTTTGCGATTGGAACCCAGGGGTGTGACGTTCTCAGCCTTCCTTGATTTTCGCGGTGTTTCGAGGCTTCACTTGTTCAGGCATTCTACGGTAATTTTTTTCCCTAGGGTATTCCCGGTGTGAAAAGTTATTCTAGGGTCTTATTATAGGATTGACTTGAAATTCCTGAATCTAAAATTGATGGAGGGATCGCAAGTCGTAATAATTGCCCACCCGCTCCACTTGAGGGGGTGAGGCAATTGGGTAGCCATTAGCTAAATCAGATCCGAACTACTATAGGATTTGACTTGAAATTCCAGAATTTAAAATTGAGGAGAATTCCCCATTATTACGTACTAAAGGGAGTATCTACTTGAAAATAGACCGCTCGCGGGAGGGATCGCAAGTCCTAATAATTGCCACGCCCGTTCCACTTAAGGCGGTGAGGCAATTGAGTAGCCATGAGCTAAATCAAATCCGGACTATTATAGGATTTGACTTGAATTCTCAAAATCTAAAATTGAGGCAAATTCCCCATTAGTATGTAAGAGGGAGTATCTACTTGAAAATAGACCGCTCGCGGGAGGGATCGCAAGTCGTAATAATTGCCCACTCGCTTCACTTAAGGGGGTGAGGCAATTGAGTAGCCATGAGCTAAATCAGATCCGAACTATTATATGATTTGACTTGAAATTCCAGAATTTAAAATTGAGGAGAATTCCCCATTATTACGTACTAAAGGGAGTATCTACTTGAAAATAGACCGCTCGCGGGAGGGATCGCAAGTCGTAATAATTGCCCACTCGCTTCACTTAAGGGGGTGAGGCAATTGAGCAGCCTTGAGCTAAATCGAATCCGAACACAATTCAGTTTTTCCCTTTGGAAGACACCTGATGCCGTCCGCGACGCCAAAAATTACAGACGGTCGAAAATTCAACCAGAGGTGGTTTAGTTTACTACTAATACTTTTACTACTCGAATATAGTTTTCCTGCCGGAAGAAGGTTTGATGGGTTTTGCTAGATTTTGAAATAACGAAACGGTAAAATAGAATGGAAAAATAACGACCGGACTCCATCTTCTATCAATATTGTATCAAATTTCAGGTACAGTCCTTTACAAGTCCTTCATTACTAGACTATTTATTTACGGAGAATCAATTTCCACAACTCGCCATAAACCATTCAGAAGAGAAATGGGATTGGTAGAAAAGGAGATTATGCAATTTGAGCTTACAGAATTTGAGTTGAACATTGCAATTTAATCGTAGGTATTTTGGAACATTATGATTTTACTATGGAAAGATCGAGACGGTAAAAAAATCGACCATTCTAAAATTTAATAGCATTTGTGTGTATGTTTGATGAAATATACACTGAGGGGAAAACAATATGAAATTGAGTCTCAAAGACTTGGGAAGTAATAACAAGAATATAAACCTTTAATAAAACTGAATGGAGTATTAAATCTGTTTATAAATCGAAATCACCCGTCTACAAATAGATAGCTGACATGGATATGTCTGTATTGATAATGGCATCCACAGTTTACTGGTATGTACTCGTAATATTGCCCCGTTGCTGTTTATTGGTATCGCGTTCCATCTTTCTTTCGTGACAAAATTTTCATGACCCACAAAGATAAGACAACAATTATTTTGATTTCGTGTGTTCTTTAGCGAAAACGAGTGACTCAAAGTAGCGAGGTCGAAATCACCTACACTTTTTAAGCGGCATCCTCATTTTATGTCATAAGTTATGACGTCACGAAAAATTTTATCGCCCGTTTTACAGCCAACCTAAACCCCATTTCAAGCTAAAAACTGGTATTTAGGGGATTTTATGGAATCTAAATCCTATTATTTTGGAATCGATGGTAACATTTCGATACACCAAAATTCGTTATTGCATTTTAATTAGGGAGCCATTGGAATCGTGGATGAGACGTGCTCTTTCGAAACTAGTTGACGCTTTCTAGGTTTGGATATGAAAATCTGGTGTGAAATTTACTTAACCTTTAAATTCATTCAAGAATGATGTGAACAAAAATTATATATATACATATATACTTTGGGATATTGAATGAAAAAATTCCTCACTTTTTGTCTACATTTGATGTTCCCCTCTATTTTGGACGAGGTTGGGACACATTTTTTTTTTTTTTTCTATCAATCCATTTCTGTCAACCTTATGGAAGACAACTGACGATTGGAGACAGTACATATAAATACCATTAAAGTTCTATGATAATTTGATGTTGTGGTAACTATACTACTGCCCCTCATACACACATCCCCACTATAATACACAAATCATCCAAGTTCTTCGATGATGAGGCGTACCTGACACGGAACAATGGTAACATCAGTGGAACAGTAGCTATCATGTGTGCTTCTGGCATACCTACCGTTCCACAGATCAAGCATCAACTGCGTTTTCACCATGAGCTCAATTTTGGGAGGGCTCTCTATCGCACTCCCTATTCCTGGGAAGAAAGGACTGTGTACCGTCACACGCCCAGAAAATTCAGATGAGATTGGAAGCAATCCTCTCGCACGTCAAATGCGCAAAGTGGCAGAAAATATCAAACGACGCTATGATGCCCAGGTCTGGTACTGTAGGCTCTGTAGAGCGGTAGGGGTGAACCCCAAAACAACAATCACCGTGGGTTATTCCTTGTTATGGAAAAATTCTTCCATAATTAAGTAGATAATCTAAAGGATTCGTACTCTAAATGGGAAGAAAAAAATCGTGTACGGTCATAGCCTGGCCCCATGCTAAAGCTCTGGAGGTAGTGTTATAGATTCGTGACTATTTGACTATCATGGTTACTATGTTTACTGTTGATATCTTCGTCAAGAACTTCCATAATCAACTGTGTCTGGCGGTAGTCGCCCAACCTTATACTTAGAGCTTTTATCAATTCTGAATATAAACAGCAACTTCCACCAATACTACTGAGTCTTCTTCCAGGCAAGCCCTGAGAGAACAGAAGACAGGAGCATCTAAGAGAAGAGCGTGGTGGAAACGATTTCAACTGGTTTCCACCGCTTTGTAGGCTCAGTCTGCCAACGTGACGTATTGTGTGGGAATTCCTCTGCCCCGAATTCGTTCCTAAATATTCCATATATATTACATAATTATGGTTTAATTTATCATAAACATATTATTATTCTATGTATAATTAAATCAATGGAAATGTTAATTCGTTAATTTTGCTTTAAATTGCCCAACAGCTCAAAATGCGGTGAAAACTAGTTGGAACCGTTCCTACATAAGACAGTCTTCTTGGACTATTCAACCCTTCATAAATAGCTTCGAAGCGGCATACCATTCCCAGTCTTCACTTGCATTGTAGATTCTTGGTTTGAACCTCACACATTCAATTTAATGGATTGAGAGAGTTTCGCGAATCAAGTGAGCAACATATCTCAAGCATGTTATGGAAATTCATGTATCACATCAATCATCCAAGTTTCTCGATTATGGAGAGACTCGAGTAACCATAGTCTCATCAATGAAATGATGTGTTGTAAGATCATGTTCGAAATCGTTTTCAAAATTTTTACTCAACAATAACAAGACTTGTACAATAACAAGTACTTAGTACTCTTTTCCTTGTCAAACCTATCATTTTTGTGGCAGTTGAGAGTTACCTATCAGATAAATGAAATCCAGGACAGATGGAGATTTTGCTGGTATGTCCCCCGCCCCCTACCTTACCGGCTTCTTTTCCCACCATTACACTCATTACACCAGATATTTTTATCCGCCGTTCTCACACAACTACCTGACAACTCGACAAAACCTTTAAAATAAACCCTAACAGTTATAACGTGGACCGTGTTATGCAACAACCATCTAAGTCGAGTTTTGGTCTAATTGAGATAACTTCAGATTTCTCTTCTCTGGAGGTATATGTGTAACCTCCAGTTGTTATTACTGAAAATTTTCAGCTCATGGCCCAAGAATTATCGACAATTTGTTATTTCATAACAGTCTCATTTAGGGATGTCCGATACTTCAAAAGTATCGATATAATATCGTATCGATACATCTAGAAAGTATCAGAAAGCATCGATACGATACTTTCAAAAAGTATCGATATTTTGGAGTATCGATACTTTTCGATACTTTCACAAAGATGGGTGAAATTGTCGTTTATGTTTCTCTCCATCAGTGTGACATCTCTCCATCACGAGGATAATAATTAGTATAGAATAAACAAAACAATAAATCACTCATTTTGTTATTTAAAACTTGTTTTTGTTTAGACACTTGTTTTCGTATTGCACTTTTTTGAGTTAACATTTTGGTGGTCCTTCCTCGATTATGGAGGACAGCAGGTTATCATAGAGAACTGGAGGTGGTGGTACACCATCTTTGTTTAATTTGTTGAAGTTTGTTGGTCTCCCAACAATCTACGTAGAGAGGTACTGTCAAGTAGGTACCTACCTTCGTGTCTTAGGTAAGGGTTGAAAAAGATAAAATGTGAGATATAAAAAAGTATCGCTTCCGATACTGGAAAAAAAGTATCGATACTACGATAAGTATGTATCAGGAAAAAAAGTATCGATATGTATCGATACTTTTTTCAAGAAGTATCGATACTTTCAAGTATCGATACTTTTGGGACATCCCTAGTCTCATTACTCACATCACTGTTTCGCAATAACCATCTAACTCTGGGACTTACAAGCTGAGATTCCAGCTATGCAACAACCGTCTGAGTCGACTTGGATGGTAGTTTTCTCTGAGTTAGATTTTCGCTAAAAGCGCCTGAGTCGTGATATGTGACTGTTTTGTTGTTTGTCACAGTAAAAAATCGCAGTAGGTGTTTATCATCTCATTTCGTTTGTTTGATCTGGTGCACCATGTTTTGCAATAAACGCAAATCTCCCAGGAAGTGGGATGGGATTCACTTAACTTCATGCGTCGACGATCTAATTTTATTGGATCATGTGGGGGGCAAAATTGGAGCATTAGGACGGTCGTAATTTTGCTTCACATTCTTCACTCGGAGGAGTTTAGTTTAAATATCATTACATTAAGATATTTACTCTCAGGTCATAGTTTCCTGCCGAATGACTCCGAATTCGGAGATGTAGAGTGCTTATTAAAACACCAAGTCAGACTATACACTCTTGACGATTATGTAATGTAAGGCTTGCAGAAAGAGAAACAAATTTGTAGTAAACAAGACTTCTTGTCTGTCTACATCGAATGATAGGTACGGTTTAGAAGACATGGAAGAGCCGGAGGAGGAAAATGTTCCCTAACTGGGTTCCAGAAAGTTGCATGATTACAATTATTATCTACGTACCGTATTGGAGAATCCGTCGTACCCGCAAGTCGAGTACAGGTTACGACGGATTCTCCAATACGGTACGTAGATAATAATTGTATTCTTATAACTAGCGGAACTAACCCCATTCATTTAATACCAGTTGTATGATTGTTTCTTTCTTAAATTAAAATTTTATGATTTTCAATTAAAAAAACATTAAAGAAATTATGATGTCATTAATTCGGCAATCATAATCTCCAGGCAGGAGGGGGAAGAAGAGCCTCTTTTATCGCTTAAATGGTTATTGCATAAATGGACCACTCTATAAAATCAGTTATGCAACAACCAATTTATCAATGTTAAGGACTTAAAATTTCATTGGAGAGGATTTAATTTTGATTTTTCAAGAAAAACAGACCGTACTGGTTATATACAAATAAAAAAAGTGCAGTAAAATAGCACTATGTAAAGTGGAGGCAGCATTTTAGGGAAATATGCGTTTACCAAAATCAGCTTTTTTGAACTTGGATTGTTATTGCTTAACACGGTCCACGTAATCAAAAGGTTGCATATCGAACTTGTTCTTCTTTTCCACAGTTCAAGGAATCTTGAAGGGCGTCTTTCAAAGCGAAACAGCCCGCCAAGTTAGTGTGAAGAGACGGATTATGTGAGGATTCGAATAGGAATCTCCAGTAGGTTCACATTACAGGCATTTTGACCCTCATTTGTCAATATTGATAACGTCAGCAAGGACGGACACAAATAATGTTAATTAGGTACTTGTATCATTTTCAAATACATTCGAAAAACATTGAATATCAGGAATCGTCCCAATATGGTCCAATTGGGAAATTTTAATACCACTACCTACTTTGAATTTTGAACTCAACTACCGACAACGAAAGCACTAATTTCTTCAAAAAGACATACTATTCATGCGTGTCTGACTTATACATCGAACTGACTTACCTCCTCCTTCCTATGTAGTCGTCTATGAGGCAGCTCATATTGAAATGACAAGAACTGACATCTGAATAAATACCCAGACGAAAATACCCACTTACCACCACCATTTTCCATGATTGGTAAATTGCCTGTTTTATTGAAATAAACCTGCATTTATAACCAAAGCGTAGTAGTACTTAGTTTCGCCGTAGAGGTTTTTATTGAGGCCACGCAAGATCATAAAATTTATGTGATACGGGTAACGATGAGTCACGAGATACCTTGGACATTCAGGATCAATAAAACCACAATTTAATTACCATGATTATACTGCCTAGGATAACAAATTCAAAATGATCAACTTTCATCTTCAGGCGTATAGACAGCTTTTGTTTCAAGAACTTACCTATCAAAAACTTGGACGAAGATTCCTCCAGGGAGCTAACTCTACTGATCATGTATGACATACATGAAGTATCATGTATCATGTATGACATACTGAAGATGAAAGAGACACATTGTGTCCCTTGTGCGTCGCTAGGAAACGCATAAAATTTTACAGTGTTTCCAAGTTACCAAAATCTGGGTTTTTTCTTGACAGGGGGGGGGGTGTTAGGGGGGGGATTTTTTGAGGGGTTCTTTACCGACGAGTCGGGGGGATTTGAGAGGAATGAAAATGAATCAGCGATCAGTGCCGTACGCGGCACTTTTGCCACTTAGCATTGACCGATTTTGATGAAATTTGGTATGTAGGCTCCATTTGGGGTCTAGTTGTGCCCCGAAGATTTTGGTTGATGTAGGTCACTTCTAAGGGTTCAAAAATGAATTTTGAAATTTTGAAAACGCCCTAACTCAAAAAATTTCGATATAAAGGTATTGTTTTTCATTTAATTTAAGATTCTATAGAATTTTTAGAATTTTTTGAGACCGCGCGGAGCTCTGTAGGGCAAACCGTTCGCTCCCTACGAGAGTTAAAGGGTTGGACGTACGATAAATCAGAAACAAGAGTGTGAATCGCAAAATATGCCTAATCTCCGTTCAAATTTTAGCTGACCGAAATGCGATCGATGTTTTTCTTCATTTTGGATGGTTGGTGGCTTTGCAGACGAGTGATAAATACAGAAAAATAATAAACCATTGTGTAATAATTTGCAGCGTTTTTTACCACAGTTCTACACCAAGATCAATATTCTGTAGAACTAATCCGCTATATAAGTTTACCTTCTTGATACCTGATTGCACCATATTATACAATAAATATGAATAAGATAATTGTGTTGTATTCATAGATATTTTTATTTCATCCTTAACTTTCAGGGTTTTTCTTTTTTGGGGGGATTTGGGGTATTTTCGTGGTTGGCTCAGGGGGTTTTGGTGGCCGCATGAAGGCAATACTAAAATTGTATTTCAATAGATGTTTAGTTCTGTAAAAAAGTAAGTAAATTACTTTTTCAACTGGTAAATGATGTGGTTTTGGTAAATAGGATGATAGAATGGCCCAAAACTGTTAAATGATGTGAGTTTGGTAGGTAGCACAACTGGCCCAAAACTGTTAATTGATGTGGGTTTTGGAAGTAGCAGAACTGGCCAAAAACTGTGGAATGATGTGGGTTTGGTAGGTAGCAGAACTGGCCCAAGACTGTTAAATGGTGTGGGTTTGGGAGGTATCATAACTGGCCCAGAACTGTCAAATTATGTGGGTTCTGTTGCCCCACCCTATAGGACAATCACCCGGCTCGAAACCGTTAAATGAATGGAGGTATAAGGAATGAAGTTGTCAAGACCGAGTTTTGAACTATATTGGCTCCGCGTGGTACTTAGAGAGGGTCCCATATACTCAAGTGAGTCTGGTCGGGACCAAATAAAGATGGGCGAAACAATTTGTCTTGTATGTTACACATGCCCCCCTTGTTCTTTGAGGAGAAACGCAGACCTGTGGTTTTTGGGGAAATTTGTTTGGCATGAGAAAACATCAAAGTAACGGTTGTTACATTGTTTGTACTAAAACGGTGGAGTACGTAGATCTATATTTCTAAAATTTAATTAATACACAATTTGTGTCCAAATTTGAGTTTTCTATGTTTCACCATTCCACACCCAGAAGCTGTGGCAATATAAAACTTAACACTCATACTCCCAAGTTTTGAAATATTTAGGCAACGTTTCGATTCTGGTATGTCTCCTTTCTACCGAAAAACCGTCAGGAATCACCCCAAATTTTATTAAGTGAGGACATCCAACGAATAGGTTTCTGATTCCATCTTTCCCTCACTCGACACAAATCAGAAATTTAACATTTTCACGGTGAACAGGTGAACTCTTATCCATACACTTATTGGTGATTTTATAATATTTTGCAAATACACTTTGCTTTTGGTGCAGGAAATGCCTAATAAGCTGCCTCAGTTTAGTGTAATTATCGAGTAACTTCAGGAAATAATCAACAAGGTTGACCGAACATTTTCTCAATCGATTTTTCGGTGATACTATTCGTCTCACAATAAACGGTGGCGTTTTTAAATAACCAAAATATTGTAGTATTAAAAAATGTTGAAATGTTTCCACCTATATAAACATTACAGTAGAATAAGCTCTTTTATATGTGCTTTTTCCTTGAAGCTTCTAGCGGGCTGGTCTGCAAAGTCGGGTCTCTGTGGAAAGAGGAATGCAACACTTGCACTTGCACATCAGAAGGGATAATTAAATGCACATCACTTAACTGCCACCCTGACGCTTATCACATCACTTCTACTCGTAAGATTATTTAGTCATTTATCTCATTGAACATCAATGCAATCAACAGCGGTTCCGTCGAGTTCATGAATGTTTGTGGTATCGTCTTCAGAAGAGCTAGGTTCATTATTTGCAATAATAGTAATTCAGGTTTTGAACGATCTAGCTTCGGGAGAATCTTATTACTCCCAGTCAATTGTGTCTGCAACTATACCACTACATTCGTCTCCTATGTGAATCTGGAGTAAAAATCTCCACCCTCCTTCTACCCCACAAACTTTCAAGAACCAAACTGCAAAAATCGGAAAATTTGGAAAAATTAGGAAACATAAATAGGAGCAGTTAATCAAGAGCGAACCTGAAATCCTTGTCTCACGGATGTAGCTTTTAACGACGTATGCAGTTCGTTTATAATGACATATAAAAGAGAGAAGATTGAAGACAGAAGTTGTAAATAAATAGGCGCGGAACTGGCCTATTCATACGCATTTGTATAATCATGCTCGAACTAGGCGACATCAGTCTGCGATGGAATTAGGAGTTTGTTTAACTCGCGGATAAAAAAAAAAACCCGTTTACTTAATATCAGTCAATAAATTTCGTAATAAATTGATCAAGTGCTAGGCTCAATGGATCACGAAAATTTTCAAATGTGAAAATATATAAAGAAATAACTATCAAATTATGCATTATCATTGAAATTGTTCCATATTTCCCTCGCAGAATAATAATGTTCAACAAACCCCTGTTTGTTAATATTTCTCAACTTTTCTTATTTTTTGTAGTTTTTTTTATTTATCAATGATAGAACTGTAATGGAAACAGGTATGAATAAGGTTTAGTATTGAGGCTGGTTACACTCCCTTCAAATCTCTCTCTCTCTTTCCCTCTCTCGCTTTACTTTTTCCTAAAATTAGTAGTTTTGAGGGTAAAAGGGTTAGAAAAAAGGCCATAACACGAAAATTTCACTTTTTGGAAAAAAAATTACCTGTTTTTGAATCGCGGTGTAGCTCAAATTATTCAACTTACAGAGCTCAAATTGTTTTCCAATTGTAGAAAATAATGTAGCCAAGTTTGAAAAGTTACTGAAACAGCAGCGCGGTCTTCTCAGCACTACGTCAGTAGCACAGGGTTTACGTGGTAAAAATTTTGAGTAGGATATCTTCAGGGGTCCTAAGAAGAAGTAAAAATATCGCAGGTAGGGACCACCACGGTTACTATGTTAAATTGTAAATTGGAAAATACTCGCACAAGCCGCGCTGTAATCCCACTTTTCTTGCAGACTGATTTGAATATTTTTTTTTGTTTTTTCGTTTTTTGGTGAAGAAGAAAAATTTCTAATGTTCTACGACACCAGTCATTTTGAAAGAGAGAAAAAAACACTTAATTACTTTATCCATTTCTCAATACTTATAAACAAATTTAAACAAGAGATTTTTGTACAAATAGGAGGTCGACTGCTATTTTTGTTGTTTGGTTTACTGTTTGCAAACAATAAAAAAAAACTTACCAAAAAATACTGCCAGTTTTGCTTCCGCGTCAACCAAGGTAGCGGGAGCTTTGTTTTCACTTTTCAAGGTTGAAAAGCATCGGATCATCTGTACAATCGGCATTTGGATACGAGAAAGCTATGTGCCACACCCACTTGGCACTTTTTCTTTTTTTTTGTATGTGTGTTAATCGGTTTTTGAAATGTTTCGTCCCTCAGGATATAAATATATAGATGAACGAAAGCTAGTGGATGAACGAAATAGTTAGTGAAACGATCATCAGGCATCAATATCTTCAAGTAAAATATCCACTTTTATGCACTAAACATGAAGACAAAAACTTGTCATCTAAATGGACAATCCGAAACAATCAGACATATTTTCAAGAGGTTTTATCGCCTGCACTTTGCTCATTCAATGGTTGTTCAATGAGCGCTGGACATCCATTCCTTCGTCAATGGAAACGTTCTGGTGAGCGGTTGAGAACCGATATCTGAATTCTATTCTCCCCTTCCCCCTCGTACAATCTTGTTTATGGATCATAATTATTCAGAGATAATTTGAACGAACCTAAGTACGACAAAAAGACGAAGGATGCCGCCGAAACAATAAAACACTCAATGAAACCAAAGAAAACTATAAACGGTCCCATTTCTATCAATAAACAAAAATAAGAAAGATAAATAATCAAACCTAATTGTTTTATTTTATGATGTTTTATTCTTTACGAGTGTATTGATGATATTTTTCCCATAAATCTTGGAAAAAAATCAATTTCATTATAAAACCTCCTATTTCAATTTATTATTGATTATTTACTTGTAAGTTACATGAGAATCTATCGCAAGCAATAGAGATTTGTTTTTTCGATGCAATCATCTTCATGATGGCCAAAACTTGATGTTTATGAAAGTACGTTTTTGAAATTGGGTACGTTTTGAATAAAATAATATATAACCACCATTTAAAGAAGAGTGAACATTTCCATAGGATTTTACAATAAAATTCAGTTTTATATATATATATATATATTTTACTAGGTCCAGAATTCCAGGAAATTCTTAGTTTATAATGGCGAACACCAAACGGTTTGTCATGTTGAGTGGGCGTAATAGCTTCTTCATATAGAAAAAAATGATAATATGTGGAATTAGCATGCCTTAAGTTGGGTAGTCCGCATTATGATGACGTAATTCATAGAACTTCTACCTAGTCTTATTGGAATCTGGAAATTATGTACCGGAAGTTCAAACCATCACAAATTGACTATCATTTAAGAAAATTTCTTCATTTAAATTTTTCATTTTTCATTTAAATTAATTCATTTAAGAAAATCGACGGGTGAAAAAAAGTAATTAAAAAAATTAGGTAAAAATTTCTTTGCAAAAACGAGCATTTCATAAATAAAGGGCAAAGAAATAACGTGAATCAATGAACATGGCATTTCATCAAAAATGTCTCAGTGCGGTTGTCAAGTACCCAAACTTTGCATGATTTTGTCGTGAACCGAAACGATTGGAACATTATTGAACCTCGCACAAATTGATCTCCATCCTCTAAAACTTTATTTTAATAACCTCAGATAGTAATCATAGGGAATTAAGACAAAGAAAAAATCGTATCTTTTGTGTTCGACGGGTTTTAAGAGGCAAGTCCGTCTCTTGATGGGTGAGTTTAATCATTTCATAACTGAACGAAGACATCCATCAGTTGATTTAATCTTCCGCCTAGTAATTCACATTAACAAAAGGAATAACGTTTGCGCATGCGCTGTCGCTTATATCAGTTCGGGGATGATGATTTTCATAAGGGACCGTCAACACGCCAATCCACACAATCCGTGAAAATAATTTCGTATAGTTAAGCCCGTTACAAGGAGTTCATGACAGACACACAAACATACGGACACACAGACACGGAACCAAAATCCTTAAGAAAGGTCGAAAACGCAAAACGCGAGTGAAAATCTTGATTTTGGAGAACTTTTCTTTCTTCAACCTTGAAAAGTGAAAAAAGAGCTTCCGCTACCTTGGTAGACTCGGAAGCAAAATTCATTCATTATTTTTATTTTATTCAACGAAATAAATCGCAGTTTTTATTCAGTCCGATAAGTTCACTTGAATTGAAGCTTACAGGTACAATTTTATTTAAAATTAAACCTACGAAATCACATAGGCAACTAGGTACGAAATTCGAAGCAGAACCAACAACTGCAAATCACAAGTAGTTGGCTTGATCAAATTCGAGCTTTCCTCAACTTAACTAGTAATTATTACCACAAGTAGTTGCGAACTTCGCCACCATCTGATCTTATTCAGCAATTACTGTACAAACGAATATGGTTCTCTCCATGTTCTACGAGAAAGCAATATGGATCAACCAACTAGGCTCTAGGTGTATGCGCCGATAATATTGAGGTTTTCGGGTCGAAATTCGACTTCAGCTCTCGAAAGGTGGAAAAATCAAATTGACTCCATTCCTAAATGAGGAACATTACTTTTTATGTAGACCAACAAGAGATAGATCAATAGATAGGAACTTATTGAGTTTATAGGTACCTTTCCTTCGAATTGTGGTTTATCTAGCGTGACAAAAAAACAATGGCGGATAAAGGCTGTTTTTTGGTACTCATCAGTCTTTTTATCCCAATCACCGGAATCTCTCTCAATCTCCTTCATAGATAGCTTTTGAAATGTTTTTGTACTTCGGGCATCTGGTCGATCGAAATCAACTACCAATCACTTCGTTTTCATTCAATTTTTATGTGAAAACTACAACAAGATTTGTTGCTTCCTCACTGAAAAGGGCAATTTTTTGTTTAAATTATAAGAGTATACATTTTTGATGCAACACGTAAAAATAAAATAGATAGTTAAGAAAATAAAATTAAAAAAATTAAAAATGAAACGGATTTTCAGAATTTTCTTAGGTAGTTTTTTATACAAATTATTGTTTTGTTTCGATGAAATTTTGATTAACCTACAGACGGTCCCTTATGAGCTGCAGACGCAATGTAACAGCGACAGCGTCTGCTCATGGGCAAGTCAGATTTTCCTTCAACATAAATTTTATCCGATTTTGCTTCCGAGTGTACCAAGATAGCGAAAGCTGTTTTCACTTTTCAAGGTTGGAAAAAAATTTCTCCAAAATCGAAATTTCCACTCGCGTTTTACGATTCAGACCTTCCTGAACAATTTTGGTTCCGTGTCTGTCTGTCTGTGTGTCTGTCATGAAATCCCTGTAACGCGCATAACTATACGAAGTTACTGTCCGATTTCGATGAAATTTTTTGGAATTGTGCGGATTGAGATTTAGATGATTTCCTATGCAAATCATCCCACCAGGACTGATAGCAGCCGCTGCGTTTATGAAAATGAAATGATTTTATGGAAATAAAGACCTTTAAATTGAAAGTAGTTGCTGCGCACGCGCAAATGTGAATTCCTTATAACATCCATAACTTCTACATTTTCCATCCGATCGCGACGAAATTTCTCAGAATTGTTCAGATTGGCGTGTAGATGGTCCCCTATGAGGGTAGTGGAAGGTAGTTGATGTTTTGAGATTAACTACTATGCATAGGATCATCTATACAATCGGCATATGGATACAAGGAAGCTATGTGCCACACCCACTTGGCAGCTTTTTTTTATGTCATGGCATGGAATGGAACCTGGGATTTCCAGAAGATCGGCGACATAAAATTACGGTTGAAATTTCATTCATTTCATTAGGATACCATTTATAAGTGTGTTTTTTCTACACGGAGTAGTGCCAACCAATATCATCACCTACCTAGAGTAAAATATACATAGTTAATTGCAAACTACCAACTGATTTATTCCACAAATGAAATATTTATCCTGAGACAAGTCGGAACCGCTGTTTGATAGCTGAGTTTTACGCAATAGAGTTATCAAGTGGTCGAACGTTAATAGCGACTGACACAAGATTCTGAAAACATCATTGTCTTCAATTACGGTTGAAATGGCATTGTTTTGGTTTTCCAAATCTATCTGATGACATCAGTATTCATCACAAGTTCAATATGGAAAAGTTTAGTCCCTTACAGGAGCTAGTATTTGAAGACAGGTTTAAACTAACAATATTATTGCAATATTTTCAGTTGGAAGATGCAAACCATATTCTAGGTGGAGGGTCGATTGTAATTATTGCACATGTAGCGATTTTGGCGATATCAGCTGCACGACTAACATTTGCGCTGCCAACGAACTCTCCTCGGACAGAATCAAACGTCAAGGTAGGCTGATTTGGAATATGCAAGATTCTTCAGGAAAATTTCAACATGGGAGGTAGAATAAAGAGTGTTGTAAAAAAATTGGGAGTAATTAGTTGATAAGAAGTTTGACGCGATGATGAATCTATGATGAAAGAGTGGTTCCAAGTGAACACCAATTTGGTCCACGACGGGACTTGTACGCGCATCATCCTGCTCTCTAGATGTGACAGTAGCGATCTGCCCGGAGGATGCTTAGGTTAATTGCAAAAACGTATTAATTTAAGTCCAGATTTATCTGTTATGATAAGGTGATTTGATGAAAAGGTGATGATGTGATTTTACTGTTGGTGGACAAAAAGACTCAAGGTTTCCAGGTCCTCTTTATACAGGGTGTAAGCCTAACTGGTCTGCCATACGGTACCAGTCGATTCTACAACTAATTTGCAACAAAAAATGTCTCTAAGCGATTTTTTTTAAACCCTTCCTTTTCGAGTTATTTTACCTTTAAACTTTTCTTTCGTGATTTTTACCTTATGTCATTAAATCGGTCATAACTCCTTTAATTTGCTGTGTAAATTACAATTTATGGATAACGTTTGAAAGAGCATTAAATTTCCTATCGGATAAATGCGTTAACTTTTTTTGAGTCATGGTTTGAGACATGAAAAACTCCTCTAAGAAGAGAACTTTACGTAATTTTGGAGACCTCGCATTTTTTCAATCTCAAATTGAACTACGAGGACCCATACTTTTTCAAGATGCAAGAACAGTGAAAACTGCGCCAAAATCTCAGCTTTCCAACGGTATAATCAAAACATATTCTACAACCAACTTTAGGGGGATTGCCGGCAAATTGGTGTCCGTAACTGGAAAGCGGTCGCCCAGAACAGGACAGAATGGAGAAGGCTGCTTGTGCAGGTCAAGGCCCGACATGGGCTGTAGCACCGAGGGGTAGGTAGGTAGGTAAGTAAATTTAGGGGAGAAATTCGTGTTTGAACGCGGAAAAACGTGCATTTTTTCAATGAAATCAGCGCTATGGCCTCCTGTTCCCGGAGGCCTCGCGGTCTACTGCGTCCACTGCTATCGTCCGACCCCTCAGATCGACTAGGCGGAGCGCCGATTTCGTTGAACAAATGCACGTTTTTCCGCGTTCTAACACAAAATTCTCCCCTAAATTCGGTTGTAAAATATGTTTTGATTATACCATTGGAAAGCTGAGATTTTGATGCAGCTTTTACTGTTCTTGCATTTCGAAAAAAATGTTGATTCTTGTAGTTCAATTTGCGATCAAAAAAATGCAAGGTTTCCAGAATTACGTAAAATTTTCTTTTTAGAGGACGCTTTCATGTCTCAAGCCTTAACTCAAAACAAAGTTAAGGTATCTATCCGATAGGAAATTAATTGCTCTTTCCAACGGTGTCCTCAAATTGTAATTTACACAGCTAATTGATGGAGTTATGACCAATTTAATGACATAAGGTCAAAATCACGAAAAAAGTTTAAAGTTAAAATAACTCAAAAACGAAGGGTTTAAAAAAAATCGATATGAGACATTTTTTGTTGTAAATTTGTTGTGAAATCGACTGGTACCGTATGGCAGACCAGTTAGGCTTACACCCTGTATAATAACACGAAGAATAATAGCATAGAACATGCTTTAGCCATCACCTAACAGAGCAAAAACGTGACGAAACCGTGGAACGAAGGTAGGGATGATTCTCACCTACAACCGATCCGTTTGTAGGGAAATGTATCGCCGTTAGTTTTCATCCCACGAAAATCGATCGCAACTCGTTAAAAAGACCTCAATTTACAAATCATTTATTTTATCATCAATGATAAATCAGAAACTCGAGTGAGGATCGCAAAAAAAGGTTTCCGTTTAACTTTAAGCTGACCAAAATATGATCGTTGATCGTTTCTTCGAGTTGTACTCAGTTTGAGTCCTTAGCAATAATAATCGAATTTCCTAATGAAGGCACCCACAAGTCTTTATTTCTTCAAATTGAGAGTGAAGCGTTTATTTCTTGCCAAATGAACATGATCGTAAAGTAGGTGAGTAGTAAATAGGTAGTTAGTGACAATGGGAGGGCTGTTTGCTTTGTAGGTGACTGATCTATACAGAAAAAATAAACCTTTGTGTAATAATCTGCAGCGTTTTTCAATATACTAGTAAAATATCAGACCAATCAATAACTATCCTTCAGGAAATTATTCCCGATTTTCATAAAAAATCGAAATTATAGTGCAAATTTGTCTTTTGAGTATGCTAGATAGTATAGTAGATAATTCAAGATGCATTTTTCAAAAAATAGGCGATTTAGTCAGTGATGATTATGGAAAATACATTACCAAATAGCTAAGCTTCTTCTACATGCATGATAATAATCGCTCATCAAAATGCCTCGCACTTTTTAACTTTCATTTGGCTGGTTAGTTTTAACTCGATTGTAATCTGGTTGTGACTAACGCACTCATTTAACTCACAAACTGCACATCGCTTATCATTTGCCCCTTAGCGGAACCGACTCTGCCGTCGAGGAATGCCTGTAAGCCTGGCATCGCCTGGAAGGACGACTGCAATAGGTGTTTTTGCTTGGAGACAGGAAAAGCTGAATGTACGAATCTGTTGTGCTTCCCGCTGGACTTGCCTGAGAGGAAAAGGAGGGAAGTGGTGGTGGAGGGGGAAAGAGGTAGCAACACTTAAGAAACAGAATTTTAGAAGATACTCATATTTTATGTGAACTGTACTTCCAAATGGTGTTTTGATGAATTCTTGGTTTACAGATGAACATAATTATTTTTGTAGAGCGGAACAATAACACTGAAATAGCGGTGAGAATGTATTGTCAGCATGTTGGGTTGAATGGAATGACACAGATGTAGGCGAAAGTATACCAATCCGATTGAAAATATGGGAAGTTGCCAGTTAAAAGCTGCAACACATGCTGTTTGAATCCAAGCGAAGACCCAAGACTGACCTAGGCAGTTCTAGGTGTAATTTGTAAAAGCAACCTACAACTTACAACACGGTTCAAGTTCGGGCGAGCCCTTTACACTCCGAAATTAGACGTAGGAGGTTAAACAATCAAAGCTTAGCCAACCAATGTATAGTCTGCAGACCAAGGCTCATTTGAGGGGGGCCTTCAGCAGGTCTTGCAGATTGTAGGCTTACGAAGAGGGAATTCCGGTACCTTGTGACATTGCAGCTAAAACAGAACTACCTTTGTAAACCTCATCTATATTCTAAAGTATGAATCAAACTCAGTCCGCCACTGCTTAGACTGCTGCTTCAGGTTCATAGCACGCCAATACTTTCAGCAGGACTAGCTAGTTGCAGGATTCAAGACAGAACAGAAGTATAAAGAGAGACGTATTCAAAATAAGATCCTTAAGTGAAGTTCTTCACTTCAATACTTTTAGAATAAAACAATTATTCCAATTTACAGATTTTAAACGTTGCATTTTTATATTTTTCAGCTAGCTGGAAGAGCGCCTTCGATTATGGTAAGTTTTGAAATCACTAAATCCTTACCTACTAACTTTAAGTTATTATTACTATTATTCATGAATCCTAACACGTGGGGGATATTCCTCAAAACACATATACCGATCAGTTCACTTAAAATTCAAATTTATTAAATGTAGTAGTGGCTTGTTTTCACCTTTGATTGTTTGAAAAGTCGAGAATGAACGTTAAAATCAGCGAAACTTGTTGGTTTACTCGAGAGAAGCGACCACTTCAAAGGCTTGTTTTCACCTTCGATTGTTTGGAAAAGTCAAGAATGAACGTTGAAATCGTCGGAAATTGTTGGTTTCCTCGAGAGAAACGACCACTTCAAAGGCTTGTTTTCACCTTCGATTGTTTGAAAAAGTCGAGGATGAACGTTGAAATCGTCGAAAATTGTTGGTTTACTCGAGAGAAACGACCACTTCAGAGGCTTGTTTTCACCTTCGATTGTTTGTAAAAGTCCAGAATGAACGTTGAAATCATCAAAACTTGTTGGTTTAGTCGAGAGAAGCGACCACTTCAAAGGCTTGTTTTCACCTTCGATTGTTTGTAAAAGTCCAGAATGAACGTTGAAATCATCAAAACTTGTTGGTTTACTCGAGAGAAGCGACCACTTCAAAGGCTTGTTTTCACCTTCGATTGTTTGTAAAAGTCCAGAATGAACGTTGAAATCATCAAAACTTGTTGGTTTAGTCGAGAGAAACGACCACTTCAGAGGCTTGTTTTCACCTTCGCTTGTTAGAAAAAGTCGAGGATGAACGTTGGAATCATCAAAACTTATTGGTTTACTCGAGAGAAACGACCACTTCAGAGGCTTGTTTTCACCTTCGATTGTTTGAAGTCCAGAATGAACGTTGGAATCATCAAAACTTGTTGGTTTACTCGAGAGAAACGACCACTTCAAAGGCTTATTTTCACCTTCGATTGTTTGAAAAAGTCCAGAATGAACGCTGAAATCATCAAAGCTTGTATGTTCACTCGAGAGAAACGACTATTCCAAAGGCTTGAGGCTTCTACCAATTGAGAGAAGCTTGTGTACCAAATTCAATAAATATTATTACAGATCATAGAGTCTCCTATCTTTAAAATACGTCATAAATAATGATGCCTTCGTCCGGGCCATTAGAGTAATCTAAAATTATTAAATCTGTCGATTCCGTACATTTCAATAAATTAGGTAGATAACTGCTATTTTGGCCGTTCCATAAAAATAAATCGTTCGTGTAGCACAATACTCAGATTTTCACTTAAGACCATATAAAATGATAAAAAGGAGTGTTTTGATGTACGTATGAGGAGAGTATCGTGAAGAGTAAGTAGTTTGAACGCGCCTGAAACCTATGGCTGGTTCCACTAAGGTTTAATACTCTCATAAACTGAAATTCGACGACGAACTCCAGCCCTCCTCCCTCAGCGACTCCCATAAAAACGGCGGTACTTTTGATTACAACTGATGAATTATTCACAAAGAATACGCCAACACTCATTAGTGAGAATTATTTTCTCACACCATTCTTCAAATTCGTCCATTTTATACCTACCAATGGAGGATTTCATGCGTGACATAATGACTAGTTTACGAGTTTCATAACATACCATCATAATTTGTCACATTAAGCTGTCAAATGAACGTTTCTTCAAACTCTGTCGACAAAGAAACACAGCCTTGCACTTGAATAATTCGAATTGTGTAGTAATAACGATATATTCAACGAAAAGTGAGTCCACATGTTGGTTGTTAAGATTTTGAGGACGGAGAAAACTTTTTACAATACGCGCAAATAGTCTCTCTCTCAGTCTTATGCTTACACTTATGGGTCAGTCGAGGTTAGGGATCAAGGATGAGAATATCATCTGCAGGTCGACTCCTAGTCGAATTTGTCCTTACAGTCCGTCTGAGCTGAAGCGGCATGAGTTTCTCCCTTCACAAATAGTCTTCTCGATAGTTCGAAGGAGACCAAATAAGGCGATTGGGTTTGTGTTTTGAGCTTTAAGCGAATTTCCAAGGGAAAATAAGCTATCGCAATGGCCTCAAAATTTTTAGAATGGACTGTTTCGAAAAATTTTTTCACTGCAATCCGTTTTGGAACATTCTGAAACGATCCCTGAAGTTTTTCAAAAAATCATAAACATACCTATCATAATATGATAACATAATATGTTATCATATTATGATAGGTATGTTTATACACATATTATATTATAATATGTGTAAACATAAACAATTACTGTAATTTAACAATTAATTAAACAATTACTGTAATTGTTTGGCAAGATTTTTTCAGTTTCCGCCAAAATGTTCGTAACAATAAACAAAAGGACGAGTTCGTTAGCCAGAAATTTTGGACAACTCTAAGTGGTCCAAACTTCAAAAAGTCCAAAAAATGGGGGTTTCCAGGTTTTTTTGGTTGTTATCTTCACAATCATAGTAATGTATGGTATATTCTGATTCAGCACAAAATTTCTGATACCGATGCTTTTTCTAAAAATGAAAATTTTCCGAAAATTAAAAAAGTATAAATATATATTTATAAATGGAGGTGGAGAAATTGACCAAGCGAGTTTTCAGTATTCTTCTTTCACTATTAGCACGACGTTTCCGTCCTGGAACGGGACCCTATTCATGTGTCTGATATAATTTCCTTGTATAGAAGAGTTCAGATGTTGGTAACTCAAAGAACCACATTGACTTATTTTTAAATAAGTTCTAAGAAAACAGTATGTTACTAATGGGTGGAGATTCCCAAACGAAGTTGATAGGTTGAGGGAGGATTTACTGCGGCTTTATCATTATACTTTTTATTCTGCCGAGAGCACTTTCGCTAACTAGCATCATCAGGACATCAGATAGGCTTTAATTGGTAGTACATCCTTATTTTGGTGCCTTTTTTGAGAGCCATGTGTTGAATATATACTGGTCTCAGCAGGGATTTAGGATCACTGCCTATCTGGTCTATGTCTTTCGGTTTATTGGTGTTACCAGTATTTGGATTCTTGAAGTACCGTGGTTTGGTTTCAAGTGCTATTTCTATGGTGACTCCACGTTTGTAGTGGTAAGTTGAAGAATTCAATTGTTTTTTCATCAAGATCTCTGACTTTGAATTTGGTTTTGAATTTCGAAAGAAGAGATTGGAAGGAGAAGATTTCTTCGGGATACCGAAAGACATAGACCAGATGTGCAGTGATCCTAAATCTCTGCTGAGACCAGTATATATTCAACACATGGCACTCAAAAAAATAAGGATGTACCTACCAATTAAAACCTATCTGATGTCCTGATGATGCTAGTTAGCGAAAGTGCACTCGACAGAATAAAAAGTATAAGGATAAAGACGCAGTGAATCCTCCCTCAACCTACCAACTTCAATTAATTTTATATGAGTCATAAATACGTTGTCGAGTACTTAGTACCCTGAACAGGTTTACAAAAGACTAACGTAATGTAAATAAACATAGCTAATTTCTCATCGAAATTAATTTTTTACAGCTATTAACAACCCAATCGGTGCGTCTATAGCAGGTAAATTAATTATCAATAAAATGGTATTTTTTACAATCGTCACCTACCTCTGCACTTCCAATTGAAAGGGGTTCGGTGCATTTTATCGCTTTACCGTGGTAAAGATTAATAATGAATTCGAAGGATGGTTGCTAAAGGCTAAGAAGTAGGTACTCACATTCGAAAACCCGAAGAAGAACCAACAATGTGAGATTTTAGAAGCTAGAATTTAAAATGCCAGGAGATCATACCATAGATGAGGATTACCTACTAGTCAGTTGATCTCAAAAAACAAGAAACTACCTGGTAAGAGGGATATCCAGAAAATAAGGTTGCAACAATTATCCTGGAGAGTGCAGGAATTTGGATTTTTTTTTGTGCCTCTATGTAGGATTATTTACCAGTACGTTGGAGGTTACCTAATGGTCAAAATAAGCCCAGGTCTATTGTAAAAAAAATTTCGTAGCAACCAGTTTCGTACACCTCGAATATGCCTCCAAAATCCATCATCACCTAGTATCGCCATGTTCTAGCAGTAGGAAACACAGTCGAGGAAGCCTCAAGAAAACTGCATAAGTCAGTGTACTTTAATGGACCAAACTGGGGAGAATTAAACAAAGTGAAACAATTTCAACTATTATAAACTTCTAATTTCGAAAAGTGAACCCTATTCCTGTTGAAATTTATGCTAAATACACTAACGAAATGCCACTACATCTTAGTATCTAGTTTTGGATACCAAACCAAGATGGGAAGAACAAGTGAAGAAGAACAAAAAAGGAATCAACTTGGACTTTAGAAAAATTTATGAAACTCTCGGATTTGTTTGCACAAAAAAGTGCTACTCTACGAATAAGTGATTTTGAGGAGGGTTAAAAAAGTTTTTTTTCTTGCTCTATTTCAATGGTTCACTAAAGAATATAATAAACCAAAATCTGGTAACCAGGATGGAGAAGTTTAATAAGATAGAAGGTGTTCATATTGGAAAATGGTTGGAGAATGGTGATCATGTTGGTGAGTAGATATTTTAAAACATACCCTGAAATTTTGATTCAAATCTATGCATTTTTCGATTTTTAGCAACAGTTGTAACCTATTTTCCGGATATCCCTCGTATAATGTATAAGGTACAAAACAAGTTCTTTCAATAACCATGATCGGTTTTTGAAAGTGAAAACAGATACATAAATAGGTACCGGACTCCTTCACCACCACAGCACCGTGTGAGTTTGAGTGTGAACTGCATTATTATGAAGAACTCCGAATAATAACACTAATTTTCGTCTTCTCAGGTTTTGATGGGCCGTTTAACCCTGGTAAGGACTGTTACATTATTCGCCGTCCCGATGAGGGGCAGCACAATAATTTAGTACACCGAACTCCCATCATCCAAGTGCTTTTGCTCTTATACTATCGATATAAATATTTTCCATAGAGAATGCTGATCTGTTTAAAAATATATATTAAAATAATAAGTTTGTGTAATTTGCTGAGTATATCGCACGCTGGGAAGAACACTGGTGCTTTTCCAAAATTGCGATTTCGAGTGTGATATACCATCAAAAAGAGCTTGACGAGCTCTACCTGGGGGTAGTAGTGGATCAACGATAGCTGAAACCTATAGCAGATAAACCGTTGTGGTTCTGAATGCTATGACCACTGCGATTGGCCAGAACAGTGGTAAATTTCCAGTTATACCACCGTTGCCCCAATAACGACATGATTTTCCTTTCTTATACCATTAATTAATTTGAGAATAGGTATGGTTTATGTCCAATGAAGTTTTATTATTGAAGATACGAGGGGGGACTCAAAAGTTACCGGAACCGAGTTGGAGGCGAAAGACAGGTGTGATTGGCTGGTTGGCAGATGGGGGGTTTGAAAGGGACACATCTCACGATTCAGTGTGCGAAGTTGGGATGCTGTGAGTTTAACGGTTCGTTATTGAGATTCTTTCTAGTGAAACAAATTTTTCCGTTTTGTCGAAAACGTGTGATGGCAGACAGCGTGGAGCAACGCGCGGCCGTGAAAATTTGTTTTCTGTTGGGAAAAACGCCGGTTGAAACTCTCGTAATGCTTAAAACTGCTTAAGGGGATGCTGCATTAAGCAAGACACGTGTCTACGAGTGGTTACAATGTTTTAAAAATTGGCAAATTGGGATTGAAGACCAATCTCGTTCTGGCCACCCTTCAACGTCAAGAACTGACGACGACGTTGATAAAATCAACATCATGATTCGCGAAGACCGTTGTCGAACGGTTGATCAATTGGTTGAGATGTCTGGGAATGTAATCCAGAGAATTTTATCGGAGGATTTGTGCATGAGAAGGGTTGCAGCCAAATTTGTCCCACGCCTTCTCATAGACGAGCTTTCATTGCCCGGTCTGTGAACCAGTTTCCTACGAAAAATGGCATGACACCGATTGTTCACCCCCTCTTATTCACCTGATCTCGCCCCCCGCGACTTTTTTTGTTCCCCCGACTCAAAAGGGACTTGAAAAGAAAACGATTTTTGGCTGTGGAAGATCTGAAACAAATAATGCTCAATAAACTAATAAGTAGAATCGTATTGTAAAAAGAGTGAGTAAAATAATTTTACTAAGCAATTATTGCTTCTTTTTTTTCACTTGCACGTTTGGGTTTTTCTCTTCCCCAAACGCTTGCTTCTGGGTTTGATCTCGTTAGCTACAGTTTCATTTGCATATCCAGAGGTAGCGCTACCTCAGAGGGGCACAGCTCCTCCCATGAAGTCAGATTGGTCGGAAAATCCGTTACGTTGCAACCCCATGCCCCCACGTACAGATTGTCGCTTCTTTTAAAATTTCATCTTCCTTAAATTCTCTAAATTTTTGGATGCTTTTTCGAGCAGCGCACTATGGTTTTCTTCCATTTCAGTGAACCTTCTTTCAAAACAAAAAAAACGCTTGCATACGAGTCTGCAACACATTGAAACATTTTCATGCCCCCCCCCCCCCTCCCCTCCCGACACATGAACTACATCGCCTCAGCATATCAGGGAGCTCGATTTTCGACTCAGCTGATCTGGGAGCTCGATTTTCGCCTCAGCTGATCTGGGAGCTCGATTTTCGACTCAGCTGATCTGGGAGCTCGATTTTCGACTCAGCTGATCTGGGAGCTCGATTTTCGACTCAGCTGATCTGGGAGCTCGATTTTCGACTCAGCTGATCTGGGAGCTCAATATTCGAGTCAGCTGATCTGGGATCTCAATTTTCGACTCAGCTGATCTGGGAGCTCAATTTTCGACTCAGCTGATCTGGTAATATCAAACTGTAAAGTACCTACCTACCTAACAACTTCACTTCTGATGGTCATAATCATCATTGTGGCGACTTGGGACAAATATCGTTGCAACAAATATCGTTGCAACAAATATCGTTGCAACAAATATCGTTGCATCAAATTTCGTGACGATTTTTTTTTTTATGTGCCATATGAAAGACATGAAAATGTCAAAATCGCCGGATGGCCTCAAGCTCATTCCATCAAATGAATTCCAAAAATGTTTTGAACAATAAAAGACGCGAGTGGAAAAGTGTGTTGCAGTCAGTAGTAATTACTTTGAAGGTGATCAAAATGTGGTGTAAAATTATTGAAAATGAAGAAGTTATGACGAAATGGGTACCCCCTCGTAGATCAATACTTTTTTGAAAAACGCTGCAAATCATTGCTCAAAGGTTTATTATTTTCTGTATAGATCACCCTTCTGTATAGATCACTGGTTCTCCATCAATAGCACCTACCACCATCTGTATTCTCCCTTGACCTTCCCTCTCAAATTTCAGCTTCCTGCGTTCAATAGGATTGAAAATGACTTCGGAGCTCACTCAGCTGATCAGTGATCTGAAGAGTGAAGAAGATCTCCTCGAATGCTGGAGACGCCTGGAAGAGCAGTTCCATTCAATAGGATTGAAAATGGCTTAGGAGCTCACTCAGCTGATCAGTGATCTGAGGAGTGAAGAAGATTTTCTCGAATGCTGGAGACGCCTGGAAGAGCACTTCCATTCAATAGGATTGAAAATGGCTTCGGAGCTCACTCAGCTGATCAGTGATCTGAAGAGTGAAGAAGCCTTTGAGCAATGATTTCCAAGCGTTTTTTACCTACCTACCACACCATACTGGCTTCACACCTTCACCTTGGAAAAATAGAAAGCTTCAAATTGAAATTTGATTACTGGTTACGCAGAAGGCAAAACTGTATACAAATCGAAGAAATGAACAGCGATCGCATTTTAGTCCGATAAAATTTGAATGGAGATTAGGCCCCTTTTGCGATTCACACTCATGATTCTGTTTTATCGAAGGAAAACCTTCAAGTACTCGTAGGGACCGAACGGTTTGTCCTACAGAGCTCCGGGTGGTCTCAAAAATTTTTAAAAATTCAATACTATTTAAAATTGGTGAAATAACGATACCTTCATTTCGAGAGTTTTCGAGCTAGGGCACTCTTGAAAATTTCAACCCTTAATTTTCACCCCTTAGAAGTGACCTACATCAACCAAAAGCTTCGCGGCACAACTACACCCCAAATGGAGCCCATATACCAAATTTGAACCAAATCGGTCCAGTGTTGCTAAGAAAAGTGCCGCGGACGGCGGACGGGGGACGGCGGACGGCGGACGGGGGACGGCTGACGGCGGACGGCGGACGGACATTGCAAATTTGGATTCTACGTACCTTGAAACGTAAAGTGACAAAGTTTGAGGGGGGGTTATAAAAATTTTTTGCGATACGATCACATAGGCTTATTAATAGAAATAATAAACCAAAATGGGAGTAGCAGGCGGGGTCCTTTCGACCATATCAAAGAAACCATATTTCCAATTCGAATTTTAACTGAAGCCTCTTGCATCAACACATCAAAAACCTTTGTAAAATAATTCGCAGCGTTTTTTTTCTCAAATTCGAATACAAAAATTCTATGTCTGATGAATTTTTTGCGTATTAGTTATTGATTTCCCCCATTTGGACATTGATCTATTAATAAAATCTCATAATAATTCATTCAAATTGGTAAAAGTTGATTACTTGAATCTTCTACTTAAACAACTCTCAGGGTAATAAGTGCAGGTTCGGGCAATTTTCTAGGAAGAACAGTGGTACATCATTGGAATTTTAGCAAAAATTCGCCCTATTTGAAAAATGGAAAATTAAAAATAAATTGCGTGGCACACCCCTAGGGATGGTATATGGTGGCATTGAGGCCTCGAGTGGACTGAATAAAATAGAGCTGACTAAGATTTGATGAATCTTCAATTGCGATTTCCCAAAATTGAGTTTACGGAGACGTTCCAGTGTTTTTACCAGCGTGTGATATTTCATCATGTTTGTCAAACAGGTGCCAAAAACTCGATTCATCCCGAATCGGGTATACAATCACTCCTTGGCACATAACTACAGATCAGAAATTGATTCGAAGATAATTTTTATGTCCAAAATTTATCATGCTTTATTTTTCAATTCCTGACTCATTAGACAGAATGACGAAATTCTATCACTAAATTTTAATTTTTATGTTACAGATGAATCAGCGCAGAAACCTGGTGAGACGATGAATCAGTAGTAAAAATGTTTGCTGTAATCGCTCCGTATTAAAACTCAGGGAAAATGGTTGTAGCTCTGCTGGCATGATACTGACAACATCCTTATTAACGCTTTTTCGAGTATTTCCCCGCTACTTAAATGCTAACTTATACGCTTATTCATCAATGCAGATAAGACTTTTTACAACGATCAACATCCGAAGAACCCGAAATTTATTCACGGAAACAACGAATTAAGCTTCCAATGATTAGTTATTTGTCTCACAAAAGTTCCCTCTAGCCTCAGCTAGTTATTTATGATCCTTCAGTAGTATTTCAAAATTACTTATGGATATTAGGCAATAAATAAATCCTCAAACCACTAGGTGCTTAAAAGACCTCTAATATCAGAATATATCTGTATTTTCCCAACCCCGAGGATGGTCTATTATAAGACCGTAACGTCTCGTCTTCAGATAAATTGATTGATCTGTAGATATCGTGTTATGAAGGTCACACATTTTGAATATTAACCTTCACCCAGTGATTTGGGGGGTTGATGCTAACAATAACTCGGATAACTCTGAATTGGATAACAGGTGGTTAAATTCTTCAACAGAGCACCCCAGGCTCCAACTGGTACGACAATCAGACATGTAATGAGTGTTGGTGCTCACCTAAGGGGATTCGGGTGTGTACGAATGCCATCAATGAAGACTGTTGGGCTCAAAAAAACAGCGCGGTGGATACTTCCACGGGCGGAAACTATAGACCACAAAACCCGACCTATGAAAATCCGATGCACACGCCGTCATATCAAGGTCCTAATGGCTACACACCGTCATATGACCCATGGTCACGTCAAAGACCGTCATATCCAACGACTGACGGCAACTGGATGAGTGGCAGTCCCCGTCGTGGTAAGACTTTGTCGTGTGATCTCACCAGAAAGTGTGAACCATTTTGAGGAAGAAACAGTTCTACCGACATTGCTACATAATTTTAAAAAATCGATCAGCGATGTAATTAGAAAAATAGTCAGATAACCTCACTGTGTGACAAAATTTCGAACGAGATTGCTACCACCAACGACGTAATTTCTTCGTTATTATTTTTGTGTTGTTGTGTTGGCAGTACAGTTGACCATCGTCGCTTAAAATTACTACCTACTGAAGTATTTCGCATCTGAATTGTACGGAAAATCTACTTCATACGGTCGTCCAAGGCGTATGCATAGGAAGGTATGGCCTTTCTTTATATGGGTATAGAATGTGAATAGCTGCAATTACAGCTCTGCCAACGTATAAAACGAAAAAATAAGACCTGTTTGAGAGAAAAACGAAGTATTGTGTTCATGCATGTCTAGTTTGTTCAGGCAAATTATTAAAATATCTAAAGCATGAAACTAACTGTGAATGTTACAATAAATGGTTTCGGTGGCTGCTGACTTATTTTTTATGTGTTACAATCATATTTATGGCGACGATTCTTGAATTACACGAATTCGTTCAAATAATTTGAGCGTGATGGCTAAGGTCTCAAGATGGAGTTAGGTTGTCCTTTTATATTCATAATCCTTTGCGAATGCCGTAAAACCATCATTCAAAATACAAACAGTTACATAAAACAACTGAGTCTTAAGCCACATGGGAATCTCTAATGACTTCAAAATTCGACGAGTTTAGGAATCATTGAAGAATGAGTAAAATAAAAGTCAGAGAAACCGGAATGGAGGATGAATGGTCGAGCGAAGTTCACAGGTATGAGAGGGTGGTTGGGATTCTTGCTAGGCGGTCTGCCCCTCAGAATCAGTTAAGTCTTCCCAGGACCTCGTTTTCTTAATATAATTTTTCGCTTTAGGCTGAGATTTTTTGACATACTGTTGACTGATCATTCCAACAAACACTTGAATAGTTTCCAAACAAGGGATGTATTCAAATTTCGTAATTTCAAAATTACTTCAATTATTAGTTACCTAGCTGAAATATGAAGAAAGAAATCATACTTAATCATATTCTATGATCGCTTTGGTAGTTGGCTTGTTCAGATGACATTCATACAGTTAGATTTTACAAAAAAAAAGTTTTTCGATCTTTGATGAGCTGGAAGAATGTTAGGTGGGACGCTAGTGCCATCTCTCATCTCAGAATGGGGAGCAACCTTAGCACTCCCGACGGGTCAGACTTTCACTCTCCACTGGGAGGTAGATAGCCACTGCACTCCCATAAAATATAATGTCATTATCTCCTAGGTAAATTGATGGGTTGCCTGGTCGTCAGTTTCATCAAGTCTAAAGTAAAGTCTGTAAGTATGCTGGTGGGATGACATTCCCACACCTCCAAAGAAAATAGGTCACAAGTGGTCGGTTTTGGGTGCCATCGAAAGGTCCATTCTAGCAGTAGCTAAGGGTGAATGAGCGAATTTTCAAGGACATTTTTCAACAGATTTTTCACTATTGTTTTCAAATTTTTGACCCCTCTTTGGTGGTTTGACGGTGCTTGATTGTTTTTTATGAAGAACCTAACTATATTTTTATCAAAATGTTTACAATCATTTCTATTTTAGTAGAGTAGACCTACCTACTTGCAATAGTATAACTGCCAGGCTAATAGGTCACATCGGGACTGGTACTTATCATTCGGGGAGTATTGCAGTATCGGGAGTGATGTGGTCTTGGACGCTTGGAGAGTGCAATGGCTATTTTTTTTTCCAAATCTCCCCTCAAAGACTAAAGGTCTATCTGACGGAGGGGGCACGTCATAAAACAAAATAAATAAACAAATCAAATATAATGGGGAGGACGCCCAGGACTCAGCCGACGCCAGCCCTCTGGATAAGGGATGATGAGGAATGTGGAGGTGGGAGAGAAGGATGAAGGGAAGTGCCTCTGTAAAATGAGCACCAGTTTTCTTGAGCCGAGCAGTACGCGTCTGGTGACACCAGAGTACACCTACTGAGATGCCCAACTCGCGCAACTCCGTGGCACTTTTCCCGCACCACACTCCGCGCCACGACAAGGTCGCCTGATGTTTTTGCGTTCCACACCTTTTAGCTGTGACACTGCTTGCCATAAATCATCTCTATCATACTTTCTTATCTTAGCCCGCCAGGTCTGCTCCATGTCCAAGCTGCCATTAACAACTTGGACATCCAGTATAATGCAAGACCTGTCGGGCTTGACGGCAACGATGTCAGGATTCTCTCAGAAGTCCCCTCTATCCTCAACTACGTTATCTATGATCCTTCAGTATTATCTAGAAATGATGTGTATTATGTAATAAATCCTCAAACCATTAGGTGCCTCCAAAACACACAATAGGTCACAAACATTGAATACAATCTTCATCCAGTGGTTTGGGGGTTGAAGCTAACAATAACTCAGATAACTCTGAATTGGATAACAGGTGGTTAAATTCTTCAACAGAGTGCACCCCAGGCTCCAACTGGTACGACAGTCAGACATGTAATGAATGTTGGTGCTCACCTACGGGAACTCGGGTGTGTACGAACAGCTTCAATCAAGACTGTTGGGCTCAAAAAAACAGCTATAGACCACAAAACCCGACCTATGAATATCCTACGCCCACGCCATCATATCGAGGCTCGTCTAGCCGCACACCGTCATATGACATATGGCCACATCAAAGACCGTCATATCCAACTACTGACGGCAATTGGATGGGTGGCAGTCCCCGTCGTGGTAAGACTTTTTACTGTGTGGCCAGTGTGATCTCACAAAAAAAGTGTGAACCACTTAATTTTCAGAGAGAAACAGTCCGCACCAGTGTGGGTATTGAAATCGGCCTGTGACTAATTACAAAGCGACACTACTACTTATTCGATACTTTTATTGAAAGAAACTTTCCAATGAACCAACTTGTATCAAAATCTCAAATTCACAACTTGTAGATCATACTTAATAATGCCACGTCATACAACTTTCATCTGAATCTCGAAAACAACACAACGGAATAACTGACGACGCATCTCGCTAATTCCAGCGATTCCTACACCAGTTTATGCACATGCAGGCTGGTGGGATGAGTTGCAAGGCGTTGTGTAGTTGCCCCTCTGATTCAGTGTTGCCTTCCCAGGACCACGTTTTTGGTTTCATCAATGAGGAATTTCATCAATTTCTGTTTGCATTTGTCCTGAATAGTTAATGGTGTGGGATAGATGAAAACTGGGCTGATTTCGGAAAATAAGTCTCCTGTTATTTTTGGGAGACAGTCAAAATTTTTAATTTCATAACTAACCGGGAAAACAGACGTCCAGCGGGAACGCTTGCTGATTGGGCTGTTTGGATCGCCGTCTCCTCCCAGTGTTGCCCATTGTGACGACGAAATCGTGTTTTCTAAGAGAAAAGTTATCAAACAAAAACAGAGGACACCTAATTTTCCCCATCTCGCTTTTCCTATTTTTTCTTCAATTTTTCGATTTCGAACTTTACTGTTTCATGAAATTTTGCATCTGGGGACTATGGATTTCTCGATCTCAGCGCTTCAAGCGGCCATAAATGAACTATTCCAGGATGACGTCATTTTCCCGGTTTTTTTAAACATTCGTATTTTCTACACTGTTTTGTTTATTCGCAAAAATAGGAAGTTCAGGCTGAAAGTTTGCCTTAGGGGGTTTTTAGAGGTGCTGAATCCGATTTTGGGGTCAAAAATAGGAAATTCCGACATGGTGAAATTCCTCATTCAATAATAACACTTCTGAATCGAGCAAAAAATAAATTGTAATCCTCCTCAAAATTTAAGTTTACTTTTCCAGGTAAGTAGAATCCTAAATTGAATGTAAAAAAAAATTTCCATTCATCCGCCATACTTTATTTTTGTTAGTGACCAAGAACTGATCTTTCGAAATCCCGCTCTGGGATTTCCCCAAAATAGGCTCCTTTTGGGGTCGTGTGCTCTTAAGCTTTTAGTTATTGTCAATAATAAGGGGTGAAAAACACAGGTACACCTTTTTGAAGTGACTAATTGACTTGTTCTAATGATATTCGTATAGTTAGATTTGAAAAATGCTTCAAATTAATAAACAAAGGTTGATCATTTTTATTTATAGATCACTCGTCAGCGAAGAACATAGCTTTGTCACTGTCAATATTTTGTATTTTTTCAAATAAACTCCCTTCAAAGTCGGAGAGGGCACGCCATTGATGAAAAACTAAAAACGTCTGCCAAGTGGGTATGGCAAAAGTGGCAAATCATACTGAAGAGCACAGCAATCATGATGCTGCTGGTGTATTCATACTAGTGATCATGCTGCATCACATGCTTGTATCTATCATACTTTCTTATCTTAGCCAGGCTGCTCCATGTCCAAGCAGTCATTGCAGGATAATGCAAGATAGGCTTAAAACGTAAGACATCAAATTTTGAGTGGGGTAAAATGTTTTTTCTCCTTGCTCGATTCAAAAGGTTCATTATTACATAATAAAACAAAACGTTTAGTCAAGCTTAGATAAGCTGAAAGAATGTTTGTGGGGCACTGGTGCCGTCTCTCATCTCAGAATCGCACTAGACCCCCGTCCCCTCTAGAATGAACTACGTTACTTTTGATCTTTCAGTAGTATCTTGAGAGAATGGTATTATGTGTAATAAATCCGCAAACCACTAGGTGCCACACAATTGGTCACAAACATTGAATACAATCTTCATCCAGTGGTTTGGGGGTTGAAGCTAACAATAACTCGGATAACTCTGAATTGGATAACAGGTGGTTAAATTCTTCAACAGAGTGCACTCCAGGCTCCAACTGGTACGACAATCAGACATGTAATGAATGTTGGTGCTCACCTAAGGGAATTCGGGTGTGTACGAACAGCTTCAATGAAGACTGTTGGGCTCAAAAAACCAGCGCGATGGATCCTTTCAATACAGCTTCGGGCGGAAACCAGAGACCACGAAACCCTACCTATGGATATCCCACGTACTCATATGGCCCTACTGGCTACACACCGTCACGTGACAGACGGCCACATCGAAGACCGTCATATCCAACGACTGAAAATGACGGTAAGTGGATGATGACAGGCAGTCCACCTCGTGGTAAGAGTTTGTTCTGTGCCTCCAGTGTGATCTCACCAAACCGATTAGTGAAGTTAACTGCACCGCAATATTTCTGCGCAATATTGAATACCATCTCCAATAATAGATATCTTCGTTGCTCAAAAATATTGGTCAATATAGTCGAGGTATGACCAACCTACCTTATCTGACGACATGATCGAAGTATAAGATTCCTAGTCGGTATATGAGCAGAAGAAATCGTAGATAGAAAATGTAAAAGGGTAAGGATGTACCTATGGAAATGGTGGATGAAAATTTTTTCCAATTGGTGATGTGAAGATTGCGTCTTTAAACCTGAAAATTGAATCTCCTCGACGGCATCAAGAATCGAACATGGTGGACAACCTCTCTGGCAGAAGTGGATCCATAGCATAAGAATCCTTTTCAGAGCCACTTGTGAGCATTGCTAGCAAAGCTTTTCAGTCCTCTAGACATGCATGTTTGGTACAGTGAGTAGCTGCATAATACGGTGACATGTCTTAAAATTGCATGCATATCTCAAAAATTTCAACCACTAACACATATTCGCGATAACTTCGATCTAGTTACCTACTTGATTTGTGCAGGATTACATGAATTGCACGAATATACAAGCACAAGTTCAACTGTAAGTAGGCACTTAACGTACTTGACAGAAAGTTTATACACAATGATACTAATAGCTGCTTTTTCTATTTCTTTCCAGCTATTCCCGTAGCGCAATCCGACGATCAAAGAATCAAACGTGTGGGTGAGTAGTGGTCTGCGATTTGATCAAATAATTCAACCCCCTTCAGCGTTCGTTTTTTGAAGGCATACTTTACCAGCATATCGAGGTGTCCTAAACAGTATTACAGTATAAGAGTTACTGAACGAGATTATTCTCTCAACTTTCTCAGATTTATATTTCAGGACTTCTTGATGATTGATGTGCTTGATTCCGAACTCAATTTTAATTCTATTTCACACTTTTATTGTGTTTATGGGAAATATAGAATCGATTGGAAAAAGTACATAATGCAGGAAGCCAAGAAACTTGCCTATCATTACGGTTAGCACAAAAGGAGGGTGTTTGAATAGAACATACGCTTGCACGAAGTTATTAGGCTAATTAAAATATCAACAGGGATCAAAAGAGGAGAAGCAAGAAGAGAACTGCATGTTTATATATTTATATTAATGAGCTTGTCAATTACTCCACTAGAAGGTCATAATGTAGAATCTAGTCATCATCGCTTGATTTTTCATGCTTAAACTCAATTTGATAAGTATAAACTGTGAAATGAAGAGATATTTGATGTACCAGATGATCCTATTATAAAAATATCTAATTTATAGATCATCCATGAAAAACCACTAAAGATTAGCAATGCAGAAATTGGCTCCCTGGGGCAAATCTGGTTCAATATCAGCTGCATGACGTAGTAAAAATAATGCATGTGTTCGTAAACAACAAGTAAAAATGCTTCTTTTGAAAAGTTAATGTTGATTTCCGTTGAAGCATGCCCACAAGGAGATTCTTGGAAGGAAGGCTGCAACACTTGTCATTGCACGAAGGATGGAAAACCAGCATGCACGAAGAAGCTGTGCTCACCTGAAGAGGCTGCGTTGGGAAAACGACAGAAACGAGAAACCAGTGAGCATTATCTGAGTGTTTTGCATGCTCAAGGAAATAATTTTAGCAACATCACAATCTAGAGTCAGCTGCATGATATAAAAATAGAAAAACTCGTATTCGTGAAAAATAAAATAGTAAAAGCTTCAGTTGAAAAATTGTTGATTTCCGTTGAAGCATGCGCACAAGGAGACTCTTGGAAGGAAGGCTGCAACACTTGTCATTGTACGAACGATGGCAAGCCAGCATGCACGAAGAGGCTGTGCTCACCTGAAGAGGCTGCGTTGGGAAAACGACAGCAACGAGAAACCAGTGAGCATTATCTGAGTGTTTTGCATGCCCAAGAAAATACTTTTAGCAACAACACAATCTAGGGTCAGTTGCATGATATAGCAATATAAATACTCGTAGTCGTGAAAAATCAAATAGTAGAAGCCTCAGTTGAAAAATTGTTGATTTCCGTTGAAGCATGCGCACAAGGAGACACTTGGAAGGAAGGCTGCAACACTTGTCATTGTACGAACGATGGCAAGCCAGCTTGTACGAGGAGGCTGTGCTCACCTGAAGAGGCTGCGTTGGGAAAACGACAGAAACGAGAAACCAGTGAGCATTTTGCATGCTTTCTGAACGTTTTGCATGCCTATGGAAATACTTGTAGCAACAGCACAGTTAGAGTCAAAATAAAAGTTGAAGAGAGACGTTACAAAGTTCAAACCTGAGAGAAATGGAGCTTCTACAATACGTAAAGTTACATAATTTACTATAAATCAATTAGCTCTTTATACGAGTTTTCATATGGGATATTTGATCGAGATCACGCAGCAATCATACGATTTCAAGTAAATCAGACCTCATCATGTGCTCATTGATTCTTCCCTCCACAACTTGTCGAGATGCAACGGACTTTAAACACTCCTTTCAACCATTCCGATTATCTCATTTGTAGCTTGTCAAGAAGGAGAAACTTGGAAGCAAGGCTGCAACTCATGTTACTGCGCAACTGACGGCACGCCGGCCTGTACGAGGAAGCTGTGCTCACCTGAAGAGGCTGCGCTGGGGAAACGACCAAAACGAGAAGCCAGTGAGGATTTGGAAGCACGACTATCCCGCATGATTACAGAAATACTCACATATTAACAGATAAATAATGTTAATTGGAAACAGCAGATATCGAACACATCCTTGGAATCTGAACATGGGCTCTGATTTTCTGTAAGATACTATCATGATTTCCAAGATTGTGATAGAATGATCATCTCCTTGATCAGCCCCAGAGTTACCAAGGATAGAGCTGGATAAACCGCTCGTAACTTGCATGACGGTTCAAATAACTTGAAACAAAGAAATTGCATGATACAAAACGCTTGCTGCACGTTGAATGCATATGAGGGTATACTATTGGTTAAAAGGTATTCCGAAGAGTCGGAATTCCAAACTTTTAACCTAAAATTTGGATTTAGCATCCATGGAAACCATAGAATAATATATGGTAGGAAACGAGTAATAAAGATATAAAATGTTGGAGAAAACGGGTCAGTCCACTGTTTTTTGCAGACTATGTCGTATGTCACATGTTGCGGTGAATATTACGAGTCGTATGTTATAGGTCCATGACAACATGCAAGTTCTGTCATGCTGAAACCCTTTCAATGCGGTTCTCAAATTCGTGCCAACCCTGCCATCCTAATTTCATTTTTCAGCGTTTTTTTTTTTTTTTTTTTTTTTTTTTTTTTTTTTTTTTTTTTTTGGCATAGGTGGAATTCATTTTTGGAAAAAAAGTGGAATTCAGCAAAAATAGAGGACTGATATCCGACCGGTCAGGTTAAGGGGGTCTCAGTCGTTTGCCGTTCGTTCTTAGTATTTCGCCAAAATGAAGGCGCAAATACTTGAAAAGTTGTACCTAAATTTTATATTATAAAGGATTTTAGAAATGCATTAGTGCACGGCCCTAGGGAATTGAAAATCTGGAATATTGCCGTCGGAATCATCAAAATCGAACAATAATTGCCAAAGAAAAATGGGAAGAACTACCGAATAAACTATTTTTCCCAAAATTTTCCCTTAGTCCGTGCACTAAAAAATTTCAAAAATCCTTGAAAATTTCAGTATAGCTACATTTTATGGGAAAAACATAACTGAAATAACGGTTTTTCCAATTTTTCTCTGGCAATTATTGCTCGATTTTGATGATTCCAGCGGCAATATTTCAGTTTTTCAATTCCCTAGGTCCGTGCACTAATGAATTTCTAAACTCCTTTAAAATGTCCAATTTAAGAACAAATTTTCATGTTTTTGCGCCTTCGATTTGGCTAAATACTAACCCTGACCGTCTGAGACCCCCTTAACCCCCAGAACTGTGGTCGGATCACAGTGACCCAGGTAACTACTCTGCCCTTTGTTATTTGCACCTGAAATGCTGGTTCCCCCTCTCCACAAGCTCATTCAGTTCCTCATTTCAGTTCATCTTTGGTCCATTTTGGTATGTCTTATTTCCAAGAAAATGCAACTGTGGCCCGACCACAGTACTTATGTTTTGTTCACAGCCACCGAATCATCAAAGTCAGTTCTTCGCTGGTAAATGGCACTAATACGAAGATCAATGAGATGAGGAGTAAATTCAAACATAATTATGACTTTTAAGATATGGACGATGATGAGGTTAGAGCACGGATTTGGCTGCTGATCATGTCTGGGGTGGAAAGACTGCTCACACAAACACTAAAGATTTATGGGGCATATAAGGAAAATTTGTATAACTAGGAAAGATAAGTTGAAAGAGATTCCATTTTCTCCTTTAATGCATCCGTTTTGATGACTTGGGAAGACGTGAAGGAATGAGAAAAATTGACAAGTTGGCTCCCATAAGACATTTGCTTACTATGTTGGGAAATGCATTTGACCTCACGAGTTTCTTACAATTGATGAACGGATTGTTCTATTTGAAGGGAGTTATTATAAGTTGTAACCAATCCACAAAATATGCCTCAAATTATGTGTCACTCAATTTTTATAGAGGTTTTACCTAAACTGAAATTCAGATTTCTATTAGGTTCTACCTGGGTACCCACTTAGGACCCAACCTTCTTCCTAGTCCTCTCCTGGCTGAGTCACCCTTTGCTACTCTCCTGATTCAGTGATTTTTCAATTAAAAATCAACAGCCGCTTCGGCTAATCAATATTTTCATGTCCTCATGATTGCGAACCCTTGGGTTGATAATTATAAATACGGGCTGGACATGTTTTTAGCGAATTTTCAAAGAAAAAGAAGCTATTGCAATGGCCTCAAAATTTTTAGAATGAACTTTTTCGAAATCCGTTTTGGAACATTCTGAAACGATCCCTGAACTTTTCCCGAAAATCAGTGTTTAGAAATGTTTTTTAGTTTTTGCCAAAATGTTCGTAACAACAAACCATAGGTCAAGTTCGTTAACCAGCAATTTTGGACAATCCGAAGTGGTCAAAAATTCAAAAAAATGTTTTTTCCCCGTTTTTTGTGGTTATTACCTTCAAAATCATGGTAATATATGGTATATTCGGATTCAGAACACAATTTCTGATATCAATGCGTTTTCAAAAATGAAAATTGTCCAAAATTAAGAAAAGTATGTATCTATTTATATATATAATGAATACGTGCGTATATTTGTTGTACCCAGAAATGCAGTAACCGTGTGGGTACTCTATGAGTTCGTAGAGACGAGTTGAACATGAATATGGACTCCTAACATCTTCAAGGCATACCCGATGCATACAGTATGTTGGTATGGTAGGTACACTGAAAATCGAAAAAAACCAACAATAGCCATGTGGGTTATGAGTTTTTGGAGAAGAGTAGAACATGAATATGGACTCCTAACATCTTCAAAGCATACCCGGTGCATACAGTATGTTGGTTTGCTATACTAAAAATCGAAAAAACCAAGAACTGTGTAAAAAAACTGACCAAAAGAAATTTCAACATCATTGTTCCTTTTCTTAACCATACCTTCAACTGAAAGAGTTCTTTGAAAATTCGCTCATTAATTCATGGTGCACGAATGGTCTTTTTGTTAAATATTTGATTAATTCCTAGAAAACACGAAAAAATGTAATTAATTAAATTTTTTCTCGCAAAATTGGCAATTACAGTTTCGTGCATTTGTTTAAGATGAACTCAGATCACTTTGAAATTTTGAAATGGGTCAACTGACAACTGAGATGAGAGTTAAAAACTATTGGCATCTTCCCTCTCACTTGCACACTTGTCGTCTCCCATGGCCTCAACTTCCACGTGAAGTTCATGTTTAACATAAAAGCATTAATTAGCGCTCTAATCGTATTTTTAATGATAAAACCTATATGTGTGCTCCTTAGACAAAACATACAATTCTAACCTTAGATCGTTTGCATGCTGCCTGTTGTATGAGTAGCAAGATTCACGCATGATAATTATATTATGTTGACAGTTTGCACACCAGGGACAATGTGGGAATTGGATTGTGTTCAATGTTTCTGTGACGGAGGAGCACCTGTTTGCAAATGGACGTGTTCTAGCGTCCCGGATCAGTATATTACTCGCTCAGGAAGGTCGCATTCCGAAAAGGACACTAGAAGGAAATTGACAACGAAGAGACACGAAAAAAATCAACAAAAGTCGAAACAAATATAACAATTGCCTCCCTGAAAGTTTCTTGTTGAAATCCGTAAATACCTCTCCTTAAACCTTAAAATCGATTTTTCCCGCAAACTAGAGGTAATAGAGCATTTTGGTTGGCGCCGTTGGATTCAGCGTGAAAAAATCTATCTGAAACCATGTTCAAAAGTTGAAAATGCAGTTTTTTAAGTATTAAGTAGTTGCGGTGATCAAAATTTGATTCTGGCCTCAAAGTCTGAATCGTGGAGACCGAAATTGCTACGCTTTCTCATTTTCATCGGTGGTTGAATAAACGTCAGAAACGCCAAAAATACATTGTTATTTGAAACATTGTTACATTGAACCTCATTATGAAATCATTCCAGGAAGTTCAGTTCTTCTCAAGTTGACTGTCTTTTAAATGTTTCAAACGTTAGAGAACAGTTCACGTTCTCGTGATTTCTAAATATAACCCTTTAAATTTAAAATTCTTCACTCAAGTTCATTTCTTTTCCCCAACTACCAAATTCTTCATTTCCCGTCCACTTGTTGGTCCTTCCAACGACGTAAACTGACATTGAGTGATTCCAGTACTTTTGCGAATCTTAATGGTATCCGCTCGGGATTATTGTCGTAACTTCCAATACGGTATCTTCGTATACAATAAATAAAGTTTTCAAAATGCCTTTGGCACATGAGAACACTCGGTGTTGACTAAATATACCCAATTTTAATAAGGGTATGGCAATCATCAGATCATCAGACTTCAACATTTATTTACAGCCTCATCATCACTAGTAAAACCGCGTAAAATAAACGTGATTTTTTTTCTTTAAATTTCTAAAAGTCATAAATTTGATTAATTATTTAAATTGTTCAGTGTAGTATAAAGGACCCAGACAATGCAAAGGTTATACAATAACCTATTCAAGTTTTTTAGTTGGCATGAGGTGAGAACAATTTGGTAGAAAAGATTGAAAAGACTTATAAATTGGAGAATATTTCGCGATTGTGTCGTCAGCCCGATCAGAGTCAGTATTATACAGGGTGTTACATTTTAAAACGGTCACAAGAATCAATTCTATAGCTCATTTCCTGCAAAAAAAATGTCTCATGGTAATTTTTTAGAAGCTTCATTTTCGAGCTATTCCAATGTTAAGATTTTTTCTCGTCATTTTGACCTTATCTCAGTAAAACTTTCCGGATTTCCATTGAAATTCAAAGCTGATTTTACCGTTGGAAAGAACGTAAAATTTCCTAACTCCTTGATGGAAAAAATCCATATTTCAAATGGGAAAAACGGGCAAAAATTTAACTTGAAACAAAAAATTGGTAAAATCTTGAGAATCTTTTTTTAAAACTCTCATAGGTTCCGTACTTAATGGACACGTGAATTTTAACCTGCAGGCCTAAAAGATGCGCAAAAATTTCGGCTTTCCAACGGTTTAGTCACTTTTATTTTTAAAGTAGGATTTATTACAGAAATTCGTGTTTGAATGCCGGAAAACGTGAATTTTCTCAACGGAAACAGCGCTCCTGCTTAGACGATATGAGCCGATGGGTTGAGCGGGAGGGCGGCGCAGGAGACTGCGAGGCCTCCCGAAACCCCTCAGATCGCCTTAGCAAGAGCGCTGATTCCGTTGAAAAAATTCACGTTTTTCCGCGTTCAAACACAAATATCTGTGATAACTCCTATCTTGAAAATAAAAATGACTAAACCGTTGTAAAGCTATTAGGCCTACAGGTAAAAATTCACGCGCCGGATTATGGAACTTCAGAGCGTTTGAAAAAAATTAAGATTCTCAAGATTTTACCAATTTTTCAATTCAAGGCCAATTTTCACCCGTTTTTCCGAATTAAAATTTGAATATTTTCCATCAAAAAGTTAGAAAATTTCACTCTTTTTCCAAGGCTGTCATCAGATTTGAATTTGCGGAGAAATTCGGGGACTTATAGCTGTTTTACTGAGATAAGGTCAAAATCACGAAAAAATCTTAAAATTGGAATAAATAAAAAACGAAGCCTCCTAAAAAAAAAAATACCAGGAGAAATTTTTTGCTGGAAATGAGCTGTCGAATCGATTCCTGGCCTGTGACCGTTTGAAAATGCGACACCCTGTATAAATATATTGATTTGATTTATTTATTAACATAAAGAAAAATAATGCTGGCTCCTGTTAGAAGATTTCCTACCTCATGAACAGGACCAGTAATTAAGAAATAGAAATGTCAAAGTAAAACTTCTCACAAATTGAACCCAGTTATTATAGAAGAAAATAAATGTGCATGTTGACGAAAATATAACTATAATTAAAACAAATTTTAGGTAGATGATTCTGAAGAATGTGGCAAGAGGCATAGCAGTTTAAATTCAATCCCAGCAGTTCAATCCCAGGAGTTCCGTGGGGAATCCTTCAAAAGCGTTCAACTGTTTCTTGTTTTTGAAAAAAAAATATTGAGATCTCAAACAGAAACTCAAAATTCAAGACGATTTGATTACAAGAGGTTTTGGTTACAAAACGAAACAGAGCCAAGTACGGTGTCAAAACTACCAGCAATAGCGTGGAGACTGCAGCCCAGTATTGTGAGATCATCCGCAAATGCTACTATCTGCTTTGAAGTGCCTCATGAAGAACCAAGTTTAACATCATTGCTGACAGCGAATCACTTTGAACTGATCTCGAATCTTTCATATTTATTTCTTAAACAAATTTCCTTTGAAGTCGACTCTAACTTCATAAAAATATGAACCTAAACCTATTAGTTATTGTGATACCCTTCGTAATTTGATAATATTTAGTGTCTTCATCAAAGTGTTTCAATTTTAAAAGATACTCGAAGTTTGATGTAAAGAAATGCTGTAAATTCCAATAGAATGTCAACCTGGCACTACCTGGAAGGAAGACTGCAACACCTGTCTATGTACCGACAATGGAGAGGCCGCTTGCACGTTGATGGCGTGCCCATCTCAGACCCAGATCTACCCTGGCAACCCCACGAAGCGCGAAGTTAAAAGTAAAGCAATAAAATATGCTTATATGAGCGCATTGATTGATTTCAACCCTTAACTTGGCTACGTAGCTTTAACCCACTAGTGGGCGCACATACATTTTCCATCATTTCTCACTATTTTCTGATCGACTTCAAAGGGCCGAAGGGCAGCGACGGAGGAGGTTCTTTATTCGGGGTGTCGTAGGACGAAGAATTTTTTTTTTTTTTGGTGTATTAAAATCCATATTTAATGAGTAGGAAGGATAGAAAAGGCAGATAATATTATGTCAGATAATGAAAATCCGTACAATTCCTGAAAAAATTAATCAAAATCGGATCGCAAATGCATACTCGTAAGTTAAGGCTGTAACAAGGAAATACACGTTGGCCCATGCACAGTGGCTAATATCAATCTACAGGCCATGATTTTCATAGGGGACCATCTAAACCCCTAAAATCTGAAAATGTATAAATCCCTGAAATGTCATCGAAATCGGATGGAAAATGTAGAAGTTATCGGTGTTACAGGAATTCGGGATACAACACGCGCGATTCGTCACTTTCACACTTTAAAACTGATGAGTAACTAGTCTAACTAGTAACTAGTGGTGTTTACCATTTGTCTGCTCTAGAATTACCATTGGAAGTCACCGATAGCAAACCAAGATTTACCGCCCTGCTTCAGACTTAAGACAGGTGCGCTACGGAGCGTTCACTAGTGGGTTAACACGTTCGGTGCGTATGAACAAAACCAACCCACCCCACCAGGCGGATTGGTTTTTTTTTTCATAAATCTGACCGAAATGGTTCCAATATTAGTATTTTATAGATAATTATTCTTAATAGTCGAATTTGATTAAATTTTGCTCATCACGCACCATGTGCATGATACGCCTGGTGAGAGTGATTACAGATTTTCTGAGGATCGGCGCCTGCTTGGGTCTAATAGGAAAATCGTGTATTATAAGGTTCGTTTGGAAAATATCCATAGAAATAGAAACAAGAAATATTGGTATCAGCATTTTTATTGGGTTGGTTCCATAAATATCTACTCCATCAGCAAAAATACACGTCATGGCTCATACCATAGGTATCTCTTACCTACCTTGTCGGAAGAAAATATGTATCAATGACTATATTTATGGTAAGTATCAGTCCAATAATATATGTCAATCACATACAAGAAAATATCAATTACAATCAAATGTCAATAAAGGAAATATAAATCAAAAGAATATATCAATACAGAAAATATGAATCTCAAAATATCAATCACAATCAAATGTCACAATCAATGTTCTTTTTCTCCTTAGCCAAGCGAGGGATTTTTCTTTCTGATTGTGCGTCATCAGGCATCTAAAATATCAATACAAATAATACCGTGGGTAAAAAAAATACTTGATAAAGAGAACTAATCATATGCATCATACTGTACCAAAATGCGGGGCAAAATGGTAGGAAGAGAACAGAAATCAGGGATGGTGCTCTACATATTGGCGCCAAAAACAACGTTTATTTAGTCACTGCCCGTTTGTAATCATGCATTTTGAAGTAATTATTAATGTATTATTGATCTTACCTTGAATGAGAGAAGAAATAGCCACACGAGAACTCCAGAACGCACAACAATCGAAAGCAAAACTCCGATTTGGAGCGTCTGTGAAACACAGTATTTTCCGAGTGAAATACATCTCCAAACTGCAGACGGCGCATTCAATCGGTTGTTCATAGTACCTGCTCAGGGCGGATAAAAAAACAAAGACTTTTGCACCGGTCGTCGATTTCCAAGAAAAGTTTGAAATAGCAGCAAGTCATCACGCACCATGTGTGTGATACGCCTAGCTGACCCGACCGGATTCACGCACCGTATGCTTGATACGCACTGAACGTGTTAAAGCGACTAGAGTCTTCCCAAAACGTCAATGGTTCAAATCCAGATATGTGGAGACAAATCTCGCAAAATTACTTCAATTCCTTGTTCATTTGGGAGGAAACTTCTCGAATAAGCTTGTCATGATGATTTAAATTCGTCTATTCCGAAGAAAATCCGTCGATATTACCTTAATTTCTTGTTAATTTGGGTGTGAATGGCTTTTTCAACCTAATTTCGAGAATTTATCTTAATATCGGATTTTATAGAGGTTCTAGTTAAATGCAATATGAGCATCAGTATCTTGGCACTGAATCTTTAAAGCAACATACATATGAAGGCTCGATCTATCGATATCTTGGTACTGTAGCTTTGAAGATACATCTGCAACATTAACGACTGCAACTTTTTTTGTTCAAAGCATTTTCCCCTTGTTAGTTAGTATATTTGGCACTTTTAGAAATTTATTGGAGCGATTGGTCGACCTGCATTTTTTGCCAAGTTAAGGGTTAAAGAAACATAAAGTATATCATAAGGATCTAGTGAGGTTACACTGCTCTGAGCCAAGATATAGGTACATTTTGCTCGTACTCTCCATACACATCTCCATGGATTTAGGATTTCATTTGGTACTAAAATATAGTTTCCCATCCTCAGAATGTCAACCAGGAAAGAAATGGAAGGATGACTGCAACGACTGTGTCTGCACCCACACTGGCTACCCATCATGTACACTCAAGGCCTGTGATTCACAGACGTACATCGTACCCAACAGGAAAACCAGAGAAGTCAAAAGTGCGTTTTAATGACAATCTTTTTCCGATGACTTGAAAGGCTCGAAAAATAGATGATTGTGACTAATTGAAATTGATTTTGGATTAATATTTTCAATAATGAACGTTTAGAATCGACCAAGAAAACAAAATTTAAAAAAAAAAAAAAAAAAAAAATCAAAATCTAAATTTGTTGGTTTACGTTTCAAGGTACGTGGAATCAAAAAATCGAATAAAAATTTGGCCGTCCGTCCGCCGTCAACGGCACTTTCCTTAATTCCCGTGGACCGATTATGACTAAGGTCTAGTTGTGCTCCGAAGCTTTTGTTTGATGCCAGTCTCGTCTTAAGATTGAAAAATAAGGGTTGAAATTTCGAAAAACCCCTAGCTCTAAAAATTTTGTCATAAAGCTGTTGTTTTTCCATCAATTTAAGATAGTATAGAATTTTTGGAGTCCACGTGGAGCTAATCGAGAGCCTAAGGGTTGGTTTTTCGATGAATCAGAAACACGAGTGTGAATCGCAAAAGAGGTCTAATTTCCGTTAAAATTTTATCTGACCAAAATGTGATCGCTGCAGGCACATGGAAGGGAGGTGGTGACAATGGAAAAGCCGAGTTCTTTGCAGACGAGAGATCTGTACAGAAAAATGATAAATCTTTGTGTAATAATTTGCAGCGTTTTCATGTAAGTGAATTTTCATTTTCAGAATGTCAACCAGGCAAGAAGTGGAAGGACGACTGCAACGACTGTGTCTGCACCCACACTGGCTACCCATCATGTACACTCAAGGCCTGTGATTCCCAGACGTACATCGTACCCAACAGGAAAACCAGAGAAGTCAAAAGTAAATCTTCGACCATCCAATCCATCCAAAGAACCATCCAAAATCAATTCTAATTCTATCGACTCAGTATTTAAAATTGTTGTAAATAGCTTGCAAAGGATCATAATAGGGTGTGTGCATGGGTCAGAAAAACTGTTTATTGTTATTTTTAGTCAAAACTAGACCTCATTCTGATAATTTTGACATCAACTGCGACCTTCTAGCGTGAGAAGACCTTTTTCTATGAAATGTCGAAGTTTCGGATGTTTATGACGTCACAGTGGGCTGAGGGGTCCCGCCCAGGCGGGAGGAACGCGTGGCGTCATAAACATTCGAAACTTTGAAAAATCATAGAAAAATATCTATTCATCCAAGAAGAGAACGGCTGGTGTCAAAATTCTCAAAATGAGGCCTGCTTTAGATTTAAAAAAAAAAAAAAAAAAGGAACATCCTAAAAAAATCCTTATTTTTTCGCAATTTAATTATATTGGAAAAAGGTTTGATTATTTTAGGAAAAAGTTTAATTGTTTATTTTTTAATTAGAAACTGGTTCAATTCAAATGAAAAATGCTAAGTATGTTTAGTTTCTTCATCAAAATGTATCAATTTTCAAAGATACTCGAAGTTTGATGTAAAGGAATGTTGTAAATTCCAATAGAATGTCAACCTGGCACCACCTGGAAGGAAGACTGCAACACGTGTCAGTGTACTGACAGTGGAGAGGCCGCTTGCACGTTGATGGCGTGCCCATCTCAGACCCAGATCTACCCTGGCAACCCCACGAAGCGCGAAGTTAAAAGTAAAGCGATAAATTATACTTATATGACAGCATTGATTGATTTCAACCCTTCACTTGGCTACGTAGCTTTAAAGCAACTACAGTCTTCTCACGTCGATCAAGAAATCTCAAAACGACGATGGTTCAAATTCAGATATCGTCACCACTATAGCAAACTATCGATTTTTTTTTACACTCCAGAGAACTATCGAATGGGCGAATTTCAAGTATTTTTGTGTTAGAGGAGGAGTTTTATTTTTGTGTTATCATTATAATCCTGCCTCATCTCGCACCGCTTTCCAATTATAGCTTGATAATAATTTGGCTTTTTTTTATTTAAACAAAAATTGTTGACCAACAATATCAAACTATCGAATCTCACTATTGTATGCTTTCTATTGTTTTAAATAATCCAGAATAAACTTAATTGAGTGTTCCTGTAATCATCCAAATATCATTGTTTGATTATCTAAACAAGAAAACACTTGCTGTTTCCTTGTTTTGAAGCTCGAAATGAGTCAAATTCGGAAAATTTCCAATGGATCCCCATCTGTACGAATAGGTAGTTTTCATTCAAAACAAGCAGCATTGAAATACAATATCTTGAATCGATATTAAAGATCGAAACAAACTTTACTTATGCTCTCCTAAAAACTTGTTAAATTGCCGATTCGTTAATTTTTGAGTGAAACCAAGTTCGATAGTCTGCCTTGTTGGTGACGATATGTGGGGACAAATCTCGCAAAATTACCTTAATTCCTTGTTCTTTTGGGAGGAAACTTCTCGAATGTGCTTGTTATGATGATTTAAATTCGTATACTTCGAGGAAAATCCGTCGATATTACCTTAATGTTTTGTTAATTTAGGTGTGGATGGTTTTTTCAACCTAATTTCTAGAATTTATCTTAATATCGGATTTGATAAAGGTTCTAGTTAAATGCAATATGAGCATCTGTATCTTGGCACTGAATCTTTAAAGCAGTGCTTTAAAGACAGAAACATACATAAGAATCTTATCTATCGATATCTCATATCGATAGATCGAGCCTTTATATTATAAAGGCTCGATCTATCAATATCCTGGCACTATAGCTTTGAAGATACATCTGCAACATTGGTACTGCGACATTTTTTTAAAAAGCATTTTCCCCTTGTTAGTTAGCCTATTTCGCACTTTTTGGCTTATTTGGCAGAGAAGTCAAAAGTAAATCTTCGACCATCCAATCCATCCAAAGAACCATCCAAAATCAATTCAGATTCTATCGATTCATATTTTAAATTTTTGTAAATAGCTTGCAAAGGATCTAACGATGTTTAGGACGAATTGAAATTGTACATCAATGTTTGGGAGCATAAGAGGGTGTAACGCGGGTGTGTTAACCGCGACCTTCTAGCGTGAGAAGACCTTCTTCTATGATTTGTCAAAGTTTCGAATTATTATGACGTCACAGTCGGCAAGGGGGTCCCGCCCAGGCGGGAGGGACACGTCAAAATAATTCGAAAATTTGACAAATCATAGAAAAAGATCCACTCATCCAAAAAGAGAATGACTGGTGTCAAAATTCTCAGAATGAAGTTTACTTTCGATTAAAAATATAAAAAGAAAAAATCATGCGCACACCCATTCAAACGTCTAATGGTCTCAAAAAATAAAGTTAACATTGTGTCTTTGTGATTTTGTGTCTTCAGAATGTCAACCAGGCAAGAAGTGGAAGGACGACTGCAACGACTGTGTCTGCACGCACACTGGCTACCCATCATGCACTCTGAAAGCCTGTGATTCACAGACGTACATCGTACCCAACAGGAAAACCAGAGAAGTCAAAAGTGCGTTTTCATAAACTTTCGCAGATAACTTGCAAAGGCTCAAAAAATAACAATGATTGTGACGAATTGAAATTTGTCTTTCATTTTAGAGATTTTTTTAATTTTTAGAATGTGAACCAGGCAAAAAGTGGAAGGATGACTGCAACGACTGTGTCTGCACCCACACTGGCTACCCATCATGTACACTCAAGGCCTGTGATTCTCAGACGTACATCGTACCCAACAGGAAAACCAGAGAAGTCAAAAGTACTTACATAAATCAAGAATCTTAAACTATACATTTGCCTTTTAATATTATTAAATAAATTATGATTCTCATTATAATAAGAATAGGATGTTAAGATAGGTAATTTTAGGTATGGATTTGGTGATTGTACAGAACTGACTCCCGATGGTAAGGTGCTTTACTGGAATATTTAAATACTATTACTTGCGTCTGCCTTCATCATTCTTGTATATTTGCGACAACATTACCGTAATTCAATATTTTTAATATAATTTTCGAAATGTATCAGACTTCGCCTGATAAAGATAGACCCAATGTACAAGTTATATCTATGTGTTGTCGAGTGAAGGAGATGACCTTCATGATGCGGTTGATGCGTTTTCTTTAACCCTTACTCAACGAAGAGAGAATGTCCCTAGCCCTTATGACTACACTGTCACCTCGGCGGCATTAGCCCAGACCAGAAGGTGGAGTGTAGGGAGATAAATATGCTGGCCTGACAACCCCGGCGTCTCATACGAGACCGACTGTAAGGAGGCAGAACATTTACCTAGTGAGCCTACTATAGCGAGAAGAGGTCTAGGCGAGATGGAGGGAGAGAGCGGCGCCTTTTGAGGGGCAACCAGCGACTCTGATGGAGCAATCTAGTGATTAAATGCAAAGGTAGAGAACGAAATGAACAAGGCAAATGAGTGGATTAGATTGCATACCGGATCAAGCCTGAGTGAGCTTTTAAACTCAAGGGACTTTCTGTCGGTGAGAGAGAGGTGGAAGGGTGACGTCATGTGACGTGTTCCCCGTACCTCGTCTCTTCTCGTGGGTGTTGACTCACTCAGGGGTTTCCGTCGCTTCTTTATTCAAGAACCAATTAGTTTTTAAAATGTGGGTCATAACAGCACACAAAATCGCAATCTGATCACATCTACTCATCAATAGGGTACTCAAAATTCTGGTCCACCAGAACAATGTCGCACACGATTGTAGGTACCTCAAGGTTTTTATTCGTCTCTTTCATAGAATGCAAGCCAGGGTCTCATTGGCAGGAAGACTGCAACTCCTGTTTCTGTACCGAAGATGGATTCACAGCTTGCACACTCAAATTCTGCGTACCTGGGAATCTCGAACAAGGTGAAAGGGGCATCGAGAAGAGAGAAACTAAAGCGGGTGAGCAACATTGACAATAAATCGGTGTAATTTCGTCTTTATGGAAGTGAATAATTAGGTACACGTTCGTTCCTTCAATCACACCTTTGAATCAATTGAATCGTAATCTGGAAATTTCTACACAACGGTTCAATCTTTCTGTAGAGATCACCCGTCCGCGAAATATATTTGATCAGCTGAAATTTGCCTCTCTTCTGTCACTTGACCTTCATTTATGCGCGATTCAGAATCGTGTTTTTGATCATCATTCGTCCAACCTTTGGAGTAACGGAAACAAGAACGTCCCTTTAGAGCAAGCTAATGAGCCCTACCATGCGTGGGTCCGAAAATTTCTCAACAGTAGTTTATTTATCGATAGTTGATCGGCTGGTTTCATTCGTTTCAAAAAATTAAATATTATCTTAGAATGTTGAGGAAAATTCTTGGAATATTCATTAATTAGGCTGTAAATTATCCTCAATAAGCGATCGATTGGTCCTACTGAACTCGGAATGATGTCAACCAATTCTTTAAAATTTCGAAAAATTTTAAATTGAAGAAAAAACAACATTAAAACGAAAGTTTTTGAGCTAGGGCTTTTAAATATGTTTTTTCCACGTTTTACCCCTTAGAAGTAACATACAGTAAACAAATACCTTCGGAGCAGAACTCGGCAATAAAAAACTGAGATTTTTTTTTCGATCTTCTGTTTTTTTACATTAAAATCCAGAATATCAAACCTAGAATTGCTTGTCATTCGATCGTAGTGAGGTGAAGAATCAGATAAGTTTTTCTGTGAAAAAGAGCCAGACGATCTAAAGGGATGGGAAGCAGAGGCAATTAATAAAAGTTGAAGCAACTGGGGCTACCGTTGTTGTAGAAGATAAGTTCTCCTAATTTTTTTGAAACAGGTCGACAACCATTTATAAGAATCAAAACTTTGTCAAAGAGCACAGAGGGAAGCAAATAAGGTCACTAAATAACCATTCTCATGTGTGTGAATGACTCATTCGTGCCCAACAGTCAATTTCGACTTTTGGGTACAATTCGTGTATTGACCGTAAGGCCCCTGTCGACTTGTATTCGTTCAACTGTTCTAGCTTGCGTACCCGGCACCAAGAGGAAAGAAGGGTGCAACACGTGTACCTGCTTAGCAAATGGTACCGAAGCTTGTACTCGGAGACTCTGTCGTCGTAGAAGAGACAACGAACAGGACGTGCGAGGTTAGTAACTACTAGTTACTCACGAACAATAACTAATATGATTCATAGATTCGGTATTGGGGGCAGCCGTAACTCCATTTATTAATACACTTAGGTAACCAATGAAAAAACAAACCTTTCACGCCGATCATGTTTCTCCACAGTACAATTTCAATACTCACGAAAGTAGTCCACTTTGATTGCACGTTTGAAAAAAAGTTTTATTCACATAAAACACCGTTACATTTTTTACTTTTCCAAATTTAAAGAGAAATTATGGTATTTTTTTTATTTAAATTTCATTTTGGTCTTAGAATGTCATGTGACATGTTAAACACAGTCGGAGAGGGAAGTACGTGAGCCTCCCATCATAAGTTACGACCATTCAGATTTGATTTGACGTAAGAGGTTTGTTAGTTCCTGCGGTGTTTCTGGTGGTTCAGTCATATAAACAAGCTTTAACAAATTAAACGCCTGGTGGAAGTCCTTCCAGTAGTTATAGCGCATGTTACATTATTGCTGCTGACCAATAGTTTCCTCGGGAACAATAAAAAAATTCATTCATTGAGGCTGAGAGATTTTATTGAATTCATAAACGCAATATGAAACGTTGGAATATCACGTAGTCTGAAAAAACGATTGAATGAACAGATAGTACTTGTTTTCAGGCAGTTCCATTTTTTATCCGTGATATACCTAGTTAATGTTACTTCAATACGTACTTTTATACGCACGTAGTTAAAACCGAGTTTGTTATGGATTTCTTATGTGCCCTAAAATGAAGAGATAAAGTGAGTTATACAGGTTGTTTACACCCGACTAGGTAGATTACTGATAAAAAATGTATTTATTACCTACCGTTCTTTATGAGTTGGATTTTGTTGTAATTTACAGTTTGGGTCTCTCACACGAATTACGTAACTGTTACATTGAAAAAGGACACAAATATCAATATATACTTCCAAGTAGACACGTATTTAGAACTTTACTTATTCCATGATTTTTCCAGATATCGTAATTTCCCTGATACTTCCAGGAAATCCAACTTTTCCAGGTCTGTAGACAACAGATTATTACAATACAAGAATCCTTAACATGTTTCTCAACATGCGTGACTTACTAATACCAAGATATCGTGGAAATATTCATGGTTTGATCGCGGAGCCCATAAACGGTGAAAAATTGCGGTTAATAAGAATCAGGTGTTTATTACTTAGTTGAATCATGAAGATTATGAACCGTTTTTGACAGAGTGTCGACCTGCTGCGAAGATGTGTGGATCGACAAGCTCTGCGATGGATTCCCAAACGAGAAAGAAAGAAGGTGGAAAACTGAGAGGGAGAGGTATGATTATCTATGGACGTGAATCCTTACGCCATGAATTTGATGGTGTCAAGAATGTTATATCAAAGAAAATCAAGTTTGGGAAGCAGCTCATGAAGTTACCAAACGAGCTCCTACTCAAAATTTGGTTTACAAGAGCCTACGTTACGTGGGATTGATGCATGAACTGAAGGAATCATGGATTGATTTCTTCCTCAGACATTGATGCTCAGCTCAAAGGTAGAGACAGGTATCATCAATGTGCATTTCTCGTAACAAGGTACTCGGTTAGTTCAGTTGGATGGATTTTATGAATTGTTTTCCTATGTACGTGGTAGTTCGTGGAATAGCATTTTCCATTTGAGATAAACCTTTCCCCAATTGAATTAAACCTTAACCCAATACAATTAAAAAATTTTCCAAAATAATTAAACCTTTTTCCAAAATAATTAAACCTCTCAAGAGAAGGGGATGTAATAAAAAAATGAGTGAACGACGTAACAACCAGTGAAATATCAGTGAGAATAAAGTAGACACCACTGGGATAAACTGTTCATTCAATTAGGTTTTCCCATTTTTCTATGGCAATTATTGTTCGATTTTGATGAATCCAGCGGTTATTCTTTTTAGGTTATAATTTTTAGGTTATAATTTTTAGGTTATAATAAAAATGAATCTTTTAGTTATTCAAAACCCTAGGCTGCTGTACTAATAAATTTCGAAAATCCTTGAAAGTTTCAAATTTAGGCACAACTTTTGAAGTATGAGCGCTGGTAATTTTAGGAAATACCCGGAACGTGCGATCCACTCAGATCCCCTTAACAACTACTGGCTTCATAATTCATTAAATCTTCCTTATTCGTTATTCGTTCACGCCTTTGTTGTTCACTTTTCTGCAATTCCTAATTCATAATTAAACCTATTTCCAATCGAATTAAACCTATTCCCAATTGAATTAAACCATACATATTATGTCTTACAGGAAAATAGGGAATTTCATGCCCCTATATCATAGGTACATGAAATTCCTTATTTTCCCGTAAGAGGTTTAGTTGTTTCTGAAAAACGTACAATTATTTTTGGAAAAAAGTTTAATTGTAACGGGAAAAGGTTAAATTCAAATGGGAATAGGTTTAATTCAATTGGGAATAGGTTTAATCAATTGGGAATAGGTTTCATTCAGATGGGAATAGGTTTAATTCAATTGGGAATAGGCTTTATTCATTTGGGAGTAGGTTTCATTCAATTGGAAATAGGTTTAATTCAATTGGGAATAGGTTTAATTCAATTGGGAATAGGTTTCATTAAATTGGAAATAGGTTTAATTCAATTGGAAATAGGTTTAATTCAATTGGAAATAGGTTTAATTCAATTGGGAATAGGTTTCATCCAAATGGGAATAGGTTTCATTCAATTGGAAATAGATTTAATTCAATTTGGAATATGTTTCATTCAATTGGAAATAGGTACGTTTAATTAAATTGGGGATAGGTTCAATCAAAATGAAAAAGGTTCAATTCAAATGGGAATAGGTTCAATTTAATTGGAAATAGGTACCAGAATCGGAATACCGCACAGAAGACAATATTCAAGGGACCCTCAAGACTCAAGAAACACACAAGACTCAAGACAAACTCAAGATTCAAGAAAAACTAAATACATAAATTTCAAAAACAGAACAAAAGTACCAGAACACAAGACAAAGCACAGTGACATTCCCAGAACGCTTCCTGTAAGCGATTGAAGGAGGAAAGGATGTAGGAACTGACTGCAAGTTATGATTTATTCATGTTACGAGTTGTGAGTTGTTAAGAAACTAAATACTTTAGATACAAAAAATGTAATTTGCATTCTTCTATCGGATGCGCTCGCGTATACTTATTTCTACCAAATAATTATATTTGTGTCGTAGGTATCGTACAGGATTCAGTTAGGATTCAGAATCAGCTCGTCCTAACATACGTCGTATGCTCTCGTTACAACTGTAATAGACTACTCATGATGTCAATTTCTTTATTGCAATTTTCATTCACTTGATGACAGTAGTTGCTCTCTTCTACTATTGTTCGATTTTTCTTGATGGACAATAAAGTTTAATACTATCATCACCCAGCTCAACTTGAATTCGGTCGAGGTATATCATTGTTTGAGGTGAATTCAATCCATGGTACCGAAAATATTTGATAGTTCGATATAGTGAAATTTTATAGTAGTTAAAAGTCAACTGACACGGAAAACCATCAAAGGCCGTGCATGTAGTGATTGCTTGCGTGACGTCAGTTGCCCGTAATGGCGATGAAAACCCTTGTGAAGTACTGCTTTGGAATTCAAATGGTAGAATGAACATTCAAGTGGTTTCATTACAGGAAATATCAGAGTAGCTTCACATTACAGGAAGATGTACGCCAGGTTCAACTTGGATTCAAAATTGCAGTCAGTGTTATTGTGACGAGCAGAACAACGTAGAGTGTATTCCAGAGGAAAGTTGTTCGGATGACCAAGTGACCAGTCAAATCAGGAATAGAGACGAAAGCCCTAAGGGGAGGGGTGAGTTGGATCCCATAATTTCATCAACTGCTCGTAATCGCAATGGAACATGAATCCTTCAAACATTGAATTTCGTATTGAGATTTGGAATGACAGAGAGCCTACTATGTCTCACAGCGTCTATCTGCAACTTTGAGCCGAAAAGAACCAAGCTCTAACGAATCAGATATCGCACACCGGGAATAACACAGGTATAAATAATAAAATTAAACTTTTGAGAAATAGCGTTTTAAATGTTTGGTTTTTTTATTGGAGCATCACGGGAGCAGAAAATCTTGTATCTCTCAACTTTTACTGCATACACGACCCTTATCAATCTTCCCAAAACGTGACACTCCAATTTTTCTTCGAGACCTCTCTATTTTGATTCAGGAGGGGTAAATTTGGTAAAATTGTATAATACACTGCTATTGTTCCAATAATTCACTTCCCCCCACCAAGATGTTAATGATAACTTTAGTGTTTCGGACGATTGGGGGCTGGTGATGGCTTCAGGTTTTTGAAGGCTGCTCTTGGCCTCCTCATGGGTACGGCATCGTTCGTTGATAAGTCCCTGGATCTCTTCCTGGTTGCCAATTCAACCAGCTTTTGTGCTCGGTAGAAGGAAGGAGAAGTAACATTCATTCGGATCAATAGTGGCACAGTCCGAGATATGCCGGTGTTCTTCCGCAAAAACATGATTACAACTAAAATTATTGGAATAACAGTGGAACATTAAGAGATGAACCTCTCTTCCTCTGACGGAAGGTCAAAATTCCACACTGAGTAGAAGTGGTGTATCCGCTCTCCTGTGGCCATTTTTCGACTTAAAAAAAAAACGTTGTTACCCTCAGATAAAGCTCGTCAAGAACTTTCCAGTGGCGGGTATTGTACAGGGTGTCCGGGAAAGATACGGCCAAACATCAAGGGTCGATTCTACAAGTAATTTGAAACAAAAAATGTATCCTAGAAATTTTCTTTTAACCCCTTGTTTTTTTCAAGTTTTTCCAATTTAAAGACTTTTTTCGTATGTTGAACTTTGTCTCACTAGAATAAGTATAGCTCCCTCATTCTACGTGGAAATTCAAATCTAATAACACCGCTGAAAAGAACATCAAATTTCCCATTAGATGAACTACAATACAATTTTTTAACCTTGCATCTAGTTAGATTTTTCCAAGTCCAAACTTACAACTTTGCAATTTTTGAGTTTTTTGATGAAATTGTCAAGAGATTTCCACCCATACCCTGTATAGGAAAATCAATGGGGATTTCAGCAAAAACATCCTCAAAATCTCAGGTCTCCAACGGTATAGCCAAAAATATTTTACAATCAAATTTAGGGAAGAATTTGTGTTTGAACGCGGAAAAACGTGGATTTTTTTTTTCAACGAAATCGACGGTTTGGCGGGAGGAAAAAAATCAACGTTTTTCCGCGTTCAAACACAAATTCTTCCCTAAATTCGATTGTAAAATATTTTTTGGCTATACCGTTGGAGACCTGAAATTTTGAGGATGTTTTTGCTGAAATCCCCATTGATTTTCCTCCAGGTACAGGATATGGGTGAAAATCTCTTGTGAATTTCGTCAAAAAACTCAAAAATTGCAAAGTTGTAAGTTTGGACTAGAAAAAATGTAATTAGATGCAAGGTTAAAAATGTGTATTTTAGCTCATCTGATGTGAAATTTGATGTTCTTTTCAGCGGAGTAATCAGATTTTAATTTCCACGTAGAATGAGGGAGCTATACTCGTTTTAGTGAGACAAGGTTCAACATACGAAAAAAATCTATAAATTAAAAAAACTTGTAAAAGCAAGGGGTTAAAAGAAAATTGCTAGGAGACATTTTTGTTGCAAATTACTTGTAGAGTCGACTCCTGAAGTTTGGATATCTTTCTCGGACACCCTTTTTAACTCAAAATCGCCAATTTCGGACTTAACTACTAGTATTATTCCCGGGTATGACATGTGAAATTTCCGACCATTCATATAAGGGTTATTATGTTTCAGATAGACATAGAAAATTCTGTTTTCAATAGATTTGTCTATTAGATACATCATAATTTCGTTTTCTGGTTGGGATTATCGAAAAAGGTTGATAGAGCTTGGTTCTGATTAGCTCAATGATCTTTCTGACTCTCCAGTCCTCGCTTGTTTCAGTAGTATTGCGTATCGAAAATTTCTTTGATAAATGTAAGGCTGGGTACAGGATTTCCGTGGAGGAATTCCTTGGGAACGCCCTCAGAGTATTGCATGGAGGAAAACTGCATGTGCCCTCACATGACGAACGTTGACATCGCTCTCGTTGATGTTTTGGCTCTACTTCAGCGAAAAAGATGAGAATAGAACGCTAAATGGTGTGAAGATTGGTTACTGAAACAGAATAAGGCTTCTTCACGCAAAAATCTGTTAACTGTGGAACAGGAAGACTTTTTTCCAAAAGATGGCCAGGCGCTCTTATGAAGCCTGAAATATATCTACCTTGGGTTATTCTGGCAAAGTCAACTTGTGTCTTCAAGAGAAGGAACGTGTCCAAATAAGATGCCGTTATATCTTGTCCAGTGTCACAAAGAGGGTATTCCCCAGTGACTCCTGTACGTTGGAGATGTTTCTGTCGGTAGTCAAGACTGATCGCCAACCTCAAACATGCTACAAAAAAGTGGTGAACTCTTCTCTCAGGGTGGGTTAGAATCTTTCTTCAGGATTCTCTCAGAGTTAGAATCTCCCATTGACGTCCCAGGTCATTCTCTTCCAGAGAGAAACGGGAAGACAAAACAACACAACTACTTTTGAATGATCGAAACAATGTACCAGACGTTGCTTGCACTCGTATCGCCGTTAATTCGAAAGCGACACACTGTAATGAGGGTTGCTATTTTTCTTCACGAACGATTGTCGGCGACGTTAAGGTTCTTAGCACCATGATGCACTTACCAGCGCTCTGAGCTGCATTATTCCAGCGACGAAATAATGCAACAGCAACAGCGGTCTTGAGGCCGAACGGGCAACTCCCTCCACAACTGAGGACTGCATCATGCGCAGTACAACTCAACTGTAAAGTTCAAAGTAAACGTCTGGTCCTCATGCTCAGCCCGACCGGAGACCTGAACAGCAAATCCTCCCTGGAAATCTTCAACGTGAGTACCCAGCCTTAGTTCGAACTCAATGGGTTCAACAAGTTCAAAAAAATTGTTGATTCCAAATTCTGCTCTTGAAACACGTTTAAGAAACTACTTCTCTCACTAAGGGCCTATTCCCACATACTTCCAATCTTCATTCTGCGCTCTTCAGGGCTTTACCCCGAACTTAACAGATGTATACATTGTAAGCATGTATCCAAGCCTGAATTGATTTGATGAGGAAGAGTGAAGTGCGAAGTGTCAACTAGCACAGTTCACGACATTCTTGTCTTGAAAAAGTTCTGTTACCACTAGCGACACTTTTCCCTAAAGTGAAAAATCTGGGTTCAAATTAGGACATTACGAGATCTCCAAGAGTCTTGAAAGACTTTGAGGTAAGTAGGATGAGGCAATTTTCAGAAGCCCAAGTTTTTAGATTCTACTACTCCATTCAACTCAATTTAATAGTTCAGTTCAGCCGTATTGCTATGGAGTGAAGAGTTGGATCTTTCAATTGGTACTACAGAAAGCCCAATTAGTGGCACGAAGAGGCATCGAATCTTTTTCTATACGAAGATTGATCTTCGAAACACTTGTGATTTTGAGTGTTAAGTCAACAGGTAAAGCCTCCCAAGTTCTCATTCTTTTCATAATTCACCATGTAAAGAGAAGAAATGAACATGTGCAGAGTGAAGAGGGAAGAGCTCGGAATTGGCCCAGGTACCAAAGACAGACCTGTTTTAGAGAAATTCCCGAAAGTATGAACAGAGCAGATTGACGCTGTAGACTGCTGTAGACTGCTGTTGACTACAGTGTTCACAATCTCGGTTATCAAATTCATGAACAGAATGTACAATATGACCTTAGTTGGAACAAACCTGACACACGAAGGCATCAACTTTCCAGGTCGATGCGAGCCTGGCTCCACTTGGGAGATCGCCACAAGTAAAGGGGACTGGTGTGATACCTGCACTTGTGACGCTACAGGGATCATGAACTGTGCCTTACGTCCATGTCGAAAAATAGAAACAACATCGAAATTCGAGTCCGAGACAAGAAAGAAACGATCCACATTAGCCAGGAGAAAATGTGAGTTAAGTACAATACAATGTCTTTCAGACCCGCGAAAATCGTTAATTTATATGCGCATGAGCAGAATCTATATATTGAATACCTTAACTTCAAATAATGCTCTTCAAAGTCAAACAGTTTGTCAACTACGAGAGTGATATCCAACTTTATCCTCTTCTCCTTCAGGAACTCAAAAAAAAAAAAGTCTAAAAACTGTGAACATGGATTTTTTTGAAAATTTTTCACTGAAATCAAGATTGAAAGATTCAAATACGACTCTTGAAGTTTTTTCAAAAGTTAATACGAGTATGTAGCTACATGAAAAAATAAGTCAATTGAGAAATTAGAGCTATCATTTAATAAATTCAAAATTGTCCAAAAATAGGTAAATGAAATTTGGTACTTTGGTGATTGGCGATGTATACGTATACAGGGTGATGCATATGTAACGAACCACTCTTTCTATTTCCGTTATTTGTGTGAAAATCAAAAACTTGTCGAAGCAACCTCCCCATATTTTTTTTATTTTTTATTTTTTGCAAAAAATTCGAAAATCACATTTCCGTGCAAATGCGCGCAGTGATGTTTTCACTTTCCAACTTTGTTTTTTTCAAATGGAACCCCTATTTTTTACTGCTCATTCGGATTCTACGTCAAATTTCATGAACATTTTACTTCAACGACTTTTTTTTTTTTTAACTCAGCGAGCTCTCAAAGATGCGCAATCCAGGGATTGTGCCAAAATTGAGATGAAGGTAGACCTCAAATGTGGCACATCACTTAGCACTGTTTTTATACGATGAATCGCGAGGTAATATACCTACCTTTTTTGATTTGGTTCCATTTTACCGCATTTACAGCCGAAAAAGTCACTTTTTGAGATGGAATTAACGTACTACCTCACGCATCTTTGAGCGCTCACTGAGCGGGTTGCGCGCGTTCAAAAAAAAAAGTTGTCGAAGTGAAATGTTCATGAAATGTGACGTAGAGTAATCTATCTGCAATAAAAAAATGCATTTGCAACATCACATTGCGACGAACTGAAATGTATGCAAAAAACGCTGCAAATTATTACACAATGGTTTATTATTTTTTATTTTTCTATATAGATCACTCGTCTGCAAAGCCACCAACCATCCAACATGAAGAAAAACATCGACCGCATTTCGGTCAGCTTTAATTTGAACGGAGATTAGGCCTCTTTTGCGATTCACACTCGTGTTTCTGATTTATCGTGCGTCCAAACTTTAAATTCTCGTAGTGAGCGAACGGTTTGTCCTACAGAGCTCCGCGTGGTCTCAAAAAATTCTAAAAATTCTATAGAATCTTAAATTGAAGGAAAAAAATACCTTTATATCAAAATTTTTTGAGTTAGGGCGTTTTCAAAATTTCAAAATTGATTTTGGAACCCTTAGAAGTGACCTACATCAACCAAAATCTTCGGGGCACAACTAGACCCAAAATGGAGCCTACATACCAAATTTCATCAAAATCGGTCAATGCTAAGTAGCAAAAGTGCCGCGTACGGCGGACGGCGGACGGACGGCCAAATTTTTATTCGATTTTTGGATTCTACGTACCTTGAAACGTAAACCATCAGATTTTGAGGGGGTGTTAAAATTTTTTTTTCTTGGTCGATTCCAAAGGTTCATTATTGAAAATAATAAACCAAAATAATGGGAGGTTACTTCAACAAGTTTTTCGACTTTCACACAAATAACGGAAATAGAAAGGGTGATCCATTACTTATGAAACACCCTGTATTTGTCGTAAAAAGTGTAATCATTCAATCTGAGAGGGGTATTAGGTATGAGTTCGTAGTTTATGTTTATGTTTATTAGGAGTATGTTTATGAACATACTCCGGCGGTATGAGATACTCGAAAAAGGGATTTTTCTTTCAAATCTCCGGTTCATAACTGATTTCCAATCCAAAGTAGGTTTTTTAAGAGTTGAAGAAAAATTATTGGTTTATTCTAGTTGTTGACGGGAGCTGATGGATTTTTACACTTCGATTTGATAAATTACTTCGTGTAGAAACAAAATGGCATTGGAAGAGTGACTTGAAAATTATGTTTTTCAGCGGACAAATGGTGTAAGCCAGGAGACACGTACTACTTTACGTGCAATATGTGTCCTTGTGGAGTGAAAGGGATCACTGGGTGTAACTCGAGAACTTGTAGGGATATGCTTCTCTAAGGTTGGATCAATCATGATCATCAAATGATGTGAGTTAAGAACGATAGTTCCACGTGATTGACAAGGTACGAATTCAGCATCTGGCACAGTTGGAATGAAGAACTGTTGAAACGTTGTTTTAGTACTTAGTGAAGAATTCGGGTTTACAGCACAGGAATGAGTACTAAATGAAAATCAACCGAATAGTTGATTGGACGAAAGAATTTGGCATGTAAACGAGTATTGAGAATGTCTCGAGCTCAGATATTTCAGATAAAACGCATGTAGCATAATTATATAAATGTAAACCCTTTATAGAATACACGTGTTTGCTCACAAGCAATGTAGGGACTGCCAGTATTATTCAACAGTAACATTAATTAGCTTGAAGCTACTCACTAGTCCTTGACAGTATTCAGAAATTGAATAACTACCCAGTTGCTACCACATCTCTCAGTTTATTAGACACAGGAAATTCCATATGGACCGGAAAATTTCGGGAGTCGATTTTAAAACTAATTTGATAGAGAAAATGTCTCATAGCAATTCTGCTTGATTGTTCAAGTTTTTTTCAATTTCAAATTTTTTTCGTGTTTCTGACCTTAAGGGAACTCAGAAATGAAAAATTTTTCGATATTTTGTTTTTATCATAAAAAAATTATTTATTGGAATACGCACGAAATGGAGTACTATTTTTTTAATTTTGTTCAATTAGAACAGGTAGAAAAATGCTCTTGAAGTTGGGAAAAGCAACGAAACACGAGAGAGAAAAAAATGGACGAAAAATCGAACTGACAATACCAAAACCGCGGAAAGATAATAAATCTGAAGAAATTATCCTTCTTCCTTATTCATATTCACTTTCTATCATTTTTCGTTTATTTGAAGTCGTTGTTGTCATTGGGAGTTACTTTTTACTTTGTTTGAGATGCGCTTTGTGAAGTTCTCAGAAAAAGTGCTCTCCTGTAAAATCACGTTTTTGGACTTTCTTGCCCCTGTTTCTCTGTAATGGTTGGATTTGTCATGTATCCCCGATTTTTTCTCGAAACTACTATAGCTGAACTCCACTTTATTCGGACGGTTTCTCGAAATTTCAGCTATTAGGTTTAAAAATAATTTTTTTTAAGAAAAACAATTCAGACAAAAAAAACGGAATTTTGAATAAATCATACCTAAGCTATAAATAATTATTTTAAAAATCCATCCGACTATAGTGAAGACTACTATATTATATTGTTATGGATTTGAGAAGTGTTGCATGTGACTGCTACTTGGCGATGGTTTTGGTTAGCATAAACAATAAAAAAATAGTTCCGGTTTTGATGTCAATGAGTGTAGTTTCTTTCTTGAATGTAGAACTTTATCAATATCGTCGCTTAAGAAGCAACACCACATATCTAACTTTTGGCAACTTTTCAGGAGGAAGAATAAACATGTTTAAAACGTACATGTCGGGATTTTAACAAAGTTTCTCATGAATATTGATTACCCATGGCGTCTCACACAGTTTATCAATAATAAAACTTGTCGAATACCAAAATTTACAAAAAAGAGGCTAGATACGTGGTGTTGTCTAAAATTTTGGAAGATACGTGGTGTTGTAGCCAACTAATTTCTGACTCGGTAATGAGTTATCGGATCTTCCCAGTTCAATAAATTTATTATAATACTCGTAATTGGGGGTAACCATTCCAATTGTTCAGGATAAGAGGATATTATAAGGCCAGGAATAGAGAGAGACAACATGAAAACTTTATAAATAATAACTTTTAATTGGCAAAAAAAGTAGTAGCCTTGGTGCTTACCTTAAATTACCTAGCAGTCTTGAATGTTACATAATTTTTTTAAAGGAATTTATCAAGGAAGGAAAACATTATTCTAATGTTAGGTACCTAATATTAATAATAATTTCTTAATCAGAAGGCACAGTCTTTCAAAATTTGAAATCACAGTAAGTTAACATGCTCATTATGGACGTTGAACATGAGTGAAAAAATTCTAGTCGGTAGCAAGACGTAATGCTCAAGTTTCTAGAAGTTAGGCACTAACTTCAAAAAAGCAGGTAATCATCCATTACTAAAGTCATCAGATGACTCTTTCTTCTTTATCTCGAAAATTATGAGCATAAAGAGTTGAAGTTGAACGTAACGAAAATAAGCAAAGTATGTACTGCGAACTACTATTGCTTCTTCTTCGTTTCGGCAACTTTTTGCCGTTTGACTTGGCGCTGGCTCTCTTCTTGGTGAGGAATGGAGTCATAGAAAACGTAGGTGTCAGATGTATTATACTACCTACTGGAAAAAATTTCATGACAATAGGCTGTACCGTGTTCTAGATCCTGCGGCACAAAAATGGGTCTACCGACCCACTTTAGTACTAACGGCTGAGTTTCCTTAAGTCACTAAAATTACTATAACTACCTTAATTTACCGTAAAAATGTAGGAGAGCACCTTTGCAACGGGAGTAAAATTTCCCATCTTCCTAGTGCATTAAAAAAATGTCAAAATTTCCTATTTTTTCGTTGGTTGTTGGAGTTTTTGGTTTCCATGGTTTTTCACTTACATCATCACCAAAAACTGCTCAAAGATTTCCGCTTTCCAATGGTGTAATCGAAAAATATTTTACGATCGAATTTAAGGGAGTAATTTGTGTTTGCAACGGTATCCTTATTTTTAACTTGTGAGTGTAATTTATGCGAGTTATGACCGTTTCAATGGAATAAGGTCGATAATACGGGAAAAAATCTTAAAATTGGAAATACTTGGGAAGAAAAAGGTTTAAAAAAATCGCTAGGAGATATTTTCTCACTTAAATTAGTCGTAGAATAGACTCCCGAAAATTTCCGGTCCTTAACATGGGACACCGGCGTTGCATGACTTCATGCATCGAAACTGAAGGGCTGCATGTTTTATTCAGGTGAACAGAACGAGCTTAATTTGTAACGTAATTGAATTTAAGCCGTGTCAGAGCCCTAGAGGTAAACAACCAGGTATTTTCGGGCGAAGTAGTAATTCAACAGGAAGCCTCTAATGGCAATTTTGGGTAAGTATGGGTACTTACTTGGGTAAGTATGGGTGAAGGTTGGGACCTTCACGAAATATTTTGAAGTGAATGAGACCCACGATTAGTACAGTTGACGTTCAAATCGGTTCTGTACCTCTATTTTGCCTTCATATTGTAGTGTGCTTCAAACTTAACCCATGAATGCATGAATCTTAAGTGTTGCATGATTAAATAACAATGAATTCACTCATTAACCCTTCAGTTCTCAGAGTTCCTAATCTAGGATATAAGTTTTGTTAGCGATTTTAGGGCTTGTGTTGCTAACATAAAGTACATTTGGGGTCCTTATCAAAAATTGGGTATCTCTACTCTGTGCCAAAATTCAAAAGTGGATTGAATACCGCCGAAAATGACCCCCAGAAGGTTTTATTATTCTCAAACGCCGGTGTTAGTTTTCTTGAAAATACATTGGGTTTCACGGTGGGACAAATCACGGGATACCTTAAAGGTACTTGTTTCGTGTAAAAATAATACAACAAAGATTAGGTTTCCATGGAAATGCATGAATGTACCTGTCCCATTTATGTGCGACTCCGTGGTAAAATTCGGTAGTTTTAATGGTCGCGAACTTGGCACTTCGTGGTGTTTAATCTCCATAATGTTGGCCTATACAACACTCGTAGTTACAGGAATTCTACATTTTCCGGAAACATTTTTCAACATTGCTGGTTCAGTTGATGGCTTACTTTTTATTTCTGAACAAACGGAGGATACTTCAGAGGGTAGGTAAGTGCTCGGGGACTACAAAAATACAAGACTTTCATGAGTGCTCAGGAGTGCTACTTTAATATTGACATATATAAGTCTTTTGGCTGGGGGTCATGACAAAATAAGCGTGATCGTGACCGTGATCAAAAATTGTACTAGATAGCGAAGTTGATTACTGTTTAGCAGAACGTTTTCTTGAATATTAAGCCACGTTTACACTGCTCGAGCATTTCCGACGATCAGTCACTTGCGAGCATATCCTGCGATTACCAATGCATCAATTGTGATTTTAGATCACTTATTGAAGGAGGAAAATCCCAAAAGAAAAAGGTGCCGCATGTGGGAGTCTTCGTTTCTGCGGGGAAGAAATTATTCTTCATTGCTGTAGGATTTGAAGGAGGATGACAGTGGGCTATTCAACAATTTCAGTCACATGTCACAAAAAAATTTCACCTTCATGCTGCACAAAATAGAATCATCTCCGAAACCGAAACCAACTTCCGAGAGAGCGTTCCTGCAATAGTTCGGTTGGCAATAACGCTGCGATTTTTAGCGACTGTGGTGGCCTAAAGTTGACTGAAGTGACTAAAGTTTGTGGTCGGGCTGCCACAGCTCTGGGAACCCCTCATACAGGGAAATTAACAATAGACTTTTCATTTTCCCACTCCATCGCTGAACAGTCGAAATCAAATGGGAGAGATGTGAAACCTTGAACAACTTGGATGGAACTAGATTCGATTCCACGAACATCGGTCCAGGATGTTTACACTGAGCGAGCGACGAACGAGCATCCCTTTGATGATTCGTGGATCAGCCTCGGGCACGAGCAAACCTTGCTCGCGAACATTGCTCGGCTCGAAGCGACTGTTTACACTGCCTGAGCATCGAAAGACTGCTCGTTCGAAGCCCCTCTTCTCACTGGCCACAAATAGTAATCGACAAACTCAATCAAAAATACCTTATAATTCCCCACCATACCAGCCATTTCATTCGATATGTAGAGTCATTATTCAAATATCAGAAGAAAAAGATTATGTTCAGATTATTATTGTACGAGTATAATCATATTATTTGTTATAAAGTGCACAAAAAATAAAAATGCAATCTTCCACCTTTTGGAAATTTTTATGTCATGAAGTTGATGACTTTGTGATGACAATAAGTTATGCTATTTATTTTCAGGTAAAGATGGGAGCCAATAAAACGGCTCTGTGGATTGCAGATCAACATCCTAAAGCCACTTCGAGATCCACGGGATTTACAATATAAATATTGAATAATCGTACGTAACAGAGTACAAAAGCATACAAATTGTACGAATAAATAAATAAGTTGCCTTGCTTGGCATACATTTTTTGGTATATTTGATTGTCATATTCCCTCGTTGTACTCTTGTCATATAGGCGTAGTAGCAATAAAATGTGTGGATGAATTCGGTGTTTAGTAAAAATTCAAGACTAGAAAACCTCAATTTCCTTCACTTTTCCACCGGAGCGGATGAACCTTGGGAGCAGGATAACATGAGTAATTGTTTTAAACTTCAAATTTTCTACCAAAATGTTCATGATAACAAACGAAAAGACGAGTTCAATAATCAGGAATTTAAGACAATCCTAAGGGATTCAAATTTCCAAGGACACTAACATCCTGATGACGGAAATATATTTATGGTATATTCGGATTAAGTACCAAATTTCTGATATCAGTACACATTCAAAAAAAAATTGTCATACAATAGTAAGTATGTTTAAATATTTAATAATTTTATGGTCTACTAAAATTTTAAAAACATACCCTGTGCAAACAGTGAATAATATTCACTGTTTGCACAGGGTATGTTTTTAAAATTGATTGTTGATATTTTTTTTTCAATTTTCAGTATATTATACTGAAAATTTTCAATTTTCAGTATAATATACTGAAAATTGAAAAAAAAAATATCAACAATCTACGTGAGGGTACTCTATGAGTTCAGACATGGCTACAGAAGAAGCATGGAGAGGTAAATTTCTTCCTAACCCAGTTCCTTTCAGGGAGCGGATTTTTCTACGCCTACCTACATAAGATGGTGAAGGTGATGTCCCCAAAATGTCTCAACTGCCAGGAGAACAAGGATGATGATACATTCCATACATTCTTTGAATACATGCGATGGACAGGGGAGAGGAACTGCCTACGGGAGAACTTGCATCTCGCAGCACAGGACACAACCCCAGAGGCGTCCATAGCTGGAAAGCGAGAAAAACTGGACCACTGGAACACCGGCAGATTATGAGGAAAAAATGATGAACAAAAAATCCTTCAAGAACGGGAGAGGCAGCGAAGGGGAACCACGGACCGGCCCCTAGCAGAGAACTAAGAAGACTCCCAGGACTCAGCCTGGTGATGTGTTGAACAGTTCCAGGCTGAGATCCTGAGATCCAACGTGGGATAAGAAGGTAATGTTTTAGTGGGTTTGAATCCCACATGACCCGCATAACAAGAAGAGCACGTATATGGACTGCTCAACTTCTCAATTTTAATTTATTATTTTCAATAATAAACCATTGGAGACGAGTAACAAAACAAAAAACTGAATAATAATCCCTTCTCAAAATTTGATGTTGTAGGTTTCATAGTTTTTACAAAGTCGAATTTAAGAAAATCCGTACGCGGAACTTTTCTGAGCAACCATGCACCGATTTGGTTGAAATTTGGTATATGAGCTCCATTTGGGGTTTAGTTGTGCCGAGAAGTTTTTGGTTGATGTCAGTCACTTCCAAGGGATGAGAATTAAGGGTTGAAATTTTCGTTAGTGCCTTAGCTCGAAAACTCTGGAAATAAAAATATTGTTTTTTCACCAATTAAGGATGCTATTGAATTTTTAGAAACCACGCGAAGCTCTGTAGGACAATCCGTTCGCTCCCTATGAGTATTTAATGGTTCTCCTTGGATAAAACAGAATCAAGCGTGTGAATCACCAAAGAGCTCTAATCTCCGTTCAAATTTTATCAGACCAAAATGCAATTGCTGTTCATTTCTTCGATTTGTATTCAGTTTTGCTGCCTCAGTATTCAAATTTCTCATCTATGAAACTCCCTAATTATTCGAATTCAGTGTGAAACTTTTTTATCTTCCAAATAAACTTGATTGTGGAGCTAAAATATGGTTGGTAGGTAGTGACAATGGCAAAGCAGTGATCTTTGCAGAAGAGTGATCTATACAGAAACATAATAAACCTCTGTTTGATAATTTGCGGCGTTTTTAAACCATAGTAGTGTATGACAATCGACCCGAAGTAAATTACGTCAACTTTATTGGGATTTGGGTACAACAGCAAAATCCTCCTCTTTCACCAAATTTTCGAAAAATGTATTTTCTTCATCAAAAATAAATCCTCTGAGCCCTGATAAAGAAAATACATTTTTCGAAAATTTGGTGAAAGAGGAGGATTTTGCTGTTGGACCCAAATCCCAATAAAGTTGACATATTTTAAAACATACTTATCCTGTGCATAGAGTAAGTTGGTGTGGTGCTACAATTAAAAAAAAAAAAAGAGATATGCTTTGGATAAATTCACCATCTGGAAGCATGGAAATAATAAATCGAAATCGTTCAAGAGCTTGAAATAGTCTCTCGATGCAACAACCTCCGTCGAGGAGGCAATAATCATTGTTTATCGGGTGGTAGTAATTAAGAGTAATAACAAAGAGGCACAAAGGGCCACCCTCGACATTTGCATGCAAATGGTGGGTGAGAGATTCAGGTGGGGGGTAACTGCCTACAGATCAGAAGTCCCCCTTTCCTTCCTTCATAGAAGGGCACAGTGGAGGGGGGTATTGTGATGGGGACCTGGCGAGGTAGGAGGGGACGTTTCTTACACATCGGTGGATGGGGCTACGGATCGAAATTGCAATTAACTGGCTATTTCCCCCTCCCCGCCTCGGCCACTAGCCGTAGCCTCCAATCAACCTCCCTGGTCCCCTCGCTAGCCCCCCCCCCAGCCTCCCTCGATCATCTCATCCCCAGGTAATCTTGTTATTGGGCTTCGCCTTTTACATCAATCATCCCCCTTCCGATCACCCCAGACCACCCCCCGTACCTCCACCCAATCTCGCTACCTTCGGATAACCTGCCAATCTTCTTTGTGACCTTCATTGATGGCTCATGAATGAACCAGTTACCGAAAACCACATTTCTTTTATCTAATCAGAGAAATTCGGGTTTTAAAAGGTCTTGATAAATAGATCTTTCAGGAAACAACATTCAACTTCAGTTTCACCCGACTTGTCAGAGTTATATCAACATATAATAGTCAATTGTGGATCCCTTTAGTATTATAATGACAGCTACAAACAGATAACAAACCGTCGGATAAAGATTAGAGGACATTTTCAAAAATCTGTGAGGTTTTAGAGTTTCTCGTGGATACGACGATAATAATCATAGTAATTTAAGGTAGGTACATTCCAATTCAGCACATAATTTCTGATATAGGTACAATTTCATAAATTAAGCCAAGTGAGCAAGCACTCTAGTAGTTCGTGGAGACAAAAAACAGAACGTGAATATCGATACCTTAAAGCACAAAGGTGCTATGTCCAAAAATGGAGTTTTGAGAAAAACGCAAAAGAAATTATCACCAATGCTCAACACCTAAAATAATGGCTTATTACACTAAACTCTCAAATTTCCTCAATACATTTTCAAGCTATTATCGTCGAGAAAACTCATTAATAGTTCTGTTAAATTGGAGTTTTTCTGAAATTAAAAAAAAATTAAAATGTGGATATGGTCCCTTAACAAAGTCAAAACGAAACAACATAGTCTAACTCAGCAAATTATGCAATGGTACAGATGGAAACCAACAACGGATATGTCATTATTTCTAATAAACAGTCCTCATAGACATCCGATTTTTGACATTATACATCGTCAGAAATCGGTTTTTGGTCTCTCCTGAAAAATCAGGAAAAATGAGTTAGATCATGTTGCCACTTCACGCTAGAAATATATATAGAACGTGAATATGGACCCTTAACAAATTCAAAACATACCCTGTGCATATAGCAGAGCTTTTCCAGTGAAATTCATAGTTTTTTCAAACAGTTTCCTAATTATTTCAACCAATTTCACAATTTGTCTACCAATTTCATAATTTTTTCAACAAATTTATACACTTTATTTAATGAGGTGTAATTGTATATCAAGAAATTATAGATGGAAAGGATGGTAAAAAGTAAATATGAATTGAAATATTGTGATATAAAAGGTAACAATTGAAATATATAAGAGGTGAAGAAATGAAATAAAAAAGGTAAAATTTAAATTGAAACTTGAAATTTAAAATTGTGAAATGTAAATGATATACAATATTTAATGAAGGCGATTGCCAGCAACAGCTTGCGGCAGTTTCAGGAAAATTTCGAGCACGTAGTTGGAGCAATCTGTAGAGGTGATAGTGTTCACGTTGCAGGAAATAATCTCATCGAAGTTTTGTACTGCTCGGGTAGAAGACAACAAGGCTATTGCCTTTGATTTAATATTTGAAAAGGCGTATTCTGCCGGATTTAGCATTGGAGAATATGGTGGCAGGTATTTTATTGTATGGGGAGAGCGCTTCACAATTACCCTAACCTGATTATGAAATTGGTTGAAAAAATTATGAAATTGGTTGAAAAATTATGTAAGTAGTCTCATCGCCTTGCACGATATGGTGGCTATGTGGTTGGAGAAAGTGAGCTAATGGTCAATTGAAACACCTAGATCGCGAACCGAAGATACCCTGGCCAGATGAGTGTTTTTGATCCGGTAGTCGTAGTGGTCATCACTGAGAATTTAGATGGGTTCAGGGCCAAGCTGTTGGACGAACACCACAAGAGACGTGAGCAGATGGAAGTCTGGAGATTCTGGCAGTCGCGGCTCGAATCCACAGTACGGTACAACTTCAAATTGTCCGCAAATACCTTGTTCCACTCAGCACACCGCTGATGCTGTTTATTACTACTGTTAAGAGCAATACAGAATCGCAGGAAGAGGGTGCGTGTCAGCGCCCTCCCTAATGTGGCACGTGAAACATCGGACTTTTTGAAGCAGTTCGAATGGGACGTTGTGATCCACCCATTGGGACTGGCATTGAGGAGGATAAGGAGGAAGAGCTGGTTGACAGAGCAGGCAAGATAGTTTTATGACATGTGAAACAAAGCAAGTGGAAGAATCCAAAATTGCAATGGGAAGGCTCCCATATGCCAATGCCAGACGCCCCAACGAGTTACCTGGCCACAAAAAGTATTATAAGGGCAGCACTTCAAGAAAAGGTCCTCCAATCTCATCAGAACTCGGAGGAGGGAAAGCAGTGGGCTTCACTGCTGGAGAGCCCAATACCTCAAAATCTCTCTCGCCTCGAGTCTGTTGCTGCATTCAGAGCCATCACCGGCCATGACTACTTAAACGCACACTTCCATAGAATAGGTTTGAGTCAAACCCCTGACTGTTGTCTGAGCGGCTCAACTACCCCTATGACGACAAACCATTTATACGACTGTCCTCAACTCGAGGACGTAAGATTTAATTTACACCCTGACGAGACCACCTGGTCGAAGACAGCAAAATTATATTGGGGTGCTAGAGGTCTCATGGCACAACCACCAAGACCGTCGGCGTAGGGTAAAAAACGAAAAATAGTAGTTTTAATATAAAACGTAAAAAATAAAAAAAAAATTCAAAATTTTCCATTATAGTTTTTTTGGTACTTTCGCATTATACGGGCGCCACTTATATACAGTGCGCTGCGGCGGTTAGGTTATCGTAATTATGTTCCTAGGACTTTCCTTGTTTCGTAACGAATCAAATTAAACCCGATGAATCATAGTTTTGCCCGTCAAACTACTTCCGAGCAGGCAAATTACTGGCGATGTAATTTGCGAACGTGCCGTACAAAAGTTTGTCTTCGGGTCGGTAGTTGGTTTGAACATAGTAAACTATAATTTACGGTACTTTGGCGGGCCGAAGTATGACTCATCGGGATAGTTTGATTCGTTACGAAACAAGGAAAGTCCTAGGAACATAATTACGATAACCTAACCGCCGCAGCGCGCTGTATATAAGTGGCGCCCGTATAATGCGAAAGTACCGTTTTTTTTTTTTTGAGGTTAATGAAATACCTGAAGTCGAAACATTGAGTTGCTGTTCTGCAATTCAAAAAATTGCCAATACTTAGTTTAGAGCTGTCATTCGACGAGTAGTTGTTTGTCACTTTTTTTGCACTTCTAGGGGCAGCGACTTGAGCAACTCACGATCAGCGAGAGAAGTTCCCAGTGAAGCGCTACCTTCTACAGAGGGTTAATCTCAAGTTATTGAAAGGAAGGAGAAAGGGAAGGAGGAAGAGGGAAGACCTCGCAGGGTGTGTGGAGGGCGAAGGAAGGAGGAGGAAGAAAACAAGGATTATAACTTGCCCCAACTTATAATTGAAATGTGCTGTTGTTGGTAGTCCACGGGGGAGAGTTTCTCCCGTTTATAACAGATTCTACATCCCCCTTCTCCGCCACTTCTCGTCTTCTTTCTTCCGAGTAATTTTGCCTTCACGTCAATCCGGGGAGAAGTGTAGGTGGAGTAACTAGGGAAAGAAGAGGATGGGGATGTTGCGAGTATTTTGCTGAAAACTCACGCTTTTCGTGGGAGGTGCTCCATGAAACATTATGAACCAGTTCAGATTCTGCTTCGTTCACTTTTCTGCCTCGCAGAAGATGGGATCTGTGGTAGACGATCTGCAGTGAGAGAACAGTCCTTGAAGAAACCTGAGCACCTCTAGCCATGTTTTTTGATAAAGAGATGGAAAGAGAAGATTTAAGTGAGCTCATTTTGATGAAACGTATTTATATGAGGAGTGAAGGGATGATAAAGTTCAACTCCTTAACCCTGAAATGGAAAGGTGACGTAAATTTTACGTCTCGAGCCTGTAAAATAGTGTAGATGAGGGTAGAAAGGGTAGGGGGTGCCAGGGTTCTATCTATGCCTGCCCTCAGATGTCCTCGAAGGTTCGGCTTAACCTGCGACACCGTGCTGATCCCCGTTTGCCCTTTACAGGCAAGAAACCAAAACCCTACACGTAAAAATTACTTCCTTTCCAATAAGGTACGAAGGATGAAGTAAAATTTACTTCTCCTTTCCAATCAACCCCCTTTGGATGAAGTAATTTTTACTTCATAATTCCATTACATCCCCTTCTTAAGGAGTAAAGTTTACTTCACTTTTCCATTGCAGCCCCTTTTCTTGAAGTAAATTTACAATTCCAATTTCCATTTGACCGATTGTTAATTCCTCAATTGCTTTCATTCATGTTACTTTTAAACCAGGATTCATTATCTTGACATTAATTTATTTCATTTATCAACTGGGATACGAACTCTCAAGAATGGCAAGTCCGACTCTTAAAATCTCAAAGGCAGCGAACGGTTTGCCCTACAGAGCTCCGGGTGGTCTCATTCGATTATAAAAATTCAGTACTATTTCAAATCGGTGAAAAAACAGTACATTTATTTCGAAAGTTTTCGAGCTAGAGCACTTTTGAAAATTACAACGCCTATTTTCCACTGCTTAGGAAAGACTGACATCAACAAAAAAATAATAACCCCAAATGGAGGCCATAAATATACCGAATTTCATCAAAATCGGTCCATGGTAACCAAGGAAAGTGCAGCGTATGGGGGACGGACGGATTTTTTTTAAATTCGATTCTCCGATTCTACGTACCTTGAAACGTAAACCAACAAAATTTGAGGGGGGTAAATTTCTTTTTCTTGCTCGATTCCAATGGTTTATTATTGAAAATAGTAATCCAAAATGGGGAAGTTGATGAGTGATGATGTTATTCCGGAAGCTTTGTTTATGCTTGAAGAAAAGGGAATTACTTGAGCCTATCGATTGATTTTCGCCTTTTATCAACCCAGCAATGTTTGAACCTATTCAAAAAACACACCAGGATTTAAAATTGAGTTTATTTTCAAATAAATTTATTAATTGATCATTTTCAACATCTGTAATTCTTTTAAATCGAACCTCAAATTATTAGTTTATACCTACCTAAATAAGAGAAAAGTCTATAATTTTAAGTTATTTTTGTTTTAATAATTAATTTATATGGTATGATTACAAAAATTACCATTTTGAGAAAAAATTGTTCTCTTATATTTTTGTATTAAGCTCCCAGTTAGCTAAACTAATAGTATGTGGCGTTTTAGCAGATAATAGATTACAGAGAACGTTGGAAAGAAAAAATCATGGGAAATTCAAATTTTTAGTGGGAGTAAAATTTACGTCGAACGTTTCCATTAAGCGTATGGTGCGGAAGGTTCCCATTCCAGGGTTAAGTACTTTTGTTACACTTTGTACTTGATAAATATTATGAGAGAGAGAAAAAACATTTTAATGAACATTGTAGAAGGAATAAAGGTGGACAAGGCCTCCAGTAGTTGTCGAAACGTAATGGATCTGCCGGAAGGACCGGATAGCGACCACTTCGTCTATATTACCAGAAAATTGGAGGAGAGCGGTCATTCGGGCAAATAAATTGAGATTGAGCGTCGGCTGAAAAGCACAAATCACTGCATCCGAGTTCAAAGATCCATTGGCGATCAAGTACAATCGGATGCCTACAGACGTACCCAAGAAATGTAAATTGCAGAAACAAGATCCTTGAGGTATTCGCAATATGGGAAACATGGTGACAGCAGAGAGCCCCTGATCAAAGATGCTTCATGCAATTTTAGCTCTGAAGAGTTGGGTATTGTCGAAATATTTGACGTTTTGACAAGGATATGTCTTTTGGCTGGGGGCCAAAGAATTTTTTGGGACACTTTTTTTGCCACAAAAAATGCTACGTTTGGCTGTCAAGGACAAAATCATAGCTACATATCGGTGGCTATGAAGCTAGGTTCTCTAAAATACTGTTAAATATTACGTGCGATCGGAGATTATTTGTTGGAAAAAAAGTTATGTTTATTCATAGGAACAACGGACATATCCAAGATCTATTTTTTTCCATCCGAAGGGAATTTGATTCGAACTTTCACCAATGCTACCGGTGAATTCTAGAATGTTCATGTTCCGGAGTTCTCTGTTCGATATTGAAGTTATCACTATTACTAACTATTGGATGAAAGTTCCAGGTCAACTGCTCAAGTAGTTTTCATCAAAATGGGTCGTTTTCAACGAGTCAACTGCGTCAATTTCCCCAACAGAAATGTCTTAAAACAAAAAAAATAATGGCTTAACCCAGACTACGACAGCAAATTTGAGTGAAAATCATCCTCATAGATTTATTTCTTCTTTAATGAGTCCTCTCTTCATTAAATGAAGAAAATAAGTACACTGCCAAAATAACCACACCACATTCAATGTAATTTTATATTTTTGAAAAGCTTTCAAAATTGTATAACATTATAGTTACTTTTATTGATTAGTGTGATGAAGTAAATCAGATCCAGCCCAAAATTTTATACCATTGAAGTCAAAATACGTCAGCTTTTGAAAACCCGAATTGAGGAGTTTGTTTCAAGAGGTCAAACGTGAGAAAAAACGTCTGCCAAGTGGGTGTGGCACATAGCTTCCTCGTATCCATAACCCGATTATATAGATGATCCGATGCATAGTAGTTAATCCGAAAACACCAATCTCTAAGTACCTTTCACTACCCTCATAGGGTACCATCTACACGCTAATCTGGACAATCCTAGAAAATTTCATCAAATTCGGACGAAAAATGTAAGTGCGGTAGTGATTGGAATCAAAATATTTCATAGTCAGACTGGGATTCGAACCTGGAACTCCTAGATGTGAGTCCAGTACTTTGCTTACTGATCTACAGAGGGGTTTGTAAATAGTCTTTGAGATCCTCTCTTCAGACGCAACTGTTACGGCTGTTACAAGTATTTTACGATTGCGCATGCGCAGAGGCTACTGTAAATTTTAAGGCCTTGATTTTCATTGGGGACCATCTACAACTTAATCCGCGTAATCCCTGAAAATGTCATCGAAATCGGGTAGAAATTGTGGAAGTTATGGCTGTTACAAGTAATTCACGTTCGCGCATGCGCATCGGCTACTATCAGTCCGGGGGTGATGATTTTCATAGGGGACCATCTAAACACTAATCTGTAACATCCCTGAAAATTTCATTGAAATCGGACGGAAAATGTGGAAGTTATGGCTGTTACAAGGAATTCACGTTTGCGCATGCGCAGTCGCTTCTATCAGTCCGAGGATGATGATTTTCATAGGGGACCGTCTACACACCAACCCGCACAATCCCTGAAAATTTCATCGAAATCGGACAATAACTTCGTATAGTTATGCGCGTTACAAGGAAATCATGACAGACACACAGACACACAGACAGACAGACACACAGACAGACAGACACGGAACCAAAATTGTTCAGAAAGGTCTAAAACGCAAAACGCGAGTGAAAATTTTGATTTTGGAGAACTTTTTTTTTCGTCCTTGAAAAGTGAAAACAAAGCTTCCGCTACCTTGGTAGACTCGGAAGCAAAAGTGGAAAATTATAGCGACTTGAAAAACGTGGTAAAAACTAATGATATTATTTTATATATATTTCTAAATTATAATAATTACTTTTAGAAAATAGGTAAATTGGTTAAGTTTAAAATAATTTTGAACGAGATTTGAAATTTCATAGTTATGGATATAGTACTTTTTGAAACAAAACGTGGCGTTTAGTACTTATTGGAATCAAACGAAGTGGACAGAATACTTTTTGAAATCAAACGAAGAGGATAAAGTTCTTTTTGAAACAAAAAGGATAAGAGACCGCCATTCCGAAATTAAACGGAATATTCACCCTCGCTTTTCAAGGGAATAGATTATCTGCTTTTCCAAAACGATCGCATTTTTGTGCAGAACGACCCCCCTAAAACCCTGAGAAAGTGTTAACTCAATTTCGGTGAAAATGGTCTTTAGTACCTTTTGGAATCAAACTCCTCAATTATCTTAATTTGGTGGATGGGAAATCCTTGCAAGTAAGGTCCATAAGAGGGTCTCAGTCGGTCGCCGATCGTTGCTTGTTCTGGGTTAGTATTTCTCTCTAGAACCGGCGCTCAAATTTTAAAAGTTATACCTAAATTTGAACATTTCAAGGATTTTCGAAATTTATTAGAGCATCTACCCAGGGAATTGAACAACTAAAAGATTGCCGCTGGAATCATCAAAATCGAACAATAATTGGCGGCGAATTGTGGGAAAAACGATAATGAATAAACGAACTAATGTAGGATCTTAGTCTACCTGATGTTTCACTTACCTGAACGAAACCCATCGTAGCAAGTTGCATTCATTGCAGTGAAAGTGAATCGCAAATGCATGCATTTCCGGTGTGGGGGGAAAGGTCTTTGCTTTCTGTAGATGCAAGTATAGTTCGTTGTGGAAGGCGGGTTCTCATCACTATCACAGTGTCCCTACCTTTTATCACAGTCGACGTAGCCGTAAGAAACAGCCGAGATATCGCCCACCCCCATGGACCTCCGGACAATGGAGGACAATGAAACAGGATGTATTAATTGGGTGGCGAGGGGTGATTGATCGGTGGGGCGAAGTTCATCGAGGTGGCGACTGATAGCGCCCGCCTGGCTCCCCCGATACTCCATTCAAACGCCCCACGCGGATGGTTATCTCGACGGTTCAGGTCCCGCGGATGTGTTTCTGAATGAGACGTCACAGTCCGTGACAAACAGGCCATAGTGACACTCATTGAACGCTTATTGGCGCTTCAATCTTTAGGATGTGATGAAAGCTCTGTAAACTCACAACCCAGGGGCGGCTTTTCAGAAGCAGGCTAGGCAGACACCCCCTAACTCGTGAATTTGTTGGTTTTGAAAAATTTCAAAGATATTTTTCCTTTTGTTTTAATGAAAATGTTGATTTTTGTAATATCATAAAAGCATAATATAATTATCATATAATAATACCATATAATAATAACTGTCATATCAGCCGCCCGAGAAGAGGGTCCAAAGTTAAAAACGCTGCAAATTATTACACAAAGGTTTATTATTTTTCTATATAGATCACTCGTCTGCAAAGAATACGGCTTTGCCATTGTGAACCACTAACTTGAAGAAAAACATCGATCGCATTTCGGTAAGCTAACATTTGAAAGGAGATTCGGCCACTTTTGCGATTCATACGTGTTTCAGATTTATCGTAAGTTCAACCCTTAAATTTTCGAAGGGAACGAACGGTTTGTCCTACAGGGCTCTGCGAGGTCTCAAAAAATTCTAGAAATTCTATCAAATTCTATTCAAATTCTTAAATTGATGGAAAAACAGTACCTTTATATCAAAATTGTTTGAGTTAGGGCGTTTTCAAAATTTTAAAATTACCTAATTTTTGAACCCTTAGAAGTGACCAACATCAACCAAAATCTTCGGGGCACAACTAGACCCCAAATGGAGCCTATAAACCAAATTTCATCAAAATCGGTCAATGCCAAGTGGGGAAAGTGCCGCGTACGGCGGACGGATGGCCGAATGTTTATTCGATTTTTGGATTCTACGTACCTTGAAACGTAAACCAACAAATTTTGAGGGGGTGTTAGGAAAAATTTTTTCTTGGTCGATTCCAAAGGTTTACTATTGAACATAATAAACCAAAAGTGTACTTTTAGCGAATTTTCAAAGAAAATGAAGCTATTACAATAGACTCAAAATGTTTAGGAAGACTTGTTTTGATTTTGCTTCCGAGTCTACCAAGGTAGCGGAAGCTTTGTTTTCACTTTTCAAGGACGAAAAAAAAAAGTTCTCCAAAATCAAAATTTCCACTCGCGTTTTGCGTTTTAGACCTTTCTGAACAATTTTGGTTGCGTGTCTGTCTGTCTGTCTGTGTGTCTGTCTGTCTGTCATGAATTCCTTGTAACGCGCATAACTATACAAAGTTATTGTCCGATTTCAATGAAATTTTCAGGGATTGTGCGGGTTGGTGTATAGACGGTCCCCTATGAAAATAATCATCCCCGGACTGATAGAAGCGACTGTGCATGCGCAAACGTGAATTCCTTGTAACGGCCATAACTTCTACATTTTCCATCCGATTTTAATGAAATTTTCAGGGATGTTACAGACTAGTATTTAGATGGTCCCATATGAAAATCATTACCTTAGGACTGATAGTAGCCACTGCGCATGCGCAAACGTGAATTCCTTGTAACGGCCATAACTTCCACATTTTCCACCCGATTTTGATGATATTTTCAGGAATTATGTGGATTAGGTTGTAGATAGTCCCCTATGAAAATCATCATCCCCGGACTGATAGAAGCGACTGCGCATGCGCAAACGTGAATTCCTTGTAACAGCCGTAACTTCAACTGTGCCCCAGGGGTCGCGGGTTCAAATCCCAGCCGAGGCTAAGTATTTTTTTGATCCAATCACATACATCTACTCACTTAATTTTTCATCCGAATTTGATGAAATTTTCTAGGATTGTCCAGATTAGCGTGTAGATGGTCCCCTATGATAGTAGTGAAAGGTACTTAGAGATTGGTGTTTTGAGATTAACTGCTATGCATCGGATCATCTATATAATCGGGTTATGGATAGGAGGAAACTATGTGCCACACCCACTTGGCAGACGTTTTTTCACTTGAATTTGCTTTGAAACATTCTATAAAAATTCCTGAAGTTTTCCCAAAAATTATATGTGTATATAATAATTATTATTATTACCTAATAAATACCAACAATATATTATATAACGTGTGATAAACCTGTATATTTATGTGTCACCCCGGAAATTTGAATTTTTTGCCAATATATTCACAATAACAAACAATAAGACGAGTTCGTTCGCCAGGAATTTTTTGACAATCCTGAGAAATCCAAATTTCGAAGAAAACGCACAAAAAGAAAAACATGTTTTTAGGGTTTTGTGCATCGAATGCGGATGCTTCTTACTTGCCCCAAAACTATGTGTTCAAGGAATTCGAAACCTGTTGTCATTGAGTAAGTTCACTCATGTCAATATAGTTCCGAGCATCTCATTGTGATGCTCAAAATAATTATAAGCAGCAGAGCAACCCATTCTTAGATGTAACATGGTGGGATTTGGTACGAAATTGAAGTTCAATAGGTAGACGTGACAAACTGAAAGAGATTGTTCGATACGTTCCTGCCGAACCCGGCCGATTCCAACCAGACCTGGCATGCCAGACCAGCAATACCGATCGGTCTTGACGGTTAGGTGGATTCCATACGCCTTCAAGTTCTATAAGATAATCAGCAGCGTTTCAATCGAGGCAGAAGAGGCCGAAACATGTACATTGGATGGACATGGTCAAATCCCAGAATCGAATTATCACTATTATGATATGCATCACCACAAACGACTAGGTAATCGTGGAATACCCTGGGACTAGGTAGACCCTAGCCAAAAAATGACCCAAGAGAGGCAGGATAGGATCAGGGCAAGAATTCAGTTTCGATAAGAGCTGAACATTTGAGAATGCGAGAGTCAACAAGAAAATATAGGTCAACCCTTACTGACATACTCTCGGATTGGAGGACTGAGACGTTTAACACAACTCCGTGAATAAAAGAAAAAAAAATCGTCGACCTTCGTTATTTCTCGTTATCATTCGTGGTTTTCAAGAAAACGCACTAAATTGAGAGATATTTTGCGAAAATGAGATAATAAATAAATGGAGGAATACTTTTTTTTTCAAAATGATAGGTGTAGGTACCATACCACTTGACCTAGCTTACTTGTGAAGCAGTGAAGTGAAACATCCACCATAATCAACAAAACTCAGTGTATGTATCTTAGTTTTGAATACCTGTCCACATTTTCAAAATAATATTGTAAATAACAGGGGCGTCAGGTGAAAAAATTCGACAGGCAAACAGCATGACCAGAGTAAACAATGACAAACGCAGCAAATTATTACACAAAGGTTTATTATTTTTCTGGTTAGATCAAGCGCTAGCAAATAACACAGCTTTGCCACTGTCACTACTTACCTACCAACAATGTTTTTGCTTCCCAATCGAGTTCATTTAGATGAAATAAACGCTTCACACCCCATATGAAGAAAATTCGGTTACTGGTTGCTAAGGAATGGTTTAAATTTCTGAATGATGGTGAGATAATGTGGTATCTTCCAAGTTTCTTTGCTTTCAAGGTCATGAAACAGCTCCTCGATTGTTTGCCTTGGTTGATGCTGTGGTAGTGGGGGTATAGCAATACTAGACCACTGACTCGCTGATCGTCGCCTGTCATCCAAAACAGTCCCAAAAATTCAGTTTTTCTAACTTTTGCATCGCCGGGCCCCACGCCAGTTCGCGTATCATCCGCAATCGATCGTAGTTACCGACCTCTACGACTCTCTGGTGTGTTGCAGGCTAGTATCCAAGGAAAAATGCGTACTTATTCCATTATCCTATTTCATCTAACTTCCTTGGTAATAATAAAGTAGTCCCTAAATGTTATAAAATTTTCCCAAAATCGACTCAACATCACTCCCGAAAATTGGAAATTGGAGAATCTTAACTACAATCAATTTATTCAATTAGCATATTTTTAGTAAGGCAAACAGTATCTGCTGTTTGCCTGGAGGAGACGCCACTGGCAAATAAGTTGTACTTGGTGCAACAAAGAATATTGAAAAAAGGTAGGCACTGCGCATGCGCTAAACCCTCGTTTCCATTCGAGGATTAACGTTTGAACTATGACTCTTGTATCAGATCGTTCATGTAAATCAAGTTCTGGAGATATGAGGAAGCTATGTGCCAGACCTATTGAGATCAGCTATCTCTTCAGGCCTCTGTCCGGATACACTTCCTTGGCTCAGCTTACGTGAATTCAAAAGTTTTGTGTGTTCAGTTATTGAAGGTCTTCTGGTAGTTCTATGATGCTTCTTCATACAATTTCAGCAAGTTAGTCTAGGTGGTCGCAAACAAAATCTTGAAGTTTGCGAACAACGGCTACCTCAGCCTGCATACTTAAACCTTCTCCTCAACGCACTGAATGTTATTCAAATAATTATTTTTCTAAAAGTGAAGCAGAATGTTTCACCCGAGGGCGAGTTGGTGCGAACGTGAGAGGTGAAAATGGAGAACAGAGTTGAAAACAGAGGAAAAGTCTGGGGGTTCGCTAAAAGGGGGGCGTAAGCCGATCTGTTAACAAAACACGGAAGGCAGAGGAAGAGAGGAGGGCTCACATAACTTCGTAATTAAAACGCTGAACCTCAACCGGTTGTTCGTGTGTGCTCTTTGGTGGAAAAGCTCGTTTCCTTCCCAGCCCCCCCCCCCCCTCTTTTACCACCTTTCCCTCTTTTGCTGGTTCACGGCACTTGATTTCTCCCACTTCCTATACCAAACCATAATGTAGTCGTTTTGTTCACATTATGGTTGTTTACGCAGGGGTAAGTAAGCAAGTAGTCAGGGACGTATAAGATAGAGGAAAGCAAACATCAGTTGTAGGGAAACAGAAGAATCCAGAACAGAAGATCCAGTTGCACGCCTAATTTTTCACTATACACTAAAATTAGCCTACAATGGCATAGTGTCTCAGGGCTCAACAGTGGGGAATTTGCCTCAATTTTAGATTCTGGAATTCGAAGTCAAATCCTATAATAGACCCCTAGAATAACGTTTAACACCAGGAATACCCAAGTGAAAAAAATACGGTAGAGCGAAATGCCTAAACAAGTGAAACAGTGTCAAAAAACACCGCGAAGATCGAGGAAACCTGATTACGTCACTCCCCAGGGTTCCTCACGCAAAACTGTGCTCTGGCGAAGTGTGAAAGGAGTTTCGGTAAATAGTGTCAGAGAATGTCAACAGGTAGCGTCGTAGGCGCCCTCTTCACCACATGAATAGATCCACTCAAATAATGTGATTCAAACGTCAAAACAAACTAATACATAATCTAAATAAGAGAAGGTTAAGACTAATAATGCTTGATAAACTAACAGGTAGAATCGTGTTGTGAAAAAGAGTGAGTAAAATTGCTTCCTTTCATCACTTTTGTATCTGGGTTCTTTCTGCCAGTTCACAGCACACTCGTGTGTTCGATCACGTAAGTTAGTTGTTTCATGTGTGCTATCAGAGTTAGCACTGCTGTCGTAAGGGGAAACCTGTCACGTCACAGAATCCCGGTTCATAAAAAATCGCCATCTTCCACAGGAGCGGGTGGAGGTGGCAGCAGGTATCAGCGAATCAGCGAACTACCAAAAAAGAAATGGGAACTTCAAGAACCTCAAGATAGCAGCCTTGGCTCCCTCGACTCGACTTGACTCAAAAATAAGGTCGTCACTCGATTAAAATTAATTATAAATAAATATTTATAAAAATGAAAATTTATTTCAATTTCAATGTGAACAGTTCTCCTTAAACATCTAAAAGTGAAAATAATATATAATACATAATAATACTAATTAATTGACTAATAATATTAATTATATTGACTATTTTCTCGAGGTCTTGTATTTCCTACTCTTGTTATTAATTATTATTTACGATGCAATTTGATGGTTTTTGAATGTGTATTTCCATTAATTATTTCGTAGCAACTTGATGTACTCATACATGAATTCCAACTCAGCACTACATTGGCACATCGTGACTGTAGTACAGGTACACCACTGCACTCAGCATAATGGATTTAAACCCAACGGATGTAGCAGGATTTATACTCAACGGGAAGACGGATATCTTCAGACGCAACAAAGATATAAAAAAAAAGAACGAAAAAGAAACCCCGAGACGTATTGATTGGGGGAGCAGAGCCGCCATCAGCCCTTCCTTGTCTATCAATCTCTATAGACCGAGTTATGTGATAGTCATTACCTTAAGGGAGCTCTTCCACCCTTACAGCAACAGAATAGGAAGGGTCCCCCCCCCTGCAGATAGAAGATTCCCTTAAGGGTAGATAGGGGAATCTGGTGGGTTAGAGGAGGGAGCCCCTTGAGAAAAACACATCAGCTTCCGCGCTGTCACCACACTGGTCTTCACAATCTCCGCTCAACATTTTTCTATATCCGAGCCAAACATCCGCTCTAAGGAATTTCCAAAGGACCTTTTTTCGCGTTTTTCCCGCTTGGAAAAAATATTTAAAGGAGAGAGAAAAATCGTAGGGAAAACGGAAATGAGTTATCTGTCCTTCAGGAAATTGATTCTACGTTTAATATTCTCAATTTTCCATGTAAACTAACAAATTCATTTTTGATCCTCGAAGGATAAAACTGTAGTTCAAGATGTTCCAAAGGGTAGGTTTTACTTGTAAAAAATATTTCTTGCTTAATTATCGTACAGGAGAATATTCAGTGAACGTGATTTTAACCTTGAAAAAACGTAGCACACAGCTTTCTCGTGTCCATTACACGATTGGGTTGATAATTCGATAGGAAATCATCAAAACTACCAACTAACCAACAAAATTTAAAGAAATTGGGAAAATTATTTTTTCAGGAATACAATTAATAAATTTGTGAATTCAATTAACTGCGAGAATGTTCCACGCTAAATTTTAATTGCTAATTTTAAGATTGACTCAAATTATGGTTTCAATGTAGGTGTTCCCTTAAACATCATGCCACCTTTCGTTTGATTTTAAAAGGAGGAGTTGTTATTTATTTAAATAACATTAATTTGTTTTGTCATAAACTACTAAGATCAGATTGTATAAGAAGCTTGTCAGATCAATACTAATTTATGATTCTAGAAGTTGGAAACCAACAGTTCACAAAGAGCTGGACTTGGAATTGGTTCAAATGAAACCTCTCGATTCCAAAGATTTATTATTGAATTATTTATCACACAATTTTCACTTCTTAAATCAACCTAAAAACGCTGCAAATTATTACTATAAATATTACTATATTTATTAATTAATACTATTTACTATATTATAAATATTACTATAAATTATTTATTATTTTTCTATATAGATCACTCGTCTCCAAAGAACACGGCTTTGCCACCTACCAATCGTAGATACTATGTACCTACAGCAATAGCATTTTGGTCAGCTAAAATTTGGACGGAGATTAGGCCTCTTTTGCGATTCGTACTCGTGTTTCTAATTTATCGTAAGTCCAACACTTAAGTTCTCGTAGGGAGCGAACGTTTGTTCTACGGGGCTCCGCGTGGTATTTAAAAATTCTATAAATTCAATACTATCTTAAATTGATGGAGAAACAATGCCTTCATATCGAAATTTTTCGAGGTATGGCGTTTTCAATATTTCAACCCTTAGAAGTGACCTACATCAACCAAAAGCTTCCCCAAAAGCCCATATACCAAATTTCATCAAAATCGGTCCATGGGTAGTAAGGAAAGGGCCGCGTACGGTGGACGGTTTTTTGGACTGGGCAAGCTCTTAGTCACTTAGACCACAAAGTTGATCTATTGTGACAGAAAAGGTTGAAAATTAGTTGCTGAATTCTATGGGAATTGGGTCGGCTACCACTCACGGAACACACTGTTCGAGATAGAACCTGAAACCACTTAATCTAGTCTAAAACGCTACCTTGTTCACTCCCCACCATACCACTTTCAAAACGATCACATCGATTTCAGGCCGAGGAGGATCACTCCAACTACCACAACCGCGCCATTGTATCGGTTATGTGCCGGCGGGATCTACCTCTCATTTCAACCCCGTTGTTTTTTAACAATTTCATGCAGGTCGAAAGCCACAGAGGATAAACCAAGTTTCTTCCTACAACTCTTCTCCTTTTTCGACTGAGTAAATTCAAAAACAGTCTATTTAGACAAATATATTTCCTTCAAATTAAACAGAATCATAACAGAACCCACTTTTGTTTTCTTAAAAAATCGTTCAGCAAATAACCGTATATACGAAATATTATTTGAAACATTTCAAACAACTTAATTACGCCTACTAGAGGGAAGTTGAAGATCCTTCTTCCTCCTCACCAAGAAGGGAACTTTCCATTAGGTAATCAGGTGGGTATCAATTCACTTACCTCAACTCCACGCTCACCTGTTAAGGGAAGGTCAGCTCTCTCTACTTAATCATACGAAAACCCTGAAGTGGCGGCGGGAAACACAAGGCGTTTTCGATTAGATTGTGAGGCGGGGAAAATTGGATTAAATAGACGCCGCGTGCGGGTGGCAAATGACAAATGATAATGTGGCCACGGCACGGATCTCAGAGCCTCGTATGGTCCCCCACCTACAGCCCTATCCGTTGAGAGGGTTCAAAAGGGGTAGAAGTTGAAGTGAATAATATCGAGGAATCAACTCTGAAAAGGAAACGAAAGTGGGCGCTTATTGAGGGTGTTTTCAAAAATGAAACGGATTTTTAAATAAGAGTCCATTTATGCAGCATGAATTAATGAGCGAATTTTCAAAGAAATCTTTCAGTATGGTTAAGACAAGAAATAATGGTGTTGCAATTTCTTTTGGAAAGTATTTTTTTACACGATTCTTGGTTCTTTCGATTTTCAGTATACCATACCAACATACTGTATGCACTGGGTATGCTTTGAAGAACTTAGGAGTCCATATTCATGTTCTAAATTTTTTCGAAAAAGTCCATTCTGAAAATTGTGAGGCCATTGCAATAGCTCATTTTCCTTGAAAATTCGCTAATAAAAAAAGATCAAATTGAAAAATAAAGGAATATTTCCCATTGTTAACAGGTTGACTATTTTCCGCATGGTCCCCATGGTCTTCCAAACATTTTTGGTACCTGGTTTTCAGATTTTTAATCCCCTCTTCATACCACTCCCGCGCCATTCCAGCCCACCAAGTTTTGACCTCCTGCGTGAGCTCTATGAGCGATTATCTTCCAAGAGGAACCACAATAAACGCGGCAAGATATTGTGATGTTTTCAAGAAACTTCGACGGGCGATTCAAAACCAACGGAGGGGCATGTTGACAAAACCCGTATTCTTTTTTCACGACAATGCTCGCCCCGTAAAACCCAAGCTTTGTAGGAACAGTTTCGCTGAGATGTTTTTGGCCATCCACCTTATTTTCTGGATCTGGTACCTTTCTACTACCACCAATTTCCCGAACTGAAGAAACATTTTGGAGGTGGGCTGGAATAGCGCGGGAGTTGTATGAAGAGGCAATTAAAAAACTGAAAACCAGGTACCAAAAATGATTGGAAGTCCATAGGGGCAACGTGGAAAAATAGTCAACATGTTAACGATGGGAAATATACCATTTTTCTTCTCTCAATTTAGCCTCTTTTTTTTAATTATTTTTTTTAATGCCCTCGTAGAAACATTGGTTTATTTATTTTCAATAAAAACCTTTGGAATCGAGTAAGAAAAAAAGTTACCCCCCTTTCACGAAATTTGAGGGCTTTCCTTAGTTACCATGGACCGATTTTGATGAAATTCGGAATACATGAACACATATGAATACGCGCAAAGGCGCTATGTCTATCCATCTTCCACATTTTTTTGCTTCCTCACTACCGAAGGTAGGGAAGCTTTGTATTCGTGAAAGAAGTGAAAAAAAAAATGTCCTCCAAAATCAAAATTTCCACTTGCTTTTTGCGTTTTAGAGCTTCCCGAACAATTTTGGTTCCGTGTCTGTCTGTCTGTCTGTCTGTCTGTCTGTCGGTCTGTCGGTCTGTCGGTCTGTCTGTGGTCAATCCTTGTCCCGGGCAAAACTATACTAACCTGTGGTCCGATTTTGATGAAATTTTCAGGGATTGTGCGGGTTTGGTCCTAGACGGTCCCCTATAAATTTCAGCACCTTCGGATCAGCTGAGTGAGCTCCAAGGCCATTTTCTCTCCTGTTGAACGCAGGAAGCTGAAATTTGAGAGGCAGGGTCAATGGAGAATGCTGAAGGTGCCTGAGTGGTCACTGATTAGCTGAGTGAGCTCCAAGGCCATTTCCTCTCCTGTTTTTCGCCAACTGATTCTATACGTCCATGTTACAATGAGTGAGGAAGCTATACTGCCCACCCAACTTGGCAGACGTTTTTTTTTTTAATTTCAGAAAACTCAAATTCAACAAAATTATTAGGTATTTACTTTCTTGATGATTATACGAGTAGCTTGAAATTTATTGAAAAATTAAAGAGTTTAGGGTAATAAGCCTATATTTTAGGAATTGTGCACTAGAGGAGACTTCCTCTAATCTTCGTTTTTGATCTTAGTGCCTTTGTGCTATATTGTATCGATATGCGAAACTTTTGATAAGTGTCAATCACTTCAAAGGGGTGAAAAATAGGGGTTATAATCTTCAAATCGGCCTAGCTCAAAAACTATCGATATAAAGGTATTATCTCCATTCATTTAAGATAGAACTGAATTGAAGAGTTTTCTTCCAAACGGGCTTATATCCACTTCTAACAATTTTTGTTTGTTTCACGAATTCTGAATCTTTAGGATAAGGCCTATCACCTCACGAGTTGAATTCCTTCCGAAACAGTTTGTATCCCGGTTTGAAAGCTTGCTAAAAATTGGGGCTTATATCCATCCCTTTGTTTTTAGTTAGCACTTTTTTTTTAAATTTTGGTTTTCGGATTCTACATACCTTGAAACGTTTTTATTCAATGTGGCTCATATCCATCATTTTTCATCAAAAGGGCTCATACCCAAATAAGAAACGGCCATGTCTCCCTCAAAACGGTTGCCAAAATTTTGAAATTTGGTCATACAATCGGAAGTTCAATGAACAAACTATTCGGAAAATTTGAGAACCCTAGACAGCTTCCTTTGCCATGAAATTTGTTTTTCTCAATTTCCCACATAAAATCCCACGTAGATATAAGCCCGTTTGAAAGAAAACTCCGCAATTATTAGCGAAGACTTTTTAGCGAGACCTCAGAACTCTGTAGGACAAATCGTTCGCTCTCTACAAGATCTCAAGGGTTGCACTAGAAATTAATCAGAAACACGAGAGTGAATCGCAAGACTGTTCATGGACGGAAATAGGTCTAACTTCTGGTCAAATTCGTGCAGATCAAATTCGTTAAATAGGAGAACTGAGCCGGAATCAGTAAAATAAGCAGTAAAATAATAAACCATTGTGTAATAAATTTGCAACTTTTTTTCGCTAAAATAGTGTTTTCATTTTCCCTGATATATAATAAGTAGGTACTTGTTTTCTTCCCGATCAACTTTTTTTTAGTGTTTTCAACCTTCATTTATTGGATGTCGAGCAAAATTTACAGAAAATAGGTGGGTACTCACTTGCAATGGTACCATTCCTCATCGTCGTAACAGAGAAAGAAAACTCACCTGAAACATAAAAGACCTCATTTATAACAACAGTAGTATTTCATCAATTAATTAATATAACATTAAATAATAAATAAATAATATTCATTAAATTAATTTCATCAATCAATCAATCAATCTCATTTATATCAACACAATATCAATGGTAAGTACTATTTTACTGTACTTTGGGAAAGAATTAAAAATTTTGCACTTGCCACACCACTTTCAATAAGATTGATTCATGAACTTAATTTTCCGATTGAGTCAATAGTTAAACGAAGCATGGTAAATCAATGTGGTGAACTAACGATACTAAATAGATCCTAGTACTAAACAAATAATATCAACACCCCATTTTTTATCTGTTACGACCATTTCGTTGATTCATCAGTGAAGATTCTAGAATACTAAAAAGAAGCGATTGAATCAACGCAAATTCTTCTCTAGGTACATTGGGATCACAAAAGCATACTTTCATACGAGTCTGCAAAACTTTGAGACATTTTATGTCTTTAGATGAGTCAAATAAGACATAAAATGTCAACAGCAAAATTATATTATGTGAACTCATAATTTATCAAACTACAAATAAAATTGATGTCACGGCCTGGAATCGAACCCAGGTCTCCCGAACTAAATGATTCTTACAGCCTAGTTACCGAAATTGTTTACCAGTCTCGCATAACGCTTTTCGATTCAATGTGCCAAAATATTTGTGTCAGAATTTAAGTTTTCATAACTTGTTATGCAGAGAGCCTAATCAATTTTGAATCAACGGTGACTACCTACGGTACGAGGTACCTACAATCATTTTCTTCCAACAAGTGATTTTATGGTTTTATTATTTTCAATAATAAACCTTTAGAATCTACAAAAAATGTAGCTCCCCTCCCCCCCCCCCGCACTTGACTCTCAAAAATTGTTGGTTTACGTTTGAAGGTACATAGAATCCAAAAATCGAATACAAATTTTGCTGTTCGTCCGCCATCGGTGGCACTTTCCTTAGTTACCATGGACCGGTTTCGATGAAATTTGGTATATGGGCTCCGTTTGGGGTCTAGATGTGCCCCGAAGCGTTGGATTGATGTCAGTCACTTCTAAAGGTTGAAAAATAAGGGTTGAAATTGTCATAACGCTCTAGCTCAAAAACTTTCGATATAAACGTAATGGTTTTTCATCAATTTGAAATGGTATTGAATTTTTAGAAACAAATGAGACACCCAAAGCTCTGTAGGAAAAACTGTTCCCTATGAGAACTTAAGGGTTGGTCTTACGATGAATCAGAAACACGAGTGTGAATCAACCAAAATCCAAGATGAGAATAGAAAAAGAAGGAATTGGTGAGCATGAATACCTGTTCATGCTCAACACGTTTTCATCACAGAGTGTTCATAATGTTGTGGCCAAGTTTGGCAGCCATGAATAACAATTCAAGCGCAATTCGTTATCGAGCGAATTAACTTGGGGAAGCGAATAGGTAGGTAATTCACTCCTTCTATATTGGATCCTGCAAAAATTGAAAACCGCTTGGTCGTCCGTGATTATCTGCATCGGCCATTTCCATCAAAGGTCCCTCAAACTCATCAGATTAATCAAATATGGCGGGAGTTTGTGTGCTGAAGGGCCCGAAAGTGGAGGGAGGAGAGTTACGCGAAGGGCCGAATTAACTGCAGGCAGCGAACCCTGGTGACGAAAAAAGGGAAGACCAACAAAAGGGTCGAACTAATGAAAGTCCCGTCATTAGAATGTTTGACTTCTCGTCCCATTATGCGCCTTTTCCTGGAATATGATGATGAAGTTTGATCTAAAATGAAGTCCCGTGAGCTGGAAATGAGCTGTACGAAGCGTATCGTCCGAAATTAATACTTTGATTCTCGAACGGGCGCATCGAGGGACAACGCTGCAAATTATTGTACAAAGATTTATTGTTTCTACATAGATAACTCGTCTGCAAATAACACGCCTTTGCCATTGTCACTACCTACCAACCATATTTTCGCTTCACAATCAAGTTTATCTAGAAGAAATAAAAACTCCACACTCGATTCAAAGAAATGAAGAGTGTGGGTGCCTCCAATAAGAAATTTGATTACTGGTTGCTAAGGACGTATTTTGTTAGCTAAAATTTGTACGGAGATCAGGCCTCTTTTGCGATTCACACTCGATCGCATTTTGGTCAGCTGAAATTTGAAATAGGGGTGTGTCGGTCCACATATTTGCATGGAACGGTTCCAACGGTTACAGTGACAAATGTGTAACCGTTCCAAATTACCGGTACAGTTCCATTACCGGTACTGCTTAGTGACGATTCGATATACCTTTCGATGCGATATTCAACATCGAAATAATATCGGAAGGTGGTATCGATATTAATAAAATATCGGAAGAAAAATGTCGATAGGTATCACTAATATCGATAGAATATCGAAAGAAAAAAAATGATATAACATTTTCACTGATATCGAATATGTTTTTGTTTTAATCAATAAAAGTGATATCGATAGAATATCGAAAGAAAAATGCCGATTTTACTGATATCGAATTTGGTTTTGCACATTTTTATTATCAATGTCAGTGATCACGATAAAATATCGAAAGAAAAATATTGATTTCACTGATATTGACCATCACAACCGATATTTTTTTCTTTCGATATCAATATTTTCCTTTCTATATTCGATAATATCGAAAGAAAAGTATCAATACAAATATCGGAAATATCGATATCAATAAATATCGAAGGTATCGAATTGTCACTAGCACTGCTTACTGAACGTGATCAAATCCCACTGTCATTACCTCAACTTGCAATATAAAAGGGAAGAATTCAAACAAATGTTACAAAAGAGACAATCATTTTAATGATTTTAAGTTGAGGAACATTTTAGGGAAAGAATAATTGTTCGTTGCAATTTAGGAAAATGAGCATTTTTGCCTTTTTGGGGGTTAGAGATGTTCTTCTCTCTGATAATAACATGCCTGCCTTGGAGAAGAGCTGCTCACAAGGTACCGATGTCGCAACGATACACAGCCTTTCCTCAGCCACTTTGGAGAGAACTGGAAAAATGTGGCGGTTATTGTGCCACCACATGATGGGGTCCTCCGAAAGATTTATAACTTCTTCATCGAGATATCTTTGAAGTTCTATTATTGCTCGGCTTTCGGGGGTTTCTGTTGAAAAATTAATGTTTGATGTCATTAGTTATAGTATATTGAAAAATATATTCTGTCAGGTTAAATAGCTTCCTCAAAGAGAACACTTAGGTATACAATTTTTTGTTGCAGAAATGATAGATTTTATTATTGAGCAGTTGTACCTATACCTACTTTGTCTTTGATCATAATCGAATGTGCCTTCTTATAGGCCCAAGCCCCAAACTCGCCTTGAAATTTGAGCAAAATCCAGCTATTGGATCGTGAGAAATTGATCTAGTAAAATCACATTTTTAGGAGATGCTGCTGTTTGTAGATGTTAGCAAAAAAGTTCCATTCGTGCAGCAAGAGTGAATGAGCAAAGTTTTGAAAACCCCTAGGTACCTAATTTTAGAAAATGTTTCAATTTAAAAATTTTGAGGCTATTGCAATAACTTCATTTTTTTTGAAAGTCCAATAATTCATAAAAGGCCCTGTGTGAGGAAGCAAACTAAAGATACAATTGATACTCACTTTTATTGTGCCCAGATTTTGATTCCTTCCGTTTTACAAAGGAGGCGAAAACTGAGATCTTCTCCTCGTCAGTTTTTTCGCTTTCAGTCGGGGTTCTTATATTGTCATTTTCGTGATGAATTGACATCTTGTCAATGATCAGATTTTTTACCAACACTTGGGCCTTGGCAGCAGCTTTTGGGTCTGAAAACCCGTCGAGTTTGTATCTAGGATCTAGAAACGTACAAGTAGATAGAGTGCCACTACTCTCTATGTGACCGAATCTGTCCTCCCTTAAAATTTCAGCCTGAAGAATTTCTAAAACAGCATGAACTGGAGATAGCTCATCTTTCTTCCTGAAATCGGCCAACAACTCCAACAGTCCATTTATCATGACAATGACACTAGCAGCTGGTGGATAGCTTTGTTTAGACAACATTTGTGTCATCTCTTCAATGGGCTTTAAAATTACACAAAGCGATCGGACAGAGTGCCATTCATCAGGGGTTAAAACTGGGAGTTGTATATCGATCAAGGCGCTTGCCATTTTCAAGGGAGTCTCCAATTCAAGGAACCGACGAATCATGTAAAACACAGAATTCCAACGTGTCGGGACAGAATTGATTACTTTCTTTGGAGGAGATATGCCTTCCCGTGCTTGACATTCTGCCAGTTTATTCCAAGATTTTGTGGAACTCTTGAAATGTGTAACAATTCTTTTAATTTTACCAATGACGGGTTCCTGTACGAGCAGACCCTTCTCAACTACCAAATTGAGCTTATGAGCAGCACAGCCCATGTACTTAAGTTTTGACATTTTTAACGCCCCTGTGATATTTGCTGCATTATCAGACACAGCGAACAAGACTTTTGACGTGACACCCCACTTGTCAGTTATATTGCTTATAGTAGTCGCCAAATTACTACTTGTGTGATCATCAGTGATGCACTTACACTCCAGTAAGGCATTGACGAACTTCCCCTCATGGATAAAGTGTACAGTCACTGCAATGTAGGAGTCATTGCTCCGTGAAGTCCAGCAATCTGTGGTCAGGCACATTTTTGAAGTTTGTGATAAAAGTTTTTTTAATTCCAACTTTATTTCTTCATATCGTGATGGGATAAGTGTCGACGATATTTTTTTGCGAGAAGGTAGAGTGTACGAAGGATTCAGGGTTTTAACAAATTTCTTAAACCCTTTGTCTTCCACAACAGAAAAGGGCTGGTAATCCCGAGTAAACATGTTGAGCAAAGCTCCATCAATGTTTTTTTTGGCAGCTGGCGTCAATTTTTTAATGGAAAAGTCTTCTATTTTCGATTGCATTCCTGCTCTTTTCAAATTATTAGATGCGATGGTATTGCATTGAGGGGTCTGAATTTGAGAAGGCTCACCCTTGTCTGATGAACCAGCTGGAGTGGGGGGAAACTCAACCTGCTGGTTATCCATAACAGGATCCACTGTAACAGGATCTTCTGGGTGAATTATTTTTACAATGTTTAGGTTTACGGTCGGGTGTTTACGTACCATATGTTTCTTCAAATTGGACGTAGAAGACTTGTAACTAACAAGATTCTTACAAATATAACACTTGGCGAATGTTCCGTCTATTTGTTCAAAGAACTCCCACATTTCGCTTTTTTTTGTGCGACCATAAAACTTTTCGCGAAAAGAAGCCATAGTTTTAAATTCGGGAATAAAAATAATTAAGAACAAAATTTGTTGTTGAATTTAATTCAGAATGATAATCACTAGGTATTTTTCTGGTTGAATCAAAGTCTAAAGGCCGGTCTACACGGTGAGAGCTAGAGCGACACTAATTGCGTAGAGCAGTGTCAGCTGAGTCTACACCATGAGCCCTGAGAGCCTAGAGTGGAGTGTCTGAGACCGCTCTCGCTGTTGATCTCGCGAGAGCAGTCTCAGGTCTGCCTACACGGTGTCGCTTTGTTGCACTTGCGCGAGATTCCTCCAGTCGTATTTGGGTAAAAGAATGGGTTCTACAACGAAAGCAATTCGGTGTGTACACGACTCTACTTCCTGAGCCGACGGCAAGTGATCCAAAGATGTGTATGAACTTCGTACGAATGTCGGCCACAAATTTTCAGGAACTTTTGAGCAAAATTTCTCCACTAATCAAAAAACAAGATACTACAATGAGGGAATCCATACAACCCGGAGAAAGATTAGCAGTAACCCGTTTTTCTCTGCTTTAGAATTATTTTATAACGTAGATATGTAAACTTGTAGATTGGGTTTTTATGATAACTTACCTATCTTTTAAATTGTTTCTGTGAATTGATATAATTATTGTAATTTTTTATAACATACCTATCTTTTAAATTGGTTCTGAACTGATATATAATTATAGTAGTTTTTGACATTTTCATGTCTTTTCTTTGGCACATAAACTGAAAAATCGTCACGAAAACTTGCTCACGCGATACCAATAAATAAAATAGACTCACTGTGTTGCGTAGAGAACAATCAACTGTTTTCTTATTTTGATGATTGTGGTGGGGTTGGATTTGTTATGTAGTGGTTGACATGAAAATGTCCCAATGTGTTGCAGAACCATATGCAAGCATTTTTTGATAACTTACCTATTTTTTAAATTGTTTCTGTGAATTTAAATAATTATTGCAATTTCTTGATAACATACCTATCTTTTAAATTGTTTCTGTGAATTGATATAATTATAGTAATTTGAATTAAACGTTGTGAATGAATCAAGTACCTTAGATTTACTTACCAAATTACTTGTTGTTGAATCTTCTATTCGGTTAGGAGGGACCATGAATTTCAGGGCGTCAAAAAACTGCCATCCACTTGAATATATGTTGTCAGCCCCACTTCCACTCTTCCTCTTCTTAATTTTTCTCAACTCGGAATTTAGTTGGTTCTTCATGTTATGGAGTTTCCTCGTAACCTCCTTGATGTCGGTGGCAAATTCATTTGCCAGGGCTGTTAGGGAAACAGTTATTTTGTTCCTGTATTTAATACAGTGGAAGTGGGGCTGACAACGTATATTCAAGTGGATGGCAGTTTTTTGAAGCCCTGAAATTCATGGTCCCTTCTAACCGAATAGAAGATTCAACAACATGTAATTTGGTAAGTAAATCTTGATTACAAATAGTAAGGGACTTGATTACAAATTTTGTAATTTTCGCAAGACGTATCCCACACCTCTGGCATAGCTTCTAGGTGGCTTATGAAGCTCTCGGTTTCTTCTTTTGTCCATTGACGGCCGGAACTCGCCATCCTGCTCTAGGCACTAGTTGCACGTTGTTGAAACTCACTGAGACTAGTTGCCGAGAGTGGTTGCACAGGTGTCTCCACGTCGAGAGTCGAGAGGGAACGCGAGAGCACTAGAGCACTCTACGAGAGCAAGCGCAACTGCTCTAGGAGGTGTCCACACTGCTCTCGAGTGCTCTCTGCTCTCGCTCTATGGCAATAAGTGTCCCCGTGTAGACCGACCTTAACCACTATGGATGGATGGATGGATGCTCTGTTAAGGTTGCCAAGGAATTCCGTGATAGGCAATAACGAGAGGGGGGAGAGTCCCTTGTAGGAAGACGTAGCTTCTGATAGTTGGAGTTCTGTATTGTGGTTACGAACCACTATTTTTCGTGTTCTTCCATGGAAAAATCAGTGCAAACCTGCAACAACAACAATTCGGAGGTTTGACCTTTGATTAAACCGAAAAATAGTCGAACCACTATTTTTTGGTTTAATCAAAGGTCAAACCTCGGAATTGTTATTGCAGGTTTGCTCTGATTTTTCCATGGAAGAGCACGAAAATTCCATTTTCTCACTGTTGAGAATTCGACGCATCCATTTCATTTCAACTTTGAGTATCCATGATAGTCATTTCCAAATGGAGTTCAAGTTCCATCTTTATTCAGATATTCCATAAAGTTGAGTTGTGAATTTCGTTTGTAAAAGCTCAGTTGTTTGTTTCTAGTTCCAATTTTCATTCGAGTCTAGTCAGTTCAGTATGGTTCTATACGTTTTAATGAGTAAAACACACAATTTCGGATTTTTCCTTCTTCTCCCAAGATTTATTCCCCTCAAAAATCCTTTTAAGTGGCAACACTGTGCAATGATTCTCAGAAGTTTTGTAGATCCATGCCACAAAATACGGGAGACAACTTCCATACTAACCAGATCCTTTGCCGCTGGGAAGTTCCAGGTACAACATGGAATAGAACTGAGAACAATATCCATGCTTCCCGGTCCAGAGCCATTGAACCATTCTCCATGATATCTTATCGGTCCGGTTCCATCGTTACCGGTTCAGTTCCATCCTCACCAATCAGAATGAACTCTTCCCGGTCCAGAGCCATTGAAACATTCTTCATGATATCTTATCGGTCCGGTTACATCCTTACCGGTCCAGTTCCATCCTCACCAATCAGAATGATCAGATTGATGAGATGATTGATCAGATCATTCTGATTGGTGAGGATGGAACTGGACCGATAAAAAAGATTCTCTTCCCGGTCCAGAGCCGTTTCATCAAGATATCTTATCAGTCCGTGGAACTGGACCGGTAAGGGTCGAGTTTTTGTCACTGCGTGGAACCGTTCCAACCTGATACTCGGTTCCACAGTCCCGGTACAGCTGTACCGACACACCTCTAATTTGAAAGGAGATTAGGCCTCTTTTGCAATAATTGCGATTATAATCTTTTTGTGATTCACACGGGGATTCGCAAGTTGCCGATCACAAGAAATCTGTTCCCGTCTGCCGTCTCTCATTCAGATAAGCCATTCTTTTTCTTAGTTATTAGTTAAAGAGTTGCGTTTACTGAGTTTAATTCACTCATCTAGCCTGGTATACCCAAACTCCTGGGATTCCCATCGGTAACGATGGCTGGGGAGAGCGGAGGAAATCATATCGTGTCCTCCCGTGACACATTCCCCCCACTGCCTTTCATAAGACCATCTGACTCTGATACTTACAAGAAGTTCATCGTCATGTCCTTCGTAGATGTTGTACCGGATTCTGCTAAGAGTCCTTTCAAAGTGTTTCGATTTGTTCGTAGCTTGGCTCCGTCATCATCAGTCAAATTTCTACGTAACGGCACAATCCTTATTGAAGTTCATAATTCAAAAGAGTGCACTAATGTTCTGAAAACTACCTCTTATGAACAACTGTCCGTAAAATTCGAGCTTCACAAGACAATGAATTTTTCTAAAGGCATTATAACTTCTTTCGAGCTTCTATATTGTTCTGAAGAGGAAATTCTTAATGAACTTAAGTCTCAACATGTAGTAGCAGTGAACCGACTCAATACCAAAAGGAATGGAATAGTATCTCGCTCCCCTTCTCTTGTGCTCACATTTGCCCTTCCTAAGCTACCTAGCGTGATCAACCTTGAATTTTTGAGAATTGGTGTTCGTCCTTACATACCAAACCCCATGCAATGCTTCAAATGTTTTCGCTTTGGTCACGGCTCTAACTCATGTAAACGAAACGCCATTTGTGGCAAATGCTCCTTAGTACACAATCACGAGTCCCGAACTTGCGAAAATGTGCATAAGTGTATCAACTGCAGTGAACCTCATCCAGCATGGTCTCGGAATTGTGCGGAGTATGTAATCGAAAAACGTATCAATGAAGTTAGGATCCTTGATAATTTATCACGCAATGATGCCGTGACAAAAGTTAGAGGAGCACCTTCCAATAGCCGCTCATCAACCTATGCTAAAGCTGCCATTAGTACCTCCTCCACTCTGAATTCAACCGTTCTTGAAACATTATTCTCGGAGGTATCCAAGATTATGTCTGAGTTAAAGTCACTCTTTACACGGATTGATTCTATTGAAAATGCAGTAAGGCCTAACAGTGCAGTTTCTACCAGCAAACCAGGCCCATCAGGGATTAAAGTAATACACCCAATAATTCATTCAGTTAACGAAAATTCCACTACCTCTCAAATTGATGAAACCTTTGTCAATCAACCGCCTATTTCATCTCAACAAGAACGACCACCTCAATCTTTCAAATTATGTCAACAAAATGCTTCTGGTCAAAACAAGACCCCATCGCTCCTCAAACGTACTTTATCAACTGATTCAATAACTACTGACGACAGCGCTTCAAAAACTTCAACTGAAGACTTTGAAACCTTTTCATCAAATGACGGCAATCATCTTAGTAATAAACCATCAACTTTGCAATCAACAAAGAAGAAGAAAAACAAGAAGAACAAATAAATATGAACAAAATAATAAAAACTACCCAAATAAAAACTCAAAATTTCCCTCATGACTTCCAAACTCAAGAAATTCTTCAACATTTTTAAACTCAAATATCATGAAAATTTTACAATGGAATGTTAATGGATTGTTCACTAGATCGAATGACCTCAAGTTACTATTGAGGGAGACTCCGTTGGACGTAATTGCACTTCAAGAGACCCACCTACAACCTTACCATCACTTTCAAATACCGAGCTATGAAAATGTACGATACGATTTCACAGGGGGGCAAGTGGCTTGTGGTGGATGTGCCATTCTCATCCATGATAGGGTTCCGTTCTCTCAAATCACCCTTCACACTAACTTACAGGCTGTGGCTGTAACATTATTAGCTCCTACAAAACTCACAGTTTGTTCGTTGTACCTACAACACTCGAATGTTTCTCAAGAAGAACTTGAACAACTAGTTGAACAGCTTCCGTCTCCTTTTTTAATACTTGGAGACATGAATGCTCATAATCCTCTTTGGGGCTCTTACCACACTGATTTCCGTGGGAAAGTAGTGGAGAAGATTTTGGATAAGTATAACCTGGTAGTTCTCAACTCTGGTGCTAACACACATTTTAATTTCGCCAATGGGTCTGAAACAGCCATAGATTTGTCAATATGTAGTCCTAGAATTGCACCAATTTTGGAATGGTCTGTGTACGAAGACTTATTTGGTAGTGACCATTATCCTCTTCTCATAAAGGTTCTATGCCGTACTCCATTAAGTACACATTGCCCTAGATGGAAAATTGATGAAGCAGACTGGGATAAATTTCGCCGAACTTTGGAAACTTCCCTTCTAGCTGAATGTTTCAGTGATCTTTCACCACTCGCATCGATTGACAAATTTACATCAAACATTTTAAAAGCAGCAAATGAATCGATACCTAAATCAAAGTGTCCCTCGAACAAGATACCTGTACCATGGTGGAATCCACAATGCTAGGGGAAAACCCCCAGTCGTTGGACACCCCCCCAGTCGTTGGACAGTGAACGGTTTCCAGGTTTTACTAAGGTTGTGATGAATATTTCTTTGTGTTGTGACATACCAATGAAAACTATGAAGCCAGAAGAAGAAGAAGGAAAGAAGGTTATAACTATACAATATAATCACTAGGTTTAGGAGTTGAAACAAAGTGGAGGCGCCGGAAAAGTGTGGATTCCTTACGAAAATGGTTAGCTGATTGACCCCTTTTCGTAAGAGTTTTCAGTTTTTCATTTGATGATAACTTACTCCATACAATATTTAATCCATAGTTCGATTGTTACTGATCATTTTCGAGTAAAAAGTTCCTCACCTGAAGCATAAATTAAAATTATTTGCTTGTGTCCAATGACTGGATACTGTCGTTATGGTTATTCCCAGTGGTTGGACACCCGTCCAACAACTGGGTTCTACCTTGTTTCGCGATGTGCCTAGTGCTTGGACACATCCCGAACAGCTCTTTAATTATTAAAAAAAAAGAAAAAAAATCATTACTATTAAAAATCCTTTTTTTTCTCAGCTCATATAAATTTTATTTACCTTCTGATCTTAGGAAAATTTGGAGGAACCTTTAAATTCACTAATACATAACATTTTTATTATGGAGTTTGCTTGGTACCTTCCTGCGTAATTTTCGCCCCTTAATTTTCATTTCAGCTCGAAAAGCCCTCAAGAAAAATTATGATCAGACTGGTGAAGCTACCTAATGATTATGTGACACAATTTTTAACGAAAAAACTTCTGCCAAGTGGGTGAGGCACATAACTTCCTCGTATCTATAACCCGATTGTATACATAACCAACCTCTGAATATTGTAGGAAACTATAGAAGTTATGGCAATTACAAGGATTTTAAGTTTGCTAATGCGCAGAAAATACAATTTGGAAGCCATGATTTTCATAGGGGACCGTGTCCACCCCAACTCGCATTATACCTGAAAATATCATCGATATCACATGAGAAGTGTAGAAGATATAGCTGTAATTAGGAAATGATCGTTTGCGCATGAGTGGGGGAAATGATACTCATAGGGGACTGCACTATCAGTCTAGGGGAAATGATATTCATAGGGGACCATCTACACACCATCCCGCATAATCCCCGAAAATTTCATAGAAATCTGGTGAGAAATGTAGAAGTTATGGCTGTGGCAAGAATTTCACATTTGCGCATGCGCAGCGGCAGTCGGTGAGGGGGGGGGGGGTGAAACTTTTCATAGGGGACCATTTACACGCCAACCCGCACGGTCCCTGAAAATGTCATCGAAATCGGATGAGAATTGTAGAAGTTATGGCTGTGGCAAGGATTTCATGACTGACGCAAAGACAAGGAACCAAAATTGTTCAGAAAGATTTGAAGTGGAAATTTTCATTTTGGAGAACATTTATTTTTTTCATCCTTGAAAAGTGAATACAAAGCTACCTCTACCTTGGTAGACTCAGAAGCAGAAGCAAAAGTTACCAGGCTACCATCATCAGCCTAGTCGAATAGATTATTAAGTTTAGATAGGCACCTGAATCATCTGATGAGTTGCCTTGTATGTTCCTTTTGATGTTGTTATTATTAAATTTATAAAGACTGTTTTTCACAAAGACTTAATTTTCTATTAACATATTTTTGAAATACAAACATTCAAAATGTTCAAAAGCGATTTGATATTACCAACCTTTATTCAAGTCCCGACCTTCAATGTTATTAATAATGAATAAAATGTGTCACATTTCCCAATAAAAAGTCAAAATATGAACCTAGAAACATGGGAAAAAATTGTATGACGAAAGTTTCCAGATGTCCAACGACTGGCGCATCGCTGTCCAAAGTTAGGATTTCTTGTCCAACGACTGGCAATTTGAAAAAAAAATTGATAGCTCAACTTTGGACCAAGATTGCAAAATTATCATTGCACATAGGCCATTTTTGAAAAAAGCGGTGTTTTCGTGAACTCATACCAAACAAAACTAAAAAAAAACTTTGAAATCCATCCAGATATTAAATGCATGTAAGTAAAATCGTGAGAGAAGTGCTCTTAAGGTGTCCAACGACTGGGGGTTTTCCCCTATTTAGCAATAAAGAAAAGAAAGAATGCCTTAAAACGTTTCAAGTCAAACCCTTCTGACCAAAGTTTATTATTTTACCGACAAGCCCGAGCAAACGCTAGGCGTGTGATTAGTCGAAGTAAACGAGAAAGCTGGAATAATTACATTTCCTCAATAAATAGATTCACTCCAACATCAGAAATTTGGAAAAAGATTAAATCCATCAAAGGTCGATATATACCTCCAGTCAAATCAATCACCACTGATGCTGGAGTCGTACTTGTTGAACCCACTTCAATCGCCAATGCAATCGCCCAACAATACGCTGTCATTACTCAAAATCCTAACACTAATGAATCAGATGAATTTCAGCAGACTTCTTCCTCTGTAGTAGTTCTTGATCTTCTGTTTTCCACCAGCGAACTGGATAGAGCCCTCTCAGAAACGGGTAATACATCCCCAGGACCCGATTCCATAACGTTCAGCATGCTCAGGAACCTCCCTAAATCCTATAAATCATTGCTCCTTAATTCATATAATAACTTACTCACAAACAAATTATTACCTGACTGTTGGAGAATTGCAACAGCAGTACCCATTCTCAAGAAGGGGAGAGATCCAACAAAAGCGGATAGCTACCGTCTAATCTCTCTTACAAGCTGTTTGTGTAAGTTGTTGGAAAAGATGGTAGCGCATCGACTAACATGGTACTTGGAGAACAACAACCTACTAGCTCCTCAGCAGTCGGGTTTTAGAAAACGTCGGTCAACTCTGGACTGTCTACTAGATCTAGAGCAATATGTAAAACACGCATTTGAATTAAACCAAGAAGTTGTAGCAGTGTTTTTTGATATTAAAAATGCGTTTGACAATGTTTCTCGTAGTTCTATTCTGCAGGCTCTTGATGATCGCGGCATTGGTGGAAACTTTTCAACACTGATAAAGAACTACTTGAAACGAAGGCATTTTAGAGTACTTTGCAATGGATCACTTTCAGATATGTACGATCAAGAAATAGGCGTCCCTCAGGGAGGGGTCCTCAGCCCCATGCTATTCTCTTTGGTGATTGATGGAGTACTTGCAGCAATATCTGATCCTGTACAGGCTTGCCTGTTTGCTGACGATCTAGTTATTTTCACTACTGCACCGCAAATTTCAATCCTTATCCATCGACTTCAGGCAAACATAAATAACATCTCCGCATGGGCCCATTCATCAGGATTTTCCATATCGAAACCTAAGACCTTTTCGTTCATATTTTCGAGGAAACGTGTCCCAAGCGAAGTGTCCCTTTTTATGGATGGTGAAGTCATTACCAAATTGAATTGCATCAGGTACTTGGGGATGAATTTGGATGGGAAATCAAGCTGGGCTCCACATATCAAAGGTCTGAGGGCCCAGTGCCTCAAAGATCTCAACCTTTTGAAGACGTTGGCTAATACCTCATGGGGAAGTGACCGAACTTGTATGCTGAGATTTTATAGGGCGTTTGTACGATCGAAGCTTGATTACGGCTCTATACTCTACAGAACAGCAACTCCTACAGTATTGGGTATGCTCGACCCTGTCCACAATCTGGCCCTGCGATTAGCTACAGGTGCATTTCGCTCGAGCCCTGTACCAAGTTTACTCGTCGATGCTGGGGAGTTACCACTATCCTATAGACGTTCCATTCTGGCTCTGAGATTTGCTTCAAAGATCAAAGCATCAGGTCAACATCCGTTACATGACGTTTCTATCGATCCTTTTCCTCTTGGCTTTCCCCGACACTTACGTTCTTCACTTGATCTTATCCGTTCTGACTTATCTTCAAATTCTTTAACGATCCCTCCTTTCTACATAGAACAAACTTGCCCAATCGCTCCATGGACATTGTCCTCCCCTCAGTTCTGCCTCTCCCTCGCTAAGTTCTCCAAAAGAATGTATCTTCCTCAAGAATACATTTCAAAATTCTACGAGACAATTGCTGGTTTGTCGCCATGTTCTATTGCCTACTGCGATGGTTCCAAGACATCACATGGAGTAGGATGTGCGGTGCTCGTAGACTCTGGTGTTCACAAATTTTCTCTTCCTGGGCAAACTTCCATCTTTACTGCAGAGCTTTTTGCCATAAATAAAGCCCTGTCTTTGGTATCCACTGACAATAACTCCAATGTCGTAATCTGCTCAGATTCTCTCAGTGCAATCCAAGTCATTAGGAAAGGAGTTGATTCCCACCCACTAGTGAAGGATGTACTTGTCAAAGTGAGCCGACTGATGGATCTTGGGTCTTCTGTTATACTCTGCTGGATACCAGGACACATAGGAATCGCCGGAAATGAAATTGCTGATCGAAATGCAAAAATTGCAACTGAAGAGCCCATTTCCACATTTCTGTATGTATGCGCGGACTACCAATGTTCAATAAAAAGAGAAGTATGGAACAGTTGGAAAACCGAATGGCAGAACATGAGTCACCAAAAGCTATGGGCTGTAAAGAAGGCTGTGAAGAATTGGTCGTCGTCGTGTCGTACGAAGAAGCTCTCGGATGGTACCTTGCTTAACCGACGCCGGGAGGAAGTGGTCCTCACTCGCCTCCGGATAGGACATACCCGTCTAACGCATGGCCACCTCATGGAACGAGAAGCAACACCTCCCCCCAACTGCTCAACCTGTATATGCCCTCTGACTGTAACTCACTTGCTGACTGATTGCCAAATTTTTAACAACCTCCCACCCGAAACTCCGAAGAATTTAGAAGAGCTCCTGGGCAACAATTCACCTTGGTTGGACGTTGTTTTCGATAAATTGAGAACTTTATCACTATTCTATAAACTTTGATAGCTTTTGTTTTTCTCACTTTCTCAATTGTTAATCAATTATTTGTTGTAACCATTTAATTTGGCGCCAATGACCACTCAAAGGTTGCATGCGCCTTAATAAAGAAAAAAAAAAAAAAAAAAGCGATTCACACTCGTGTTCCTGATTTATCGTAAGCGCAACCCTTAAGTTCTCGTAGGGAGCGAACGGTTGATCCTACAGAGCTCCGCATGGTATCATTCGATTCTAAAAATTCAATACCATTTTAAATTGATGAAAAAACAATACCTTTATATAGAGAGTTTTCGATCTAGGGCGTTTTCAAAATTTCACCCCTTAGAAGTGACTGACATCAACCAAAATCTTCGGGAAACAACTAGAACACAAATGGAGCTCATTTCATGAAAATCGGTCCATGAGAACTAAGGAAAGTGCCACGTGCGTGGTCTACGGCCAGCCAAATTTTTATTAGATTTTTGGATTCTACATACATACCTTGAAACGTAAACCAACAATAATTTTGAGAGGGGGTTGAAGTTTTTTTTTTCTTGATCGATTCCAAAAGTTCATTATTGAAAATAATAAACCAAAAGGGATGCATTTGAAGATTCAGTCCAATATGTCTTGTCCCCTTCGACACCAGATTATATGCTTGAAGGTCGTCCAAGTCTTACTGTGGGACGTCCTATAAAAAACATACACATGAGAGCCCTCACAGCTCACCGAAGAAGTAACTTTTTTTGTTGTCATAACCCAATTTATAACTACGTAGGAGTGGTAATTTAATTTCGTCTATACCACTTTTATGCGAAATTGTGTTCTTGGCATCAATGGACTCGTCTAGCACTCAACTTCAAGATACTGCAGTTAACTATTTCAAGAGAATATTATTAAGCCACATATTTCCTATTTTAATAACTTTTGCACTCCTCCAGAAGAGCTCAAAAATCACGGTTCTCAGAAGAGGATTCCATGACCGTAGAAGAGGAAGATGAAGATTAGATTTCATTTTACTAATTATTATTCTCCAATTATTAATTTAATGATTAATAAATTATTCTCCATATTTCGTTCTTTTGATTTGACTTTTTCCCACATTCCAACAACAACAATTTTCAATAATAATACTACTCTTGATAGTTTCAATTGTACTTTTAATTGTGATTTAATTCCAAATATTGATAACATTACTTTATCGGTCTTCCAACTTATATATTGATTTACCTGCCTATTTTTACGACCCCTTCTCAAATAACTTCTTGTTACAATTTTTTCATCATGAAGCAAGCCTGAACAACTATTCGTTTATTATTTGAAAAATAAAAATTTATCAATTGGGAGATTTTTTTATAATGATTTACAGTTTTAGAAAGTAGGATAATGCAGATATTGCACTCGATCATTTAATGCTATTAAATTCATACTGAAAAAACTTGTCAAGTACCGGAAAAATCAGTACAAAACTAACTTCATAGTTTTAGCATGGAACATACTTCAGCCATCACCTAACAGGGCAAAAACGTGGCGAAAAAAAGTAACGCGGGATTTTATAATGATTTTCACTTACAACCGACCCGTTTCTAGGGAAATGTATCGCCGTTAGTTTTCATCCCACGAAATTCGTTCGCCACTCGTTGAAAAGCCCTCAATTTGAGCGTAAATTAACCAAAACAACAGCCAAAACAGCTCTAAAATTTAGAGCTGTTTTGGCTGTTGTTTTGGTTAATTTAATATGGATGAAGCTGAGATATACTTCTTATTTAAAAGAACTTGAACAACATACGGTTATGTCACATACACGAATATGCATCGTGAGAACCAACTTCGATTTAGCGCATTTTTATTTATGCAGTTGGCTGGCATCGTTTTCACCAAAAAGTAATCAAAGGATCTTGTAACCTAGGCTTTTATTAGTTGCGATGTGTCCTTCGACGTTTTAGATGTTTTCAATTTCTTGATAATAACAATACTTTTGGGACATCAACAGGTGAATGAAATGACGAGTAATTTGAAATGCAGGGCCTGCTTTTCAAATTGCTTGCCAAATTTCTAGCCAATTGCTCGCCATAGTTCTTCATGGGCCTTAAAGAGCTAAATTGAAACAACAGATTACAAATTCCTAATAAAAGGAAACAGCAAACAAACAAAACACGGCTAAAGCATGTTCCATGTTTCTTGAATTTTAGCCGGAGGCTCTAAGCAGTAACCATCCGGGGGTCCCAGGGGGCTTGCCCGAGTCTTCTAGTCGAAGCAGCTTGTGACGGTTTGAAAAACTTTACCACTCTGGCGTAAATTTAGTTTTAGCTACTTGATCGATTTTTCCACGCGACCGACGATTTATTTATAAAAAATAAATCAGATTTTCTGGAGTGAATTGTTTAGTTGAAAAACCCAATTGAAAATTAGTTTCAAATTTGATAATTATCAGAAATAAGAGCCAATTCTTGGGTGGTAAGGATCTTGGTCCTTTGAATGTGGAATTAACAAGACTCATCATTGAAGTAACGTCGTCAGCTGGTCGTTAGTGGTTCTTTCGGATTGGTCTACCTTCACGACCTCACAACACGGCCATGTGTGACCCGGCCCACCTCCATTCTTCTCGGTCAGAGCTAATTCAGGGACCGGCAAAAGGACGAGGTATTCGTTAGCCGCGTGTTTGTGGCACGCAGTCAAAGAAGCCAATCAGATGAGTCCTTTTGGCGATGGTACAGGGGAGGTGGAGCATTCATCATTTAGTCCCGTTTGTTCTTGAAGGTTTCACTCTGGGGGTTGTGGTAGCTTCGGTTATAATCATAGGCCATTGAACGCTAGCTTCGTCCTCCCCTGATATACATCTGAATGGTAGCTGTTTCCTTTATCGCGAGTCACGTCGAACCCCCTCTGCTACTACCTGCTGTTCTCGGTCACCTTCATTCTCAGTCCTCCTATTCAGAAACCCCGTTTCCAACCTCATTCCCATTTCCGCAGTCGTCTCATGTCAAGCATACGTCATGCCATCACCAGCAGGAACGGCTCAAGCCACGAAGAGCTGAAAAACATGTACAATCACTATTGGCCTACGAATTACCTCCATGGAAACCACCGATAACCCTATGATGAACTGCAAGTACCCATACCTGGTATTTAAAAAAACTGTGATAATACTCCAAGGTAGTCACAAGGTGACTTTTTCTCAAGCGAGGTGGCAACTCGTTGGCCAGCTGTGGATCCTCAGCGAGCTCCACACATGGCCACCCAAAGATAAGCTCACACCCCAAACTGCACCCTGGAGATAAATAGCTCTTCAATACAGCCTTGCTCCTCCCTTCGGTTTGTTGTATAAATCAAAACATCTTCTCTTATTTCCAGAAATGGTTCTAAAAATGCCGATCCCTGGACAATAATAAAGGGCGGCTGGCACAGGAAACACGTTGTCACAAATTTAAATTTTTTAGTTACTTTCGCGAAAAAAAACAGCAAATGCCCAAACCAACAGCGTCGAGTGATTAGTAAGTTAATCGGGATAATGATATATTTTCTAAGAGCGGCGGTAGATGGCAATTGGGTTTAGCCACGAAACTTGAGGAAATGTGAATCATATACGCCCGCTACGATGTGGCGCAGGTTGTAACAATCAGGGTTGTTGAAGTGTTGAAAGAAGCAGATACCTGCACTGCCGTGCTAAGCCAGAAAGTCGTAACGTAAAAATTTGACCAAATTGAGTTATTGATACCAGGGGGTTTTGGGGGTCGATTTCTATCGATTTTCGGAGTTTTAGAGTCGCATCTCTATTAGAAATGCCTCAAATAAGCCTCCCGACTTTCGCGTTAAGGCGTGTTAACTTGATTTTGCTAAGAAACCAGTCGTATCAGAGCGATTCAGAAGAAGAAAACTCGTATCTTGATACTGATACGGGAATCTGCCTATTTCGACGATACGACTTCTTGCATTAAATCAGCATGATACGACTTTTTGCCTCTGAAAACTCAACATTTAGTGGTGACTTTACGTTTATACTCTAAGTGAATAAACGTTTATTTTTTATTGATTCAGCAGTATTTTCTTACACTCTGAACACAGATATGAAATACGATTGACTTTGAGCCAAGTAGGATGACAAAATAATCAATGTGGAATGGTTTCTTGAATTAAAATGTTAATGCAAATGAATTGATGTTTCAAGAATTAAAATGAACAGAATAGTCGTAACTTCGGGTTTACGAGAGCACAATCTCGTATCATCGTTTTTGGACAATTTACACTCAAAAATGTTTTATTTTGACTCCAGAAATCGATTTGGCTACTAATTTCTTTTAATAAAAACCCATACTTGTGGTAAAAGGAGGGGAAATAATCCCGCGAAAGAATTATTTCGCCGCGAAACCTATTACGTTTTCCCGAAAGTTGGGTGAAGTCAAGATACGACTTTCTGGCTTCGCACGGCAGTGCAATGTAGGTCCCACGAAGCTTAATTGCAGTATACGCCACCAAGCTGATTCTGATATACTGGCCATGAAGCGTTTTTTTACGCCGTGTATGGTCACTCTCGATCTCAAGATGACTTGACGAGTTTGGTATCATTTCCTATGTAATTTTTCACGCTGAATCCAAAGGTGATACTTCCGAATAATTCTGAGTGCTAGAAAGTGGATTTTTTGAAGAAAACCTTTATTTTTAGTACGTAAAATACGCATTATTCGTGGCTATGGTAGTGAGCATGAAGTAACACCTTTCTATTCAATAAAAGCATGAAGCTCAATCAAGCAATCAAGCTCTTCTACTTTGCTTGCTTTGGATCTGAACAATATTTTTTGCCATCCTCATCAAAGAAACAAGTTAGAAATTTTAAATGATTACAGCAATGAGAAAAGATATTTTATACATGATGCATCCTGAGCGACGATATGCAGTTATGGAAACCTGAAGTCACACAAACTCGGAAGTAACGCGATTTTTGACCAAATAGCTGTTGAGTGTTCCAGCAGAGGTTGAACCACGGTGTTGGTCACACAACTGCGATCCATAAGGCTGTGGTTTTTGTGCAGGTTGGCCCTGCAGGAACAAACCCCATGTGCAGCAAGAAAGCGTGAAACGGACTGATCAGATTCTACGTTTTTACCACTTATACATTGATCCAACACACATGTAAGTCTTGGTTATTCCTGACAGGGACTAAAGTCACGTCGAAAGGAACAATTCTGAGATAAAACAGTGCACTTGTTGCTACTGCAATGTATCTATCTGTGCTCTCTGTTGGAATGAAATGCTGAACATTCACCATGTAACTACTAGACCCAACGCTAGAGTGCAGTATATCCCTCAACTAAGGGATACGCTGCAATATAGCTTTGGAAAGTGACTTATTGCATCCTAGCTATGCAAATCGACGAATAAGTGGATATACTGCAGAGCCAAAACTCTTAAACCTCAATTTAGAGTTTTCGGACTGCATTCTTTGTTTCTGTGGTGATAGAAAACGTGTCAACGACCCCAATAAGCTATCTAACCCATTTTTGACAGGAAAGTGGATAATACTGCATTTTAGCATTGTAGGGCAACTATTGTGGTTATGTGTTCTCTGGTGATATTTTTATTTATCAAAATGAAATCGCTTCCAGTTTTTCAAAGTTATGAAGTTTTGCATTGATATAAAGATAAGTTTGACTATATGGTGATAAAATTGAGCTGTGCAGAACAGGAATCGGTTGATTTTCATGGTCTAGTTATTCTCGTATTTTTACGAAACTATTTTGATACAATCGAACTCAATTTTCAATAATGAAAATGGAGCCATGATGAATGATGACACCTATCAAGAGAAAAAATCCTTCCCCTCCCCCAATCAGAAAAATTACGGTTCAAGTTTCAAGGTATGTAGAATCCAAAAATCTATTTTTAAAGAAATCCTTAACAAAATTTACTTAAAACCTTCTTTTTTAAATTCAAGTTGGATAACTAAAGTTTAATACCGACGGGGGTCATTTTCGATCCCATTGCAATTGGAGCTGTTTGGTTCCAGATCTTGGCATGCCATAGATACTCTTAGCTATAGGTACTTCTCAGGAGTAGGTACCTAATTTATGGAAAATAAACATGCAACGACTGGAGAGGAAGGACTAGTCAAATTTCCCCCATCTTTATTAAGGCAAAGAGGCTCCCCCTTCCGAAAACAGGATGTCTTCTCATAATGTTATCTTTCAATGAAATTCCGTTGGTGAAAATCTTTGTAAATATTGTCTAGGGAAAGATGATGAAGAGGAGGGGGGATGGATGGCAGCAACCCTGGGGAAGATTATTGGAAGAGATATCGCTAATATGAGAAGCAAACCCCGCTCGGGAGAGCCTTATAGCTAAGGAAATGCTTGCAGGCATTCCGGTCCCGCCCCATAACCTTCTTCTCTCGAAAACAATAAAATAACCTCCCCACATCCTTCCTAAGACCCTCCTACACATACTCGATAAACTAAAATCACTCCCGAGTTCCCTCCGAACTCTGCAAGAGCCCCCTTTCGATTCTTTATCTGATTCCCATATTTATGATTTTCCGAAGATATATTTGTTAACTCGGTCTGTTTGCTTAGCGTTTCCTTTATCTTTTCCGAACCGGAGTAACGAGGCGAAACGACCACTCGAGTTCTCCACCAAAGCAGATTATGCGGTCGGCTTCGTTTCAACAGTTAGTTGTTGACAAATGTGACGAGATAAGAGTCTGGAGTGAGACTATAAACTTGAAGGGGCCTTCGACTGAGAGGTTCCAAACAACAGCCGTTCGTGATAGAGGAGAATCAATAGAAATACTTGCATGGTTTTCTTTCTGAAAAATTTTGCATACTTTTGTCAGATGAGCACTAAAATTACTCACTGTTTTGAAAATCGTGATTACATCTAGCAGTGTCGGGCCAGCACCATTTTTTGAAAAAGTGCACTGTAAGCAATCCTCATTATAATAATTATAATGTGTTTATTATGCATAATTATAATGTGTTTATTTGCAATGTAATTATTACATTGAATAATTTACATTGAGCCACATACCTACTAAAATTTCTCTTTCCTTTCTGGCGCATCAGTTTTTGCTTCCGAGTCTACCAAGGTAGCGGAAGCTTTGTATTCACTTTCCAAGGATGAAAGAAAAAGTTCTCCCAAATCAAAATTTCCACTCACGTTTTACGTTTCAGACCTTCCTGAACAATTTTGGTTCCGTGTCTGTCGGTCCGTCTGTGTGTCATGAAATCCTTGCCACAGCCATAAATTCTACAATTCTCACTCGATTTCGATGAAGTTCTCAGGGATTGTGCGGGTTGGCGTGAAGATGGTCCCCTATGAAAATCATCGCCCTCTGACTGATAGTATCCACTGCGCGTGCGCAAACGTTTATTTCCTGTTACAGCCATGACTTCAACATTTTCCAACAATATTCAGAGATTGTGCCGTTTGAAGTGTAGAGTCCCCTATGAGGTAAGTACAAGGTATACTTAGAGAGTAATGTTTTGAGATCAACTACTATGCATCGGAGCATGTATGCAATCGGGAAACGAGGAAGCTATAATATAGCTTCCATATTATGCCACATATCCACATGTTCCATATTATGCCAGCATATTATGCCACACCCACTTGGCCGACGTTTATTCTCTTCTCGATTCCAAGGGGTCTTACTTGAAAATATTAAACCAATAAATATATTAAGAAAATTTTTATAATATGAAAGGACAACAGGTTTTTTTAATTTTTGTTCAAATATAATATATTTAAACAAAATAATAAAATAAATACCTATAATATGTAAAATAAATATAATATATTTAAACACAAATTTAAAAAACCTGTTGTCCTTTCATATTATATACATTTTCTTAATATATTTATTGGTTCAATATTTTCAAGTAAGACCCCTTGGAATCGAGAAGAGAAAAAACGTCTGCCAGGTGGGTGTGGCACGTAGTTTCCTCGTATCCCGATTGTATACGATTAATTAAATTGATTGATGATTACCATTATCATATTATGATAATAGTAATAAAAAAATAGTTCATTTTAATCAATCATTTTTGGATTATTTAGGTCGAAATCAGCTCTCTGAGTTGATATTTTCGAAAAGTAGTTTCACTCAAAGGCTTGTTTTGATATTTATTTGATCTAATAATTATAGAAATTATGTTGAAATTTTTGAAGTAATTATTTAGGTAGCATATAGGGCTGTGTTCTTCACACCTTTACCTGACAATAAAATTTATTATTAGAGTGAACTGGGTGACGCCTTCAATGCAATAAAATGGGATATTTTTTTGTACAAGCTGCGGAAGAGGGGGAAAGGCGAGGTTTCAGATCAAAGTGGCGTCGAGACCAACGATATTGTCGCCGCAGGGCGAAGGAATTAGGACACTTGGCAATAGGCAGTGCAATATAGAGGCAGCAGGAGACCCAGCCCAGCGTATTTACGTTGGCCTCAACGGCAAACACCCGAGTCAGATATTAGCGTCAGTGAATGCAAACAGCTAACCGGGAATGGTCAGGCCAACGGGTTTTGCAAACGGTTTCCAGCGAAGGGTTAGTGGCTACCTTGATTGATTGGCTCCCTTCGAACCTCATCCTTCCCTTCTCCCACACTTCATAATCGGGTTTTCGGTTGCAAATTAACGTGGCGGAACGGCATCAATATAGTTGGAATGATCCGGAGGGAAGCGGTAAACGTATGGAGCCGAGCAAATACCGACATTTGCCTCAATATCTCGCCTCAAAGTTGGTAGTTGCTCAACGGTTCGCTGGATATTTCAGACAACGAAGTGGTTTCGAAATGTGAGAAGGTTCACTGGTGCACGTGATGGTGATTTCCTCGTTGCATTTGAGTGGAAGGGAAATATCTACCTCAATATGCGTTTGTTATCCTCCATTGACGGCTCCTATCAGCTGAATAGCCTGAAGAGACCAAACTCTGGCGGATCCAGAATTTCTATTGACGAGAAGAGGAATGCAAGATAATAACTACCCTCCCCTATCTACAAAAACACGTTTATGGTATAATATAAAATATAAATGATAAAGTTAGGCGTGATCCTCTGCTATTTTGATTCCGGACGTCCTTCAGTGCTAATAAAAAAAAGTAAAGTTGAAAAGTCTAGTTGTTATAGAAATTTATATTTTTTATACAGGGTGTCACCCTTACGGGCGCACCACTGAGCAGGTTTCGATTCTACTACTAATTTGCAACAAAAAATGTCTCCTAGCAATTTTGTTTTAGAGGCTTCGTTTTCGACTTACGAGAAAAAGTTGCATGAGAATCCCAGCTTTCTAACGGTGTAGTAATTTTTTAAAAAACACCACTTATTCAGTTAGAAAATGACGTTTTTAGGGCAGAAAACGATCATTTTGGGGTGTAAATCGGCGTTTTTCACCAGAAATGCTTTCCAACTTAATAAATCATTTGACATGAAATTTTACGTAGTTTTTGACACTGAATCGAATGGTAACACTTTCCGATTTCCTCGACAAACAAATAGTACTTTTCAAGCCCTTTCCGTTGGGCGAAGGGCTCAATCTCGTGGTTCCTTTTATCCAAAATTGTCATTAAGGGAGGACTGGGTTATTAATGACTCGCACTCCTTCAACTTTGTTGACTTACCTAATTTTTGCCCTCTGTCTTGAAAATATCGTCTCGATCATTTGCGGAAAGCATTATCTTTTCGATAGATAACAAATTGGGAGTCGAGGACTCAGTTTTTGTACCCTGTTCAACCGAGAAAGGGCTTGAAAAGTACTATTTGTTTGTCGAGGAGATCGGAAAGTGTTACCATTCGATACAGCGTCAAAAAGTACGTAAAATTTCATGTCAAATGATTTATTAAGTTGGAAAGCATTTCTGGTGAAAAACACCGATTTACACCCCAAAATGATCGTTTTCTGCCCTAAAAACGTCATTTTCTAACTGAATAAGTGGTGTTTTTTAAAAAATTACTACACCGTTAGAAAGCTGGGATTCTCATGCAACTTTTAGGCTTACAGCATGGAAATTTCCGTTCACTGCGTTTCGAGAAACAAACTTTGAAAAAAGTGAAAATTTTCGAAACTTTACCAATTTTTTACTTTTGGTTTATTTTACACCCGTTCGCTTCATTTGAAATTTTCTAAAACCCCATCAGGAAGATAGGAAATTTGACGCTCTTTCCAGTGATTTAATCAAATTTGAATTTACTCCATCAATTAAGAGAGTTATAGCCATTTTAGTGATGTAAGGTCGAAAACACGAAAAAATCTTAAACGTGAAATAAGTCGAAAACGAAGCCCCTAAAACAAAATTGCTAGGAGACATTTTTTTGTTGCAAATTAGTAGTAGAATCGAACCCTCCCCGGTGGTGCGCCCGTAAGGGTGACACCCTGTATATAGTTGACCAATTTTTCTACATTTGAAAAAAACTTGGGTTATACCACGGTTTTTTCGTGATTGGCCTTTCTGTATGATAGAGTGAACCAAACATTAAACTAGGATAGGAAACAATGAAATGAATTTTGTATGTATATTACCTCTATTTTAGAGAATTTTCAAGGAAAATGAAGCTATTTTAATGGCCTCAAAATTTTTAGAATGGACTCTTTCGAAAAAATTTTACACTGCAATCCGTTTTCACAGGGACATGTACAATATGACGTATACAGGGTGTTTCACGAAAAGGATACACCCCCTTCATTTCCGCAAAATATAGCGTAAAAATTCCGACCAACGCAATTCTTCATGATTTTTTGTGAGGATCTCAGGAAAAATAATATTGCGCAAAAAAGTTGCGCGTAATCGTGCGCAATTGACACTAACTTTATTTTTTCAAATGGAACCCCCCTTTTTTATCACAGATCCGGATTCTACGTCAAATTTAATGAAAAATTGATACCCACATCGATTTGTTTTATTGCGCACAACCTGGCTTTTTGAACGCTCCAAGTTGCGCAACTCCACCATTGCGCAAAAATTAGGTTTTGGAGAACCCTTAGTGTGGCACATGTTTTTTCATCATTTTTTAACGCTGAATCACAGGGTGTCATCCGTTTTGAGAAGAGCCAAGATTTAAGAGGGAAAATTAACATTTCTTTCACGAAAACATCAATTTTGAGGTCGAAATCATGTTTATTTTTTATTTTCTCTCCTCCTTTTGAACCACGGGCTTGGGCCCGTCTACGGTGGAGTTAAAAATAAAAACTGACAGCATGATCATGCTTGAACTGAATAAAATTACCTAAAAACTCATAACTCATAAAAAGAGCGATTTTTTCACTAAAAACAACCGAATTTTTGGCCGGCATTTTGATAAATTCCAGTCAAATTGAAAAACGGATGTCACCATGTGATTTAGCGTTAAAAAATGATGAAAAAGCATGTGCCACACTAAGGGTTCTCCAAAATCTAATTTTTGTGCAATTGTGGAGTTGCGCAACTTAGAGCGTTCAAAAAGCCAGGTTGCGCGCAATAAAACAAATCGATGTGGGTATGAATTTCTCATGAAATTTGACGTAGAATCCGGATCTGTGATAAAAAAGGGGGGTTCCATTTGAAAAAATAAAGTTAGTGTCAATTGCGCACGATTGCGCGCAACTTTTTTGCGCAAAAGTATTTTTCCTGAGATCCTCACAAAAAATCATGAAGAATTGCGTTGGTCGGAAATACGCTGTATTTTGCGGAAATGAAGGGGGGTGTAACCTTTCCGTGAAACACCCTGTATAGCATGTCGGAAATGAAAAAAAAAAAAATCATAGTTGATTGTTTAGAGAAGATCCTGGGGAATATCTTAGAATATTCAAAAATCTTAAAAAGTTGAAAATAACATACAAAATGAGTTTGAAATGCATGAAAGTCCTTAACCGGTCCATTACTGTATGGTTTACCCTAAGAGTTGCATAAATATCTGAAAGGATAGCGTTTTACCACGAGGGAAAATATCTTCATGACGAGCAACAGTAATTAGGTACTAACTTATCATCAGCACTTCCTCATTCAGGAAATTATTAGATTAAATAATTATAAGGGACATTTCCAGAAGAAATTCCACTATGAATCTTTCAACATAAATTATCATCAATCCGCCGCAGGATCCCACGCTGTCAGACTGTCGCGTGCTTTCCCTCGACGTTTAACATTAACCGGTGGTAAAACGTACCATCGATAAGGGATCAATGTGAGTACCAGACTAACCCCTGACTAACCTCTATAAAATATTAACCCTTTCCAGCCGCACGCGAGCTCAGACGGGTCGACTCGTTGGACCATCTCAATCGATTGCGAAAGTATTCCTCGCTCGGTACGATAATTCACTGCCAATTTTCAAAATTTTTGTTTCTTACGTTTGAACATTCAATGTTGGAAATAATCTTCAGAAAAGTGTTTTTGTGCGACAGTATGGGAATAAATATAAAATAATATTATCATCATAATATCAGGTAGTGCACTGCAATCCGAGTGAAATCCCTCTGGTTGACTCCTTCAACTATGTTTTCTGAATCCACCATGTCGTTTCCCTTCACATCTCAGTGACTCCTCAACCAATAGAATAGCTTTTACTAGTGAAATTCGTAATTTTTTCAAACACTTTCACAATTTGTTCAACCAAATTCATATCTTTTTCAATAAATTTCAAAATGTATGATAAATTCTAAGTTTATAGTTTTATTATGGAGTTCCATCCATGGTTTGTTGGATTTATGGTTTGATTCATGGTTTAATTCATCTTCTAAATCATTGGGGACCATCCTCCAAGTTATAGACTCCTCTAATTCTTGGGTGACTATAGTTGAGAAAATTATGGAATTAGATTTTAAAAATTGTAACATTGGTTAAAAAACATAGTAAAATTGGTTGGAAAAATTATGAAATTGGTTAAAAAAAAGTTATGAGATTGACTGAAAAAATTAATTAATTATTTGAAGAAAAAAAAGTCTGCCAAGTGGGTGTGGCACATAGCTTCCTCGTATCCATAACCCGATTCTATAAATGATCCGATGCAGAGTGGTTAATCTCGAAACATCAATCACCAAGTACTTTCCACTACCCTCATGGACCCTCATTGAGGACCATCTACACACCAATCCGCATGATCCAAGAAAATGTCAACGAAATCTCATGGAAATTGTAGAAGTTATGATTGTTACACACGTTTGAGTAAATGCACGTTTGAGCATGCGCAGCGGCAGGGTGATTATTTTCATAGAGGACCGTCAAAACCCCAATCCGCACAATGCCTGAAAATTTCATCGAAATCGGACAATAACTTTGTATAGTTACTTATGCGGGTTACAAGGATTTCATGACAACACACAGACAGACAGACGGACTCGGGACCAAAATTGTTCAGGAAGATCTAAAACGTAAAACGCGAGCGCAAATTTTGATTTTGGAGAACTTTTTTTCTTCAACCTTGAAAAGTGAAAAAAGCTTCTGCTTTCTTGGTAGGCCCGAAAACAACAATCTTTCGAAAACCCTTTGGCATAAGTAATTCAATTTGAATTTTTGGCAACTCATCTTGAACTTTTGGCAAATCCATTACGTTTCGACATTTACTGGAGTCCTTGTCCACCTTCATTCCTTCTACAATGTTCAATAAAGGGTTTTTTCTCTTTCAAAACAAAAATAATGTATTTATAAAGCACGTTTGAAAAGAAATCATAATAAATCCGAATTTGGGAAAATGGGATGTTCCATCAGTGGCTCGACTTTGGACTTCTAGCAGTCCCCCCCCCCCCTCCCACCCATCACTACCAGTCCTATTGAGTTGGGTCCACTCCCCAGTCATGTTCCCGATCTCGAGCTACTTACGTCACCTCACTCCATTCTCATTTGTCTAACTGTTGTGTGTTTATTTGATTGTTTATTGTTATTTTTAATCTAAACTAGACCTCATTCTGAAAATTTTGACACCAACCTTCTCGCTTGAAAAGACCATTTTCTATGATTTTTCGAAGTATAGAATTATGTCATATTTTTGTCATAAACATTCTAAACTTTGAAAAATCGTAGAAAAAGGTCTTTTCACGCGAGAAGGTCGCGGTTGGTGTCAAAATTCCTAGGACGAAGCCTACTTTCGATTAAAATTCTAAAAAAATCATACACACCTAATCCCCCCACTCCCCCCCAACCCCTAGTTCTCTCAGTACTTAGTCAGTACTCAGGCACAGAAGTAGAATTTGAAACATCAATGTTCACCACACCATTTGTTGCTTCAGGGAGAATATTTGCCGGTACAAAAACCGACCGAAGGGACTATCAATGCGACTGTTGGAGTTCATGAAGGGCGGCAGGTCTCGCATTTAATTAGAGAAGTGAACGCGAACCGCAGACCAGAGCGCCGCTGGCACGTCCACCTCTGAATCCTCGCTCACTCAGTGGTTTCGCGGTCTGCGGCTCTTCATAATTCATTTTTGGAGCTTTCAATCAATTTGAAGAGCAGACGGTCAAAAGAGCACAAAAAGTTACAAACAAACATGATTTTATCAGGGGATTGGAGTAGAACCGAACTGCATCGGAAAACTGAAAAAATTCCAGGATCGGAAAAACGAGGATAGTTCTATGCCAAGGCAGAATTAAAACCAGAATTTGTTTGTTTTTAGCAAAGTGTTAGCAAAGTTTCAAAGAAAATGAAGTCAATTTTGACAAATTGGGGTCTTCCCTTTCAATTAATGATTAATAATACATTATGTACATCATTACCCCCACTACGTTTGCGGATGATAGGAGTTGCAATTATGGTGACTGGAGAAACCACAGAGTACTGGAGACAAACGGTGATAATGGCGATGCCGAGTTCTTTGCAGACGAGTGATCTATATAGAAAAATAATAAACCTTTGTGTAATAATTTGCAGCGTTTTTTCCTTCAAGGGAGACATTTTGGAGAAAATGATAAATAGGAAGATTCTGTTTACGACAGAGTTTGGTTTATTATTTTCAATAATGAACGATTCGAATCGAGCAAGAAAAAAATGTTTTGAGAAAGGGAGGTGAGAAAATAAAAAATTAACATGATTTCGACCTAAAAACGCTGCAAATCATTGCTCAAAGGTTTATTATTTTCTGCATAGATCACCCTTCTGTATAGATCACTGGTTCTCCATCAATAGCACCTACCACCATCTGTATTCTCCCTTGACCTTCCCTCTCAAATTTCAGCTTCCTGCGTTCAATAGGATTTAAAATGGCTTCGGAGCTCACTCAGCTGATCAGTGATCTGAGGAGTGAAGAAGATCTCCTCGAATGCTGGAGACGCCTGGAAGAGCACTTCCATTCAATAGGATTGAAAATGGCTTCGGAGCTCACTCAGCTGATCAGTGATCTGAGGAGTGAAGAAGATCTCCTCGAATGCCAGAGACGCCTGGAAGAGCACTTCCATTCAATAGGATTGAAAATGGCTTCGGAGCTCACTCAGCTGATCAGTGATCTGAAGAGTGAAGAAGCCTTTGAGCAATGATTTGCAGCGTTTTTTACCCACCAACATTTTTTTTACCTACCAGCTAGGTACTACCTACCACACCATACTGGCTTCACACCTTCACAATCAAGCTTATTAGAAAGAACTGAACGCTTCACACTCGATTGGAGAAATAGAAAGCTTCATACGGAAATTTGATTACTGGTTACGCAGAAGGCAAAACTGTATACAAATCGAAGAAATGAACAGCGATCGCATTTTAGTCCGATAAAATTTGAATGGAGATCAGACCTCTTTTGCGATTCACACTCATGATTCTGTTTTATCGAAGGAAAACCTTCAAGTACTCGTAGGGACCGAACGGTTTGTCCTACAGAGCTCCGGGTGGTCTCAAAAATTTTTAAAAATTCAATACTATTTAAAATTGGTGAGAAAACGATACCTTTATTTCGAGAGTTTTCGAGCTAGGGCACTCTTGAAAATTTCAACCCTTAATTTTCACCCCTTAGAAGTGACTTACATCAACCAAAAGCTTCGCGGCACAACTAGACCCCAAATGGAGCCCATATACCAAATTTGAACCAAATCGGTCCAGTGTTGCTAAGAAAAGTGCCACGTACGGCGTACGGCGGACGGACGGAAATTTTTTTATTCGATTTTCGTATTCTACGTACCTTGAAACGTAAAACATCAAATTTTGAGGGGGGGTTAAAATTTTTTTTTTCTTGCTCGATTCCAAAGGCTTATTATTGAAAATAATAAACCAAAACTGATGTTTTCGTGAAAGAAATGTGATTCAGCGTTAAAAAATGATGAAAAAACATGTGCCACACTGAGGGTTCTCCAAAACCTAATTTTTGCGCAATTGTGGAGTTGCGCAACTTAGAGCGTTCAAAAAGCCAGGTTGCGCGCAATAAAACAAATCGATGTGGGTATGAATTTTTCATGAAATTTGACGTAGAATTCGAATCTGTAATAAAAAAGGGGGGGTTCCATTTGAAAAAATGAAGTTAGTGTCAATTGCGCACGATTGCGTGCAACTTTTTCGCGCAAAAGTATTCTTCCTGAGATCCTCACAAAAAATCATGAAGAATTGCGTTGGTCGGAATTTTTTACATTGTACTCGTATTTTGCGGAAATAAAGGGGGGGTGTAACCTTTTCGTGAAACACCCTGTATAGAAAAATAATAAACCTTTGTGTAATAATTTTCAGCGTTTTTTCCTTCGAGGGAGACATTTTAGAGAAAATGATAAATAGGAAGATTCTGTTTACGACAGAGTTTGGTTTATTATTTTCAATAATGAACCATTTGAATCGAGCAAGAAAAAAATGTTTTGAGAAAGGGAGCTTGAATCCCATTGCTCGAGAAAGTGAAAGTCATACCCAATCAGATTGTAGCAGATATATATAAGTGAGAGGAGATTCCTATTGGTTCAGAGAAGTGAAGGGACCTGGAAGACCAACAAATGCCATTCCATGCAGACAAAGTGAAAGGGGGCTCAAACATTGTGAAGGGGACCACCTCATTCAGACATTTACCAGACCTATCACTCTTGAGAATCTCGAGCTTTTCTAGTACATCCAACATACCTCCCTTCTGGAGAAAATGAGGAAATTCTATGTACCGTCTGTCGTCACCTCACTCCAATTCCGACACCTGGAATTGCCGCACTCTGAATGCAGCCGAACGAAGATATTCTGTGATTGACAAAGAAGCACTCGCTATTATTATTGCGATAAAGAAATTTGAGAGGTATCTGTATGGGAGAAAGTTCATCCTTCGTACCGATCATAAGCCTCTAATGTATTTGTTGGGAAAAAATACTGAGTTACCGAAAGTGGCCATGAGTCGATTAAGTAGGTGGGCTATTATGCTGGCAGAATTCGATTTTATAGTTGAGTACGTTTCAGGTAAGGAAAATTGTCCAGCGGATGTACTGTCACGCCTTCCAGCTGGTATGGAAGAGGCAATTGAAAATTGCTCATACTCGATTGAAGGATATAGCAGTGTCAAAAAAGCTTTTGAAAAGCCGAACTTCTACAGATCCCACATTAGGGAAAGTAATTAGATTTCTTCAAGACGGTTGGCCCCATAAAGATGCATTGGGGGATGATTTGACGACCTATTTTGAGAAAAGAGAAGAGTTGTCTTTTGAAGAGGGCATATTGTTATGGAAAGGCCGCATAGTTATTCCAACTCTCTAGCAAAATGTTGTAATTCAAATATTGCACGAAGGACATCCTGGAGCGTCGGCCATGAGATCGGTTGCGCGCTTACATCTTTGGTGGCCCTACATGGATAAACATATAGAAGATTTCTTGAAATGCTGCAGTTCATGCCAACAAAATAGACTTCGGGATCCAGAGTCCCCAATTTACTCTTGGAATGTGCCTTCAGAAGTCTGGTCAAGAATACATGTTGATTTTGCTGAAGCACTTGAAGGACATAGCTGGCTCATAGTAGTCGATGCAACAAGTAAACGGCAAGAGATTGTACCAATGAAACAACATACAGCGGAAAAAACTGTGGCTGTTCTGGAAGAAATTTTTGCGCGTTTCGGACTACCAAGGGTGGTAGTGTTTGATAACGGCCCACAATTTACCTCACAAGTATTTACGGATTTCTGTGGTCAACACAACATAAAGATGTGACCACCACGCCATACCACCCGCGAACAAATGGCTTAGCTGAAAGGGCAGTGAAAAGTTTCAAGCAGCGATTTGCGGCTTCAAAGCTTGAAGGGAATCTACAGACACGGCTCACTAAGTACTTGTTTTCGTACAGAACATCCAAACACAGCACGACAAATCGTTCTCCGGCAATGTTGATGCTAGGCCGTGAACCCAGGACTAAATTGTCCTTGCTGAAGCCCAATTTAGCAGCACACGTAGAGGAAGCACTAGAAAAACAACAACGCACCTCGTTGCTTTTCAAGGATTTCAAAGTAGGGGAAGAAGTATGGGTTAAGAGAAGGAAAGAAGATAACACATTTTCCAAAGCTGTAGTGAAGAAAAAGAATGGGCCGCTTTCATGCATCGTGATTTTGGACGGCATTGAAAGACGTGTTCATGCAGACCACATGCGTAAGGGTCTACAGCCTGAGGGGGGACGAATGTCGTCACCTCACTCCAATTCCGACACCTGGAGTCAACCTGGTTGACGACAGGTGATTCTTGTTATTCGTTTACGCTTAACAACAGAAATATAATTTGATCTTGTCTTGTGCAAACTGTCAAGTTATTTCACCGTCTGCTTGTTAAATCAAAATTAGTTATCATTGGACTCTCTCAGGTGATTCGCAAAAACAGAATCTTTGTTATCCCTGAAATCCTTCTCATGCTCTTTTATTCTTTCCTACCAGTTTGACCACAATACTCAGCCCTCAAGAACATTTCAGCTTATAAACCCCTTTCGGGGTATTTTTGGCCCCAAATTATTGTTCAAAATTCAAACGATTTGGTTCCTAGAAATAGCGACTTTCAAGCGCCTCCCAATGCCAAACTTGCTTCTTTTGATGTGGTTGGTCTGTTTACCAATCTGTTGTAGCTGTAGTGATTTTATTCGTGGCTGATGAAGTATCCAACTCTATTCTGTTGACGTCAACAAGTATCTGACAGTTTGTAGGTTCCAAAGTGAAGGATAAATACGTCACCGTAGAGAATTTATCACTTTCGTTGGATCTGAGGCACCTAAGTGTGACTGGAACTTTTTGATCGTAAATTGATGGTTTTAATTACAACCTTTTCATCATCGTCCGATCATTATCTTTTGACGAGGGCTGATTTTGATTCCTGCCGATGAGGTCCTTTGACGCCTCCAAACACCGTTTTACACTTGACGACCCCTTTCCCGCGTCGCATTTACGATCTGTGGGGCCGTCCGAAATTAATATTAAATTCCCCCAACGAGGTCCCTTCATTATCCGGTTCATCGTAGTCTTAAAGGAGACTGTTGCTCGGTAATTATCTCGGTCGAGGGAGGTGATTGGTGGGTCGTGGTTGTTAGGTGGGTGTTACCTTACTAGTACTTCCACTCCTAACAACCTCATTCATCCACAATTAGAGCGACGGTTTCTGACCCTCGATTCCACGTTAACAGTGTATCAAGATTGTCTCCGCATTTTCCGGATAGCAGTACAGCATTTCTCCAGCATTTCCCGAAGGCAGTACCTACTTCTGACCTGCTTTTGAACCTGGGGTTCTCAAGTCTGACTACTTGAGATTTTCTATTATGAAAGAGTCTGTTAAATTTGACGTATGTTGACCTACGCTCCCGTTAATACCAATCTGAACTTTTGGCAACTAAATTTGAATTTATGGCAAATCACTTAACTAAATAGTAAATTTTGGCTGTTTATTTTGAATTTTTGTCAAATCACTCCTTTCAATACAATTATTATCTACGTACTGTATTGGTGAATCCGTCGTAACCAGCAAGTCGAGTAACAGGAGGCGAGCACTTTCAATGTCACTTTCGATGTCGATTTGTGCCGCGAAGGTTTGGGTTGAAATTTTCAATAACGCCCTAGCTCTAAAACTCTCGTAGTTATTAGGTACCTATGGTTGGTAGGTAAAACAAATAAGTAAATAGTGAGCTGTGGGGGTCAGCCTTGGCCGAGCGAGCTACGGCATGTGTCTCTGGGGACGAGACTCGGACTGGTTGCAGGGGCCTTGAGTTCGGGGCTCGCCTCAGGGGGCATATTTTCGGACAAGTCTGTCGCAGTACCCCCTCGTCTCAACCCAGAGCGGTGAGGCCAATGGGAAGCCATGAGCGAAATCATCAGAACAAATTCTGATCTTCCCTTTGGAAGCTGTTTGGAAGAAAAAAGTTCTCCAAAATCAAAATTTCCACTCGCGTTTTACGTTTTAGACCTTCCTGAACAATTTTGGTTCCGTGTCTGTCTGTGTGGCATGAAAATTTCATGACAATTTTCAAGGATTTAATCCTTGCCACAGCCATAACTTCCACATTTCTCATCCGATTTCGATGAAATTTTCAGGAATTGTGCGTGTTGGGTTATGGATACGAGGAAGCTATGTGCCAAACCCACTTGGCAGACTTTTTTGTTAGCTACTACCTACCACACCATCTTGCCTTCACACCTTCACAATCAAGTTTATTAGAAAAATGCTAAAACTAAAGGCTTCACACTCGATTCGAAAATAGTGAGCTTCATGTGGAAATTTGATTACTGGTTGCTAACTTCCTTAAAGGAAGCAAAGCTGAATACAACTCGAAGATTTTTGGTTAGCTAAAAATTGAACGGCGATTTGACCTCTTTTGTGATTCACACTCGTGATTCTGTTTTTTCGAAGGAAAACCCTTAAGTACTCTTAGGAACGCCTTGTCCTGCAGAGCTTCGGGTGGTCTCAATTTTTTTTTAATTCAATACTATTTAAAATTGGTGAAAAAACGGTATTTTTATTTCGAGAAATTTCGAGCTAGGGCACTCTTGAAAATTTCAACCCTCAATTTTCACTCCTTAGAAGTGACAGACATCAACCAAAAGCTTCGGGGCACAACTAGACCCCAAATGAAGCCCATACTCCAAATTCGAACCAAATCGGTCCAGTGTTGCTAAGAAAAGTGCCGCGTACGGCGGACGGACGGCCAAATTTGTATTCGATTTTCGAATTCTACGTACGTTGAAACGTAAAACATCAAATAAGGGGGGTTAAAATTTTTTTCTCGCTCGATTCCAATGGTTTTTATTTATAGAAAATAATAAACTAAAAAGCTCTTGACCCATTTCCGGCCAATGATGCGTTTTCGCATCGTCATATTTATGAATTTTTTAGGAATTGAAAATATTGGAAAATCGTTGTAGATTAATTTTTCTCGTTTATACTGTTCCTAAACTGCTCAAAAAATTTTTGCTTCAACGTTCAGGAACTCATTGCGAATTTGGAGAATTTTTTGAAAAGTGGGAATTTTTGATGGTCTGGAGGTTTTTGATGGTCTGCTTTGACCTTGTGGAATTTTTAGTTACGTTGGAGAAGGAACAATACTTCTCCTCTCTTGATCCTGAATGTTTGGAATGGTGTAGAAGCCAAATACATTCAAAACAAAAAATAAATAAATAATGGTATTGGTTGTACAACGACGAAAATCGACGAATGCGAAAACGCACCTTTTGCCGAAAGCATGATCATGGAAGCTCAAATTCGATCCTGGGCAAATGAGCGATACCAGAGGGCCTACACGTTAATTTCCCGCATGCTCGGTTCAGCTTATCTCATTTTCATTTTCCTCAGTGGTGTATTCGAGGTTTTTTATTATGATTTTTTTTTTTCATTTTTTCAATGGATCCAAAAAGCGGCAAAGTTTGGTCTATTGACGAGATCCTCGCCATTCTGGATGACCTAGGCGATTGGGACTTTCTGATGACGATTACGATGCCCAAATTATTTATCTAGTATAATATATCCCCACCTGTGGATACAGTAAGAGACGAGGAAGAACATTGACGAAAATTTCAACGGAATAGCCCTGGAACACGACTACAAAGACATCCCAGGTACGTTTGAACTTCAAAAACGCTGCAAATTATTACACAACGGTTTATTATTTTCATATAGATCACTCGTCTACAAAATCACCAACCATCCAATATGAAAAGAAAAAAATAAATAAAAAAAATTAAAAATAAAAAAATAAAAAAAAAATAAAAAAAATAAATAAATAAATTAAAATCACCAACCATCGATCGCATTTCGGTCAGCTCTAATTTGAACGGAGATTAGGCCTCTTTTGCGATTCACACTCGTGTTTTGATTTATATATATATATATATATATTTCAATATAAACCCTTAAATATTCGTAGGGAGCGAACGGTTTGTCCTACAGAGCTCCGCGTGGTCTCAAAAAATTCTAAAAATTCTATAGAATCTTAATTTGAAGGAAAAGCAATACCTTTATATCAAAATTTTTTGAGTTAGGGCGTTTTCAAAATTTCAAAATTGATTTTGGAACCCTTAGGAGTGACCTACATCAACCAAAAGCTTCGGGGCACAACTAGACCCCAAATGGAGCCTACATACCAAATTTCATCAAAATCGGTCAATGCTAAGTGGCAAAAGTGCCGCGTACGGCGTACGGCGGACGGACGGCCAAATTTTTATTCGATTTTTGGATTCTACGTACCTTGAAACGTAAACCATCAAATTTTGAGGGGGTGTTAAATTTTTTTTTTCTTGGTCGATTCCAAAGGTTCATTGTTGAAAATAATAAACCAAAAGCGCAAAGATACGACATAAACCAGAAAGCCAGTGGTGCATTTGATCAGCCTAAGATGATTACGGACTACAATAAATTCATGGGCATCAAGGCGGGGGGAAAAAATGGTGGTTGCTACTCTCTTCACAAACGGGATTGGGAACGCCTTAGTCAGCGCCTGAAAACTTTACCGATACGTAAATAATGACAAGTGTGGCTGGTGGATTTCTGATCAAGAATTTGTCTGAGCTTGCTGTGGAACGAAGATCCCATTGAGAGACTGACATTCCTGAAGCTCCAAAAATGCCTGCTAACGGAGTGATGTGAGATTTGACTCATAATAATCATAATTTGATTCATAATACGGCATTCCACAGCTTCAAGGAAACGCTGCAGATGCTGTGGTGGACAGAAATTGTATGTCTGCGAGAAATAGGACGTTCATCTGCACCCAGAGTGTTTCAAAGGGTTCCATGTCAAGTGATCCTGCTTTCGGCCAACGATGCGTTTTCGCATCGTTCGTTATCTTTTGTTTTGAAATTTATTGAAAAATTTTGAGCTTCATTTCATGTTCATACATTCTTAAATATACCTAATGTTTTTACATAAAAATTTCAACTTTTAAATTTATTTCTACCCTTGGCTGGAAATGGGTTGAGCCTTAATTTTCCACTTTTCAGGAAATCGTTGTTTCAATTTATTTTGTTCGTAATTCGAAGCATTTTGGTCATCAATGACACAAAAAACATTTGGAAATGTTACTATCGACATTATTGAAGTACGTAACACATTGAACTAAGCTGATGCGGGTTCTGCTCAGAAGAACTTCTGCATGCTTCGTTGTTTAATCGAGAGACTGTAACAGTGCTTGAGAAATTTCCAACATTCAACTGTTTCGATCGAACCCTAAAAAACTCTGCAGACACAGAGCTCGATGAGAGATGAAGACATCGATAGTTTGTTCGGAGCCTTTGTCAATAGTGCCCGCCCTTCCTCCACTGAACACTCCTCCCGTACGAGCCTTATCGCCACGGAACAAACACCTCCCCTTCGCCCACCCATCGTACTCCTTTGCCTCATCCCCTCGTCCATCGAACACCCTTCTCGTCCATTGAACACCCCCCTCGCTGAACACTTATCGGCTCCCTCGGATCGCACAAAAACAACCACTCTGTTAATTGGAGCCGCCGCTCCTGGGCGCCTCTTCATCATCATTACCCCTACCTTCTGATCCGTAAACAATAATCCCCGGAATCCCCATAACTACCATCTATATTAGTTAGGCATCCCTTTTGATTAGCGAATCGAAATGTTCACTTTCCTAACTCACCTAAAAGTTTAAGAGGAAGATTTCAGTGGTCGATTTTATACCTTATCAAAACTCACCTTACAATCTACCATTTATTTATTTATTTATTTATTTAATACGGGCAAGCCCAATACAACGATAAAATAGAAAAATTTACATATTAAAGAGAAGCGCAGATGTTAATAGATAGATAATAGAAAATAATAGAGCAGACAAGGTTAGGAGTTAACAGTCCATTTGCTTATAATTTTGCTCTTGATGACCCTCGCTGAGTGATGAAAAATATCCAGGTCTGGGCACTCCTGGAGGGCCCGATTCATCACTCGGGGCATCCTGCATAGTGGACGGTTGTACAGGTAGTTAGAGGGGGAGAATGGTGTCCAGAAGAGCTCGTGAGAACGTGTGGCCAATCGAGGGACGAGAAATCTGATCTCCGCCAGGAGAGCTGGTGCGTCCACCGATCCCCGAACCAATCCCAACAGGAATCCCACATCCGCTTGGTGTCTGCGAGCTGAGGGACTCATCAGGCCAATCTCAGCAGCCAGGGAATTGTAATCCAGGTCCTCCCGCGCAATACGAAGCTTGTATGCCACATACCTTAAAAATCCACGGTGAACCCTCTCAAGTTGGCTGATGTGGCACTGGTAAAATGGATTCCAGACAACCGAGGCATACTCCAAAATTGGAGTCACCAGCGCTTTGTAGAGTGTCATTATAGCTGGTAAATAATCGAAATCTCTGGTATTCCGCTTGATGAATCCCAAGACCCGCATTGCACGGCCAGAGATTGCCGAAATATGGTCCGAGAACGATAGATGACAGTCGAGGAGCACTCCTAAGTCGCGCACGGCATTCACCCGCCTTAATGGCTCATCGCCTATCATGTATAGGTGAACAAACGGAGTTTGTGACCGGTGGAATGTCATTACTGAACACTTCGACGGGTTGAGAGACAAACCACTCGATGGGCACCAACGCATGAGGGAGTCAAGACTCTCCTGCAGCACCAAACAGTCCGAGGGTGAGGCTATGGTGTGAAACAGTTTCAGATCGTCAGCGAACAGAAGAAACCTAACCCCCTTGAATACGGTTTGAATGTTGTTATTGGCCAATAGGAAGAGCAAGGGACCCAAATGGGAACCCTGCGGAACTCCTGATGAGGCAAAGAAGGGTCTTGATACGGTGTCCCTCAGACGAACCATCATAGATCGATCGGTCAAGTAACTCTCCATCCACGCAAGCAGGCACCCAAACACTCCCAGCCCGTTCAGTACAGATAGTTTAGCTCGGTGGGAAAGTCGATCGAAGGCTTTCGAAAAATCAGTAGAAATGAGATCCACCTGATGCCCTTTACCCAACGCCTGGAGAGTAAATTCTTGGAATTCGAGAAGGTTGGTTGAGGTTGATCTCCCACGTCTGAATCCATGTTGGTTAGGGGTGATATGTGCGGAAAATGCAGGAGTTATTTGTTCAAATATAAGTTTTTCGAAGATCTTAGGTATTGTAGAGATTGAACATACAGGTCTAAATTGTGCTACATCCGACTTATCTCCACCCTTGTGAATTGGCGTGATATAAGACGTCTTCCATTGGCTCGGGAATATTCCTTCAGACAATGATCTATTAAACAAAACAGTCAAAGGCTCAGTAAGGCTTGAGGAGCAAGATTTCAACAGAATCGGAGGTACACCGTCAGGTCCCATTCCTTTTGAACTGTCCAGGCCATTCAGCGCAGCTGCCACGGATTCATCCGTAATCTCCAACGCACCCATAGGCACGACATCCATTGATGGAAAAACCACATCACTGGAATTGGGAGTGAACACCGAAGAAAAGTGAAGAGCAAATAACTCAGCGATCGAATTTGTGTCATGGGCCGACAAATCACGAAGGTGCATAGTCTGCGGTAAATCGTTGGATCCTTCCCGATAGTTAACATGATTCCAAAAAACTTTGATATCTTCGTGAATGGACTTTTAAACGGAATCAACATGGAGAGTATACAGGGATCTGGATAACTCCTTACACCTCGCTCTGATCACTGAGTAAGCCTGATAGTCGCTATCAAGTCCAGTGCACCGGTGACGCGATTTGGCATAGTTTTTCCGACGAACCAACGATATTAGATCTTTTGTGAACCATTTCGGGAATGAATAATTCACCATTTTAGTTCGCCATTCATTCGCCATTCACTCGCCATTCATTCACGCCATTCATTCGTTCGCCATTCACCATAGTATTTTCGTTTTATTATTAACACATTCCATGCGGATGAGCTTAGAAAACTTCAAATTCAAATTCAAATTCAAAAGGTTTTTTATTGTTGTAATCCACAAAGTGGTAGAACAATCGTCAGATAATAATAATAACGTTCAACAAATAATAAGTAGGTAACAAATCTAAACGCCAAAAATCACCAGATCAGCTTAAAAACTCTTCGGTTTTGTATATTTCCGCCTCAACAAGTGTCTTTTTTATTCTTCTTTCAAACTGCTTCTCAGGAAGTCTCCGAATCGAGTCTGGCAGCGCATTAAAAAATCGGGAGCCGTGCTGTGTAGGACTGTTCCTCAGTGATGACGCCAGATGAACCGTCGGCGGTCTCAAGTCATTGCACTGGCGCGTAGCATGAGTATGAGAGTGTGACGACTTTTGCAGGCCGCCCATATTCCGCCGGACATAACATAAACTACTATACACAAATAGACCGAGCAACGTGAGACAGTGGAGCTCCTTGAAACGGCCTCTACACGTGTCGCTGAACCCCATATTGAGGACAATCCTTACTGCCGCCTTCTGCAACTTAAAAATGGTGGAGCTATGAGGCGAGTTTCCCCAGACAATAACGCAGTAGGACGCTCGAGCCATGGAATAAGCGTAAAAAACAGATTTTAACACAGCAAAGGAAACAGACTGCTTCAGCCGTCGCAGCATATAATTGCAGGATGCCAGTTTTGTAGCTAACTTCTCTATATGACAGGCCCATGAGAGCCTGTTGTCAATTTTCAATCCTAGGTACTCTACTGTACCTTCGAGCTTCCCGTTCAGGCTGATTCCCAGGTTCTGCGTCTTTTCCAAATTGAGATGTAAACAATTTGCTCCACACCATCCCTGAATCTGCACATCAGATGAATGCAGGACCTGGTCCAGCTCCTGTTTAGATCTACCGGATGCCAGGGTTGTCATATCGTCGGCAAAGAGATAAATGCCCCGTTCGAACTGGAAAGGTAGGTTATTCATGAACAACAGGAAATATGTCGGTCCAGTCACGCTGCCTTGCATAACTCCGCACGGAATTGAAGTGGGAAGAGAATCCTCACCATTGAAACTGACCGTCTGCACCCATCCCGCCAGAAAGCTCCCACAAAAAGCCATAATATAGTATAGAATAATATAGTATAGAATCATTTCTTGCAAAAAGAGTCGCTATGCATTTATCTACGAGTATTTTGAGATAATTGAGGAAAAGACTGCCAAATGTGTGTGGCACATAGCTTCCTCGTATCCACAACCCGGTTATACGATTGATCCGATGTAAAGTAGCTAATCTCAAAACTTCAATCTCTAAGTGGCTTGCTGTACCCTCATAGAGGACCATCTACACGTCAACCGCATAATCTCTGAACATTCAATAGAAATCGGGCAGTAACCTCGTGTTGAGCATGCTCTGACTTGATCGTAAATTATTACTATCTGACTTTCAGGTCTGGGGCTTTGATTGAGCACGGGGAGGCAGAAAGACTCTTGCGATTTTTTTTATCAAGAAGCTTCCCACCGGCACAACAGCCTACATGCTACATCTGGAGACAGGCCTAAGAACGATGTACGTCAATAACTTCGAAATCCATGGAAACTACGAATAAAATCACTCACGATGAGAGATTCTAATTTGGTTAAAGAAGTTGTATTAGAAGAGAAAAAGTGGATAAGTATACCTTATTATGGAAAGATTTCAGACAAAATTGGCAAAATGTTATCATCTAGAGGTTTCAAAGTAGGGTTTAAAAATTAAAATAATCTTAAAGCTTCCTTGGGTTCTGTTAAAGATAAAATTAGCGTTCAAGATAAAAGTGGGGTTTATAAGCTGAAATGTTCTTGAGGGCTTGAGTATTGTGGTCAAACTGGTAGGAAATTTAGGGAAAGAATAAAAGAGCGTGAGAAGGATTTCAGGAATAACAAAGATACGAATAAAATCACTCGCGATGAGATTGTGGAAAACCATTTTAATAAAAACGGAGTTGAGTAGAATGTTGTCTATTTCCACGAAAATAATGAGTTACAAGTTAAATCGATTTCGACGGTTAGGTCATCATCAGTAACAAACAATAACTGAAGGTACATCACAAAGAGCATAGCTTATATAGGTACAAGTGAAAGGGAGCTTGAATCCCATTGGTCGTGAAAGTGAAAGTCATACCCAATCAGATAAGTGAAAGGAGAATCCTATTGGCTCAGAGAAGTGAAGGGACCTGGGAGGATCATCAAATGCCAATCAAGGCAGACAAAGTGAAAGGGGGCTCAAACATTGGTGAGGGTTACATTGTGAAGGGGAGACCAAGCTATTGCAAGAAGGAACCTATCAATGGTGAAACATGTTGAGGGACCACCTCATTCAGACATTTACCAGACCTATCACTCTTAAGAATCTCGAACTTTTCAAGCACATCCAACATACCTCCCTTCGGGCAAAAATGAGGAAATTCTATGTACTGTCCGTTTGTTAGATCAAAACTGAAGTTATGATTGGATTCTCTCAGGTGATTCGCAAAAGCAGAATCACCTTTGCTATCCCTGAAATCCTTCTCATGCTCTTTTATTCTTTCCTTAAATTTCCTACCAGTTTGACCACAATACTCAAGCCCACAAGAACATTTCAGCTTATAAACCCCACTTTTATCTTGAACGCTAATTTTATCTTTAACAGAACCCAACGAAGCTTTAAGATTATTTTTATTTTTAAACCCTACTTTGAAACCTCTAGATGATAACATTTTGCCAATTTTGTCAGAAATCTTTCCATAATAAGGTATACTTATCCACTTTTTCTCTTCTAATACAACTTCTCTAGTCAAATTAGAAACCCCGTCTCTACACTTTTTCCTAAGAACCTTGTTCCATATGGAATCAATGAGACATCCTCCATATCCATTGCTTGCGGCTATACTCTTGATAATTGTTTTTTCTTTAGATACATTTTGATCACTCATTGGTATTGACAAAGCTCTATTGATCATACTATGGAAAGCAGCATGTTTATGAACTAAGGGGTGATTTGATGTACTATGAATAGTGATATCACTGTAGGTATCTTTTCTATAAATGGAGAAATCATGTTTTCTGTTAATCAATGAGATGGACAGATCAAGAAAATTAAGCTTATTTCCACCTAGTTCAAGAGTGAATTTAACAAAAGGATCTAGTGTATTGATTTTTTCATGAAAAGAATTTAGTTGCCTTTCAGTTCCTGTCCATAGAATTATTATATCATCAACGTACCTATACCAATATAAAAGGTTGTTTGATTTACACTTTTCAAAGATTCGTTTTTCAAGATGATCCATATAAATATCCGCAAGCAAAGGAGACAGCGGTGAACCCATGGCTACCCCTGGCTGAGTATAATATTTACCTTCAAATAGAAAATAGTTTTGATCCATACAAACAGACATTAGACTACACAGCTCATCCTTCTCAAAAACATCGAGACCCGACCCATGGATAAGCCCATTAACCACATCTTTGCAGCTAGCTACATCGATATTGGTAAACAGACTAACCACATCAAAGGAAGCAAGTTTGGCATTCGGAGGCGCTTGAATGTCACTAATTTTAGAAACCAAATCGTATGAATTTTGAACAGTATTACGGGGCCGAAAATTGATTTTATTTCTAAACAATGAATTTAACTTTTTGGCTAATTTGTAAGCGGGGGCACCAATATAAGACACAACTGGTCTCATCGGTGCCCCTACTTTATGAATTTTTGGAAGACATGATAACCTAGGAGCATGAGGATTCATTTCTACAAGGCTTGGTTTGTACATACGTTTAAGAATATTTTCTGAGCTGTTTACTACTCTACGGATTAATTTCTGATAGTTAGCCGTTGGATCTGATTGGAGAGCTATGCAGTTATTGTCATTTAAGAACTTAAGCGTTTTGTCAATGTAATCTTGCTTAGTAAGAATAACTGTTGTATTGCCTTTATCTGCTTTAAGAGCTACAATCTTCTTGTTGTTGAACTTCTTCTTCAAGTCGGCCGCCAGTCTTTCCTCTGGTCCCGGTGGGATCTTGGGCGCCTTCTTCATTTCCTCAGCGCACAACGCCTTCGTCACGTAGGGTCCATCGGAAGCTTCAATGGAGAAAGCTAGGTCCCTTGATGATGGAGCCCCGAGCGAGACGATGGGGTTGTGCTTCAGTCCCTTCTCAAGAAGGGATACTTCTGCCGATGAAAAGGTGACATTCGACAGGTTCTCCACTTTCTTGAAGAAGGTCCCTGACGGAGGTGAGGCCAGGGGAGTTGGCGTCTGGTTCTTCCGGAGTTCGCCAAGCTTGCGAAGTAGACAGGCTTTCTTCTTCAGTCCTTTCTGCCAGGCAACGTCGATGGCATGCCGATCGATAAGGTCCCATTCCTTGGCATCGTATGAGACGGAGAGTTCCTGAAACATATAATACATCTTCTCCCTGGCAGAATCTCGAACACCGTACCAATGGTGGAGCACACTCTTAACGAGCTTGAGTTGAGCCTCCTTGATAATACGGGTCGCAGCACTTGAAGAATGCTTGCACTGTATATGAACGTAATTTGGAATGAGTCGATTGGATATGCATTGTTGATTGAACCAAATGTTCCTCTCTGCAATAGATATACGTATCTTCAGTTTGATGAACCAACTCGCGATTTCTGCTCGACTTGCAGTACTGATACGAATAAAATCACTCGCGATGAGATTGTGGAAAACCATTTTAATAAAAACGGAGTTGAGTAGAATGTTGTCTATTTCCACGAAAATAATGAGTTACAAGTTAAATCGATTTCGACGGTTAGGTCATCATCAGTAACAAACAATAACTGAAGGTACATCACAAAGAGCATAGCTTATATAGGTACAAGTGAAAGGGAGCTTGAATCCCATTGGTCGTGAAAGTGAAAGTCATACCCAATCAGATAAGTGAAAGGAGAATCCTATTGGCTCAGAGAAGTGAAGGGACCTGGGAGGATCATCAAATGCCAATCAAGGCAGACAAAGTGAAAGGGGGCTCAAACATTGGTGAGGGTTACATTGTGAAGGGGAGACCAAGCTATTGCAAGAAGGAACCTATCAATGGTGAAACATGTTGAGGGACCACCTCATTCAGACATTTACCAGACCTATCACTCTTAAGAATCTCGAACTTTTCAAGCACATCCAACATACCTCCCTTCGGGCAAAAATGAGGAAATTCTATGTACTGTCCGTTTGTTAGATCAAAACTGAAGTTATGATTGGATTCTCTCAGGTGATTCGCAAAAGCAGTCAAGTGATTCGATCGGCATGCCATCGACGTTGCCTGGCAGAAAGGACTGAAGAAGAAAGCCTGTCTACTTCGCAAGCTTGGCGAACTCCGGAAGAACCAGACGCCAACTCCCCTGGCCTCACCTCCGTCAGGGACCTTCTTCAAGAAAGTGGAGAACCTGTCGAATGTCACCTTTTCATCGGCAGAAGTATCCCTTCTTGAGAAGGGACTGAAGCACAACCCCATCGTCTCGCTCGGGGCTCCATCATCAAGGGACCTAGCTTTCTCCATTGAAGCTTCCGATGGACCCTACGTGACGAAGGCGTTGTGCGCTGAGGAAATGAAGAAGGCGTCCAAGATCCCACCGGGACCAGAGGAAAGACTGGCGGCCGACTTGAAGAAGAAGTTCAACAACAAGAAGATTGTAGCTCTTAAAGCAGATAAAGGCAATACAACAGTTATTCTTACTAAGCAAGATTACATTGACAAAACGCTTAAGTTCTTAAATGACAATAACTGCATAGCTCTCCAATCAGATCCAACGGCTAACTATCAGAAATTAATCCGTAGAGTAGTAAACAGCTCAGAAAATATTCTTAAACGTATGTACAAACCAAGCCTTGTAGAAATGAATCCTCATGCTCCTAGGTTATCATGTCTTCCAAAAATTCATAAAGTAGGGGCACCGATGAGACCAGTTGTGTCTTATATTGGTGCCCCCGCTTACAAATTAGCCAAAAAGTTAAATTCATTGTTTAGAAATAAAATCAATTTTCGGCCCCGTAATACTGTTCAAAATTCATACGATTTGGTTTCTAAAATTAGTGACATTCAAGCGCCTCCGAATGCCAAACTTGCTTCCTTTGATGTGGTTAGTCTGTTTACCAATATCGATGTAGCTAGCTGCAAAGATGTGGTTAATGGGCTTATCCATGGGTCGGGTCTCGATGTTTTTGAGAAGGATGAGCTGTGTAGTCTAATGTCTGTTTGTATGGATCAAAACTATTTTCTATTTGAAGGTAAATATTATACTCAGCCAGGGGTAGCCATGGGTTCACCGCTGTCTCCTTTGCTTGCGGATATTTATATGGATCATCTTGAAAAACGAATCTTTGAAAAGTGTAAATCAAACAACCTTTTATATTGGTATAGGTACGTTGATGATATAATAATTCTATGGACAGGAACTGAAAGGCAACTAAATTCTTTTCATGAAAAAATCAATACACTAGATCCTTTTGTTAAATTCACTCTTGAACTAGGTGGAAATAAGCTTAATTTTCTTGATCTGTCCATCTCATTGATTAACAGAAAACATGATTTCTCCATTTATAGAAAAGATACCTACAGTGATATCACTATTCATAGTACATCAAATCACCCCTTAGTTCATAAACATGCTGCTTTCCATAGTATGATCAATAGAGCTTTGTCAATACCAATGAGTGATCAAAATGTATCTAAAGAAAAAACAATTATCAAGAGTATAGCCGCAAGCAATGGATATGGAGGATGTCTCATTGATTCCATATGGAACAAGGTTCTTAGGAAAAAGTGTAGAGACGGGGTTTCTAATTTGACTAGAGAAGTTGTATTAGAAGAGAAAAAGTGGATAAGTATACCTTATTATGGAAAGATTTCTGACAAAATTGGCAAAATGTTATCATCTAGAGGTTTCAAAGTAGGGTTTAAAAATAAAAATAATCTTAAAGCTTCGTTGGGTTCTGTTAAAGATAAAATTAGCGTTCAAGATAAAAGTGGGGTTTATAAGCTGAAATGTTCTTGTGGGCTTGAGTATTGTGGTCAAACTGGTAGGAAATTTAAGGAAAGAATAAAAGAGCATGAGAAGGATTTCAGGGATAGCAAAGGTGATTCTGCTTTTGCGAATCACCTGAGAGAATCCAATCATAACTTCAGTTTTGATCTAACAAACGGACAGTACATAGAATTTCCTCATTTTTGCCCGAAGGGAGGTATGTTGGATGTGCTTGAAAAGTTCGAGATTCTTAAGAGTGATAGGTCTGGTAAATGTCTGAATGAGGTGGTCCCTCAACATGTTTCACCATTGATAGGTTCCTTCTTGCAATAGCTTGGTCTCCCCTTCACAATGTAACCCTCACCAATGTTTGAGCCCCCTTTCACTTTGTCTGCCTTGATTGGCATTTGATGATCCTCCCAGGTCCCTTCACTTCTCTGAGCCAATAGGATTCTCCTTTCACTTATCTGATTGGGTATGACTTTCACTTTCACGACCAATGGGATTCAAGCTCCCTTTCACTTGTACCTATATAAGCTATGCTCTTTGTGATGTACCTTCAGTTATTGTTTGTTACTGATGATGACCTAACCGTCGAAATCGATTTAACTTGTAACTCATTATTTTCGTGGAAATAGACAACATTCTACTCAACTCCGTTTTTATTAATAACAAAGATTCTGTTCTTGCGAATCACCTGAGAGAATCCAATCATAACTTTAGTTTTGATCTAACAAACGGACAGTACATAGAATTTCTTCATTTTCGCCAGAAGGGAGGTATGTTGGATGTACTAGAAAAGCTCGAGATTCTTGAGATTGATAGGTCTGGAAAATTTCTGAATGAGGTGGTCCCTCAACATGTTTCACCGTTTATGGGTTCCTTCCTACGATAGCTTGGTCTCCCCTTCACAATGTTACCATCACCAATGTTTGACCTCCCTTTCACTTTGTCTACCTTGATTGGCATTTGATGATCCTCCCAGGTCCCTTCACTTCTCTGAGCCAATAGGATTCTGATTGGGTGTGACTTTCACTTTCTCGACCAATGGGATTCAAGCTCCCTTTCACTTGTGACTATATAAGCTATGCTCTCTATGATGTACCTTCAGTTATTGTTTGTTACTGATGATGACCTGACCGTCGAAATCGATTTAACTTGTAACTCATTATTTTCGGGGAAATAGACAACTTTCAACTCAACTCCGTTTTAACCCTACGAGGGTAGTGAAAGGTACTTAGAGATTGGTGTTTTGAGATTAACTACTATGCATCGAATCATCTATATAATCTGGTTATGTATACGAGGAAGCTATGTGCCACACCCAATTGGCAGACGTTTTTATTTTTATTTTTTTTTTTTTTTTAATTTTTTTTTCTTCGTCGATTTCAAAGGTTTATTTTCGAAAAAAATAAACGAAAATGTCAAAGTAAAAATGTGGCATTTTGAGCGAGTTAAAAAAACGCTGCAAATCATTGCTCAAAGGTTTATTATTTTCTGTATAGATCACCCTTCTGTATAGATCACTGGTTCTCCATCAATAGCACCTACCACCATCTGTATTCTCCCTTGACCTTCCCTCTCAAATTTCAGCTTCCTGCGTTCAATAGGATTGAAAATGGTTTCGGAGCTCACTCAGCTGATCAGTGATCTGAGGAGTGAAGAAGATCTCCTCGAATGCTGGAGACGCCTGGAAGAGCACTTCCATTCGATAGGATTGGAAATGGCTTCGGAGCTCACTTAGCTGATCAGTGATCTGAAGAGTGAAGAAGCCTTTGAGCAATGATTTGCAGCGTTTTTTACCCACCAACGAATTTTTTACCTACCAACTTTTTTTTTACCTACCAGCTAGGTACTACCTACCACACCATACTGGCTTCACACCTACACAATCAAGTTTATTAGAAAGAACTAAACGCTTCACACTCGATTGGAAAAATAGAAAGCTTCATATGGAAATTTGATTACTGGTTACGCAGAAGGCAAAACTATATACAAATCGAAGAAATGAACAGCGATCGCATTTTAGTCCGATAAAATTTGAATGGAGATTAGACCTCTTTTGCGATTCACACTCATGATTCTGTTTTATCGAAGGAAAACCTTCAAGTATTCGTAGGAACCGAACGGTTTGTCCTACAGAGCTCCGGGTGGTCTCAAAAATTTTCAAAAATTCAATACTATTTAAAATTGGTGAAAAAACGATACCTTTATTTCGAGAGTTTTCGAGCTAGGGCACTCTTGAAGATTTCAACCCTTAATTTTCACCCCTTAGAAGTGACCTACATCAACCAAAAGCTTCGCGGCACAACTAGACCCCAAATGGAGCCCATATACCAAATTTGAACCAAATCGGTCCAGTGTTGCTAAGAAAAGTGCCGCATACGGCGGACGGACGGAAATTTTTTTATTCGATTTTCGTATTTTACGTACTTACCTTGAAACGTAAAACATCAAATTTTGAGGGGGGTTAAAATTTTTTTTTTCTTGCTCGATTCCAAAGGCTTATTATTGAAAATAATAAACCAAAATGCTATGAGGGAAAAGTTGTCGCAAAATAGTAGTAGAATCAACCAGTCTAAACCAATAAACCAGTCTATCTACGTGCTTGTTGTCCAAGATGCCACAAGCAAATGAAGCTGAAATTGTAAAATCTCCGACAGCTCAGTCTACAATAGACCAACTCGTAGAAATTTTCTCGCGTTTTGGAATTCCCCGTTCCATAACCACGGATGGAGCACGATGTTTTACTGGGACAGAATTCACCGGGTTCTTACAAAAACATGGTATTCATCATTTGATGGGTGCACCTTATCATCCACAGTCCAATGGAGCGGCGGAATCTGCCGTGAAAATAGTTAAACGTTTTCTAATGAAGGCATTAGCTGATCGAGTACCTTCCCTGAAACAAGCATTGCACCAATTTTTGCTAACATTCCGCAACTGTGAACATGCTGCCACTGGTGAAGCTCCTGCACAGTTACTTATGAAGCGCCGACTTCGAACAGAGTTTGACCATCTAAATCGGAAATCAACATCGGAAATGGTCGAGTCATATCAGGAAAATATGATGGTGAATAGAGGTGGACACCGAGACACAATTATTGAAGCAAACCAAACGGTATGGTCCAAAGACTATCGTCCTTCACAACCAAAATGGACAAAAGGGCGAATCAGCCAAGTATTTGGTGATCAAACGTTTGAGGTCGAAACTATAGATGGAAATCTACGGAGACGCCATGTTGATCAATTTTGGCCAGCTGTTGAGCCAAAGAATACAACATTTGAGGACACAGACATCCCACCTGCGACATCTGCTACTACTCCTCCTCGACGTACTTCCATCACAACTCAACAGCCAGCAACTGATTAACCGATCTCAGTAACACCAAGTACGAGGACCTCCGCAACAACCCTAAATTCCACTTTGACTGCACCATTCCGGGGTTTTGAAGTGGAAACCCCTAAGCCACAACCAAAATCGCCGATAGAAAGGACTCCACGACCAAAGAGAGTCAAATCAAACCGATTGATCGCTATCAGCCTTGAAATCCTGTACAAAAATCATGGACAAACCACTTTTACAAATTGAATAAGTTTGGTTTACTTGAAGTATAAATTTGATATTGATTTTTTTAATAATACCAGTAATAATTAATTTTTGGTTTATTATTTTCAATAATGAACCTTTGGAATCGACCAAGAAAAAAAAATTTTAACACCCCCTCAAAATTTGATGGTTTACGTTTCAAGGTACGTAGAATCCAAAAATCGAATAAAAATTTGGCCGTCCGTCCGCCGTACGCCGTACGCGGCACTTTTGCCACTTAGCATTGACCGATTTTGATGAAATTTGGTATGTAGGCTCCATTTGGGATCTAGTTGTGCCCCGAAGCTTTTGGTTGATGTAGGTCAGTTCTAAGGGTTCCAAAATCAATTTTGAAATTTTGAAAACGCCCTAACTCAAAATATTTCGATATAAAAGTATTGTTTTTCCTTCAATTTAGGATTTTATAGAATTTTTAGTTTTTTTTTTAGACCACGCGGAGCTCTGTAGGACAAACCGTTCGCTCCCTACGAAAATTTAAGGGTTTACATTGAAATATATATATAAATCGAAACACGAGTGTGAATCGCAAAAGAGGCCTAATCTCCGTTCAAATTAGAGCTTACCGAAATGCAATCGATGGTTGGTGATTTTGATTTTTTTTTTTTTTTTCTTTTTCTTCATATTGGATGGTTGGTGATTTTGTAGACGAGTGATCTATATAGAAACAATAATAAACCATTGTGTAATAATTTGCAGCGTTTTTAAAGAGGGGAGGAATGTTATGAAGTCAACCAACGTGACCTTGAACTATTGAGAGGTTTCTTTGTGTGAATAAACAGTTCAGTCCATCGAAGCATCGTGTGCGAGTCATTTCCTCACCTTGTCCCTATATTAGCTCAAACTAGCAATTAAAGTAGTAAAATCTAACAGAATCGATTACTGAAGAATTGTTTATTCGACTTGGCGCACTATGTATGTTCTGATAAATCTGTCCTTTCGTGCTTAACCACCCTTTCCAACGTTGCTCTGACGACTAACAGCCCAACGTGTCCACTTTGACTCGCCCCTACGGAAATCGAGGTCGTTAAGCGAATCAAAACCATAAACCGACTCAAAGTAGGAATGGGGATGAAACACGAACGGGATTATCAAGGCATAAACGGATACGGGATACGTTGTCAAAACCCCCGTAGTTTGAAGTGGAGGGGAGAGGAGGGGGTATAAAACTGGGGACACCGTCAAAGTAAGCATAAAATCCCGTTTTATGAGCCGCTACGGGGACGGGAAGGACTTGGGGAAACGGCTCGACTGAGGGTGTTGCACCCGTTGGTGCTCAACGCCTATAAAAACACAGAAAACCTCCTATTTTTTATTTTTATATTCAATTACCTACAGCCTCTCGGTATTAGTGAGTTGTGCTGGAAGGGGGGGGGGGGGGCAAAACGCCTGGTTTTAGGGATCTATTCCGAGAGAACGTAACGGCAGGGTTTTCAGTCAGTAGCAGAATGGTTTCTCGTTTTATGGCGTTTGCGTTCGACGGGAAGTCGTTTGAAATTTTAACTTGTGGAGGGAATTTGTGTGATCTTGTCTGAGAAGTACAACTGAGTCTCGTAGTCATTAACGAGGTCTCAGTCGGCGAATAAACGGGTTTCCTCCCTTTTCTATGACAATCATTGTTCAATTTTGATGATTCCAGCGGCAGTCTTTTAGTTTTTCATTTCACTAGGTAGGTAGATGCACTAATAAATATCAAAAATCATTGAAAATTTCCAATTTAGGTACAACTATTGTTCATTATTTTCAATAATGACCCTTTGAAATCGACCAAGAAAAAAAATTTCTTACCCCCCCCCCCCAATTTGTTGGTTCACGTTTCAAGGTACGTACAATTTAAAAATCAAATGAAAATGACCATGTACGTAACAAGTTTTAGAAAACTACCTTCCACATTGAATTCGAGCAACGAGCAATTTGAAAAGCAGGCCCTTGAAGAGCTAAATTAAAACAACAGACAACAAATTCCTAGTAGAAGGAAACAACAAACAAACAAACCACGGCTAAAGCATGTTCCATGTTTCCTGTATTTTAGCCGAAGGCTCTAAGCAGGTGTGGGTGATGGGGTAAGCTGCGCAGGTGTGTGGTTTTGAAGACTATGAGGAGACGGAAAAGCTCTTGAGGTTCTTCCTAAAGAAGGTTCTGTCACTGCCGACTAACACCCCAACCTACATGTTCCATCTAAAGACCGGTCTGAGTACTATGTTTGTTAGAAATTTCGAAACGCATGCCAACTACATTCTGGAAGTTTTGAAAATGCCGGAAAACCGGCCAGAGGCCAAAGAGGCTGTAAGGCTAAAGGCATATTGGTTTAAGACCTGGAAAAAACTAAATGAGCAGTTCTCGGTGGGGGCATGTTTGTCGGATAGGGACAGCACGATACTCCAAAGTATCAATATTCCTTTCGATACGATATTTCTTAGAAAGTATCGATGCCCGATATATTTTCGATACCGATATTATAAAATATCGATACTTCGATAATATCGGCTCATAGTATCGATACCACCGATATTTCAAATTGACCCACCTATGATTTTTCATTCCAAATAACAACCCTATTAATTAAGAAAAAGCAATATATTTTTCTAAACAATAAAATAAAACGTAATATAAGTCAATGGCATTCAAAAATGTAATGAAAGCCAATAATTTAAAATTTGATAAAAATGAATAATCATTCCAATTCGATGAAATGATGTTTTTCTTCCACTTGAAGTCGAAAGGATCAAGTAACAAAATTTTAATTAATTTAATTAATTCATTTAATCAGTTACAATACAAATAATACTATTTATTATTCGAAAAAAGCCGTTTGCACGCGACTGATGTCGCCATCACGATTAATATTTTGCATCTTCTTATAAGTTCGGGAAAACTGGTTTAAATTTCTTCCAAACTCACATTGGATATTGATACTATTTTGAGGCTATCGTGGCGATATATCGAATCAATTGATACTATTCTGAGCCTATTTTGAGTGTTATTCTGTGGCAGACATATATATTACCATATTATGGTATTATCTTCTAGTTACTTATTTGGTATTTTTTCACCAATTTACTTTGGCAAAATTTTCGATAATATCGTCAAGAAAGTATCGATACCTCCGATATTTCAGACAAAAGTATCGATACCAATATATCGGTTTGAGTTTTGCATCAAAAATATCGATACAAATATCGGTATCGATACCAAAGAAGTATCGATACTCCGATGTATCGTTGGTATCGTGCCGTCCCTATTGTCGGAGGTGGGTGTGACGGAAGTTTCCAAGCTCGTGACGGCTATTGTGTCAAGGATAGACGAAGAACAATAACGGGTGTTTTTAAGGCGAGCAGAAGAATCAACTCATTATAATATGTACGCCTCGCTGGAACAAAACTCCGACTAACTCAAAATCGCAACCCTTAAAATAGTCAAGCAAATAGCAAGGGTGCGATGTAAGCAGCTTGAGCTGAATGGAAAAATATGGAATCGGGGAACGGAAAGGGCACTATGTTCCATGTGTAATCGCTCGGAGGAAAAAACGAGTCACCATTTCTTTCAATCAATATTGCCAAATTCTGGAATCTTACCTCAGCAATAGATACTTCAGAATTAAAAATTAAGATGAATACTCAAATCTCAACAAAATTAGAGCCGGTGTCCCGCAGGGAAGTGTTCTTGGGCCCCTCCATTACTTGCTATATACACATGATGTTCCTCGCAAATTGGGAACAACTATAGCCACATTCGCAGACGATACAGCAGTTTTGGCAGTTGCAGACACAGTTGAAACATCTACAGAAAAGCTACAGGAAGCTACGAATGCTATTGGAGATTGGACTCGAAAATGGCACCTCAAATTAAACAAAACCAAATCCACTCATGTGAACTTCACCAACAAAAACATTACAAATACGCCGCTGATATTGAATCAATGCACAGTCCCATATTCCAACTCAGCTAAGTATCTGGGAATGACACTAGATACGAAGCTTAAGTGGAAAGAACACGTCAAAAAGAAAAAGGAACAGCTAACAATCAAATTCAAAAAACTGTATTGGCTCCTGGGCCGACATTCACAGCTTAGCTTACACAACAAAGTGTTGTTATACAAAACAGTACTTATGCCAATTTGGACCTATGGTATACAGCTATGGGGATGTACAGCTAAAAGTAACATGAACATTATTCAAACGTTCCAAAATAAGATACTGAGGAGTATTGTGAAAGCTCCGTGGTACATTCGTAATGATGACCTCCACAAGGACCTCAAAATTTAGACTATTAGCGAGGTAGCAAAACGATACGCGAGAAACTACGAAAAGAGGCTTCACGCACACACAAACCCAGAAGCCATCCAGCTTCTGGACAACACTCAAGAAATCCGACGTCTGAAGAGGACCAAGCCACTGGACCTTGGATGCTGAAGTGCAACTTTAATGTAGTGAAAGTCATTGGACTAACACTTGCATGAGAAATGCGTAATATATAATATATATTATGTGAAGTAAATATCTAGATAGTTACCTGATGTACAATACCTCAAAGGTAACTAGTTGATATAATATATCAACTATTATTGACAATTAAACGCTCTTAAAAAAAATTTCTTTAGTGTATGTCCAATTATGGCAGAATTTAGGTCAAGGCATTACGGCAAAAAGTTCTTCCAGTCGTGGGAAGCCATTCAATGCCTAAACGGAAATGACTGGTACAAGCTTTATAATTTTCTCAGAGAAGCTCTGAGGTATCGAGCATTCTTGATTACAAATTTCAATTTCGTAGTCTGATTTATATGTAAATTTATTCATAAATATTATTATTAATATTAATGTAGGGGTTAAAATTAACATTACTAATATTATTATATACCACATTAATTTATTTATGTACAATGAGGAATTTCACCGAATTCTGTTTGCATTTTTCCTGAATGATGTGGGATAGATGAAAATCGGGCTGATTTCGGAAAATAAATCTCCTGTTATTTTTGGGAGACAATCAAAATGTTTGATTTCAAAACTAATCGGGAAAAGGGACGTGTAGCGGGAACGCTCGCTGATTGGGCTGTTCAGATGGCCGTCTCCTCCCAGTGTTGCCCCATTGGGACGACGAAATCGTGTTTTCTAAGAGAAAAGTTATCAAACAAACATATTGTTTAGTAATGCATGCATTCCAGGGGACGTCCCATTGGATAAGCATTAGATCAGTTTAACCAGTTGGTAAGCGATAAAACTGTTTCACTCTATGTAATTTATTTATTACTTGAGGCAAGAAATAGTGGCACCCCTCCCCCCCTCCCACGCTCCTCATCATTATCCACCATAACATTTCTAGCGGCATGGAAGCCTTGAATACCCAACATGCGAATTAGAGTTCATCCCCCCCCCCCCCCGGTCGACCAATGGTGCCGGTCTGGCACCAAAGCGGAAATACGTCGTAACATTGAACTTTCATCTATTAGTTTTAGTAGGTAATCCGTCGAGGTTCACATCCGTATTCAAGGTGAAGCATACAAAGAAAAACCACGAAATATGCGGTTTATGGTGTCCTGGCACCACGGTGGCACCACTATTAGTTCCATGGTGGTACAGAGAATAATTCATGAAAATCCGGAGGTATAATGAGAATTTTTCCTCAATGTCAAAGGTTGGGTACAATTAGTAAGCATTAAAGGAACAGAAATATTAAAAAATTGGATATTTTGTGAATATTATCCCCCCACTCACCCCCTCCCCTTGCGAATTTTGGTACTCTGGTAAAATCATGTACAACTCGGAAGTTATTTTAGTCAAACAAAAAAAGAAACACACAAATCGGTTGGAAATTGAGGCCTGGGCAGAGTTTATAAGATTATGCCCGCAAACGCCCGTTTTTTAAGCATTAACCCCCTCTTTCCCCACCTTAAAAAGCAAAATTCAAAATTCCGGCGCCGTAGTGCACAACTAGATAGTTTTCCGCGTCGAACAAAAAAATAACCACGAAAATCGGTTAAGAACTAAGGCCTGGGCAGAGTACACAAGATTATGCCTAAAAACGCACGTTTTTTGAGCATTAACCCCCCCTTTCCCCCCCTTAAAAGGCAAAATTCGAAATTCCGGCGACGTAGTGCACAACTAGATAGTTTTCCGCGACGAACAAAAAAAGAACCAGGAAAATCGGTTGAGAACTAAGGCCTGTGCAGAGTACACAAGATTTTGTTACACACACACACACACACACACACACACATACACACACACACATACACACACACACACACACACACAGACATACACCTATGGTTTTTTTCGCGGATTTGGATTCAGAATGGTCTAAAACGGATTATTGTGTGGTTATTTTTTTTTCTGTTGAGTGTTGTCCAACTTCACCCCAGATCGATCGCATAAGGACGCCCAAGTCTTACTGTGGGACGTCCTAAAAACAGGGGAAACCTAATTTCCCCCATCTTGCTTTTTCTATTTTTTTCTTCAGTTTTTCGGTTTCGAACTTTACTGTTTCGTGAAATTTTGCATCTGGGGACTATAGATGCAATGATTTCTCTATTTCAGCGCTTCAAGCGGCCATAAATTAACTATTCCAGGATGACGTCATTTTCCCGGTTTTTTTTTAACATTCGTATTTTCTACACTGTTTTGTTTATTTGTAAATTAGGAAGTTTGGGCTGAAAGTTTGCCTAAGGAGGTTTTTCGAGGTACTAAATCCGATTTTGGGTCAAAAATAGGAAATTCCGACATGGTGAAATTCCTCATTGATTTCTAAATACAATTTAAAAAATAAGAAAAAAATTGAGTGAAAAAACTTGTTACTTATCATCATGTTGCCACCATATTGTTATCATGGAGCTATGTATGATAAATTGTTTTCGACACTTCCGGGCAGCTGACCTTTGGACCTTGCTCCATTATGTTTTATTGCAATATTTAGTAGTTTTGATCCAATAAACATTTTTTCTATCTATCTATCTATCTATCTATCTAAATTCCTAGTAGAAGAGACAACAAACAAACAAACCACGGCTAAAGCATGTTCCATGTTTCTTGTATTTTAGCCGAAGGCTCTAAGCAGTAAACATTTGGGCTCCAGGGGCTTGCGAGTTTCAATTCGATTTTATGATTCTACTCATTTTGAAACATAAACCATCAGAGTTGGAGTGAGGGGATGGAAAGTGGTATTTTCTTCGTATTTTAATGCTAAACGTGCCACTGTTTTATGTCTTCTCTAAAAAAAGAGTTTGTTTTTGTCATCGAGTCTTCCTTCAATAAGCCCTTAAACAGCGATGAATGATTAGCGGGAGCAAATAATTAATCAATCCGAAATTATTATTTCGAGAGTATGGTCAATCAATCAACGTCCCGCGCCTTATTTATGAGATGAAGCCTCATTCTCCCCGTTCCGGTCTCATTCCCTTTCGCCAAGGTAAATTTTAGAGCGATGACTACTATTATTGATGAGGATCGGTGGAGCCATCTGGTGCCGGATGAGCGAAGCATCCCCTTTCCTCCAGAACGGAAGTGAACTTTGCAAGGAAAACTTGGCAACTTTGCATTGCTTGCCTTCCCGAACCCTCTTTAATAGATACTTAATTTGGTTTTCCGCTCGGTTAGTCTTTTCTCGGAGGGAAAGTTTCGGTTCAGGAATTTACCGTGTTTCGACGCGGCACGCTTACAACGTCATTTGAAGTGGGTAGGTGAAGTGAAGGAATAAATTCCTGTCTGCCCCACTCAATGTTTTTCATGAGGAATTTCCACACATTTCGTAACTTATGAGGTACGTCATGTTTGCGGGTATGAAGGCTGGTTAATAAATTTTTTTGGTCATATTTTCTTCAGCTCACTAACTTATTGAGTGAACTCCCCTTCTGAGAAGAAAACCTAAACCAGGTAACGTTACTCTTGTGGGTGATCGTAGGTATACTTTGAAAAATCTATTATTGCATCATGGTGAACCTTTGGAATCGACCAGGAAAACAAATTGTTTAAACCCCCTCAAAATTTGTTTGTTTACGTTTCAAGGCACGTGGAATCCAAAAATCGAATAATAATTTGGCCGTCCGTCCGCCGTACGCGGCACTCTCCTCACTTACCATTGACCGATTTTAATGAAATTCTGTATGTAGGCTCCATTTGGGGTCTAGTTGTGCCCCGAAGCTTTTGGTTAATGTAGGTCACTCCTAAGGGTTGAAATTTTTAAAACGCCCTAACTCAAAAAAATGTATATAAAGGTATTGTTTTCCATCAATTTAAGATAGTATCGAATTTTTAGAATCGAATGAGACCACCCCGAGCTCTGTAGTACCAACCGTTAGCTTCCTACCTTACGATAAATTAGAAACACGAGTGTGCATCGTTTTTTTTTTTTTGTTTTTTTTTTTTAGCGCATTCGACCACGCAGGGTCATGGGCTCTAAACGGAACATAATAAAATATCTATGTACTTGATTGGTCATTTCAGTAGATATAAGTTCAAAATATAAATAAAAAATTACGTTAGACTCCGAAGGACCAGAGCGCGTTGCACTGAACTAAATAATATAGTATGGTGAAGAGGCGATTTGAATAAAAATGCACTGCAAGTTTTGTACTGCTAAAAATATAATTTGAATAAAGTTTGATTGGAAATTTAATGGGTCCCTACCTATACCTACTGGCCAGAGAAAAGCATTTTTTATAGTTCTATTACGAACCCCCTTGACGAAAAACGCGGTCGGTGGTGAAGGCGGTGTCTCTTACGTCCTGCGGTAGGTTTGCGACAGTAAAAACCCTCCAAGGATCCTTTTTCCTTCGCATTCCGAGGCAGTAAGGAATCGTCGATGAGTGAATCGTCGCCTGGTGATGATGAGAAGCCGTACCTTAAGAACGTACGACTTAATGTTGGTAGGTACGTAAAGTTCTCAAAAATTACGAATCGAACTGCACGTGCAGACAGTAAAACTAGGCAAATTGGGACGTTCGAAGCGACTTGGAGAAAGGTTTGCGAGATACTGCCGCTACGAGATGGACGAGGTGAGGGGGTCGGAACGCTGTGCACCGTCTTATCGTCGTCGTCGATGCTGCGACGGAGCAGAGGGCAAAGACTCGTAGGACTCGTCGGGAAGTAGGCCGATGAACATCACAAACAATAACAGTCTTTAACAATAATCTCTTAACAATGATAGGCAACAAGGCAAAAATGTGAAAATTCCAAAGAGTACTATAAATCACAAATTATTCATATTTCGTGGAAAATAGACAGTGAATTCAAGGCGTTGAAGAGGTCATCTAGGGTTCTTGAGTTGTTGTCCAATAGTTGCTTGATGTTTCTTGGAATAGTCGATGTGCATCGGCATGAATTACAAACAGGTGGAGGTGGTCGTGGTTGTGATTCCATGAGGTAACCATGGGTAAGCCTCGTATGGCCAATCCGCAGTCTTTTTAGGACGATTTCTTCTCGACGAGAATGTTGAACTGATCCATCTGGAGGAGTCACTCCACCATTCTTGAAGCAGTCTTCCTTTTTGAGATCCAGAGTATTCTGGTCCGTCATGCCTCAGAGCTTGGTTGAGCAGATTTGCATCTTCATGTTGGACTAGTTTCCCCATCGTTGCTTTTAACCAGTCCTAAGAGTCACAGGAGCAACTCCACCAGAAGTCTTCCTGCTTGAGATCCAGAGTATTCTGTTTCGTCATGCCTCAGAGCTTGGTTGAGCAGGTTTGCATCTTCATGTTGGACTAGTTTCCCCATCGTTGCTTGTAACCAGTCCTAAGAGTCACAGGAGCAACTCCACCAGCAGTCTTCCTGCTTGAGCTCCAGAGTATTCTGGTCCGTCATGCCTCAGAGCCCGGTTGAGCAGGTTTGAATCTTCAGACTGATCCACTTCCCCCATCGTTGCTTTTAAACACTCCTCAGAGTACATACTTCTTTGGTCCATCGTATTCTGGTCCATCATGCCTCAGAGCTTGGTTGAGCAGGTTAGCATCTTCATGTTGGACTAGTTTCCCCATCGTTGCTTTTAACCAGTCCTAAGAGTCACAGGAGCAACTCCACCAGCAGTCTTCCTACTTGAGATCCTGAGTATTCTGGTCCATCATGCCTCAGAGCTTGGTTGAGCAGGTTAGCATCTTCATGTTGGACTAGTTTCCCCATCGTTGCTTTTAACCAGTCCTAAGAGTCACAGGAGCAACTCCACCAGCAGTCTTCCTACTTGAGATCCTGAGTATTCTGGTCCATCATGCCTCAGAGCTTGGTTGAGCAGGTTTACATCTTCATGTTGGACTAGTTTCCCCATCGTTGCTTTTAACCAGTCCTAAGAGTCACAGGAGCAACTCCACCAGCAGTCTTCCTACTTGAGATCCTGAGTATTCTGGTCCATCATGCCTCAGAGCTTGGTTGAGCAGGTTTGCATCTTCATGTTGGACTAGTTTCCCCATCGTTGCTTTTAACCAGTCTTAAGAGTCACAGGAGTAACTCCACCAGCAGTCTTCCTACTTGAGATCCTGAGTATTCTGGTCCATCATGCCTCAGAGCTTGGTTGAGCAGGTTTGCATCTTCATGTTGGACTAGTTTCCCCATCGTTGCTTTTAACCCTTCAGTGGTAGACCTCTTTTCATTCCGCAACTGGTAGACCCCGGAGGGCTGCGCTCTCTCGGTACTGCCTCCCGAATAAATCAGTATTTATCATATTTTTGAATAGTTATCGGTCTGAATGTGATATTCAACTCATCTCCTGGTGTATCAAAAGGTGATCATTGAAAAACATAATGGTAAAAACAGTTTTTCAATCAACACAGAAATACGAAATGGTAAAACTCGTTTTTAGGACGTCCCACAGTAAGACTTGGGCGTCCTTATGCGATCGATCTGGGGTGAAGGACAACACTCAACAGAAAAAAAATAACCACACAGTAATCCGTTTTAGCCCATTCTGAATCCAAATCCGCGAAAAAAACCATAGGTGTATGTGTGTGTGTGTATGTGTGTGTAACAAAATCTTGTGTACTCTGCCCAGGCCTTAGTTCTCAACCGATTTTCCTGGTTCTTTTTTTGTTCGACGCGGAAAACTATCTAGTTGTGCACTACGTCGCCGGAATTTCGAATTTTGCCTTTCAAGGGGGAGAAAGGGGGGGTTAATGCTCGAAAAACGTGCGTTTTTGGGCATAATCTTGTGTACTCTGCCCAGGCCTTAGTTCTCAACCGATTTTCGTGGTTCTTTTTTTGTTCGACGCGGAATACTATCTAGTTGTGCACTACGGCGCCGGAATTTTGGATTTTGCTTTTTAAGAGGGGGAAAGGGGGGGTTAATGCTTAAAAAACGTGCGTTTGCGTGCATAATCTTGTAAACTCTGCCCAGGCCTCAATTTCCAACCGATTTGCGTGTTTCTTTTTTTGTTTGACTCAAATAACTTCCGAGTTGTACATGATTTTACCAGAGTACCAAAATTCGCAAGGGGAGGGGGTGAGTGGGGGGATAATATTCACAAAATATCCGATTTTTCAATATTTTGGTTCCTTTACTGCTTACTAATTGTACCCAAGCTTTGAAATTGCGGAAAAATTCTCATTATACCTCCGAATTTTCATGAATTATTCTCTGTACCACCATGGTGCCAGGATATGGTGCCATGATGCCATAAACCGCTTATTTTGTGTTTTTTTTTTTGTGTTTCACCTTGAATACGGATGTGAACTTCGACGGACTGCCTACCAAAACTAACAGATGAAAGTTCGATGTTACGACGTATTTCCGCTTTGGTGCCAGACTGGCACCATTGTTGGCGTTGGGGTGGTGGTGGCGGTGGGGGGGGGGATGAACTCGAATTCGCATGTTGGGTATCGTAGATCATGGATTTTGAAATGCTCTTCAGATTCGAGGCTCCCATGCCGCAGTATTTCTTGCCTAAAGTAATAAATAAATTACATCGAGTGAAACAGTTTTATCGCTTACCAACTGGTTAACTGATCTAATGCTTATCCAATGGGACGTCCCCTGGAATGCATGCATTGCTAAACAATATGTTTTTTTTTTACTATTTCGTTTTTTCAACCCAAAAGAATATACTCCTGCTGTGTCCATCGAACACTAGTTGTTTTTATATCCCAGAGTTGCAATTATCAGTGGTGAGGAAGATGGTACAAAAATTTGAGAATTTTGATATTGAAATGATGAATATTTACATTGAAATGGAAAAGTCTGAATTTGATTTGGAAAAGTCTCAATTTGGGTTGGAATATTCTGAATTTAACCCCAAGCCACTGTAGCCATTAACTGGGATCAGAGGAGTGCTCAGTCATTTTATACAAGATTTTAAAAAAGTACACAAAGGGTAGGCGACAAGAAAGGGACTCATGATAACCCCTGAGCGGGTTGGGGGATAAAGAGGAGGGTGAGATCTTGTATGGAGGTAGTATCTAGGAGGGAACTGTGAATAACAGCCTTCAAAATAGCCACTGTGAACCACAGTATTCGAATAATGGGCCAAGGGAGCGCCGCGCTCCGGCGTCTACCACTGAAGGGTTAACCAGTCCTAAGAGTCACAGGAGCACCTCCACCAGAAGTCTTCCTGCTTGAGATCCAGAGTATTCTGGTCCATCATGCCTCAGAGCCCGGTTGAGCAGGTTTGAATCTTCAGATTGATCCACTTTGCCGCTTGTATCAGTCCTTATTGCGTGTGGGAACGTTTCTGGACAAGGTCATGAACGAACGACGGCAATAACGCGTTTTGTAATAACTCGCTCGGATCCGCATAAATCACGCTATCCGAGTCCCATTGATGATGAATTAGCGAACATCGCGATGGTGTTTGGTAGTCAGCTGAGGGTCACGCGAAAACAATGGACGGTCATTCAGTCGATTCCAGAGAGGCCAAGTTGGTCAAAATGAAAGTGCGACCGTTCGACCACTTGTTGACCACCAGTTAACCACGTTAACCACTTGTTGACCTCGCCGTGTTTGATCCGTGTTTTCCCTCGATGGGACTTCCGTGACAACGACCTCGTTTTTAGATGAGGAATGGCGAGAACAACCGATTCGTGTCGTGTTCCCCGCATAATTCCACCTAATTCGCGCTGTCGTGACACATTTTTTATCTGTCTCGAAATCTGGCGTCTGTCTGAAGCACGTTCGTGTTGTACGTCACTCTCCAGTCCAAAATTGAGGTTTTCAGTTCAAAACTGCGATAGCAAAGATGTACTTTTATGAGCTCCCAGTGAATAGAAGGGTTAATATAACAATGGCATATTCATGCAGCATGAGTAAATAAGCGAATTTTACGAGAGATCTTCAAAGGTATGGTAAAGGAAATCGACATTTTAGCTGTATTGCAGAGTAGTCAGCCTTGTAAGTGTTTGGAGGAACTTTTTTATGATGTCGCAGGTTACGTTTCCTTCCAAATTTAAAGTTTTTGAGGCGATTGTGAGGGCAATCTTATGTTATTCCTCGCAAATATGGGGTGCTAGAAATTATGATGCCGTTGAGTCTATTTTAAGATATTTTGTCAAGATGGTTTTATCACTCCCACAAAACACGCCAACGTATATGTTGTTTTTGGAAACGGGCCTTAAACCTTTATTCCTTTATACTTTAAAGTCACACTTTGACTACATCATGAAGGTGTTTAAATTGCCAGACAGCAGATTACCAAGAATATTGGGGAAGGAATGTCTTAAGTGTAACGTCTTTTGGGCGCAGGATTGGGACTCACTGATCGATAGATACGGCATAGCGATAGATAAAAGTGAAGACGTTCAGTTGTGGAGTCGGGATTTCGCTAAAGCGCTGGAAGTGGTCGCTGATAAATATCATGAACAATTCATGAGTAAAGTGTTGGTATCAGAGAGGCATCAGCAGTACCGAGAACTCCGGACCAGCCCGCGAATAGTAGCCCAGATCTTGGGGAGTGGGCCAATTTGGGTATCTACCTAAATGGTTATTCAAGTTAAGAGTCGACATATTGGCGCTTAGGAGCCGCCCTTATGAGAAGGAAGAACAAACGTGTCCCATGTGTAGCGCTAATGCCATTGAAGATGCGTTCCATTTCACCGCGCAGTGCACAGCATACACCGTGGTTAGGCGCAAATTTTATTTTATTTATTTTATATAATTTTATTTTTTTAATAATAATACGGGCAAGCCCAATTTACATGATAAAAAAAAACGTGATACAAAAATACAAAACTACTGTTAGAGGGAAATTAATTAATAAAGAAATACATACTATTGACAGATGAATGGAATTTAAAATAAAACAGGAGATGAATATATCAGTGGTTTGAGTTTTAATGAAGTACTATGGAAAAAGTCAAAATCAGGATGAAGATGGAGAAGAAGATTTGCTGAACGGCGGATACGGTTTAAGGGGGAATTTAGTAAATAATTTGATGCTGAAAACGGAACATGGAACAAGGTGGGATGGCGACTGGTGAGACGAGGAGTGGTAAACTGGAACTTGGCGAGAAGAGACGGGCAATTGATTTTATTATTGAGCAGTTTGTGCAGGAACACCAAATCAGCAAGGATCCTTCTTTTATATAGTGCTTGCAGTTTACAGGTCTCCAACATGTTTGGATAGCTGCATTCGTCAGACGGAATTCTCAGTTTAAAGCTCACGTATCTCAGAAATTTATTCTGTACCCTTTCCAAGGCATACCGGTGGATTGAATAAAAAGGGCTCCAGACCGTTGACGCATATTCCAGTTTTGGTAGAACCAAGGCCTTGTACAATACAATAATCGGCTTTACGTCGGTAAATTCACGGGTGTGACGCTTCAGGAAGCCCAGCGTTCGCATAGCACTGTTCGCCACTAATTTCTTGGAGCATAGGTGATTTGCAGAGAACAATATTTGTATCTCCTGGAGAGGGCAGAGGTTAGCCTCGCTAGGTACTGTAGGGTAGCCTGGCGACTCCGTGTAAGAGTCATAGCGGAGTACAATCTTTAGTTTGCAGGGTAGATATTTATTTTTGTAGTGTATATATGTATGTGTAAATTATTTATTGAAGAATCAGCTAATCTAGTATCTATGTAATGTGATCATAAATAATATTCAATTTAAAAAAAGAAAAGAAAATTAACTCATCTGTCGATCCTAATAGGATTAAGATTATTACATGACTCTCCATATCTATTATAAAATGTATTAATTTGTTCCAAATAAAGCATATTTTCTCTCTCTCTCTCTCTCTCTCTCTCTCTAGTCAGCCTTGTGTGAGCGACACATAGCACGAATCTTTAAATTATACTATCGACCTCTTAAATACTTAGATTAAAAACACTCTTGGAATTAAACAGTGAAGAAAATTCAAGGCAAATGTTCACGCCAGTCTTAAAAACGCTGCAAATTATTACACGAAGGTGTATTATTTTGTTTCCGAGTCTACCGGAAGCTTTGTTTTCACTTTTCAAGGTTGAAAAAAAAAGTTCTCCAAAATCAAAATTTCCACTTGCGTTTTACGTTTCAGACCTCCCGGAACAGTTTTGGTTCCGTGTCTGTCAGTCTGTGTGTCTGTCATGAAATCCTTATAACGCGCAAAACTATGCGAAGAAAAGATTTCGATGATGATGATTTCGGGTTGGCGTGTAGATTGGTCCCCTATGAGAGTAGTAAAAGGTACTTAGAGATTGATGTGTTGATATTAACTACCTACTATGCATCGGACCTTCTATACAATATGGTTATGGATACGAGGAAGCTTCTGATTTATCGTACGTCCAGCCCTTAAATTCTCGTAGGGAGCGAACGGTTTGTCCTACAGAGCTCCGCGTGGTCTCAAAAAATTCTATGAAATCTTAAATTGAAGGAAAAACAATACCTTTGTATTGCAATTTTTTGAGTTAGGGCGTTTTCAAAATTTCAAAATTCATTTTTGAACCCTTAGATGTGACCTACATCAACCAAAATCTTCGGGGCACAACTAGACCCCAAATGGAGCCTACAAGCCAAATTTCATCAAAATCGGTCAATGCTAAGTGGCAAAAGTGCCGCGGACGGCCAAATTTTTATTCGATTTTTGGATTCTACGTAAACCATCAAATTTTGGGGGTGTGAAAAAAAATTTTTCTTTGGTCGATTCCAAAGGCTCATTATTGAAAATAATAAACCAAAATTGCTAGGAGACATTTTTTGTTAGAAATTAGTTGTAGAATCGATCCCCAGCCGATGGTGCGCCCATAACGTTTACACCCTATGTATATAAATAATAAACCTATGTGTAATAATTTTCAGCGCTTTTATCTTTTATTTAATTTATATTTATATTGATGTATTAATTTATTTAAAATTGTTACAAATGTCAAGGAAATGTATAGCTTTTCTTTTTCTTTCTTACAATATTATTTATATAAACACATTTGAATTATTTTTCTGGTATTGGCGGAGGTACTGTACCTCAGCCAATATTAGCCCTTCAGCCGGACCATCGGTCTGTGAGACCGACTCAGTTTGGCATTTCCCTGATAGAGGTAGTCGTAGTGGTTAGAGGTGGCCGGCAGCCCGTGACATCTTCAGTTGGGACCTGAACTTCAGGCAGAGCAGTTTGGTTCTGTTTATAAGCTGAAATGTTCTTGTGGGCTTGAGTATTGTGGTCAAACTGGTGGGAAATTTAGGGAAAGAATAAAAGAGCACGAAAAGGATTTCAGGGATAACAAAGGTGATTCTGCTTTTGCGAATAACCTAAGAGAATCCTTGGATGTGCTTGAAAAGTTCGAGATTCTTAAGAGTGATAGGTCTGGTAAATGTCTGAATGAGGTGGTCCCTCAACATGTTTCACCGTTGATGGGTTCCTTCCTACAATAGCTTGGTTCTCCCCTTCACAATGTTAAGCTGGCCCCACACGATCAAACATGCTTGACAAGCATGGTTTGCCAACCTCGCTTGTCAAGCAGATTTGATCGTGTGGGGGGTCATGTTTGAAGGTTTGAAGGTTTGACAGCACGCTTGACGGTTTTCAGTCACTGTCAGAAAATTTGCTGTCAAACATGAGGTTTGACAACCAAGTTTGATCGTGTGGGTGAGCGTCAAACCATCAAACCTTCAAACCATCAAGAAAAAAGGGTGGTAGGGGGTAATTTTACTGTGAATCACAGAGTTAGTTTCCGTGAATCACCGAGTTGGCGTCTGTGAATCACAGTCTCCATTAGGGATGCAAAACGATTATCGATAATATCGATATTCTGCCTCCGATTATCGATGCTTTTTTATCGATATGGACTACTCCGATATTTATACTCATATTTATACTCCGTTATTCACCAAATTATCGTTCTCATCTCTGAAGATCCCCTTATTGGGGTAAAATCTCTGATTTTGATTATTTTTTACTAAGAAAAGCTGTTCTAAAAGTAGTAGTAGTAGTAGTAGTAGTAGTTCTTCGAGAGCCATTGTTTGGTCCACATGGACCTTTTAATCTTCCTGTTGGCTTCTTTTTTTGCTGCTTCAGCTCTGATGTGGCAATACAGGTAACTCAGATGGTTAATATCCATACTTGAAACAGATTGAACAGATGAACGCAACATGAACACTGAACACTACTGAAGCTTGGTGGATGCGGTTGAAACAGTTGGTTTGAACGTGTGGGTGTGGCGTCAAACGTCAAACATGCTTGACAAGCGCGGCTTGTCAAATCATGCTTGTCAAGCATGTTTGATCGTGTGGGGCCCGCTTTACCCTCACCAATGTTTGAGCTCCCTTTCACTTTGTCTGCCTTGATTGGCATTTGATGATCCTCCCAGGTCCCTTCACTTCTCTGAGCCAATAGGATTCTCCTTTCACTTATCTGATTGGGGATGACTTTGAAAGTGAAAGTGAAAGTCATACCCAATCAGATAAGTGAAAGGAGAATCCTATTGGCTCAGAGAAATGAAGGGACCTAGGAGCTATGCTCTCTGTGATGTACCTTCAGTTATTGTTTGTTACTGATGATGACCTAAAAGTTGAAATCGATTTAACTTGTAACTCATTATTTTTGTGGAAATAGCAACGTTCTACTCAACTCCGTTTTGATTAAAATGGTTTTCCACAATCTCATCGCGAGTGATTTTATTCACACAAATTTCTAGTCTGATTCTAAGACTAATGCGTAATACTTGAAAGACTGTTAGCTGATATATTATGTATGGGTTTTAAAAAAATGTATGAAAATGAGGCTGTCTTTTTATGTGAGTAGTTTTAAGTTCAATATTTCCATTCTGAAAAATGATCTCTAATAGTGTAATTTCAATTTTTATACTTAACTGTTGAGTTTCTTAGATGATTAAAAATGTTTTAAAAGTTGTTGTCTTGGACTATTATTTGTATGTACCTGATAGGTACTACCTCATAAACCATGGAAAAATGGTGGGTGTCGAATACAGGATCTAACCCCTGTCGGAAACTGGGCATCGCATGTCGACAACTGGTACAAAAAACCACGTTCAGTTTTGAAGGTTTTAAAGCTTAAATTCTTGTTTATTAATGAAAATTGAATTGGTTCCCGATTCCTGAGATGTTGGCCCATTAGAAAAGTGGTGAAATCATCAAATTGGTTGGATACTAAAGGTGCTGTGATTAAAAAGCTAGGAAAAAATCGTTAAGACGTCGAACACTGGTGCACTTACCCTAAGTAGTTTGTTATATATTAGTATTAAAAGAAGGTAGCTGAGTAATTAAAGACTGAAATGAGATTCCTAAACAATAATTACAAAGCTCTGATTGAAGCTGGGTTCGTTTTATGAAAGACAAAGTTTGTATTAGAGTGTAACTGTCTACTAGTGGTGTAAAACCGTGTCTACTTCAGGCAAACTGGTGTCATCTACTGGTGCAAAAACCTGTCTCCGGAATTTAACAAAAAAACGTTTTAATTTAAACTTAAAGTGACATTTAAAAAGGTATTTACGTAAAGGAAGAGTTATTTCAGTAAAATAAATTGACAGAAAACCAATACGATAAAAATTAACGCATTGCAGCCAGAAAAACGAAATTTTTGTATTTAGAGTGTCTACTACTGGTGCATCTACCTAAATGACACCGATTTAGAAAACTGAGACCTCTAAAATCCTATAAAATGTTGAATTCATAAAACTTGGAGCATTTTTGCTCTCGATTGGTGAGCAAATGATGCCTTATTTCGGCCGGATTTCTGTAAAATAATTCATCTTCCGAACGACCTCTTGAGCGAATTTTTTTAAAACGTTATTAAAGACTACTTTCGAATTTTTAGCCATTTTGTGCTATGTGAAAAAACATTTGCGCATGAAAATGTGAAACAATCTACAACAACAACAACAATATTTGCAACAACAGCATTATTTTGCGCAATTTAATTAAATTAAATTGCGCAAATTAATGCTGTTGTTGCAAATCATTGTAAATTTTACAATGATGTAATTTGTGGCCTGGAAATTTTTTCACTTAAAATTTTGCTTTAATAACAAAATTTAGAATCTTTCATCTTCTTGGCTATTTTTGCCGATTTTCTAAAGCATATTTTTTAAATTTAATCAATGGTGAAGTTCGGTTTCAAAAATGGTGAAATCTAGAAATTTTTTTAAATCCTGTTTATAGCCCACGAACTTTTTGGTATTATTTAATCAATTTTTCAGCAATTTTTAAGCACATTTTTCAATGTTTTGAGCAATTTTTAGCGCAATTTAATTTATAATGATTTAATTTGTAGCCTGGATTTTTCACTTAGAATTTTGCTTTCATAACGAAATTTAAAATCTTTCATCTTCTTGGCTATTGTTGCCGATTTTGTAAAGCATGTTTTTGAAATTTAATCAATGGTGAAGTTCGGTTTTAAAAATGGTGAAATTTAGGAATCGTTTTAAATGCCCCAAAACAGATTTCTACAGAGAAATGTTTCGAAAATATTTGCCTAAAAATATTTCCTACCTGTAAACGTGTAATTGACTGTAGGTTTGTATTTTACGGTTAATCGAGAAAAAAACGTCAGAAAGGGAAATTTTCGGGGGTTTGGCAGCACTGGTCGGGTGGGAGGCGGGAGCGAAGGAGGTAACAAGTGGTTGGAACGTCGTGGGGGAGCGAGCGGATTTACCTGATCACGTGGCCCCGCATGAGCGAAGTGGGAGCGCGTCGTGGAGAGGGTGAGTTGAGAGGTGAAAGTCGCCTGGAGTCGGACGACCTCCGTGGTCGTCGCTCGCCCCGCCGGATGAGCCAGTCCTGATCGTGGGGGGGAGAAAACCTCCGTAGGCGACGGAAGAGAGAAAAAAAAAACGGCGGACTCAGAACGATATCGGTCGGCGGTCTTTGAGCGACGATCGTTCCGATATGAAGTCCGAGGAGAAAACGATATGCTCCTAACTCAATTACACAAATCAAACAGAAGTGCAGATCCGAGGGCGCCGGCTTCTGGGGGCGCTCGGCGGGTGGGGAGTTTTCAGAGGGGGACGAGAGGTTTTCAGGGGGGGTTCGGTTTTCTCCCCTTATGGGGCCGAGCTCGAGGCGGGGCCGCGCGTGCGCCAGCAGCCCGTTCCCATGGCGACCGTCACCTGTCCGCAGGTAACACTCCCTTCTCCGACACATACTTCTCTTTTCGCTAATAAGTACCGAAGCGAACTCCCCCCCCCCCTCATCACCTTCTTTCAAGTTTTCTCCCCCCCCCCCCCCCCCAATTAGCGGGAATTATGCTCGAGGTCCAAATTTCTTTTGCGCTTTTCTCTTCTTCATTGAGTATCGCTTCTCTCCTCCGCCCCTCGTTTTCTCCCACCCCATATGAGTAGCCCCCCCCCACCACTAAACACCATTCAACCCCACTTCATTCATCCCCCACCACACGTCCCTCTATAAATATAAAACATAATTATTATTAGAAACAATAGAGGAATTTACATGAAAATCCCTCGTAAACCACAGATGAAATACCTCAATAATCATCAAACTTATACGAGTTTCCCGAATTTGTTTATGTATTTTTTTAAATCTACATGTTTCTGTCGAAGGATTTCAAATATGACCACATAACGCAACGCATGCCTTTTTTTATTGTAGACTAGCTGAAAAGCCTACCATAAGCCTACATAATAAATAAATAAATAAATAAATAATAAATAAATAAGCAGGCAATAAAAATCGAAGATAATATATCGATACCTTGAAGCACACAAGTGCTATTTCCTCCCATCTTCCAATTTTTTTTTCTTTTTGTGCGGTAAATTTCAGAAAAACTCAAATAGTGGGAGAAATAGCAAATAATCCCTCGAGATAGCTCAACCTCCAACTGTTCCCGTCACCGACTCCTCTAACACCTTCTACCCAGACTCTCCTAACTCCACCCGACTCCTCTAACTCCTCCCCCTCCAAAAACTCCCACCCCCTCCGACTTCTCTAACTCCTTTTGCCTCCGACTCCTCCCGCCACCGACTCTCCTAACTCCACCCGCCTCTGATTCCTCCGATTCTTCCTGTCCCCGATTCCTCAAATCCTCCCTCCTCCGACTCTTCTAACTCTTTCTGCCCAGACTCTCCTAACTCCACCCACCTCTGACTCCTCTTACTCCTACCCCTCCGACTCCTCTAACTCCTCCCCTTCCGACTCTTCGAACTCCTCCCCCTCCTACTCCTCTAACTCCTCCCCTCTCCGACTCCTCCCGCCACCGACTCTCCTAACTCCACCCGCCTCTGATTCCTCCGATTCTTCCTGTCCCCGATTCCTCAAATCCTCCCTCCTCCGATCCTTCTAACTCTTTCTGCCCAGACTCTCCTAACTCCACCCACCTCTGACTCCTCTTACTCCTACCCCTCCGACTCCTCTAACTCCTCCCCCTCCGACTCTTCTAACTCCTCCCCCTCCTACTCCTCTAACTCCTCCCCTCTCCGACTCCTCCCGCCTCCTACTCTCCTAACTCCACCTGCCTCTGATTCCTCCGACTCTTCCTTCCCCCAATTCCTCAAATCCTCCCTCCTCCGACTCCTCTAACTCCTTCTGCCCAGACTCTCCTAACTCCACCCACCTCTGACTCCTCTTACTCCTACCCCTCCGACTCCTCTAACTCCTCCCCCTCCGACTCATCTAACTCCTCCCCCTCAGACTCCTTTAATTCCTCCCCATCCGACTCCTCTATCTCCTCCCGCCTCCGACTCCTCCGACGTGCGTACGTACGGTTGGGGGTTTCAAGTATTTAGATTTGGATTTTACGCAAAATTTCATAAATTTTGGACTCCTCATTCGTTTTTTATCGCGCGCAAAGTCCCCCAAAATGCGCAATGTTGCGCAAAATATGGATGTGGTACTCGATTTTCCATTATTTTTCAACGCTGATCCACGCAGAGATGGTCGAATTCTTATTCATAAATACGATTATGAATACAAATACAATCTTATTCACACTTTGAATACGATTTTCCCCCGTATTCGTATTTTGAATACGATTTGATAATTTTTTCTATGATTCCCCTAAAAATCGAATTTTTTTACGATTTTTCCTGAAAATCATCCTTTTTCCATGATTTTCTCCCGAACTCTGGACTTATTTATGACCTAACATTGTCAAAATAAACAATCAAATTCGAATCGCTCACCAATTCTTATAGGATTTTTCAGACAGAATCGAATGAGACCAACGCCAGGTCGCTGCGACCAACCAAATAGAAAGTACGACGAAATTTCCGCTGAAAATCGTATTTTTTAAAAAAACGATTTGCACTAAAAATCATTTTAAAAAAAATTAAGATGTTAACCGGAAATTTTGTCGAATTTTCAATTCAGTAGGTCGTAGCGACCCGGTGTTGGTCTCATTCGATTCTGCGTGAAAAATCCTGCAAGAATTGGTGAGCGTTTCGAATGTGTATTGATTATTTTGATAATTGTAGGGAATAAATACGACCAAAATTCCGGTAAAAATCATAATTTTTTTGAAATGATTTTCAGTGCAAATTGTTGAAAAAATTACGATTTTCAGCGGAAATTTCTTCGTAGTTTCAATACGTTTGGTGGTGCCAAGCGTTTCGAATTTGAATTGATTATTTTGATAATTGTAGGAAATAAATACGATCTAAGTCCCGGTAAAAATCATATTTTTTTTTAAAATGATTTTCAGTGCAAATCGTGAAAAAAAAACGCTGCAAATCATGGTCCAAAGGTTGATTATTTTCTGTATAGAAAATAATTCCAAATCACCAACCAAATGAAAATGAATCGTTGAAATTTTCAAAAATGCCCTCGTAAGTACCTTTGGTTGGTAGGGACCCACTTGGTGTAACAAACTCTGAATGATAACATCTTGGGTTCAATTCCCGGAAATCCTACAATAATTTTTCGGAGTGGTGGAACGTTGGCTAGGGGAGAGAAGTGGTTCCTCGGTGGACAGCCTATCACCTGTGCCAATTCCTACAAGTATCTCGGAATTGAGCTGAAGTTTGACTTGGGACTTAGCAACCACTTTGTTGGGAAGAGTCGATTGGTTCGGTTTGGTATTGGCTCTGTCTGGTCGAGGTTGTTCATGGCAAATGATGTCCCTGTTGATGCCAAGTTCCAGGTTTTCCGGTCTGTCCTGCTTGCTACTATCTGTTATGGAGCCCAGGTCTGGGGGCATGAGCAGTTCGAGATTGTGGAAAAGGTGCAAAGATTTTTTCTCAAGAAACTTTTCCGTCTCCCTCAGAATGCTCCGAACTACATTGTTTACACCGAAACTGGACAGAGGCCGGTCTATGTTTCCAATCTCAAAATGAGCGCGGGCTACATTGGGAAGGTTTTGAGGCAGCCAATCACTAGATCACGAAACTAACCGCAGAAGAAGTTATCAGGAAAGGAATTGGATGGGCGAAGGTATGGAGCTCTAAAGTCCTGGAGTTGGATCCCAATGCGGACCCTTTCAACCCTTCCTTGTTCCCCGGGCTTGCGGAATCGGCTGTTTGCAGGGAGATTACGAGACACTCCGAGTTTCTGAGGACCAGGCCGGCGAGCGCTCAGTACCACCTCCTCTTTCAGCACCTGGACCATACAGTTGAGTATCTGTCCAGGGCAAGTCTTGGCGATGCGACAATCATAATGAGGTGTAGGGGGGAGCTCCTGAATGTCAACTGGAAGCCGTGGATCAGCGGAAGAAATTACCTGTGTGCTCTTTGTAACAGGGGTGCTGAGGAGACCACCGAACACTTCCTGGCGCACTGCCCTATACTAGGCTATTATCGTAGAGCATATTTTGGTAAAGTAGAACTCACGAGGAATGTGTTGATATACTTAATGGGAGGAACTGGTCACAGCTTTGTGCCTTTTATAGAACTGCATGGAAGTATAGGGAATTTCTTATCTCCGAATTTAATTATGAAAATTAAATGGATTTGTGGAGTGTATATTACCAGTATATTAATTCTTGGCTAAACTTAGGATAAGGTCAAATGGCTTCCTTGGGCCACAATACAGTAATTCAAGAAATAACTGAGTGAATAAATATATTCTGTTACATAAATGTACCAGATTTGAAATTTAACAATATAAGATATTGATTATATGACAAAATAATACCCTAAAAGCAATCTTCAGCTGTTTCGTGCCTTCTGATCCTTTCGTATTTGTAAACTAGTATACTAACTTAATAACTATTAATAATTTACTATTTATTTTGTGTAAATATGAATTTTGTGCCCGTGTTCAATTCCGATAGTTCAGCCTTATAATGTTAAATTAGTAGAAAAAACTTTATGACGGAACTCCCGTTGACGGTTCTTAGAACCATAACGGTTTCACGTCTGTACATGGTGTATGTTAATCTATTGCTCAATAAACGTGTTATTGATTGATTGATTGATTGGTTGGTAGGGGAGGATCTATACAGAAGGGTGATCTATGCAGAAAATAATAAACCTTTGGGCAATGATTTGTAGCGTTTTATGCTCTTTTTACTCAGAAATCATTCTTACGAAGCCTCTACGTAGCTTCAAATATGTTCAACCAATTAGGAAGAATCCAGCGGAGACTTATTCGTTACGGCATCCAAATTACATATTTCTTCCTATTTACCTAATTATCTTCAACGAACTCTCTACAGATAACCACATCTCATCACTGGAGGATAGGCGGTTCAAGGCAGATATTGCCTTCCTTCAAAGACTTATAAATTGGAGTCTAGATTGTTCCTCATTGCTTTCTAATATTAAGTTCAATGTCCCTCAGTACTCGACTCGATCAAACCACCTATTTTTTGTACCCTTTTCCCCTGCAAATTATAATATAATTATAATTATTACACAATGTGTAATAATATGTCATATTATGTGTAACCGCCCCATAGGTCGTTTGCCACGTGAGACCAATGAGCTCCTTGAAGGTTGCTAGGAGATTGATTATTTCTATTAATCGCTCTCCTCCTTGAAGCGATTAATTTATGTCAGATTTTCAATTTACTAAACTTCTTTCTTCTTATTTTATTCTTTATTCTTCTTCTTCTGCTTCTTCTTCTTTTCTTCTTCTTCGTCTTCTTCTTCTTCCTCTTCTTCTTCTTCTTTTCAATGTTTTGTTAATTTTGTTATTTTGTGGCCGCACTGTTGTACTCGTATTTTCTATATTCTCTTATATACATTGTTGTTTTAGAATCATAATTAATGTAATGTAATTGGTATTAATTACCGTATAATAAATAAATAAATGCTAAGTGGGGAAAGTACGGCGGACAAATTTTTATTTGATTTTCGGATTCTACGTACCTTGAAACGTAAACCAAAAAATTTCGAGGAGGGGGGGGGGGTTAAAACAATTATTTTTCTCGGTCGATACCAGAGGTTCATTATTGAAAATAATAATAAATGGCATCTTGAGCGAGTTGAAAAAAAATTGGAGGGAAAAGTGTAGCAAATTAGTTGTTCGACTTGAGACACACTGTTTGAATACGGAAACATATTGTTTAGTAGGTAATGCATGCATCACAGGGGACGTCCCATTGGATAAAAATTAGGTCAGTTTCACCAGTTGGCCAGCGATAAAACTGTTTCACTCGATGTAATTTATTTATTACTTCAGGCAAGCAATAATGGTCTCCCCCCCCCCTTTACCGTTATCCACCATAACATACCTAGCGGCGTAGGAGCCTCGAATCTGAAGAGCATTTTAAAATCCATGATCTACGATACCGAACATACAAATTCGAGTTCATCAACTCGGGAGTTATTTTAGTCGAACAAAAAAAGAAACACGCAAATTCGTTGGAAATTGAGGCTTGGGCAGAGTTTACAAGATTATGCCCGCAAATGCACGTATTTTAAGCATTAACCCCCCCTTTACCCCCCTTAATAGGCAAATATCGAAATTTCGGCGACATAGTGCACAACTAGATAGTTTTCCGCGTGGAACAATCAAAGAACAACGAAAATCGGTTGAGAACTAAGGGCTGTGCAGACGACACAAGATTTTGTCTCACACACACATACACACAGACGTCCGATGCCAATGAAGGACCTCATTGAGAATCATTTGAGTGACGTGTTAATTTTCTTGAATTCTATGGATATGGATTTAATATAAAACTGAGGTTAGGTTTGAATAATGTTAAATAAGAAAAGTGTAATTTAGATAAATTGTATTATATTTTAATGTAAACGCCTGTAATCTCCTTGGGAGCAAGCACAAATATATGAATTTAAAAAAAAAAAAAAACCAGACATACACCCATGGTTTTTTTCGCGGATTTGGACTCAGAATGGTCTAAAACGGATTACTGTGAGGTTTTTTTTCTGTTGAGTGTTGTCCTCCTTCACTCCAGATCGATCGCATAAGGACGCCCCCAAAACAGTACTACTTACTGCTAAAATCCTACCTTGAAAACAGACATTTCAGGGTGAAGCAAGATGACCAATACTCTGGCTTGAAGCCAATGAAAGCTGGGGTCCCGCAAGGGAGTGTCTTAGGGCCAGTCCTTTATCTACTGTTCACAAGGGACTTACCCCAACGAGAAGGTACAACTGTTGCCACCTTTGCAGATGATACGGCTATCCTCTCCGTCGATGATGATATCGAAGCTGCAACTAGTAATCTACAGAAGTCAATCACTGAGGTCTCTAAGTGGACCTCAGTTGGAGAATAAAGAATGTGGAGGATAATGTTGAACGAATCAAAATCAGTTCATATCAACTTTACTAACCGAAGAATTCCTGTCATTGATGTTGAGATCAATTCAAATAAAATACCCCATACCGATGCAGTTAAATATTTGGGTATGACCCTCGACTCCAAATTAAACTGGAAAAAATATATACAAAAGAAAAAAGAGGAAATTAAAATCAAATTCAGAAAGATGTATTGGTTGATGGGAAGGAATTCTCGTCTCTCTCTCCACAATAAACTGCTTATTTATAAGCAGATCCTTCGCCCTATCTGGACCTAAGGAATTCAGTTATGGGGCTGTGCCAAAAAATCAAACATTAACAAAATCCAAACCTCCCAAAATAAAAAACTGAGAGGTATAGTGCGTGCACCTTGGTACATGAGGAACGATGATATTCATCGAGACTTGGGGATGGAAACAGTCCACGAAATTATTGCAAGGTACTCAAGAAGGCACGAACAACGCCTCCTCAATCATGAGAACCTGGAAATGCTCTACGTTTTGGACAACGAAGATGAAGTCCGCCGACTCAAGCGAAAAAAACCACTGGACTTAGTTAGTGCTGCTTAGTTAGTGCAGTTATAGCTCAGTGTTGAAGATACTGTTATGAGAAGGGACTGCGTTTTACTGTAAACGGGCTCTCAAGGAGTGTAATAATGATATGTAATATTGCTAGATGGATTGTATTTAATATTCAGTTGCAATAATAAATCACGTTAAAAAGAATAAAAAAATAAGGACGCCCAAGTCTTACTGTGGGACGTCATAAAAAGAATTGAACTTTACAAAAAATTTTAGACTTTCATGGAGATTTTCATGGAGGGATTTTGAGGCCGCTAAAAGTTTTCAAAATTTGCTCAAATACTAACCGATCATTAGTTACTAAGTGGTACGTACTGCATGGGCGGAGTACAGAATGGCTCAAATCACACAAAGACTGAATTCTCTGCTGCTTATACGGATTCGGAAGCCGTCTAAGCGAAGCACCTGCATACCTCATCAATAGCCGTCATTCTGGCCTTCACCCCCAACAATACCTGCAATACCTACAATACCTGTTGTGCCCGAGTAGCCCATCACAGTCTTCGGCCCAATCAGATCAACAGATCACTCAAATCCACTCGGACGACCGAACCATCCGATTTTCGAGCCGTCTCAGGTCCTAATTAACCGGGATTAATAAGCACTCGAGCTTCGAAGGGATAATATGATTATTATGGTCTCACTCGGCCACATGATCGATTGAGGATCCGTTCAAGAGCGACCCTTCTGTGAAACTTGGGCTACCCGACCTTGTACTCCTAGTGACTATTATAGAGTAAAACTGCATTTTGGTTCATTATTTTCAATGTTTTACGTTTCAAAGTACGTACAATTCAAAACGCTGCAAATTATTACACAAAGTTTTATTAATTTTGTTGCCATTGCTACCACTAACCAACTTGAAGAAAAACATCGATCGGTCAGCTAACATTTGAACAGAGATTAGGCCTCTTTTGCGATTCACACTCGTGTTTCTGATTTATCGTGAGTCCAACCCTTAAGCACTCGTAGGGAACGAACGGTTTGTCCTACAGGGCTCCGCGTGGTCTCTGAAAATACTACACTATCTTAAATTTATGGAAGAAACAATACCTTTACATCAAATTTTTTTGAGTTAGGGCGTTTTCAAAATTTCAAACCTTAATTTTCAACCGTTAGAGGTGACCTACATCAAAAAAAATCTTCGGGGCACAACTAGACCCCAAATGGAGCCTACATACCAAATTTCATCAAAATCGGTCAATGCTAAGTGGGGAAATTGCCGCGTACGGCGGACGGACGGCCAAATTTCGGTTGATTATTTTCAATAATGAACCTTTGGAATCGACCAAGAAAAAAATTTTTAACACCCCCTCAAAATTAGATAGTTTACGTTTCAAGGTACGTAGAATCCAAAAATCGAATAAAAATTTGGGCGTCCGTCCGCCGTACGCGGCAGTTTCCCACACTTAGCATTGACCGATTTTGATGAAATTTGGTATGTAGGCTCCATTTGGGGTCTAGTTGTGCCCCGAAGCTTTTGGTTGATGTAGGTCACTTCTAAGGGATCCAAAATCAATTTTAAAATTTTGAAAACGCCCTAACTCAAAAAATTTCGATATAAAGGTATTGTTATTCCCTCAATTTAAGATTTTATAGAATTTTTAGAATTTTTTGAGACCACGCGGAGCCCTGTAGGACAAACCGTTCGCTCCCTACGAAAATATAAGGGTTTATATTGAAATATGTATATATAAATCAAAACACGAGTGTGAATCGCAAAAGAGGCCTAATCTCCGTTCAAATTAGAGCTGACCAAAATGCGATCAATGGTTGGTGATTTTGATTTATTTTTTACTATTTTTTTTTTATTTTTATTTTTTTCAATTTATTTTTTTCTTCTTCATATTGGATGGTTGGTGATTTTGTAGACGAGTGATCTATATAGAAAAATAATAAACCATTGTGTAATAATTTGCAGCGTTTTATTAGATTTTTGGATTCTACGATTTTTGCTATGGAAGAAAGTAAAAATAAACAATCAATAGAAAATCCCAAAAAATGCCATTTAAATAGAAGAATAAAGTGAGCACTAGTAGAGGACAGTTCATGTACTAGTGGAGGATACCTCTATACTAGTAGTGGACATCTCTTGTACTAGTAGAGGACACCCATGTCCGCCTCTGGTCCGCAACATTAGATTCATTTGAAAATCGTATCGTGAGCTAGTTGCAATGTAAATGAATTAGTGGCAAATAAAATAAATAACCTCTCTCGAAAAGGGAAAATGCGCCAGTAGTGAACAGGGGTGTCCACTACTAGAGCATCCTACATTTTTGCTGCACTAGAAGCGGACATGCTTTAAAAGCCCAGTTTACCAACATAAACGAAGTTAAGCGGCCGGAAAAGCATCTAATTAGTTACTGACGTGATTATTCAAACCAATGGGCACAAATATTTGAAGATATATGAATATTTCTTAAAACTTTCCTTAGCATTTTTCACAACGTCCTGCACGAAATCACGACACTCACTGACTGGTTGTTTTGATGCTGAGTCATTGTTTTTCACCTTAACCCTAACGTTTTCTTCTTGTTTTTCACGTTTAATTGGACATTACTTTAGTAAATTCAAAAAGGATCAAGTGCCCAGCTCAACCCAAATCCTTATTCTACAACTTTTTTTCCAAAGTGTCCACTACTGGTACAGTGACCACTATTGATGCTTTCCCCTTACCTTGATAAGGTACACCGGGGTACCGGAAATTAGCGCTCCAGACGGAGGGTAGCTGAACTACCATAGCAGGAAAACTACATCAATCACCTAAACTTCGTTGCAGGTATGATGGCAGCCCTGCCAGTTCACGTGGTTAGATTTGACAAAGGTTACTGTCATTCAGTGTTCATTTAGCTTGCTCATAGACCTTGGTTATTTTTCACTTGTTGACCTGTGCCAGTCTCATTTCGCGAGGAAGTGCTCGACATTTTGTGGTAAGTCCTTCCATTATAGTTGCTTGAACTGATGTAGAAGTTTGGTTGCGATATTTACACGTGGGGATTGATAATTTGTGGATTTCCACTTTCCCCAGTTTTCCCTACCTATGGGGTAAGTGGATTCTACAAAACCGGGATAAGTGGAAAGCCACAAATTATCAATCCCCACGTGTTAATATCGCAACCAAACTTCTACATCAGTTCAAGCAACTATTATGGAAGGACTTGCTCAAGCAACGTGATATTTTAAATAAAGAAAACAATTTTCTGGTCTATTTTTCTTGCGCTAATTCAATGCCACTTGCCCCGTTCATTTTCTCATCAGTTCAGCACGGAATTGGGCCGGGTTTCCACTTACCCCGCACATACCGGGGCAAGTGGAAACCCGACGGGAAATTTTAAAACTGATCTTGTGGAAGACTGATTGAAGTTATTGGATTTCTAATTTGGGCCGTCGATTTAGGATAGTTTGGAGAACAAATGATGAAAATTGGTGGAAAATTGATGATTTGGTGAAAGTTCAAAGTGGAGCTAATGAAATCCTAGGCTCCACTTACCCCGGTGTACCTTACGTAAACCAACAAATTTTGAGGGGGAGTTAAAAAAAATTGTTTTCTTGGTCGATTCCAAAGGTTCATTATTGAAAATAATAAACCAAAAGCAGGTCTGTGACTGACTGTCGAGCGTAGCCACCTCAGGCTTCGTTCGCGGAGCTGCTACAAATTCATCGCTCGGAACATAATAATTGTGAATAAGAGCCGTGAAACTTGTTGCGTCCCTCCTCTGAAAACAATTTGTCTGCGTGGAGGAACTACCAATTCCTGTAATTCCTATCTCTCCGGAGGCCCGAAGCTCATAAATTTTGCGTCGACCTCCCCACAGGAAGGAGGGATGAGGAATACAAGCCCCCCTCTGGCAAAGGGAGAATTTATTTGGTATTCACCCAACACGTTCTGGGTGTCCTGTCTCGTTTTCTTCTGTCCTCCCGTCACTTGTTTGGTTGTTACTTAGCGTTCCAAGTTCCGGGGTGACTCCCTCAAATGCCACGTTGTACGACTTAAGTGACTGGGGAGAATGATCAGTCGTGGTGTATTTCAAATATTCCTTCACAATGTGGGTGAATGATTAGGGAAGTGCTTTGTTCAACATGCAACTGGTTAACCCTAAAACGTCAGAGAAGCGTATATACAAAGAATCTTTCTAGAGAAGAAGAATGCTGTCAGAAGAACCAGCAACTTTGCTTCGTATGATAGTACAGGAAAAGATTATTCTACAGAAGGAATGAAGGAGTAAGGTCCCGCGAACAAAAGCATGTTCGCATCCTGATTCGCACCCTAATCGGACCATGGTATCACTAGTGTCACCGAAAACTTCTCCGGAACTCCACGGATATCTCAAAATGTCACCGGAGTAACCAAAATTCAATTGCCATTTTGCCTTTAATGGACAGCAGAATATTTTGTGGGCTATTGGAACTTTCGAAATAGAGTGATGACAAAATTTTCCAAAGAAATGGATGAGAACATTTTCAAAATAATTTGTCATTGGAATCGAGCAAGAAAAAAAGCGACTCCCCACCCCCCCAAAAAAAATTTATGTTTTACGTTTCAAGGTAAGAATTACGTAGAATCCGAAAATTGAATAAAACATTTTCCGTCTGTCCGCCGTATGCCGTACGCGGCGCTTTTCTTAGCAACCCTGGACCGATTCGGTTCAAATTTGGTGTACGTAAATTTGGTATGTAGGTGAAAATTCATGTTTTATGTTTCAAGGTACGTAGAATCCGAAAATCGAATAACAATTTTTCCGTCTGCCCGCCGTACGCGGCGCTTTTCCTAGCAACCCTGGACTGATTTGGTTCAAATTTGGTGTATGTAAATTTGGTATGTAGCTGAAAATTAAGGGTTGAAAGTTTCAAGAGTGCCGTAGCTCGAAAACTCTCGAAATGAAGGTATCGTTTTTTCACAAATTTTAAATAGTATTGAATTTTTAAAATTTTTTGAGACCACCAGGTTTTGCAGGACAAACCGTTCGCTTCCGACGAGTACTCAAGAGTTTTCCTTCGATGAAACAGAATCATGAGAGTGAATCACAAAAGAGGTCTAATCTCCGTTCAAATTTTATCTGACTAAAATGCGATCGCTGTTCATTTCTTCGATTTGTATTCAGTTTTGCTTTCTGAGCAACCAGTGATCAAATTTCCATATGAAGCTCCCTATTTTACGAATCAAGTGTGAAGCGTTTAGTTCTTTCTAATAAACTTGATTGTGAAGGTGTGAAGCCAGTATGGTGAGGTGGGTAATAGCTACCAATAGTTGGTAGGTAAAAAAATTTTTGGTAGGTAAAAAACGCTGCAAATCATTGCCCGAAGGTTTATTATTTTCTGTATAGATCACCCTTCTGTAAAGATCCCTCCCTACCAACCGTAGGTACCTACTACCTACTAAGGTATTTTTGAAAATTTCAACCCTTCATTTCCATTTGGTTGATGGTTGGGGTTGAAATTTTAAAAATGCCCCAGTAGATAGTAGGTTCCTACGGTTGGTAGGGAGGGATCTTTACAGAAGGGTGATCTATACAGAAAATAATAAACCTTTGGGCAATGATTTGCAGCGTTTTTGTTTTATTTTGCTATTCTATAGCGTGTAAGTTGAACTCTGTGAAACAGTGATTCCATGACGTATACAAATAAAGAAATAGAATTGAACACATCAAAGTAGGCAACTTTAAACTTGTATGATAGAAATATTCATTTATCCGTGGTAATGACGTAGCCGTTATAAGTATGGGTTGAAAGACAGGGTTGTAATCCAGGGTTAATTATTTGGTGCGTACTATTCAGCTTCAGGTGCATCTAGTACATCATTTAATGATCATGTACTCGAAACAATGAAAATTTCCTCACGATACCATGTATGTAATAACTAATAACACACTTCATCTCCCAGCAGCTCCATTTCGTGTCGCACGATGGACCCCATATCGCCTACATTCACCCTCGGACCCGAGCTGTCCAGATTTTTCATTCTCCCTCCCTGAAAATGAATGTAGTTAACTGACGCCCGTACAGAAAATATCGTCGACTTCCCGTACAAAATGGGGTTTCGTGTTCCCGACGAACTGGAGACGAGGTATTCCCTGTTGATCCCACAGCGGGCACCCCCTTTTCCCTGTAACTCACTGGATATCCCCCAGGATGCGCTCATTAATCAGATGGCGGATTTATGGCAGGTCTGCCGGCCTCTCTCCTCACTCCATTTTCCGTCTCTTGGACGTAGTCGAAACTTTGTCTTTCTTTTCTCTCTTTCAATAATGAACCTATCGAATTGAGCAAGAAAAAAATTGTGACCCCCCCGCCAAACTGAAAATGTCATGGTTTACGATTCAAGGTGAGTACATAAGTAAAACCAAAAAATAAAATCAGAATGAAACATGAATCCATTCTTGCATTAATTTGTCGTGGGTCAAACATTTAACACATTCGTCCGTGACGTCATAAAAAAAGTAACCTGATAACTCCCTTGTTCAAAAAAATTTGGGGCAAACACCTAGGATGAGGTTGGGTTCATCAGGGTGTCCAGCGATTCCCCAAATTCTCAAGCCATGAAATTTCTCCCTTACAGGGAAATGATGTTGGTTGTTTTCTGAAAAGACTTAAAGCGATTAGGCTTATAGAGAATTGTCTCAAAGAGCTCGGATGAACCGTAAAATGTTTAATAAAAAGGCTGTGCACCAATTTACTAGAAAGAATGGAACCTAATTAGGGCAGAATGTTTTAAAGCAAATTATAAATTTAATCGCTTTTATCGCTTTATTTTTTAATTGCTTTATATATTAATCTATTACCTATTTTATGAATGAAACCGTTCATGCCCTCGGGGCCGTTAGATCCGTGAGAAAATTTCTCGCTTAGAGGGAAAAACAATAAATCATGGATATGTTCATTATTGTTGGTGTAATTTGAAAATTAAAATTATGAGATGAAATACACACAAGATATTTTATGAATAATTTATTAACATGAAGTAGGTTGATATTTTATTTCAATTTTTGTGATCAACAACCTAGCATTATGTACCTATTGGTTTATTATTTTCAATAATAAGCCTTTGGAATCGAGCAAGAAAAAAAAAATTTTAACCCCCCCTCAAAATTTGATGTTTTACGTTTCAAGGTACGTAGAATCCGAAAATCGAATAAAAAAATTTCGATTTGTATACAGTTTTGCCTTCTGCGTAACCAGTAATCAAATTTCCATATCAAGCTTTCTATTTTTCGAATCGAGTGTGAAGCGTTTAGTTCTTTCTAATAAACTTGATTGTGAAGGTGTCAAGCCATTATAGTGTGGTAGGTAGGTAGTACCTACCAATAGTTGGTAGGTAAAAAAAATTGGTAGGGTAAAACAATGTTTGTAGGTAAAAAACGCTGCAAATCATTGCTCACTGATCAGATCACTGATCAGCTGAGTGAGCTCAGAAGCCATTTTCAATGCTATTGAATGGAAGTGCTCTTCCAGGCGTCTCCAGCATTCGAGGATATCTTCTTCACTCCTCACATCACTGATCAGCTGAGTGAGCTCCAAAGCCATTTTCAATCCTATTGAATGGAGGTGCACTTCCAGGCGTCTCCAGCATTCGAGGAGATCTTCTTCACTCCTCACATCACTGATCAGCTGAGTGAGCTCGAAAGCCATTTTCAATCCTATTGAATGGAAGTGCTCTTCCAGGCGTCTCCAGCATTCGAGGAGATCTTCTTCACTCTTCTGATCACTGATCAGCTGAGTGAGCTCCGAAGCCATTTTCAATCCTATTGAACGCAGGAGCTGAAATTTGAGAGGGAAGGTCAAGGGAGAATACAGATGGTGGTAGGTGCTATTGATGGAGAACCAGTGATCTATACAGAAGGATGATCTATACAGAAAATAATAAACCTTTGAGCAATGATTTGCAGCGTTTTTTTTTTCTATAAAAAGAACTCCACGATTGCACGTAGTATATAGCAGTATTCTAGAGAACCTTGCTTCATAGCTACCGATTTGTAGCTACGATTTTGTTTACTGGTAACGCGGTACTGGTACCCTTGTGGCAAAGAAAAGTGTCCTAAAGAGAGTTCAGGTCATCCCACATCAGGGCGCCCCTCTCTGAATGAGACTTCCATGCCCTACTGGATGACCAATCTAAGAAGGATGCATAGGTTGCTCCTATAGAACTCTGGGTAGTTTCATTCAATTCTTTCAAAAAAATACCATTTCAAAAATTAATAAAACCACCATTATATCAAAAGATTGTGAAAGTTTTCAAGCTAAGGCGTTTTGGAACTCTCAGCCCTTATTTTTCAACCCTTAGAAGTTATTGACAAATTTTTATTCGATTTTTGGATTCTACGTACCTTGAAACGTAACCAACAAATTTTGAGGAGGTTACAACTTTTTTCTTGTTCAATTCCAAAGGTATATTGAAAATATTAAACCAAAATGAGAGTCTTAAGATGTAACTCTTTACAATGGACATCAGTACTCATGCATTACAAGAATAAAAATAATAATAAAAAGCTTCCCAAATCATTACAGTGCTTCCAGAAAGTTTGGGGACACCCCTCATTTGACACTCTCATTCCAGTGTCCCTGAACTTTATCCTACCTACCTTGGTAAACATTTTTCCTTTGTAGAGTATGAAAAACTTTTGAAAGTGTTTTCTTCAAGTTTTTATGAGAAAAATTAGTTTTTAGGCCAGCGGCACATTTTCGCTGGTTTTTTTTTTTGGAAAATAATTAAGATATTGCAAATTTGGTTTTTGTTTTAATCCTGATTTAATGCATTTTTACATGGGTACAAAACTTTTCACTCTCCGGTATTTCTTTGTCAACTTTTGTGGGTTATAGGCTTTTGCATTCTTGATCCAAAAACGCTGCAAATTATTACACAAAGGTTTATGATTTTTCTATATGAAGAGTACAGGGGAAAAACCGGCTAACTCGAATTTTGGTCGAAAATGAGTTGACAGTTGCTCCTTATGTATTTTGAGGTGCCGGATCCGATGTGACCGTCAGAACTGGGGAAAAACCAGCCCAAACGTATCAAAATAGCGAGTGAGTGAACGCCGTACAGGGGAAAAACCAGCTAACCCGAGCGCCTCAGGGGAAAAACCGGCTAACGTTCGGCGCTCGCATCTCCCACCCCCAATCCCTTCGTTTTCCTCGAATTATTTACTGTGAAAAACGGAGTCCGAGCGAGCGGTTGTTAGTTGAATCAGTTTTCGATAAACCTCAGTGCCCTTCAGTGACTTTTTTTCTTTCTTTTGTTGATTCCTGATTTTCCGCGGGCAGCATGAATGTCGATGGTTTCTCGGACGAAGAAGATGAACACCTTCCAGCATCATCAAAGAAACGGAAGAAAACAGGTAGAATCAAAGACGTTAATAAAAAGCTCAGAACTCAGGGACATGAATTAGGTCCTCCCTGCCATTGCAAGAAGTACAAGTGCTTTGAAGTAGTGGGCGAGGAGGACAGGAAAAAAATGATTAAACATTTTAATCTTCTCAATGACTGGAACGAGCAAAGCTCTTATTTGACTGGACTGATGAGCGTCACACCCGTTACAAATCGACCTGTAAGAGAACCTGATGTTGAAATGAATGCCACCCTAAGATCCGCCAGTTTCCATTATAAAGTAAGGGTGCTTCGGGATGATGGTGTGATGGAAGTTCCAGTCTGTCGCGAGGCTTTCTTGTCCATGCACGGTATTACGAAAGCAAGAGTTGTGACAATTCAGAACAGTTTGAAAGACACTGGTACAAGCCCGAAAGATAGAAGAGGTTCGCACAAGAACCGTCCACGGAAACTACCTGACGCAACTATGTCGTCCATCATGAGCCATATAAGGTCTTTCCGCACCAGACTCAGCCACTACTCACTCCAGAAGAGTAAAAAACGTTACCTACCTGAGGAATTGAATGTAAAAAAAATGTTTGACCTCTACTGCGAACTATACCCAGGCTATAAGGCAAGCTACGAGACATACCGTAGCATATTCAACAATCATTTTAACATCAGTTTTGGTTACCCCCGTACCGACACGTGCAGCACGTGTGATAATTTTACTGCCAAGCTAAAAGAATGCACCTCCCCTCAAGAGATGAAGAATTTGCAGACGATGAAAAAACTTCACCTGTGTAAGGCACAAACTTTCTATGACAGAAAGAAAAATGAAAAGCAAAGGTGCAGAAAAAAAGTTGATTGTGAAGCCATCGTCATGGACTTCAATAAGAATTTGCCATGCCCGAACATTGCAACAAATGACGTATACTACCGACGCCAGCTGTCTTTCTTCTCATTCAACATTCACCGACTAAGCGATAATGACGTGGTAATGTTTGCGTACCCTGAAATTATTGCCAAGAAAGGATCGAACGAGGTGTGTTCTTTTTTATACTACTACGTGGAACATCATTTGCCCCCGACCGTACGCCATCTTTCAATTTTCAGCGACTCTTGTGGCGGCCAAAACAAAAATTGGACGGTGTTCCGATTTTTGCATTACCTTGTTCATACAAAAAAAAGACTTGACTCTGTAGCCATAACGTTCCCCATCCGAGGTCACTCTTACCTTGAGTGTGACAAGGACATGGGTTTGGTGAACCAGAAAGCCAGGACTGAAGTGCCTCAAGACTGGTTTGACGTTCTGAAATCAGCCAGGAATAAACCGCGACCCTTCAACGTCGTGCGGGTTGATAAATCCCATGTAAGAGACTGGACGAAATTCCTTGAACCCTCGTACCTACCGAAAGCACCGATGAAAACAAGGCCCCTCAGGGAGCTGAGAATCAACGCTGAACATCCTAGACTCGTTTTTCATCGGGATACTTATAATGGAACGATGCTCAACTCACTGATGATCCCAAATCCTCGACCAGCGAAGAGATCAAAGACGTCAAGGAGACCAGAAACAGGAGGCGTCCCTACTCAGTCATCCAACTCCGGAATGCTTCGACCGGGGGAATTTCAATTTGCACCACGCGCCTATACCTCCAAACTTCCGATTTCCAGAGAGAAATATGCCGATTTGAACCACCTGAAACAATTTTGTGGGATCCAGGCGCAAAAGTTCTACGAAAAGCTGCCAAAAAAATGACGTATTTCAACTCAACAGCTGGTTTTTCCCCTGAATTATGGGAGTCCACAAAGATATTGTCATTTAATTGATTAAAAACGAATTTTTTCTTCACATTTTTTTTGTGTTCCTCCTTAAGGTGTATCTCAAGATGAAAATACTTTTTTCCTGGATTTTTTCACCGTCCTATATCGCGGTCGTTGCGTTTTTTGCACAAAAATACGTTTTCCAGAAAATGCTAAAATCGTGAGTTAGCCGGTTTTTCCCCTGTACTCTTCATATAGATCACTCGTCTGCAAAGAACACGGCTTTGCCATTGTTACCACCAACCAACTTGAAGGAAAACATCGATCGCATTTCGGTCAGCTAACATTTGAACGGAGATTCGGTCTCATTTGCGATTCACACTCGTGTTTCTGATTTATCGTAAGTCCAACCCTTACATTATCGTAGGGAACGAACAGTTTGTCCTACAGGGCTCCGCGTGGTCTCAAAAAATTCTATAGAATCTTAATTTGATGGAAAAACAATACCTTTATATCAAAATTTTTTGAGTTAGGGCGTTTTCAAAATTCATTTTTGAACCCTTAGAAGTGTCCTACATCAACCAAAATCTTCGGGGCACAACTAGACCCCAAATGGAGCCCACATACCTAATGTAATCAAAATCGGTAAATGCTAATTGGGGAAAGTGCCGCGTACAGCGGACGGACGGCCAAATTTTTAATCGATTTTTGGATTCCATTTAAACCAACACATTTTGAGGGGGTGTTAAAAAAAATGTTTTTCTTGGTCGATTCCAAAGGTTCATTTTTTCAATAATGAACCAAAAGTGTGGCCATAAAGTCACTTGCTCTAGGTTGCGAATTTTCACCATTCAGTCTCCCTCATAAATCTTATCACTCGAACATAACCTTCTGCGGTTGACATTATTATTTCAACTGATAAGATTGATAAGAGGGACTCCATGGTGAAGTTTTCATCCTTGAACAAGTGACTTCATGGCCACACTTTTTGGATCAAGAATGCAAAAGCCTACAAGCCACAAAAGTTGTCAAAGAAATACCAGAGAGTGAGAAGTTTTGTACGCACGTAAAAGTGCATTAAAACACGAGTAAAACAAAAAAATTGCATTATCTCAATTATTTCCCAAATCGTAGAATGTTTTGTCCCAAAAACCAGCCAGCTAGCCTAAAAACTATTTTTTCTCATAAAAACTTGAAGAAAATACTTAGAGATAATTTTTTTACGAAAATGTTTCGTTTTCCATGCTCTACAAAGGAAAAATGTTTACCAAGGTAGGCGGCAGAAAGTTTAGGGACACTGGAAAGAGAGTGTCAAATGAGGGGTGTCCCTAAACGTTCTGGAAGCACTGTATCTTGTAAATATGATGAACAATAGAGGCCAAAAATAGACCCACAATTACGGTACAACCAGACCCCAAATGGAGCCAATGTATACCAAATTTCATGAAAATAGGTATAGGCGATCGATCATATTGGTTCAGGAAGAGATACGAGTAGATCAGCCCGGAAACTTCTGTAGCAGATATCAATTTTATGCCCGGTACTAATTTGGACTATTAGCCGTTACTACCAGTGATGTTTCTTTATTTAAGTCTCCGTTAGTTTTTCGAGAAAAAGAAACTTTTTAAAACTGTACACATTGTATTTGTTCAATCAGGAAACTCAGTTGTATCATCCGTTTGCCTGTTACACAATACAAACTAACAGGTATTCAGACTCCGTGGGTGAGTAATATCCCCTCGGATGTCCCTTCCTTGGGGCGCCCCAGTTGTACGTGTAATCTTGGGGTATTAATGTTCCTTAAAAGGACATTTGATAAGGAAGAGTGGTGGGGGTAAGAGGGGCATGTGGGGGAATTCGGGGATAATTTATATCAGGCGAGCGCAGCTGAGGGTGGCTTCTGTTTAATATCTTCCCATCCTAATAACGGGCAATTAATAAAGTGGAAGGTGTGACGGGCGAAACTGAGGGGAGAACAAAAAGTTATATTTACGGGGGGGGGGGGGGTGGTAGGAGAAATTCGCAGCACATTTTGGTAACAAAGTTTCCTACTAATTGATTTCCTTTACTATGTTGGATATTATTTGGGATTTTAACAGAATACTTAAGGTACTTACAAAACTGCAGTGTCCGGAGTCTGTATCATGGAAACAAACTTACCTGAAACAAAGAGAAAATCCGATGTATTTTCAATATTCAATATTTAATATTGATTCACAAAAACGAAATTATATTAAACAATATTAAAATGAAATGTATAAAATAAATATAAATCAATATAAAATAATATAAATATAATATAAATATAAAATATGTTTAAATATTACTAAATTGAAATATTTATTATTCAATATTTAATATTGATTCACAAAAACGAAACTTGGCTCATTGGTGGCAACGTTATAATTATATGCCTAACAGAGTTAGGCAAACACTAGTTCTGAAACTGAAAACTAAATTAGTTTCGAACTGGAACTGAACTCGAACTGAACTGACTATTATTTTCGAAGTTGCGAACAAACTAAAGTAATTTCATCTAATTTCCTAGTTTTGGAACTAAAATTGAAACTAATTTTTTTCCTCGCGTTTTTTACCTGTTTTGAAGGGGATGAGTGTTTGTGTGTTTAAACGGAATATGGGTGCTGGGTGCGAACAAGTTCTTTTTTTTCAGGATCGTAGTAGAACAGATTCAAGTTCGCTCCCCTCCCCACCATTTTGAGTTGAACATCGAATGTTTTGAGAAACGTATTATTATATCAATATATTATATTAGAATGACGAAACTGTTCGAAAAATGGAATACAGAAGAGAAGAGTCCTGAGGCAGTGGAAATCGGCATAATGAAAAGATGTTTTATAAACTCAAAACCGGTCCGCTGTAAAATAGTACGTCATTGCCTTAAAAATTTCTCTTTAAGTTTATTTATATTATCAAAGTTTATTGAAAAACGCCATTCCCCATTCCTACTTTTTGGGTTTTGGATCGCCACATCATTGTAACTTAATTAGGTATAGCTAAAAAGAAAACTCGGCGCTCCGCGCCCCGCCCCTACTTTGAGCCTATGGCTAACATCACAATTCATGAATAATGTTTTTGCGTCCCGTTTCCCCTTTTTCTTATCCCTTTTATTAGATGATGAGAAAAATAAGATGTGTAAGCCATTGAAATGTTTAGGTACTACCATGAAACATAGGTAACTAGTTATTCGTAGGTAACAAAGGTAACGTTGGTAATTCTTCATCATATTCCTCTTTGCGCTCATCTTTATCACATTCCTCTTTGCGCTCATCTTTGTCACATTCCTCTTTGTGCTCATCTTTATCACATTCCTCTTTGTGCTCATCTTTATCACATTCCGCTTTGTGCTCATCTTTATCATATTCCTCTTTGTGCTCATCTTCGTGACATAATTTCGTGACATAAACTTAGTGACATAAACTTCGTGACACTTTTCGACTCTGGTAGGCCACCGCAAAAACATTATTCATGTTAAAAAAAACATTGTTGAATTCTAAAAGTGCATTAAATTTGGGAAACAAGCATGAAAAAATCAAATCGATATCCCATTTTTTTCAGAAGAGGGAACGTCACAAAGATAGGTGGCTGTCATTCCCCCATTCTTCCCAACTAGACCAAATCCATGACGTTTGTAATGACTGATTTCCAGGAGAAGATGTTCACATTTGAACAGGCGGGAATGAATGAATGAGTGGAAGGGGAAGAGAAGGTGGATCAGATTAGAAAGGCCATGAAGGACGCGACAGTCTTGGCCACACGAGATTCCAAGGAAGAAGAACGAAGGTTTGCAGGAGCAGTGGAGGACTACAAAAATCATCAAGGATGTGTGAATTTTGAGCTGTGAAACAAGAGCAGAATAGTTGAGCAGTTCTACTATAGACAGTAGAAAGATATTTGTTTATTGGCTCCATTTTGTACAGTAGGTACTTACTATAAGACAAACCACAGAGGGATGCGATTTGCTCAGATTTCCTACCTGACGTTAGGCTTGGCCCGTGTTGTGAACGCGAGCCACCCTTAATTTTTTTGAATTGAATAAGACATTTTCAATAAGTGTTTAGGTGCTCTGCTGGGTTACAGAAATCATCACTTTTTTCAGTATTCATGGTTGTATTCGTGGACGACAAAGGAAAACGCTGCAAATTATTACTCAAAGGTTTAAAATGTTTCTATACAGATCAATCGTCTGCAAAGAACACGGCTTTGCCATTGCTACTACCAACCAACTTGAAGAAAAAAATCGATCGCATTTCGGTCAGCTAACATTTGAACGGAGATTTGGCCTCTTTTGCGATTCACACTCGTGTATCTGATTTATCGTAAGTCCAACCCTTACATTCTCGTAGGGAACCAACGGTTTGTTCTACAGGGCTCCGCGTGGTCTCAAAAAATTCTAAAAATTCTATACTATCTTAAATTGATGGAAAAATAATACCTTTACATCAAAAGTTTTTGAGTTAGGGCGTTTTAAAAATTTCAAACCTTATTTTTCAACCTTTAGAAATGACTTACATCAACCTAGAAGAGACCTACATCAACCAAAATCTTTGGGGCACAACTAGACCCCAAATGGAGCCCATATACCAAATTTCATCAAAATCGGTCACTGGTAAGTGGAGAAAGTGCCGCGTGCGGCAGACGGACGGCCAAATTTTTATTCGATTTTTGGATTCTACGTACCGTGGAACGTAAACCAACAAATTTTGAAAGGGTGTTAAAAATTAAATTTTCTTGGTCGATTCCAAAAGTTCATTATTGAAAATAATAAACCAAAATGCAGCTCTCAAGTGACACCAAGCGGACCTGTGGCACACTAGGCAAGTCAGGACTTCCGAGGTCGTCTCTTCAAAGGCATCTTCGAAACAATTATTTGTGAAATGATTCAGCCTGTTTTCTCTTTTCCGTCTTGCTCAATTTTTCTCGACTTCCTAAATGTATGCAAGGGACCTGCGATAGCGAGAAAGCTCATCAAAAATTTGATTCTCGATATTCCTCGAGGTTGGGAGTCCCTTGGGAGGAATCCGAGGGAAGACGTTGGGTCCCATTATCTTTATCTCTCCATCGCCCCTTCTGGACCCCCCCTCCCCCCGATCTACTACCACCCTTTCATTCACATTTCACGGTCCCCTCCAGCTAGCATCACTTTTTCTCCGTTTACACAGGAAATTGAATAGAGATGAATAAGTGATGACACACTTCCTCCTCTCGTCGAGTTTATTTTGGAATAGAAGGGCTGAAGACTACCTGCTGAAGTTAGTTTTTTTCAGATGGTTCACTTTCATTCAGAGGCTGATAGTGCTCGAATTATATTTTATGGTTGCTAGGATCAGCATTGCTTGTATGAGTAATTCGATTCGCCTATTCGAGATATATCATTCGTTTAATTTATTTTCACTCAACCGCAACGGACATAAGGGTCCAGGGAAAAAACCGACTGTCAGTTTTTCTTGAAAATGAGAAAACTCATTTTGAAAGTTTGAAACTCGATTGTGTTTGGCTAGACGCAAATAAAAAATTGAAATATATCCCAATATGCATCAAAACATATAGTGAAGTGTTCCATAAAAATTTAACGCTATTGACATTTTCACGTCTTTGCTTTGGCATATAAACTGAAAAATCGTCACGAAAACTTGCTCAAGCGACCAATAAACAAAATAGACTCACTGTGATGCGTAGAGAACAATCAACTGTTTTGATGCTTGTGTACATGAACTAACAACCTTACTTCACTACCTTGTTGTGTAGTGGTTGACAATAAGAAAACACACATGAAAATGTCCCAATGTGTTGCAGACACGTATGCAAGCATTTCTTTAAATTTATACAATCTATCTTACTTGGAACGATTTCAAATAGATCTTTCGATTTTCAATTCATATCTATTATTCATCTCTGGTTTGATTATTGTGAGGGACAAACAGAGGGCGTGAGGAAATGGGGGGATGTTCTTATTATACAACTTACTAGTTAAAAAATTCAAAAACTGAGCAAACTCCCCAAAAACAGGGGAAGAACCGACGATGTCAATTCTTATCCAATGCAGAAAAAACAAGTTTTTTTTTTCTGTTCGTACGTCGTTTAGTTATTGTATAACTGTAAAACAAACAAAAAACAAGGTAAAATGAAATTTTAAACGTTGAAGATCATAGGTAAAGGTAGTTCTTTTTTCTGAAATTCATTTGAAGCAAAAGAAAACCATAGTTGTGCCCCGAAGATTTTGGTAACTTCTAAGAAAAATTTTGGATACGAAAGTATTGTTTTTCCTTCAATTTAAGATAGTATTGAATTTTTAGAATTTTTGAGACCGCGCGGAGCCCTGTAGGACAAACCGTGCGCTCCCTACGAGAACTTGCGATAAATCAGAAACACGAGTTTGAATCGCAAAAGGGGCCTGATCTCCGTTCAAATTTTAGCTGACCTAAATGGGATCGCTGTAGGTAGGTACGTGGTATGTAGGCAGTATTTATGGTTGGTAGGTGGTGACAATGGCAAAGCCGTGTTCCTTACAGACGAATGATCTATACAGAAAAATAATAAACCTTTGTGTTATAATTTGCAGCGTTTTGATCCGCATAGCAGCTCAGTTTACAGGTTGAATCACCTATTCTCAGGAATGGTGGAGGGAGGATTGTCCCTCTCCTGGCTATGCCGCCAGCCCGCGCTTCTCCTCCCCATGGGGTTCGAGTTCAGCTCCAAGTCCCACGGGGCCCATTTGCTCGAGCCGTGGCACGCCGTCGAGTGCCCGTAGCCCTGAATTTAGACCAGATGAATGATCCTCCTGTTGGGACTCGGGTGGTCATCTACTGTAGGATGAACAGTGGGTAACCAGCCCGAATCAGATCCTTGGCTGACTTGCCATGCCATATCCCACGCTAGGTGATAGTTGCTCCAATCAACTTTAGTTGGTTTTGCTGAATTCTTGCAAGTGCTGCTGCAGCTTCTTATTTCTCTTATTTTTATATCTTATTATATTCTTATACTTTTATATCTTATTTTTCTTAGTAATGCGTCAACTTCATAATTTTGAATTTTTCAAGCATTGATGTCTGCGAGTTATCTCTGGCCGGGGCCAGAGACAATTGAGACCAATAATGAAAGCTCCTCTTTGTGTTACCACCAAGAGGTCAGGAAGATAACCTCGCTGTTCCCGTTTGGCTCAAGCCAAACAGGCCATACTTTACGACGAGCATAGCCTTCCAGTAGGTTTAGGGCAGAATATTGATGGGCACACCTGGGTCACACCACGGCTCACCAAATTTGGAGCACATGCGAGGCTGTTTCGGGTGTTTGACTTCCCATTCGGCATAGGTGGCTGTAAAACCAACAATGCTAACTGAGGAAAGTGCCGCGTACGGCTGACGGCGGACGGACGGACAAATTTTTATTCCATTTTCGGATTCTACGTAACTTCAAACGTAAACCAACAAATTTTGAGGGGGGGTAAAATTTTTTCTTCTTGGTCGATTCCAAAGGTTTGTTATTGAAAATAATAAACCAAAATGATGATTTGTCCCTTCAGAATACTCTGCCAAGTTCTCGCACAACCAATTTCTTTCTTTTTTCATGAATAAATATTTAGCGGACTTTGCTGAAAACCTACCTAAAAGGAGGCTGTTTTATAATTATTGTAATGCATTTTAATTTCCCCTCCCAACTGTTGTAAGGCTATTAAGAGCAAAAAATAACAGGGAGGGGAAGCTTGGAGAGTAATCCTGGGAAAGGCCTCGAGACCCACCACCGCATTCTAATGAGGCATGACGACGCATCGTGATAGCGTCACCGCAGCGCTGGTATCCTTCAATAACCCTTCGTAGGGCTCCTGTGAAAGAGGCGGCCAAGAACAAATCGAACACCCGCCAGAAGAACGTGCCGAGAAATAGTAATTTGAGACGTCCCTTCTAAGAGTGGAAGGAAAAACGAGACGAACTGTGAGAGCTGGGTGTATTTGTGACGAAAGCTTCTTCGGCGTCATGATATTTATGTTTGCATGCATTCTTACTTTTCTCGTCAATTTTGAAGGCAAAAGGGATGTAGATTGGTTACTGCTCTGCCCACCAACGAGTGATGGGAGTCCTCAAAAGTAAGGTGTCCATACATCGTTAGACCACCAACAATGTTTATGGTAGGATCTGCCCCAAAAGAGTAAGGACCGTTTGGAGGACATGATTAAGGTGAAATTACATCGTCCTCTCAGTGACTCGCAATAGGGTGTGCGCCTGGGTAGGAAAAACTGTTTATTGTTATTTTTAATCTAAAGTAGACCTAATTCTGAGAATTTTGGTACCAACCGCGACCTTCTAGCCTTCGTAAATCTTTTCGTATGAATTTTTAAAGTTTCGACCGTTTATGACGTCACAGTGGGCTGGGGTGTCCCGCCCAGGCGAGAGGCGCGCGTGACGTCATAAACGGTCGAAACTTTGAAAAATCATTGAAACGGATCTACTCACGCTAGAAGGTCGCGGTTGGTGCCAAAATTCTCAGGTTGCAGTCACTTTCGATTAAAAAACTTAAAAAAATCAAGGCGCAACCCCCATTGCTGAATGTACGAGTTGTTTGAAGACAATCGAGATCTTCCTCCTCTAGTTGAGTGCCAGGATTGGTCTCCCCTAACAATCTGAGATGAAACATGCTGTTTTGAGCTGAAGAATGATACATCTCCTGGCTTCAATAATATCCCACCCAAATCCCTCAAAATAGATTTTGGGATAATCGCGGAGCTGCTCCATCCTATTATGCAAGGATTGTGGATTGAAGAGTGGATCCCAACAGAGTGGGAAAAGGTCTTATAGTAAGACCTCACAAACTGTGACAACTGAAGAAGAATAATCCATTCTTACACTGGCTAGAAAGGTGCTATTCAAGATCATCCTGGGAACTCAAGGGTCATAAAGGACTCCTTAGAAAAGATGAAGTATAATTTTGGAGCGTAGGGCAGGACGGACGGACACATTTTTATTCCATTTTCGGATTCTACGTAACTTCAAACGTAAACCAACAAATTTTAAGGGGGAGGGGGGGGGGGGTAAACATTTTTCTTCTTGGTCGATTCCAAAAGTTTGTTATTGAAAATAATAAACCAAAAATTGTCCCTTCATTGGAGACCATTTTGCTAACTTTTCCGCATTATTAGACTACGGAACAAACAAAAAATGGGTTTTCGGCCCACCCATGGGTGGGTTGAATCAGAGGATGCCTCTATCATTTTCAGAGGAAAATTGTAAGGTTGTACCTGAGTAGACCATCATTTCTTCCATCGGAGAGTCTGATCAAAACAACTGAACGAGCTCTTGTTGTGAAAACAAGCATTATGGTGAGATGATTGGCTGTTAATTGGCCAATTAAAAAGAGGATTATTGGAATGGAGAGCCCTCAAAAAGGAAAGCTTCGAAGGGGCGGAACGTAGAGAAGAGAAATCGTGGTGGAACGAGGGTCTAACGATGTTTCTGAAACTGTAGTAATTGCTGTAATCTCCTCAAAAGGGCGGTAGGCAACTGAACCCCTTTTTTCCAGGTTGCTATATCATTAACGGTGAACAGAACAGAGGAGAACACTAAGGGGATCTCTATGCCCTTGTTTCTGATCTGGAGGGGACTTTTTGGCGTCTTAAGTCTTCACTTTTCTCATAAGATTTAAACAGGTAGTACACTATTTGGTGGGGAATATATAAACACTATTTTACGATAAATCATAATTTCATACGAGAACCACTAAATCGAGAGAATTCCACCATTTGTCTGGTCAGATCGGGAGATTCTTCAACAAAGTAGTTTTTTTTGGCAGGCAGGTGAGAAAATCTTTAAAATCCATAGGTGGAGTTGGATCTCGTAAGATACCTGGAAGGGTCCGCGTCTTCAGGTTATGTGGGATAGAAGTTCCACGTTGGAACTCAGCCCGAAACCGTTTAACACATTACTTCGGGCTGAGTCCTGGGGCGTTTAATCAGTTCTGGGTGAGGGGGCGGGCCAGATGGTCCCTACCTTCTCTTTCTCGTTCTAAGAGTATCTTCCTTGTCAGGATGCTTTCTGTCTACTCTGCCACAGCAGTCCAGCTCCTCTCACCTTCCAGCATCCTGCTGACAACAGCCTCTGGTGTTGAACTCTGGGTAGCTAACTCCAGGTCAGCCATCAGCTGATTTCTTTCAGGCGCCCACTAGGTGCATTTGATGAAGGTATGGAGCACATCCATCAAGTTAGTAGATGGAATACAAATGTCTGTTAGAATCCTCATAAACAAGGCTTCATCTTTCCATTCTGATCTACTTCCTGACGGACGATGTATCTCCTTCCATGATTTCATCGTCAGGCCGACTTCTGCTTCCACAAACCGTCTACAAGTTGCTCTTAAGGCTGCAGCAGCACTTGCAAACATACAGCGAAACCAACTAAAGGTGATTGGAGCAACTATCACCTGGCGAGGGATATGGCATGGCAAGTCAGCCAAAGATCTGATTCGGGCTGGTTACCCACTGTTCATCCTACAGTAGATGACCACCCGAGTCCTAAAAGGAGGATCATTCATCTGGTCTAAATTCAGGGCCACGGGCACTCGACGGCGTGCCACGGCTCGAGCAAATGGGCCCCGTGGGACTTGAAGCTGAACTCGAACCCCATGGGGAGGAGAAGCGCAGGCTGGTGGCATAGCCAGAAGAGGGACAATCCTCCCTCCACCATTCCTGGGATAAGATGATTCAACCTGTAAACTGAGCTACTATACGGATCAAAAGGCTGCAAATTATAACACAAAGGTTTATTATTTTGCTGTTTAGATCACTCGTCTGTAAGGAACTCGGCTTTGCCATCGTCACCACCTTTTTTTTTTCAAATTAACTCCCCTCAAGACAAAATGTCTTTGGTGACGGAGAGGGCACGCCATCAATTTAAAAACCATAGAAACCAACCATAGATACTGCCTACCTACCAGGTAGGTACCTACCTACAGCGATCTCATTTTGGTCAGCTAAAATTTGAACGGAGATTAGGCCCCTTTTGCGACTCAAACTCGTGTTTCTGATTTATCGCAAGTTCTCGTAGGGAGCGCACGGTTTGTCCTACAGAGCTCCGCGTGGTCTCCAAAAATTCTAAAAATTCAATACTATCTTAAATTGAAGGAAAAACAATACTTTCATAATATGAACGTTATTGATATTATCAACATTTTTTGAGTTAGGTTGTTTTCAAAATTGTAATCCTTAGAAGTTACCAAAATCTTCGAGGCACAACTAGACCCCAAAATGAGCCCACATACCAAATTTCATCAAAATTGGTCAACCCTAACTGGGGAAAGTGCAGCGTACGGCGGACGGAATGCCAAATTTTTATACGATTTTTGGATTCTACGTACCTTGAAACGTAAACCAAAAATTTTGATGGGGGGGGGGGGGCTTAAATTTTTTTCTTTGTCTATTGAAAATAATGAACCAAAAGCTAGGTGGGCGGAATTTGGTACACCTACCCTAGATGTATCTACCGTGGAGCTCATTAATATTTTAGTAGGTGATCATAAGCAGAACACCATCGAAATCTGTTGAAGAAGTTGAGGCTAAATTATTGAACGAATATGAAAGGATTTTGACGTTATTTCCAACGGTACCCTCATTTTTTAATTTATCTCGTAAATTAAGGGAGTTGTGACCTCCTCAGTGACAAGAAGTCAAAAACACGAAGAAAATCTTCAAGAGTAAAAACGTCGAATTTTACGTGGAACAAAATGAAAATGTTCACGACGAAAGTTGTAGCAAATTAGTCGCAGAATCGATGGTTGGAGTTTTGTCTTTCTTATACCGAACACCATGTATATTTAGGAGATGTATTGTTGAAGGAAAAGATCAACAGTCTTCAAACTTCAAGTCTCTTCAAAATCATCGTCTTTCAGAGAACCTTCCCAGTGACAACTGAGGATAAACAAGGAGAACCCGCCCGAGGGCAAGACTGCCAAGGATGATAATCTTCGACATAACAAACAACGGTAGGAGCTTGCTTTGCTCCCTTTGAAGAACGGCGTATCGAACTATAGTAATTGGAGGGGATGCTGGGAAGATGTGAAAAGTGGAAGAAGGATGGAAGAGGAAAGAAACGGGGCTTCTCTCGGGTTTGTCTCAGTTTGTTATTTCCAGTCGGACGGGTTGACACCTCGTAAAGTACCCCCCCCCCCCTTTTTTTTCTCCCATTTTCCTTTCTCGTCGTATATAATGTACTTTCCAATTTTTCTTATTACGTCACCTGAGCTGTGCGGTTGCCACTTCGCTCTCCCTGTACAGCCATCCGACGCGCTGCAAAGGGACCACCCACTATTGGATAAGCATTTTGATTGAATAAGTTGATATATGGAACTTTTTGTTCATAACATGAACAAATATTCAGCTTCAAAACTCAATATTGTTGTGAATATTACTCCAGATGTTTTGATTATTATTGATACCTACCGTATGACTTTGGGTTGTTTGGAATTCAAATAAAGTTGCTTGCGGCTCGGTGCACTGCCCCGAGGCATTCCGAATGCACTCTTGCGGGACTGGGAGGAAGTTCTCCTCAACTCAAACTCTTCTAAGTAATGGGGTTTTTCCGTGGGTCGGAGATTCAGGTTTTTTACCTCAAATTTTTATTCAGCACCCTTGAAAACCAGTATACTCCAACTTTAACACACTATAACCACATTGTGGTAGAAAAATTAGTTAAAGAGATCTCACGTTTGAAAAATAGGCGGGCCTCCATGAACGCACACACACTACGCCGCGTGCGTGTGTGAGTAGTATTTTGTAGTATCCAAGAGGTCCTCCAAGGGTTTTATCTCTTCTCTGTGCATGGATACTTTTTTCAAAGACAGTTGGCTACCTACGTCACACCATTCACATCTTCAACTTTCCTTAGCTTCTCTGATTTTTTGAAAACATTTTCTCGACGAACAGACCCGATTACCGTTATTCCTGAGCCATACACTTTTGAAAGAAAAATTTTAAAAAATTGACTGAAATACCCCATTTAAATGTCTTGGCCGGAGCCAAGCCCAACATTTAATGATTACTAGGAATAGGATTTTTATGTATTTAAAAATGCAAAATATTTAACAAACATATGTATTTATTTTCCTATAACATGCAGTAAATATGTAAGAATGTTGGAATATTTTCAAAAATGTGTATAAGCTCAACACGGATAGTTGTTTAAAAGAAAATTGGTTAGTTGAAAAATAAGGGTGAAATGTGGAATTCCTTCTTTGAAATTATTCGCCACGACAAGGAACTTGAATATTAGAAAGTGGAGCGACGACGATCTGGAAGAAAAATCGCCTTGTACCTACTGAACGACCATTCAACGTCCACAGGAGTTATCGGTTCGTTCTTGAAGGCGGTGATCTCAGATCATGAAGATTTCAGACCCTTTGAAAATAACAGCAATAGTTCATACGACCAATCACCCCCCTCCCCCGGTGCAGATATTTAACGATCAATAGTCTGTTTGAGATTTTATTTGAGCATGGAAAATGCTTTAGCCTTGGACTAACTACCCGAAAAGTGTCACGCGGGGGTTATTCTCCATCCCTTCCCTACTCCGCCGAAAAGCGCTAAAGTGTGTTCCATGTTTCTTGAATTTTAGCCAAAGGCTCTAAGCAGTAAGTAAGGCGAGGGCCGATTCCGTCCAGATTTTTTTCACAGCATAAAAAATTGCACTCCTAACCAAAAATTAATCCAAAAGAACCAAGAAACCAAACCAGGAAAATTTCTTGATTTTTACGATATTTAATATCGTAATTAGATCGACGCATCACAACAAATAAATGAAAATTCAAATGATTCACACCCACTCCTATCGATGTCAGCACACAAATACAGGCTGAAAATGGGTGAGTGGCCTTGACTGTGGTTCACAGCCCTTGCTCCGTGATTCTCAGCTATGACAACCATCTGTACACTCTCTACAAATTATCATCTTTCAAACGAAGGAATCTTCCTCAGAATATGAATAACTGCTCAAATGAAAAAAAAGTGTTTTGGTTCATTATTTTCAATAATGAACCTTTGGAATTGACCAAGAAAAAAAATTTTAACACCCCCTCAAAATTTGATGGTTTACGTTTCAAGGTACGTAGAATCCAAAAATCGAATAAAAATTTGGCCGTCCGTCCGCCGTACGCCGTACGCGGCACTTTTGCCACTTACCATTGACCAATTTTGATGAAATTTGGTATGTAGGCTCCATTTGGGGTCTAGTTGTGCCCCGGAGATTTTGGTTGATGTAGGTCACTTCTAAGGGTTTCAAAATGAATTTTGAAAACGCCCTAACTCAAAAATTGTTGATATAAAGGTATTGCTTTTCCTTCAATTTAAGACTCTATAGAATCTTTAGCATTTTTTGAGACCACCCGGAACTCTGCAGGACAAACCATTCACTCACTACGGGAATTTAAAGTTTGGACGTACGATAAATCAGAAACACGAGTGTGAATCGCAAAAGAGGCCTAATCTCCATTCGAATTAAAGCTAACCGAAATACGATCGATGTTTTTCTTCATGTTGGATGGTTGGTGGCTTTGCAGACGAGTGATCTATATAGAAAAATAAAAAATACTAAACCATTGTGTAATAATTTGCAGCGTTTTTTTTTCAGTTAGATATGTGTAAATAAGTATTTACAGCGAAATATTTGAAATATGTAAGATTTTTATCTCAACCATAGGCTTAACCGTTTTGTAGGCTTAACCGTTTCAAAAGTTGGTCATTTGAACAATTCTTCTTCAATATTGCCAATATATTGTCGAGAAAAGAATATGTAAAAACATAAGAATCCGATCCCTAATGATTACTATGGTGAATGGTGACGTAATGGATGATGATTGGAGATGACGTTGCGAGAGTCTAAGTTTATAACTTTTGTACTATTTAAGATGTTATAGAAAAATTAATCATATTACGCTTGTGATTTGCTGGAACTACAGGTGTGAATAAATTACTCTCCGTTGTGAGGAAAATTTCGTTCATATCAGCTACTCCTTGAACATTGTAGCAGTGATTACAATGAGATGAATACATTTTTTCCACGAGGCACCGAAAGAATGGAGTCTTTTCATGTCCAATCGTTATTCTATTGATGATAGAGAAAAAAAATAAGCCCAAATCGAGGTCCCAACAACCGGTCTTAATATTTATTCATGAACATTCATTCTAGCTCAAATAGATGTCAAATAGTGAGGTTTAAAAATTAAAGAAAAAGAAATTTTTTGAAAACAAGCTCTTATTTTTATGAAAATGAAATGAACTATAAAGTCAAAAATTAATTACCTCTAATAAGAAATATAACACTTGATAGAGATAATAACACACATAATATAACACTTTATAACATGATAAATGTTGTCTCTATCATGATAGCAAGTGGAAAAAGAAGATGCTAAATGTAACAGCTTTATTCTGAGCTTTTATTCATAGAATTGGGACTGTGATAAAGTGTTATCTACATCAAGTGTTATATTTCTTATTAAAGGTAATTTATTTTTAACTTATTAGTTAATTTAATTAACATAAAATAAAAGCTTGTTTTAAAAAAGTTCTTCTTTAATTTTATTCAACAAAATTTCCTATTTCTGGACAACCAATGGGCGCAGATTGAATAAGAGTCCACTCCAAGAAAGATGAGAGTCACTTTTTTTTGTAAAATGAGTTTTGGTTGGCAAGAGTTTCTCCTGACCGAGTAGTTTCTGAATGTGACCTCAAAATCACCAAAAAAAGTGTGAGTCTCGGCTAGAATCGCCATCAAAGTTTAGGACTACCAGGTAGTGCAATGTTTTCGCACCTGATTTTTTTGTTTTATTATTTTCAATAATGAACCAGTATGAACCCCCCCTCAAAAATTTTTGGTTTACGTTTCAAGGTACGTAGAATCCGAAAATCGAATAAAAAATGTTCCGCCGTACGCACCACTTCTCTTTGCAACCCTGGACCGAATTGGTTGAAATTTGGTATATTTGCTCCAATTGGGGTCTAGTTGTGCCGTGAAGCTTTTGGTTGATGTCTGTCACTTCTAAGGGGTGAAAATTGAAGGTTGAAATAATGTGTTTTCACCAATTTTAAATAGTATTGAATTAAAAAAAAAAAATTGAGACCACGCGGAGCACTATAGGACGACCTTAAGGGTTTTCCTTCGATAAAACAGAATTACGAGTGTGATTCGCCAAAGAGGTCTAATCTCCGTTGAAATTGTATCTGACTAAAATGCGATCGCCGTTCGTTTCTTCGAGTTGTATTTAGTTTTGCTTCCTTAGCAACCAGTAATCAAATTTCCATATGTTATCTTATTCTCTAGGTAAGGTAAGTATCTGGTAGCTTGGTAATAATGTTTTTTGTCAGAGGTTCTCGCTTCTGGAGGAGGTAGTTTCAGGACAAAGAGTGTTATTATCTATCGGATCAAGCTTAGTAAGTCACTAGTGAGCCGCTCCGGGATCGCACGAACCACCAGACGTGATCAGCCCGGGGGATGTCTTCGACTCGAAACATAGTCTTGATCAGCCCACAATTTTGTAACCATGCTCTGTACTTCTCATTTGTATGGTACCTAACTAAAATTTACCTATCTAAGGGAGTGGAAGATAATTTTCTACAATACGTTGGTTTTTTCCTCTTCATCTAAGGCCGAGGAGAGTAAAAATGCGCATGAATGTGTGAACGTTGACCATTCTTTCAAGCCACATGATTGTTATTCAAATGCCAACAGGGACAGTCGATAAAAGAGTTGCGAAGCCAGTAGGTGAGCCACACCAAAGTTTTTGCCCCTCGGAGTCAAGCCTCATTTCACAGCCGGAATCAAGTTATAGTTCTTGAGAGGACCTCTTTTTTTCTTCCTCTCGCTCTCACCATTTCCCCGTTCGCCGTCACTAGTCAAATTACGTTAAAAAGTTGGTGCCACGATAATGCGATTAGTTGAGGGTTGAGGCTTCGCTACCCTTCAGGCCGCCCTAAATGAACTAATCAAGTTTTGCATGGTGCACCCTCTTTTGCCTACCGACTTCCTTCAGGTCGTTCCACGTTATCCATTCCCTTCCTTAACCCGCCTTTCATCGTTGACTTTTCTCTCAATTGTTCTCTCTTCACTGATGGCAAGCATTCTAACAATAATAAGAACCAATATTCGTGGTAGATAGAGAGATACCGGGCACACTAGGGCCAACCTCATATTAATGAAGACAAAATAATTGGACTGTAACAATTCACAATCTTCACGGAAGAATCCTACTATTACAATTCACTCAGTACAACAAGGAAGGCTCAAGCCAAACCGCTAAGTAGAGCCAATCGCACTTTGATGTACATTATAAATGACCCTCGGCTGTTATTGACAGAATACCTCTAAAACAGTGGTTCCCAAACTGGGGGGCGCGCCCCCCTGGGGGGGGGGGGGCGTGGAGAAAGTCCAGGGGGGCGTGACACCCAAATGAAATTAAAAAAAAAAAATTACAAAAATAATTTCCTCAGATTTTCGAAATAAAGTCTTTCTAAGTTTTCAAAATTGTTTTTGTAATATTTCAATTTCCACGTTTTTTTTTACCAATTTCCACGCTTCCACATAAAGAATATTCACTTGACATAATGGTCAAGTGTTTGTAAAAAATTAAAGCCATTGTTTAAAATAAAACAGATCAACACACACAAGAGTTCAATATTCTCAAAACCGTCCCCCTCCATAGCAGTTACTGTCAGACGCAACGGGTGTGTGTGTACCGATACCTCCGTTCGGCTTTGGCGTGAGTGCGAGTGTCCCCCCACCTTAAAATTTGTATTTTTTGTTAAATTTTGTTTAAAAAAAAATTTGTTAAATTTTGTATCAGTAATTATATTTGTTTTTCATGTAATACTTGTTTTAATTTTCACCATACGTACAATTATTGAATCTTTCCATTCTGCGTTACCGCATTCAACAGTGATCGAAAAATCTACCTACTCACCGTATCAAGTAGGCACATACTTGTACAAGTAGGAGTAGGTATGTACGGCACCGTGGAAATAGGGTATTGCAAAATGGAAAGCTAATATGTGTAGGGGGGCGTGGGGAGTCTCCAAACAACCAGAGGGGGGCGTGGTACAAAAAAGGTTTAGGAACCCCTGATCTAGAAGCTCTCAAGACTCATAGTGACGCCACTACTGAGTTGATAAGGTTTAATAGTTAGGAGGCTTAGGAGGACCTTGCTAACTGTGATAACTGGAGAGGACTCGTGGATTGATCCTGATAATGAAGCAGCAACTTAAGAATATAAGAATAGGAGAATAAGAAAAGAAAGTGGAGATAAATAAGCCACATCCAGGCAAGACAGGCTGGCAAAACATGGGACAGTTTTGGCCAATAACTGAGACGGATGGCAGCCTTTCATCGAGACCCTATGCTCCTCTTAAATGACAAGATACAAGTTCAAGTTCCTTGAAATTGGAAAGAACACAGTTCCAAATCTTGGACGATCCTTAGTGATCCTACAGTAGGGTAAAAGCACCAATTGTTGACACTATTACAAATAAAAATCATTAAATTCTGCGTTCTACAGAAAAATGGAACTTTTAACTAGTCATTATGAATTGTGAGTTCCTTGTTAACAGTTCGCACGTATTGGAATTACCAAAATATTTTTTATATCATCACAAACGAATTTTTTTAAACATGGTTCCTTTTCCCCCAATGTTGACACTTTTGTCCTCAAATATTCCACATATTGACATCTGCAGTTCCTAATGTTGACACCCATTTAAATATTGAAAAAGGTGATGTCAACATTAGGAACCGAATGTCAACATTGGGATCAGACGGTGTCAACTTAAGGTTCCATTACTTTAAATTAAAAAAAAATCAAAAGTCGTGATATACTTACTACGAAATTATTAAAATACAAACATCACCTTAGCAACTAATTCAACAGTCCCCCTAATGTTGACACCGGTGTCAACTTTAGGACACACAACTATTTCAAGAGACTTTAATGATGATACCGAATTTAACCATGTTTTCCTATTGAAATTTAGGGTTTTAATGCTTACACATTCTTCCTTATGTTATTCATAGAGCAGAAGATGTGAAATGCTAATTATTTCTCACATAATTTTACTTCAAAAGTCATAGTTTGTTGACTTAAGTACTTCACTAACGACTATGCGACACAGGGATCGCGTCGCTGGAGAACTGATACAGCTGTCATCAGCTTCAATTTCAGCCGAGTTATATCGCGTATTAGTGGAGCCGGCCAACCTCAATAACTACATTCTTATCAATAGAATGACGCCAATTCCGAGTACCTACAATGGCCCAATAGCTTGTTTCTACATTTCAAAATTGAAGTGTCAACATTAACAATAGTGTCAACAATTGGTGCTTTTACCGTAGTTGTAAGTGCTGGAAACCAGGCCTCAGAAGGCCATGGCGTTTTTTTTTTCCGACGTCTACGGACTTGGAAGACTTGGGGACGAGTTTGGGGCCCAACAGGGCCGGCATGAATCGGATTGAAAGATCGACAATTGATACATGTAGGGATGAATGCTGTTTACCAATAATGGGAGATACACACACACACATCGCACCCCGGCTGGAAAAGTGACACAATCCAAAATTGGCCGGTTTTGAGTTAGGACCACGATAATAATCTTCAGACTTCCCAGCTTCGTCTGAAAAATCGTCTCAAGTGAGATTCAAATGCTGGCCGCAGAAAAGCGCTAGTGTCACTTTTCATGTGGCACACTTTCAGCCATCTTCCGTCTGGAAAAGTGCATCATCAGACTTCGTGTGGAGAGAAATACCGTCATAACTCCAACTGCAACACTGGCGTAAGTGTTTGTTTCTAAGAATCGGTCTAGAAAAGTGACACTTTTCGAGTTGTACCTAACGCTTTTCTTGAAAAAAATTGATTTTTATTTAGACTTAGGCCTATTTTCTACCTGTAACTTTTGATTTATGTCACCTCTCCTGCCGCAATTCTGCATGCAACGGTAATGATAGGAGTTATTACCTACTTCGGTTTAGTTTTGTAAAGTTTCAGCAGTAAAAATCTCTAAATATCTTTCAACTTACCTACTTTTTATCATTATGACTGAGCTCTAATGAACATAGAATTTTTTTTGACTGAAGAATGGACGGTGGGAAAATTGATTCATTTTTTTGATGTTGATAAATTGATATCAACGAAATTAAACGTTTTATACTGTTTTAACGAATAGTTACTCTTATTTTCAGCCACTAATCTGCATTACGTCCTCAAGGAGTAAGAGAATAGAGGAAGCAACTCTCGAGATGTAGACAGAAGTAGACAAGGCAGTTTATGCAGATAATTTAAAAAAAAATAAAGCACAATACCTGGACAACATCAATGACCAGAGTAATTATGGCTGAAAAGAGTGAGCCAGGTGTTCTTTTTGTCAAGACTTCATTTGAACAAAAAGATTTTTTGAAAATTTATACTCTTTGTCGACGTAGGCGCGCCAATCAGACGGATTTCAGTGATATAAATTTAGTCCCAGCCTATTAAAAAAAACTTGAAGTTGGTGAAAGAAAGAAATTTTCTACATGACTACACTTTTTGTATTTACAAGGTTACCTACCTATTTAATGAGAATGAATCTGTTTCTATTATCGATATTGCTATTTTCGTAACACCCATCCCTAAAATACTACTGTTAAGAACAATTCGGTAAGATCTTCAAAGGAAGAACTTCAAGTTAGCACTTATCATAGTTGGGATGACGTCGCAACTGCGAAAAGCACATGAAAGTGTACCACGAAAAGTGGCATAACTCAAACATAATTTGTTCAATCAATATTTGAGACGCCAAACAACATTTAAAATCGAATTTCATGGCATATTTCCATTTTAAAGAAGTTATCCCCTATAAACAAGAAAAAACTGGCTCGATTGGTAGGTTTAGAGAGGTGCTGTAGAGTTTTTAGTCAAGGCCGTTTTGTTTTTTCGCTGTCCTGAAAAATCGTGCTTTTTGGATTGTGTCACTTTTCTAGCCGGGGTGCGACATGGGGTGGTTTTAAAAAGAGTGAATAAGGAGTCAAGTTCATTAATGAAAAGTCTTGAATAATACAACTTGTGTTCTACTTTATGTGTGGTGTTTAATTACATAAAATGTAATAATAACAATAATAACACCATATTATATTATAATATCCAACATTTTGGCGCATTTGTGGAAAATAACTATCGGAGGCTGGTGGTAGAACCAGTCGGGTAGTTGTCGATACCTATTGTAAGTAGAACTGTTTGTTTTTCTTCGTTGGTTGTCACAACCATGGATTTCGCGTCAAAGCCTTCCTGTTTTGATCCACATTTGCATGGAAATGTAGCTACCAGATGGCAAAAGTGGGTAGCAGATTTTGAAATTTTCATTGTAGCTGCTGATATTACCACCGATATAAGGAAGCGAGCATTACTTTTGAACTGTGCAGGTCGGAAAGTTATTTACGTATTTCGTAGCCTGCCTGATATGGGTCCGTCGTATGACCTAAATCTTTAGTTCCAAATCCTACTAACGATTATGAGAATATAGAGGGCCAACTATTTTGAGATTCCATACTTGGACGTACGGAAGGATGCTGAGCCACTTCAGGTTGATAGGTTATCTGCAGATGGAGGGCGACGAGGGAGCTGCCCAGAGAAAAACAAAGCTGGAATCAGCATGACCAATTGATCAGGAGTCCTGTAAGGTGATCCGTTTTTTTTTTTTTTTTTTTTTTTTCAGGACAATACTATTGTCGCCAGATTTGACGAGTTAATGTTACACTTCTACGCAACATTTTTAGTTTGAAACAAATTTTTCAATTCAAGATGTTAAACGTTAGGGTTTGAAATAGTCAGAATTAATTATTGTGTAAACGAGAAACGAGAAAGACGAGTTTTTATCCGAGAAAGACTTTGAGAATATGGTAATGAAAAGTATGGACAAAGAATGAGCTGGAGTTGAATGAGAATTTTGAAGTGAAGATTGTAAGACAACTAAGGTAAGTACAGGTAGAGAAGAAGAAGAGAATTTGTCGACGACAAAACTGGTAGCAGAGTAAGATCGAGACCACGGAGACGAATCTAGCAATAAAACTGCTTGAAGAAGATATTAGAGAATTGTTAGAAGGAATACGAAGAGACGTGTAAGATGAGAAGATGGCTGAGGAGAATGCAAAAGTGACAATAAGAATGCTGAAGGTAAGAATGCTGATCCAAGAAGTAAGGAGAAGGTTAAGTAACTAGAAAAAGGAGGATTTAGATGTAATGTTTGTTGAATTGAGAAGGCAGGAGACGTTGGCAAAAAATCAAATAATTACCATAGAAGAGTCTTATATGAAAGACTTCAAAAGAGGGACAGAACCAAACAAAGCTCCGATTGAGTACAAGAATGGAAACAGTCGGATTAGGGGACCGATAGCTGTGCAATCTTACAAAATTATGGAAGATAAATTGAAGAAGGGTATCATTGAAAAAGTCCAAAACCCATTCCAAATTGGAATGGCGTTAAGTACTACTGCATAATGTAGAGAGTAATGGATTACAGAATTTTGATTGCATTGGAATTTCCAATGCAATCAAAATTCTGTAATCCATTACTCTCTACATTATGCAGTAGTAACGCCAGGAAGAAGTACAAAACTAAGAATCGTATCTGCGAAAGAAAAGAATGGAGGGTTGATTAGTGATCACAACACTTAACCCTAGGATGGCACACCTATTTTTCCCATACATAAACGGCACACTGGGGTCAATTCTGACCCCAAAATTAAAATTCCTCTAATTTGAATTTAAGACAGAAATTTAAATTTATTTTTAGGTTGTAAAGATCTATTGATAGCCTGTTTGCTGAAATATATACAAAAAACAGTTTAAACCAGGAACAAATTTCGGTTTTGAATATAGTTTCGTAAAAAGTCAATAGAAATATGGAAATAAATGAAATTTCTAAAATTTGAAATTATATTTTGTTGGAGGTGTTTTTTAATAGATTCCACTATCAGCATTCCAAGTTGACAATATTTGGAATCAAATATAAAAAAAAAATCATTTAATTCTATGGAATAGTTTCACCAGCACTTTTATTTCTCTGCTTTTCAAAAAAATTGTATTATCACTCCTGTATTATTGTGAATTTTTATAGTATACTTGCTTTGGCTCGAAGTAGGGGCTTCTCACGGTAAATGGAAAAACAAGAAATTTAGAAATCAATATACGTATGTATAAATCTTGGCACACCTATTTTTCGCAAACATAAACGGCACACTGGGGTCAATTCTGACCTCAAAATTCAAAAGGTAAAAGAATGAATAGAAAGTCACACTGGGGTCAAATAGTCCCCCACACAAAAAAAAGTCAACCGATTATAGCACACTGGGGTCAGATGTGGCCCATAGCACGTTTGCAAGTTAACTGCACGAACTCTAGCTAGTGACTGACCTTAACCACTGACGAAGGGGCTCAGGAGGAGTTCCAACTTTATTTACAAAATATCTCTGTTCAAAGAAAATTTTTTTTTTATAGATACACGGCCTAATGTAAATCGTGGGGTCACGAATGACCCCGGTGTGTCATCCTAGGGCCAATGCAATCAAAATTCTGTAACCCATTACTCTCTACATCATGCAGTAGTAACGCCAGGAAGAAGTACAAAAGTAAGAATCGTATCTGCGAAAGAAAAGAATGGAGGGTTGATTAGTGATCACAACACTTAAGGAGGTGAGTGGTGTAAGCTTTCATTTCTCCCATAATAATCGTCTTAAGTAGATTTCGATAGTAGAGTAACATAGCACCACCAGGACTCTGACACCAGAACTCACACTCAACACAACCCCCCCCCTCCATCATTCTATTTCTTTCCCAAAGAAGTTCAGAAACTCCACCCGTTTGGTAATTAACTTTTTAATCGGATTTCTTACCTTTCCTGCAGTAAGTTTCCTTCAAGACAGACTCCGATACCCCCCCCCCCCCCACTCCCATCTCATTGAACCGTCATGAAAAGTCATGCGAATCGGTAGACTTATCAAAAACAATAGCCCTCCCCTCAATTCCACTTTCCCCCACCATCTTTCTCGACGAAGCGCCCTCTAATTTGATTCTCGACTGATATCCAATAAAATTAGAGATATTGTTTTCTAGGGGGTATCGCCTTCCTGCTCGAAACTTTCTCCCTTCCTCCATTTACTTCCTATCACCTCCTCCTTTTCTCCTTCATACCCCTCGTTAAATTTATTCCACTGAAAATAATCGGCCAACAATAGACTTTGAAAAAGTCCGCTGAGTTTCAATAACGGATTTGTTGTCACACCCCCCCACACACACACACACACAAGTTTCCCTTCCGGAGTTCGTTTTCAATTACTCCTCTAAAACCCCGCTGTAACAAGCTTGAAAGTACGGGGATATTTTCATTTCGAAAACGTAACATTTCAAATAATATTAATCCCTGTGTACGCGTATCACAAACTTTCCACTTCACGTTTTCCCGGAACTCGAATCGAATTTCATTGAAAATAATAATTAGTTTCAATATTGAAACGATGGTTTTTCGCATCGAAAAAGGCCGGTTCTTACACGTTAATCATTAATTTCGCTTCACGTTCTCCCGTAAAACACTAATTTGACTAGGGTTTATTGAAAGTGCAATATGAACCGGTGGAATCCGAGCAATTATTTTGTTGGGATTTCATATATATGAACACCGAGAAAAATATTGGTTTACTGGGATTATGTAGAGAAATGAATATGAGAGCGGCGAGCGTTTCTCTAAGGCAATTAGGTGGAGAGTTCGTGGATGAATATGGAGAGTTCGTTTGAATGATACTCAGAATTTCACAGATAAGTTGTTCACATTTGTTATTGAACGTTCATAAGTGAAGCGGGATGCAATATTGCCGTAATAAGACCGTTATCGGGGGAAATGTGCGAGGTACCTAGAAATTCAAATAAAGTTGCTTAAGTGGGCTTTGTACACAATATCATGTTTCTTGGCATGAGATGTAATATTATAAATATGAAACACAAAGCGACATAATGCAAGAAAAAGTTCTACCAAGTGGGTGTGGCACATAGGCTAATCTCAAATCATTAATCTCTAAGTAGTTATACGAGGTCATTGTCCTTTTTCGATGAAATACTTAAGATACTTAAAGATTGATGTTTTGAGATAAGCTACGAATGAAAATTTAAATTGGAATGTATTATTACCTTCATCATCATACAATGAATACAAAAATTGAAACGTAAAAAATATGTAATAAGTAATTGAAGTAGGTATTAATATTTATGTAATTTTTTTTTTTTTGAAAAAAAAAGAAAAAACACAAATTTGCACAATCCCTGAAAATTTCATTGAAATCGGACAATAACTTCGTATAGTTATGCGCGTTACAAGGAATTCATGACAGACACACAGACAGACAGACAGACAGACGGACAGACAGACAGACAGACAGACACACAGACAGACAGACACGGAACCAAAATTATTCAGAAAGGTCTAAAACGCAAAACGCGAGTGAAAATTTTGATTTTGGAGAACTTTTTTTTTTCGTCCTTGAAAAGTGAAAACAAAGCTTCCGCTACCTTGGTAGACTCGGAAGCAATACTTTATTGAACATTGTAGAAGGAATGAAGGTGGACAAGGACTCCAGTAGTTGTCGAAACGTAATGGATTTGCCGAAAGTTCAAAATGAGTTGCCAAAAGTTCAAATTGGTATGCCAAAAGTTTGCCAAAAATTGAATGTAATTTTTATTTATGTATTATATTTATTGAATGTGTTATATTTATGTAATTAATATAACAGATAGAACTAACTAGTTTTTCTTAGCTACATCTTGAAGGGTGAATGTATGCCTAGAAGCCTTCCTTGTGGCGGCATAGATGAGCCAGTTTCCCACTCTCGATTACTTATAATATAAGTAGTAGGTAATAGTAGGTAATTACCTAATTATTTAATTTCAATAATAATAATGTTGTGAGTTGGAACACCGAAACACATTAATCTCGATATACCTATTGTACGAAACACAAGACTTGTGTTATTACTTAGTAATCTCGATATACATATTGTACATAATATGTACAATAGGTATAATATGCCTATTGATATATTATATGTTATATACATTATATCGAGATTACTTCTACAAATTACTTATACAATATAAAATGTGTTTCGGTGTTCCAACTCACAACATTATTATTATTAAAATTAATTATTTAGGTAATTACCTACTTAAATTTCATTAACAGATTCTATTATTTAATTAACTGGATTGCATACCTTGGCTTGATTTAATACTAGAAACAATCCATCGAAGCCATGTGCCACACACGGCCGACTTTTTTTTCACCCTACATCTTCCACGGTAAATGAAGGGAAGAGGGAAACATTGGAGGAATATGGGAGGAGGAATCCCAGGAAAGTTGAATCTGAACTTTCGGAGAATATTTTCAAAACAACGGATAGTGACATGTGGGTCCGAGTGGGAGCTCTCCACCAGCCGTTCACAAAATATCGACATTACCCTGTTATGCTGAAGTTTCCCGAAACGGATTAGGTGACTCCTTCAAGTGATTTTTTACTTTTCTCCCTCCTTAATTGTATTTAATGAAAGAGTTGGCGTTTAAAATAGTTGTTTTTAAATAACTGGATTAAATCCCACGAGTATAATAGCAACAGCAATTAATACAAATTGAACAGTTGTTCTAAGGTTAATGAAAAACTCTGTTCAATTTCTCCCTTGCGAGGGAAAAACATTAAATCATGTTTAATGTTTTTCCCTCGCAAGGGAGAAATTAGATTGCCGTTCACTCAGCTGATCAGTGACCACTCAGGCGCCTTCAGCATTCTCCATTGACCCTGCTTCTCAAATTTCAGCTTCCTGCGTTCAACAGGAGAGAAAATGGCCTTGGAGCTCACTCAGCTGATCAGTGACCATCTTGGTACAACTAGACCCCAAATGGAGCCGATATAACGTGGTAACTAAGAAATCGGTCCGTGGTAACTAAGAAAAATAAGCGTTGCAGATTTGCGTGTCGGAATTCACAGAATGACCCCCAGCCCTAAAACATTAAACATGTTAAAACACAAGTTCATTTGATATTTTCAATTACACTCGAATCACCTGAATCACTACTACTTGTGTCTTCTGACTCGGAATTATCATCTAGGGAAATTACGAACTTTTCAACTAGCTCATCCATGTTCCCCTCTTCCCGTGTTTGGTCTCATTTTTCTCAGCTATTTACGTAGAACACTAAAATTCTTGAATGTTTGCAGTAACAACCGAAACGGAAAAATATAGTTTCGGTAGTTCGTAGTTTTCCGGATGGTCCATTCAGAAAGGAACCCTTGCTAACGAAGGCGTGCTCCTCGGTATCGGGCTGTGGACGATACTTTCAGAAAACACCCTACCGTCCATCGATGCTAGAACGGCCTAGCTGCCCATATAGTAAGATTGGGAGAACTCAGAGCCTTGTCTTTTTCGACTAATAATGTCGGATTCTTCAAAATGAATCGATTAAAATCGAATCGATCTTTTAGTGCTTCACTGCAGTAGCTTCGGTGGAAATGTGATACTGCCCAACTAATTCATACCGTTCATTAATTCTGTCTCCTGTTACTCACAATTATTGTAACTTCAACATGAAATATGATATTCCAGTTCTCATCAAACTTAGGAGTATTCTGTTTTAACTGACCTATAAACCGCCGTTGACGACTTTTTTAAAAATTTTTGTATGTCCGAACACCTAGCATTCCTTTATTAGGGCACCAATCTGCCTGAATCTTTTTGAAATGTGTTCTACCAGTATCCGTGGTGGTCCCATTTCAAACGGATATCATTTTGCTTGGTTAAAAGTGTCGAAAATTTGTGAACATACTTAATTGAAAAACTTGGTTTCTGATTTCGGGAAGTTTGGTCCATATTCACTTAACTTCCCCTGTTCGCGGACCCTTTATGTTTCTTCAAATTCAAGGTCTGATTGTAAACTTCAAAATGCGATGCTATATGAGGGGGTTCCGATAGCTAAAAGGAGCTGCAGGGGTAAGAAAAGGGGAGATTATAGTCGGTTATTCGCGTAAAACCTACATGAGCCTAATCAAACGAGTTCATGAATGTTCAAGTAGGTACCTAAGTCTTCCTACCAAATATGGAAGATATAGTACAGTTAGGTGACGAGCGGGTCTACCAAGTGGGTGTAGCACATAGCTTTCTCTTCATAGAAACAGCTCTACATTACGAAAACTGAAAACACGTAAGTGAAAATTAAAAACAATATAAAATTGAAAGATAATAAAACAACATTTTCAACAAAAAAACGACCTCAAACTGATGACGGTAAACACCATAAAGACAAAAATAATAATCATCGCAAATTCAGATAGGTCCTAGGTATGTAGGTAGGTAGGTACGCATTGAAGTGAGTAATATGTGTTCTCTAACTAGTCTCTGCTGTCATATGAATGTGATGGAATTTGCGATCCTCCCTTGGAATTTTTGTGAGGAGTATGTTGAAACTTGATTTCTCCAAAGAAACTGATCGGAATACCTTTGACATAACGGATCCACAAAATAGAAACCAATCAAAAACTGAGGACCTTATCCGAAAATTGAATTGAAATTGTTCAATATCTCTGAGAAAACAGATCCAATAACCAAAGGGAAACTGATCCAAAATCAGTATGGGAACTGATCTAAAGGTAATAGGGGAATTAGGTACCTAGGACCTATCAGAATTTGAGATGATTATCACTTTTCTCTTCATGGTGTTTACTGACATCAGTGTTGAGATCGGTCCGTTTTTCAGTTCAACTACTCTTAAAGTACAAAGTTAGAATTGTGACGTGATGGTTATTGATATTAGTGAAATATCGATTTATACTTCTTAGAATCGGTACTTTTTTTGCCATCCCCAAATTCGACCGGTTCTACAACGGGCCAATAGAAAGACTGCCTCGTACGAAGCCGCAAGTATACTTTGCAGATGGTTTATTTAGGCGGCATACTACGTGGTATAGAAGGCAGTGTAGTGCCAGGCAGACTACAACCCCACAATCTACCTACAACCCCGCACAAGCTCATGCCTTCTCCTCTATTATCCTGTGGATATTATCTCCTGACGTCGTAGGCCCCCATTGTGACCTCCGCTGGGGCTCTAATCCCGAGGTCCTTGGGAACCTCTTCACGTGGCCTTATTGTGCTCCACGAACTGGCTCAATAATACACGGGGCCGTACACTGTGCACCGTACAGTCATACACGGATGAGTCGCACCTCCTACCAAAGCCACCTATTCCACATTTGAAAACCATAAAGCATCAACAAACACATAATTATATTAGTAATTCGGAGACTTATTAGTTCTGCATATTACTGACCATCAACCCTGTAATCTCCAATCTACTGGCCTTCTAAGGGTCAGTAATCTCCAGAGCAAACTGAAATTCTTTAAATCAGGCGTTAATATCCTGAGGCATCAAAAAACATAAAGTATTGAGGCAAACAACATTGGAAAAGGATAACTACGTAACAATATATTACACAACGGTTTGTAATTTTTCTGAAAATATCACTCGTCTGCAAATTTCACTACTTTTCCAAATGTACCTACCAAAAATATTATCGCGCAAGGTTAATAATCAAATTTATCTTGGCAGAAAGTAGGTACCTACCAGGAAAACATCGTTATTACATGGTTGCCTACAATATGAAATTTAGTTTTGGATGTTAAGGAAGCACAACCGAAGAGACGAAAAAGATCGCAATAAACTATCATTTAACCAACGTTATTCGTTCGGAGCTTTCGATGGTCTCATTTGACTTTAAAACTTGATCATGTCCTAAATGAATGTAAAAATTCATTATTTATACACGAATTAAATAATTAATTATTCTTATTGAAACCTAACGGTTGGTCCAACAAAGCTCTGGGTGGTGTAAACAAATTCTAAAAATTCAATACAATTTCGAATTGATGAAGAAAAAACGCTTTTTTTACCGCATAGACGTGACTGACCACAACCAAAACCTTCGGGGCACAACTAAATCTCAAATGGAGCCCATATAATACCAAATTACATCAAAATCGGTCCACGAGAACTGAGCAAAGTGCTGCGCAAGGGGTTCAGCGAACGGGCGGTACATTTTTCATTCGGTTTTTGGACTCTATACAGGATGTGTGAGAAAGATACGGCCAAACTTCAGGGGACGAGTCTTTATCAGCAGAAAGTACCTCGAAGAAAATTCTTTTAGACGCTTTGTTTTCGAATTATTTCACTTCTGAAGATTTTTTCGTATGTTCGACCTTGTCTCACTAAAATGAGTATAGCTCCTTTATTTTCATGAAAAATTAAATCCGATTACATCGTTGAAAAGGGCATTAAATTTCTTATCAGGAGAGCTACAATACATAATTTTAACCTCGACAATTTTTACACCTCAAAATTTGATAGACGGTTCAAAGTATACTGGGTGTCCTGGAAGATGCGGCCAAACTTCAGGGGTCAATTTTACGAGTAATTTGTAACCAAAAGTGCCTCGTAGAATTTTTCCTTTAGATCCTTTGTTTTCGAGTTATTTAACTTTTAAAGATTTTTCGTATGTTCGTACTTGTCTCACTAAAATGACTTATAGCTTTATTTCCCACGGAAATTCAAATCCAATTACACCATTGTAAAGAGCATTAAATTTCCTATCAGGAGAGCTACAATACACAATTTTAACCTCGACAATTTTTAAACTTCAAAATTTGATAGTTAACGTTTCAAAGTATACAGGGTGTCCTGGAAGATGCGGCCAAACTTCAGGGGTCAATGGGGTATTTTGGTGGGTCGGAAATTCAGGTTTTTGACCTCAAATTTGGATTCAGCACCCTTGAAAACCTATATGCTACAACTTTAAGCCCAATGATACAATAACATGTGGTAGAAAAATTAATTAAAGAGATCACACGTTTGAAAAAGGCGGGCCGCTATAAATGCACACACACTAGGCAAGGACTACGCCGCGAACAACGCCGCGCGCGTGTGTGAGTACTATTTTGTAGTATCCATGAGGTCCTCCAAGGGTTTCTGTGCATGGATACTTTTTTCAAAGACAGTTGGCTAGCTACGTCACACCATTCAAATCTTCAACTTTCCTTAGCTTCTCTGATTTTTGACCGACTTCAACGCGCCGAAGGCGCGCGAAAGAGGAGGTACTCAATTCGGGTTGTCGTGGGACGACGATTTTTTTTTTTTTTTTTTTTTTTTTTTTTTTTTTTTTTTTTTTTTTTTTTTTTTTTTGTATGTCCGAGTCGCTTGCATTTCTTTATTCTGGTACCAATCTGTCTGGTTCTTTTTGAAATTTGTTCTACAAGTATCCGTGGTGGTCCCGTTTCAAACAGATTTCATTTTGCTTTGTTAGAAGTATCGAAAATTTGTGAATGAAGTTGAAAAACGTGGGTCCCGTTTTCGGGAATATCGGTCCGCATTCACTCTTCTTGCCCTGTGACTTCCGACTGAGTCGATGGAGGACCATTTGTGTATAGTCAAATTAAAGGTCTGATTGTAAGCTTTAAAATGATATACTATATGAGGGGGGTTCCGATAACTAAAAGGTGCTGCGGTGATGAGAAAGAGGGAAATTATACTGGGTTATTCGCTCAGAACCTGCATGAGCCATATTAAACGTGTTTATCAATGCTCGAGTATGTGAGTTTTCCTACCAAATATGAAGGATACTCATAGTACTGTTAGTTAGGTATTCTACCATGTGGGTGTAGCACATAGCTCTCTCAACACAAATAACACGATTGGGTAGGTAACAGTGTAGGGGATCGTCAGATCTGCATAGTGCCGTACCAAATATTAGGGATATAATTGTACAGTTAGGTGATGAGAGGGTATTCTACCAAGTGGGTGTAGCACATAGCTTCCTCCTCATCCATAATATAGTTGGGTAGGTAATGGTATAGGAGATCGTCAGAACTGCATAGTGCCGTACCAAATATTAGAAATAAAATAGTACAGTTAGGTGATGAGAGGGTATTCTACCAAGTGGGTGTAGCACATAGCTTCCTCCTCATCCATAATATAGTTGGGTAGGTAATGGTATAGGAGATCGTCAGAACTGCATAGTGCCGTACCAAATAATAGAAATAAAATAGTACAGATAGGTGATGAGAGGGTATTCCACCAAGTGGGTGTAGCACATAGCTTCCTCCTCATCCATGATATAGTTGGGTAGGCAATAGTGTAGGAGATTGCCATAATTGCATAGTGTCATACCAAATATGAGGTATATAGTACAACTCGGTAATGAGAGGGTATTCCACCAAGTGGGTGTAGCACATAGCTTCCTCGTCATCCATAATATAGTTGGGTAAGCAATAGTATAGGAGATTGCCATAACTGCATAGTACCATACCAAATATGAGGTGCAGTTAGGTGATAAGAGGGTATTCTACCAAGTGGGTGTAGCACATAGCTTCCTCGTCATCCATAATATAGTTGGGTAGGTTATGGTATAGGAGATCTTCAGAAGTACATTGTGCCCTACCAAATATGAGGTATATAGTACAGATAGGTGATGAGAGGGTATTCTACCAAGTGGGTGTAGCACATAGCTTCCTCCTCATCCATAATATAGTTGGGTAGGTAATGGTATAGGAGATCGTCAGAACTGCATAGTGCTGTACCAAATATTAGAAATGAAATAGTACAGTTAGGTGATGAGAGGGTATTCTACCAAGTGGGTGTAGCACATAGCTTCCTTCTCATCCATGATATAGTTGGGTAGGCAATAGTGTAGGAGATTGCCATAATTGCATAGTGTCATACCAAATATGAGGTATATAGTACAACTCGGTAATGAGAGGGTATTCCACCAAGTGGGTGTAGCACATAGCTTCCTCGTCATCCATAATATAGTTGGGTAGGTTATGGTATAGGAGATCTTCAGAAGTACATTGTGCCCTACCAAATATGAGGTATATAGTACAGTTAGGTGATGAGAGGGTATTCTACCAAGTGGGTGTAGCACATCGCTTCTTCGTCATTCATAAATAGTAGGGTAGGTAATGGTATAGGAGATCGTCAGAACTGAATAGTGCCGTACCAAATATGAGGTATATAGTGCAGTTAGGTGATAAAGGGTTTTCTATGAAGTGGATGTGGCACTTAGCTCCCTCGTCAATCATGTCATGGTTGAGTTGTTGAATTGTGTTGTCAGAACTACCAAGTACCTACCTACGATATATGAGGGAAGTCGAACAGTTAAGGGATATGAGAGTAGATGGCTAAGAAGGAAAGTGACCCCAATACCTCCTGAAACTGATCCATAAACGGAAACTCATCTACACGTATGGAAATTGATCCGGATTACAAAATGTCGTCCACCCTATGGCTTCTAGTTCACCTTACTGAAATGATGCACAGTATTGAAGTAGATCTACATTGCTAAAACTGATCGAAAAACTGCAGGTAAATTAATTTCTGATTCAAATTGAGGACCACTAAAAAGTGAAAAATAAAAAATAATATAAAATGGAAAAATAATAAAATAAAAACCTTTTTAACAAAAAAATGGACCGACCTCAAAAATGATGTCCGTGAACACCAAAAAGGAAAAAATAATAAACATAGCGAAAACACACTGATGTAGTAGGTTGTTGGATATAAATATCTTGTCAACAGATGGTATGTTGGAATACCAAATATTATTTGTAATGTGATTCACACTCATTGTCACACTCATATCCTCCATCATACGATAGCAGTGACGTACTACCCAATAGTTTTGGAACACTTATCTCTACTCGTATTCATGTTTTGTAATACTCACCAGATCATGTGAGTATTACTTAATAACCACAGTGTATCCAGATAGGTAGGTAGGTACGCATTGAAGTCGCCGCCGTGCCCACCTGTAGACACAAACGTTTCCTAGATGTTCTACTTACCAACATTTTATTCGTTTTCGGAAATAAAGGTACATACCTCCCATACCACAGACATGCTTCCACACCGAGTATGAACGTATATATCTTTTTGTCTAAAATTGTGGACGGTTTTGAACGTTAATTAGTTAACAACGATTCCGAAGGTATGTTGCTACAATATAATATATCCACCAATAAAATAAACAGTCTCATGTAATAATAGAGTCTCAAATTACTCGTCACAACCATTCCTAGGGAGTTTCACACTTACTATCATACCCATATGGCAGCAGAGACGTACTAGGTACCTGATAGTTTGGGGAGCACATTGTAACTCAATGGTAGGTACTTACTCTTGTAATGCTAACCAGATCATCGAGTAAGGAAGGTGATTAGTTTGTGTCTACAGGTGGGCACGGCGGCGACTTCAATGCGTACCTACCTACCTATCTGGATACACTGTGGTTATTAAGTAATACTCACATGATCTGGTGAGTATTACAAAACATGAATACGAGTAGAGATAAGTGTTCCAAAACTATTGGGTAGTACGTCACTGCTATCGTATGATGGAGGATATGAGTGTGACAATGAGTGTGAATCACATTACAAATAATATTTGGTATTCCAACATACCATCTGTTGACAAGATATTTATATCCAACAACCTACTACATCAGTGTGTTTTCGCTATGTTTATTATTTTTTCCTTTTTGGTGTTCACGGACATCATTTTTGAGGTCGGTCCATTTTTTTGTTAAAAAGGTTTTTTTTAAAACATTTTCTCGACGAACAGACCCGATTACCGTTATTCCTGAGCCATACGCTTTTGAAATAAAAAATAAAAAAAATTGACCGAAATACCCCATTTTTCAAGTAATTTGTAACCACAAGTGCCTCGTAGAATTTTTCTTTTAGATGCTTTGTTTTCGAGTTATTTAACTTTTAATGATTTATTCGTATATTCTCACTTGACTCAATAAAATGAGTTATAGCTCCCTTATTTTCCACGAAAATTCAAATCCAATTACACCATTGAAAATAGCATCAAATTTTCTATCAGGAGAGATACAATGAACAATTTTAACCTCGCATCTAGTTCGATTTTTCCTAGTCCAAACATATAACTTTGTAATTTTTGAGTTTTTGACGAGGTTCTCAAAAGATTTTCACCCATTTTCTGTAGAGGAAATCAATTCGGTTTTCGGTAAACACATCCTCAAAATTTCAGCTTTCCAACGGTATAGTCAAAAAAATGTTTTACAATGGAACTTAGGGGAGAAAAATGAGAATGAACGCGGAAAAACGTTAATTCTTTAAACGAAATCGACGTATTGACGGGAGGATTTGAGGTTGGATGGAGGGTGGGAGGGACACCCGAATCCTCCCGTCAAAACGTCGAATAAATTAACGTTTTTCTGCGTTCAAACAGAAATTTCTCCCCAAAGTTTTATTGTAAAACATATTTTTATTATGCCGTTGGAAAGCTGAGATTTTGAGAATGTTTTTGCTGAAAGCCGCATTGATTTTCCTCCACAGAAAATGGGTGAAAATCTCTTGAGAATCTCGTCACAAAACTCAAAAATTGCAAAGTTATATGTTTGGACTACGAAAAATCTAACCAGATGCGCGGTTAAAATTGTTTATTGTAGCTCTTTTGATAGGAAATTTAATGCTCTCTTCAATGGTGTAATTGGATTCGAATTTTCATGAAAAATAAGGGAGCTATAAGTAATTTTGGTTAGACAATTACGAACGTACGAAAAAATCTTTAAAAGTGGAATAACTCGAAAACAAAGCATCTAAAAGAAAATTTCTACGTGGCACTTTTTGTTACAAATTAGTTGTAGAATTGACCCCTGAAGTTTGGCCGCATCTTCCAGGACACCCTGTACCTATACTTTGAACCGTTAACTATCAAATTTTGAGGAGGGGTAAACATTTCATTTCCTTGCTCGATTCTTAAGGTTCATTAATGAAAATGTTAAACCGAAACTGGAATAATGAAGGACGTTCTTTCATGTGTTCATTTAGGCCCTTTCCTGAACACCGCCAATTTTTCTTCCTCCACAATCGGAACCACTTTCGGTGTATAATTCATTCATATTACATGCAGAAAGGAAAACCTTTCGGAGTTTTATGGAAAAATTAATATAATTATAGTGAGAATATTCATGACACGGACACTCTAAAAGGTTTTCAGCCCTCAGCCAATACAACTTTGCAAATTAAGTTTTTTCTCACCCTTGAAAAATATAACAGCTTATAAACAATTCTCTCATTAGAATGAATGGCGGAGTCTTTCGCTCTTAACCTTTATTTACGAACTGAAGGTGTCTGTTATTTTAAAAAACTAGTTATTTATACTGAACTTGTATGTATACATTTGCAAATAATTTTCTTCCTGTAAAAGCGACCTGCCAAGCTCTCAACTTCTTCCTCGGAACATTCACCTCAAGGACCTCGAGAAGTTGGGAATTCCAGGGCTATGTGAATTCCCTTATACCCTGGAATACCTGTGGCACAATGATTATGGGGGTTTGTAGGTTCGAACTTGATGCAATGAATGTTCTAGCAAAATACAAAAAAGTCCATTCATGCAGCATGGATAGTACGAGACTATCCCAGTAGGGATCGTCATGCGATACACCCTGGAAGGAGAAAGAGAAGGTACTACCAAGTTACTTCTTCTGTCACCAGTCGGGCTTAGACCAACCCAGTGAACTGACTATAAGAGGAGTTTCTGCGTCTTGTATTACGATTTGCAATCCGTTTTGATCCAAGTTATGTTAAAATACAGTCGTTTCTTTATACACGAGTGATTTATGGTCCAGACAACCAACTGGAGTAAGAGGAAATACCGGAGAATGGAATAAGTGTTATTCAATCTCCATCATATTTTGCTTCCGAGTCTGCCAAGGTAGCGGAAGCTTTGTTTTCACTTTTCAAGGACGAAAAAAAAAGTTCTCCAAAATCAAAATTTCCACTCGCGTTTTGCGTTTTAGACCTTCCTGAACAATTTTGGTTCCGTGTCTGTCTGTCTGTCATGAATTCCTTGTAACGCGCATAACTATACGAAGTTATTGTTCGATTTCTTTGAAATTTTCAGGGATTGTGCGGGTTGGTGTGTAGACGGTCTCCTATGAAAATCATCATCCCCGGACTGATAGAAGCGACTGCGCATGCGCAAACGTGAATTCCTTGTAACGGCCATAACTTTTACATTTTCCACCCGATCTCGATGAAATTTTCAGGGATTATGTGGATTAGATTGTAGATGGTCCCCTATGAAAATCATCATCCCCGGACTGATAGAAGCGACTGCGCATGCGCAAACGTGAATTCCTTGTAACAGCCATGACTTCAACTGTCCCCCAGGGGTCGCGGGTTCGAATCCCAGCCGAGGCTAAGTTTTTTTTTTTTTGTTCCAATCACAAACATCTACTCACTTAATTTTTCATCCGAATTTGATGAAATTTTCTAGGATTGTCCAGATTAGCGTGTAGATGGTCCCCTAGGAGGGTAGTGAAAGGTACTTAGAGATCGGTGTTTTGATACTAACTACTATGCATCGGATCATCTGTATAATCGGGTTATGGATACGAGGAAGCTATGTGTCACACCCACTAGGCAGACGTTTTTTTCCAAACTCTTCAGGGATCGTTTTAGAGGGCTCCAGATCGATCGCATAAGGACGCTGTCGCGGAATTGCGTTTTATTTCATTTTTTTAGTTAGTTGCTTACTCCAAAACCATTAATCATTTGGCAACAGGTGATAATTTTAAGACCTGTTGCGAACTTAAATAAATATTCATTCTGCTTGCTAGAAACTTAAAAGTGCGTGAATATTTTCTAATAGTTAGAAAAATGTAGATTAATAGATAGTTTGTGGATAAAGTACCCAACCACGCTCTAGGGAAGTGGTAACAGAGCTTAGAACATTACACAATGTTCAGTTCACGGGAGTTTTTCCTTCAAAAAGTACGCGCACTGATAGATACCGTAAATGAGAGTATTAGTCTCGATTGCTTCATTGTCACAGAAGCAAAATTGCTACTAGGGAAGATGGAAGCATCGATAGAATTCCTGAGTAGATCGGTAGAGTCTCCTCGGACATGCAAGAACACATCAGCCTGAACCTGAGGATGAAGATTTTATTAAGGTGCAGTACCATGCACACATGAAGGTGGTGGAGCTGAAACTCTTCATCGAAGAGCACGCAGCCTCCACTGTTAGTAATGTTCAGCAGCCTCAGGTAATAAAAACTACGTTACCGAAATTAGAACTACCTAAATTTGATGGGGACTTCATAGTCAGTGGCCGATTCCGAGAGAAATCAGATTCGCAGCATACCATGAGTTTCCTTACCTATTCGGTTGGGGATGCTTCCTACCCAGAAGGAAAAAAATTAAAGTGGAATAAATGTACCGAACTACCTTATCGACTAGAAAAAAAAATTTCGAACAAAATTGAAGAAAAATCACTAGACATCATCGAACCAGTTACAGATACCTCCGCACAAGTTCCTATTCACCACTTTCCACATCACGCAATGATTACTCCTCAAAAAACAAATTCAATAAGGAAACAGACACATAAACATTCATACTCATCCCTTCGGAAACTTTCAATAATAACGACGTATTATTGTAAATTTATACAGAAGACGAGAAAACGCATGGAAATCAAAGGGAAATTGACTATTCTCGGAGAAATAAAATTTTCTAAATTATCAAGGAAAAACTATATGCAGATAACCTTTTTAAAACAAGAGAAACCAAATAAATTATTACCAAATTGGCAACTAATTGAGATTTGGAGAAATGGTGAAATTATTTAGATGAGCTTTGGAAGATGAGGAACTTGGCGAGCGTTCTGAGAGGAGCAAAACGGCAACGAAGAGCAGAGAAAGAGGTACGGAGAGGAAGAATACGCAGGCACATTTGTATCCACTGGAAGTCTAAGAAGAACCCTGATGTTCCATCAGCTTGAGGCTCCCGCGGAGTGTCGCGGAATTGCGTTTTATTTCATTTTTTTAGTTAGTTGCTTACTCCAAAACCATTAATCATTTGGCAACAAGTGATAATTTCAAGACCTGTTGCGAACTTAAATATTCATTCTTCTTGCTAGAAACTGAAAAGTGCGTTCTAATATTTTCTAATAGTTAGAAAAATATAGATTAATAGATAGTTTGTGGATAAAGTTTCCACAGACGCCCAAGTCTTAATGTGGGACGTCGTAAAAACCTAATAAAAAACGCTGCAAATCATTGCTCAAAGGTTTATTATTTTCTGTACAGATCATCCTTCTGTATAGATCACTGGTTCTCCATCAATAGCACCTACCACCACCTTCTCCCTTGACCTTCCCTCTAAAATTTCAGCTTCCTGCGTTCAACAGGAGAGAAAATGGCCTTGGAGCTCACTCAGCTGATCAGTGACCACTCAGGCGCCTTCAGCATTCTCCTTTGACCCTGCCTCTCAAATTTCAGGTTCCTGCGTTCAACAGGAGAGGAAATGGCCTTGGAGCTCACTCAGCTGATCAGTGACCACTCAGGCGCCTTCAGCATTCTCCCTTGACCTTCCCTCTCAAATTTCAGGTTCCTGCGTTCAACAGGAGAGGAAATGGCCTTGGAGCTGACTCAGCTGATCAGTGACCACTCAGGCACCTTCAGCATTCTCCATTGACCCGCCCTCTAAAATTTCAGCTTCCTGCGTTCAACAGGAGAGGGAATGGCCTTGGAGCTCACTCAGCTGATCAGTGACCACTCAGGCGCCTTCAGCATTCTCTATTGACCCGCCCTCTCAAATTTCAGGTTCCTGCGTTCAACAGGAGAGAAAATGGCCTTGGAGCTCACTCAGCTGATCAGTGACCACCCAGGCGCCATCAGCATTCTCCTTTGACCCGCCCTCTCAAATTTCAGGTTCCTGCGTTCAACAGGAGAGAAAATGGCCTTGGAGCTCACTCAGCTGATCAGTGACCACTCAGGCGCCATCAGCATTCTCCTTTGACCCGACCTCTCAAATTTCAGGTTCCTGCGTTCAACAGGAGAGGAAATGACCTTGGAGCTCACTCAGCTGATCAGTGACCACTCAGGCGCCTTCAGCATTCTCAATTGACCAGCCCTCTCAAATTCCAGGTTCCTGCGTTCAACAGGAGAGGAAATGGCCTTGGAGCTCACTCAGCTGATCAGTGACCACTCAGGCGCCTTCAGTATTCTCCATTGACTTTTGATTATGGAAATTTGATTACTGGTTACGCAGAAGGCAAAACTGTATACAAATCGAAGAAATGAACAGCGATCGCATTTTAGTCAGAAAAAATTTCAACGGAGATTAGACCTCTTTTGCGATTCACACTCATGATTCTGTTTTATCGAAGGAAAACCTTCAAGTACTCGTAGGGACCGAACGGTTTGCCCTACAGAGCTCCGGGTGGTCTCAAAAATTTTTAAAAATTCAGTACTATTTAAAATTAGTGAAAAAACGATACCTTTATTTCGAGAGTTTTCGAGCTAGGGCACTCTTGAAAATTTCAACCCTTAATTTCCACCCCTTAGAAGTGACCTACATCAACCAAAAGCTTCGCGGCACAACTAGACCCCAAATGGAGCCCATATACCAAATTTCATCGAAATCGGTCCATGGTAACTAAGGAAAGTGCCGCGTACGGCGTACGGCGTACGGCGGACGGACGGAAATTTTTTTATTCGATTTTCGTATTCTACGTACCTTGAAACGTAAAACATCAAATTTTGAGGGGGGGTTAAAATTTTTTTTTTTTTTGCTCGATTCCAAAGGCTTATTATTGAAAATAATAAACCAAAAATTTGGATCCAAAATGTGTGACATTTTTATGAAAATGGAAAACAATAACTCTTACAAACGGCAAAACACTGTTGGTGAGATCGAACTGCTCTACTTATCCCCCACATAGAAAATCTCTGAAATTGCAACTTTTTCGATTTCCTTGAAAGGTCAGAGTGGCAGCAAATAGTGGCGGGTGGATGGTGAGGTCAGGTTGAGGGCCAGTTGTAATTACTAATCGATTGTGGGGGTACAGGTCTGCTGGTGACAGAGCTCAACCGTTACGGAGTTTACTGTGGAATTAACTGAAACCGCTCCAGTGAAATCAAGAGAACGTTCTCCGACAGCTTCTCCCCGACTCCCAGTGGTGTATTCGTAACGCAATTATGTAATTTTGTAGCCGTATTAGGTCTTGACTGCGTAATTGGGAGTGGCAGATGATTTTTGGGAAACTTCACAGGAATAGTCTGTTCAATAGCATACTTAACCTATCAACAGAACACTGTAATAATTAGATATATTGTAGAAAATTGGTTCGGGTAACAATATCAAACTTCATCAAGAAATAGTGGCGTGGTGGAAGAGGCTGCGGAAATTGCTAAGGAAGCAAAACTGAATACAACTCGAACACAAACTTCCTAACTTCAATTTCTCCCTTAGATATACACAATAGATCATGGATATGTGTACATTGTTGTAGGTGTAATTTGAAAATTAAAATGATGAAATAAAATTCGCTCAAGATATTTTATGAATAATGTATTAGCATGAAGTAGGTTGATACATCTCAGTGAGAAAGAATTGTCAAAATTATGAAATATCAGCACTAGCGTTAGTAATGCTCAATAATGGTTTATGGTACGAAAAGTATGGAATATAATTTCTTGTTTCCATATGATCTACATATCGTGTGAATACAGCATCCATGACTGTATTATGTCTGGCTGTGGAGATATGTGGATCACTATTTAACTCTAGATTGAATAATCCAACTGGGAAAGCACACGTGATTATTTTTATTCTAGAGTACCTTGCCTTATAGCTAACGATATTAAATATAAATACAGATACTAAATTTTAGCGATATTAAATATAAATATAGATACTAAATTTTAGCCTCTACGATTTTGTTTACTGATACAGAGTAAATAGATATGTAGAGTTGCATTTCTTGTGGCAAAAAAAAAGTCGCGAAAAATTCCTTGACCCCCAGCCAAAATACATACCCATATCAAAAAAACATATCGAGAAACAAAAATAATATTATTGTTATTAATAATAATAATAATGGTAGTATTTAATGATATTATTGATGGAACCTATTCCAACGGTTTTTAACTTTTCCTTATGTTGAAATAAGGTACTAGCTTTAAATTCAAATTTGAGAGAGGAAAGGAGAGTCAGTGTTCCTTAGGACGGATCCTAGCCCAACAGCCTCGGAGAAAAAGATTGTGTAGGAGATGAGGAGAGTCAGTGTTCCCTAGGACGGATCCTAGCCCAGCAGACTCGGGAAAAGGTAGTTGTAGGAAGAGATGAGATGAGTACAACTAGTAAATTGTTGTTCCCTGATAGGATTGACTCGTATCAGCCCAGACCTTTACACGGCTTGAGATTCAAGTTTTTAAGGAGGAGAACCTAATACTAACCAAATAAATTTAGTGAATTTGATAGCTAATACTTTAGGCAAGGTTTTTTTAGGTTTAGAAATGACAATTCAGAGTTTAGCAGTTATTCCCTCACTAGAGCTTCCACCTGTCTGGCGTTCGGCTTGAGCCGTCGGCTATTTAAGAGGGGCCCCTTCTCGCCATCCCCGAAACATAGGGGAAGCCGAGGAGGGTAGTTGACCCCTATTCCTGGGGAATTCCCGCCTAGGTGTGCTGCTCTGAGAGGGTTGTTTATTAAAGAATAATTATAATGTAAAACGCTGCAAATTATTACACAATGGTTTATTATTTTTCTATATAATCGTCTATAAAGCCACCGACCATCCAACATGAAGAGAAACATCGATGGCATTTCGGTCAGCTTTAATTTGAACGGAGATTAGGCCTCTTTTGCGATTCACACTCGTGTTTCTGATTTATCGCACGATTATTATTTTTATGGTTTATTATTTTATTATTTATTATTATTATTTTAATGGTTTATTATTTTTCTATATAATCGTCTATAAAGCCACGGAGATTAGACCTCTTTTGCGATTCACACTCGTGTTTCTGATTTATCGTACGTTTATTATTTTTATGGTTTATTGGTTTTTAATGGTTTATTATTTTTCTATACAATCGTCTATAAAGCCACCAACCATCCAACATGAAGAAAAATACTTGGAAAATGTCACCCCACGCATATTTAAGCAAAAACCTCTTTTTTGGCCGGTTATTTGCCCATAACTTCTATACGAATTAAGCGATCGGAATAGTTCGACGTTAGGACCAACTAGACCCCAAATGGAGTCTATGTGCGAAAGATCGGGTTTTTTAGACCGATTCTAAGGCCTTTTATGGCCCGGACGGCGAACGGCGGACGGCGGACGGCGGACGGACATTTGGCAAATTTGGCAAATTTGGATTCTACGCACCTTGAAACGTAAAGTGACAAAGTTTGAGGGGGGGTTATAAAATTTTTTTGCGATACGATCACATAGGCTTATTATTAGAAATAATAAACCAAAAGGGTGGTTCCCACAATTATCATTAAACAATAATGGGCCATTCTCACGAAAACGTCGGAATCAGCGTCTGGTCGATTATCAGGTTAATCATAATTTTTTCGGCTAGTTTCAATTATTCCTTCTGAAAGAAATCGACGCGCTCTTTTCAGCCCATACATTTTTAAAATTATAAACTAATTAATTAATTACGTAATAATTCATTAAACACAGAAAAATCAGTCCCTGCCGCATGTCCTGAGCCGTTGTTGTCAACTTTGCTCAGCCTTCAAAGTAGTAAATTGGTTATTTTAAAATTATTTTTGGAGTTTGTTCTAACCCTTACGTTCCTAATTTGCAGTTCCTGTAACAGAATCTCATAGAAAGAAAAATCTGTACACGTTTGTAAGGAAAATATGCGTGTCCTGAGGATTACGCTCAGTCCCTGCCACGATTGGAACTTGATAGTTTAAGACCCTTTCCCCTCTCTGGAGGGGAATGCGTCTCATCCACCATTGTTCTACCACTCCTCCTCATGGTGTTCAAGGGTTGATTGGGGGTGATCAGTGTACAACAAAACGGTGGAGAGTGTGTTTCGAGCCGGCGACCCTACGTGGTCAAGCGTGTCAACCAGTCCCTGCCACGCTTTCCCAGGTTAGTATCCTTTCTTTTTTGTTGTGGTCTTTCATTTTCGAAATAGTTGGAAGTCAAGGTTTACAAAGATATTTGCAAATTTCTCGAGAGATTTATTTGGCAAGAGAAATATATGGAAATGTGTTGTTTCGTCAGTCCCTGCCACATCAGTCCCTGCCACGAATCCATTTTTGGGATGTGGCAGGGACTGATGAACGTCGTCAGGGACTCTTTTACGCTGTTTTAATTATTGCTTCCGAGTCTACCTAAGGTAGCGGAAGCATTGTTTTCACTTTTCAAGGATGAAAAAAAAATGTCCTCCAAAATCAAAATTTCCACTCGAGTTTTACGTTTTAGACCTTCCTGAATAATTTTGTTTCCGTGTCTGTCTGTCTGTGCGTCTGTCTGTCTGTCATAGCTTGCAAGGGCAAAACTAGACGAAGTTACAGTCCGATTGCGATGAAATTCTCAGGGATTGTGCGGGTTGGCGTGCAGATGGTCCCCTATGAGTTTCATCACCCACGGATCGATAGTATCCTCTGCGCATGCGCAAACGTGAAAATCTTGCAACAGCCATTTCTACAACAATTTCCCTCCGAATTTGATGGAATTTTCAGGGATTGTTCGGGTTGGGGTGTAAATGGTCCCTAGTACATTTTGAGCGTAAATACTAACGTAAAGTAATTTTTTGCAGAGTGCATGATTCATCAATGGCCCCCAAAAAAACAAAATCAGAAGCGGAGAAGAAGATGGCAGCCAAGATCCGGAAGGCAGATCGGTACAGGCAAAAGAAGGAAGATCCTGAAACTGCGGCTCTAATGAAGTTAAAGGAGAAGGAAAAGTATGAGCAGAAAAAACTGAAGAAGCAGCGGAAGCGGAAGTTACTTCAGTTAAAAAAATATTAAGAAGTTTCGTGCAAATTAGGTAGCTGCCTTCCACACTGTGATTAATAACACTGTAATTGTGATTTTTTATGAGTGATTAAACTTAGTTTCCTAAAGATTTTACATGATAAGACTGGTAATAAGACTGTTTCAATAATGTTTTGGGAGTTGAAAGGTTTTGAATAAGTTAAGAGTTTTAACGTGATACTTCGAATTTTACATGGTAATTGACTGAGACTGTGAGACTGAGATTTAATGATTTTGTGGTAATTTAGAGATTTTATGAGTTATGAGAGTTTTAATGTGATACGTCTACTTATAATTTGATACATTTTATGTGATACTAATTGATGTGATCTCAATAATTGTGATAATATTACACTGTAATAAAAGGTTTTACCACGTTAGTGTTTAAATTAGTGTACAAATCCTCGTAACTATTGATAACAACATGAAAAAATCCTTGTATGTTCAAAAACTCTTATGGAACTCGTATTTGAAAATTAAATTGACTTTCTATTTAACTTATTATTACGAGAACCTGCGAATCTTATAATAATTTTCTGGAGAAGAGGACAATAGGTGACGTAGCCCGTTTCCATGACTTTATTCGTGGCTCCGCAAAATTTCGATTTTGGAACAGACTAGTCAGACAAATGTATTATAATACATCAGAGTATTAATTAGGTACCTGTAGGTTAATTAATGATCGTGATCATGATGCGTGATTTCTTTGAAATATTTTGTAAAGTAAAGGTCCAAATTAATTTTATTGTAGGCAACAGTTCTTCGTAAAATTTGGTGATATTAAGTATTTTGATTAAGACTAGAGAACTCAAATCTGTCATTTATTGAAATTGAAATATTGTATTAAGATTCTATGAGACTGCATTAAATGGGTCTATGAATTAACATTTACCTAACATTACTTACCTTAAAGCGTCAGTCCCAGAATACAATAAAGTCAGTCCCTGCCGTAGACGTCAGTCCCTGCCATCCTCGGATTATATTTTTATTTATTATGTAAATAATAAGAAAGTTCCTGCTTGGCTGACAATCTCATTTCACAGTACACACAATGAAGAAGTTGTATAAATTTTCCTGGGTGAAAATAAGAACATTTTGAAATCTGGAAAAATCTACCTCAAATCCGACGTTTTCGTGAGAATGGCCCTAATATATCTAGAATTTAAAAATATAATCAAGAAAAATAATATAATCATTAGATAAATATCAGGAAATTTTTTTCCCCTACCATGGAGTCGTTTCCTACGGGTTATGAAGTTATGTTGAAATCAACTACTTTCTATATTGAGGAATATCCACATCCTAAATAGATCATTTGCGACAAAGTGGAGATTACCGAAATTATTAATTTCTTCTGATATTTGAGCTCGTAATAGGTCTTTTCACAGGGTGGAGGAATAACTAACTAGGATAACCATCCGAAATGGAATAGTGGTTGGTTTGGTTGGCCATCAAGTAAGCTCTTTTTCGTAGATATAGTTACAATTGTACTGGTTTGTGACTTCACGGTGACGTATTTACGTGTACTGTACTGGTTTACAGAAAATGGAATACCTACTATGTACCTAAATGGAAAAGCCATCCATAAACTCGGCGAATCAGTTATCGGGCAGTTGAGAAGCGAAGTTGACCTCCAAGTCACAAAACCCCTACATTTCCGCCATTATCATTGAAAGTTCTTTTTGTCTTCAGAATCCGTAGATGCACGGGGAGATGTAGAAGTACGGTTACCCTACAATATAATATAATATATTATATTACCTATTGGGCCCAATATTATTGGGAATATTATTCGAAAAGGTACCTGTTGAGAAGTATGGCTGCCGTGGATTTGGTGACTCCTGGGACGATGGTGTTGGTCACTTATCACTCAACACTTCCACTCCGACCGCTGTTTCGAAAAGGCCATGCACAACGCGTATAGTAAATCGACGGACCTAATCAAAAGGAACATCGCTCATGAGAATTCACTAATTTAGAAGAATACTTGAACCACACCCTATAACCAACACTCCGACCCGAATAGAAGAAATACCTACTGACTGATTGTGCTGCATTCGTTGTTAGTGTGAGAGCTGGACGGTACGGCGCATGCGCGGGGCACGTTTCCATAGGTACAACAGATGCTAAAAGCTCAGTTTCCAGGAAGGACCGTCCGACGACCCCCCAACTAATCCTTTCTTTTGTTTGTGTTCACCACAACTCAGCCCATTGCTTATTACTTTCCCCCTCAGTTGAAAAAATACCATGAAAGGGCTTCACCATCTATGAGAATTATTATGTTAGAATCACTATTAACAATAAGTTTAATTTTCAAAGAAATATTTTAACCAATTTTCAGTCATTCTACAATTTTCTGGCGCATTTTTGAGGAACACTCTGCAAATTATTTTACAAAGGTTATTATTATAGGTCATTATTTTTCTGTATACCTACATCACTCTTCTGCAAAGTTCACAGCTTTGCCATGTTTTTTGCTTTTTTGTTTTTTTTTTTTTTTGCTTTTGTTTGTTTTTTGTTTTTGTTTTGTTTTTGTTTTTTGTATTTGTTTTTGCTGTGAACTTTGCAGAAGAGTGATCTATACAGGAAAAAAACCTTTGTGAAGTAATTTGCAACTTTTTTTTTAATCTACTAACCGTAGGTACCTACTACCATATGGGAAATTTGATTACTGTTTGCTTAGGAAGCAAAACTGAATACCAAATTTGTATTTAATTTGATTTAATTTGATTTGATTTAATCAAAGAAACGAACAGCGATCACATTTTAGTCAGATATAATTTGAACGGAGATTAGACCTCTTTGGTTATTCACACACGTGTTTCTGTTTTATCGAAGAAAAACCCCTAAGTTCTCGTAGGGAGCGAACGGATTGTTCTACAGAGCTTTGCGTGGTTTATAAAAATTCTAATAATTCAGTACTAGGTATTTAAAGTTGGTGAAAACATGATACTTTTATGTCGAGAGTTTTCGAGCTAGGGCACTCTTGAAAATGCCAACCCATCATTTTCACCCCTAGAAGTGAATGACATCAACCAAAAGCTTTGCTACACAACTAGACCCCAAATGGAGCCCATATGTCAAATTCGAACCAAATCGAACCAGGGTTGCTAATAAGTTGCTAAAAGTGCCGCGTACGGCGGACGGACGGAAAATGTTTGACATTTTATGTCTTTACTATGGCACATAAATGAAAAATCGTCACGCGGGGATCGTCACGCGGGGAGCGTTATGAGGGGAGCGTTACGCGGAAATTTCTGATGATTTTCACGTACAACCAATCGTTCCTAGGGAAAACTAACTCCCTCATTTTCCACCCCACAAAAATCGTTCACCACTCATTGGAAAGCTCTCAATTTATTAAACATAAGACATAAAATGTCTCTCGTGGTTGCTTACTTGTACGAAAGCTGTATCCACCGTTTGTGTTTTTTTTTATTCGATTTTCGGATTGAAATGATTCGCTCATTTATACGGTTTTTCTACTACTTCAGTTCGATATTTTGGAATATTTGATCCCCCCCCCCCCCCGGGAGCGGAAATGCCCGCCAGTAGGAAATGCCCTACCAAGAATCCAATACTCCGACTATTCCTTTGAAAAACAAAAGTGAATGTCACAGTATTTCTTGAAATCTGTTCAATATTGCTGCATTGTCAAAGTGGTTATTATTTGTTGACAGATTGGATATTCAATGAGTTTGTTTCAAAAAGCCTTGAGAAGTATATTTTGACATAATGGTGATCTTCGCTAACCCTTCCTGGAATAGTTCAGCATGCGCACCTGTACTACACCACGGGCTAGAGGAATGAAACGAGAACTCTACGTCAAACAAAGACTCTATAATTCTATTTGAACAAGAAATTCGATACCGTAAATTCTTGAAACTAAACTGGAGGTAAAAGCGTACCTATTCAAAAGAGTATTCATTTCAAGTTTGATACTCCAATGAGAAATCGTCCCAACTAATATTTTTACCAGGTCCGCCAAAAGAATGTGCTTCCAATGGTAAACGCAAAACATTTTGGCCAAAAATGACGGCTCATGGTGTTGCAGTAGGCCCTTGCTTTGCTTCTGGTTTATTATTTTCAATAATGATCCTTTGGAATCGACCAAGGAAGAAATGTTACCCCTCCCCCCTCAAAATGTGTTGTTTTACGTTTCAAGATACGTAGAATCCGAAAATAGAATAAAAATTTGGCCGTCCGTCCGCCGTACGCCGCACTTTCCTTAGTTCCCGTGGACCGATTTAGATGAAATTTGGTATATAGGCTCCATTGGGCCCAGAAGCTTTTGGTTAATGTCAGTCACTTCTGAGGGTTGAAATTTTGAAAACGCCCTAGCTCAAAAAATTTCAATTTAAAGGTATTGTTTTACCATCAATTTAAGAAAATATTGAATTTTTAGAATCGAATGAGACTACTCAGAGCTCCCCGTCCGCCCATACGCTGCAATTTCCCCACTTAGCTTTGACCGATTTTGATGAAATTTGGTATGTAGGCTCCATTTGGGATCTAGTTGTGTCGCGAAGATTTTGGTTGACGTAGGTCACTTCTAAGGGTTGAAAAATAAGGTTTGCAATTTGGAAAACGCCCTAACTCAAAAAATTTTGATATAAAGGTATAGTTTTTCCATAAATTTAGGATGAGTACAATTTTTAAAATTTTTTGAGACCACGCGGATCCCTGTAGGACAAACCGTTGGGGGTTGGACTTACGATAAATCAGAAACACGAGTGTGAATCGCAAAAGAGGCTTTATCTCCGTTCAAATTTTAGCTGACCGAAATGCGATCGATGTTTTTCATCATGTTGGATGGTTGGTGGCTTTGCAGACGAGTGATCAATATAGAAAAATAATAAACCATTATGTAATAATTTGCAGCATTTTTCAATTGATTGTGAAGCGTTTATTTCATTAAATTAAACTTGAATCTGAAGCGAAATTAGTTTCGTAGGTGGTGACAATGGCAAAGTTGTGTTCTCTGCAGGCGAGTGATCTATCAGAAAAATAATAAACCTTCGTGTGATGATTTGCAGGTTTTTTTTTCTGATTGCATCAACGGACTGCAACCAAATGCCAAGAAAATGGCTCGTTTTCATATTACGATCCAGAGTGAAAATGGTAGAATATTGTACTCTTGGTGATGATAGTTATTGAATGAGGGCTCATCGAAAATTGCGTAAAAATTAAACTTTATGCTGGTTCATTTAAAAATGTATTACAATCTTGGTAAATAATAGCTGAGCTAACCTCTTTTCACGCGATATAATTACATTCAAGCATCAAAATTGTATTGGTAATTGACTAGCAATGATGATTATTAAACTAAAAAAAGTACCCATGTACCCATGTACAATATAGGAAAGTAAATGTAGATATCGTATTCTCATAAAGATAGACGAACACAGATGAAAACGACCCAGTAGATTCGTAACCATCCACCACTCGTAGATACATGAGTACCGAACTACCAGAGCGGAAAAACATTTATGAAGAAGAACGAGAAAAGTTTCCGCTCGTCTCGCTTAGACAACTGACTACTCAGATCTCTCAGTGTTTTGTGAAAAAGATCCCACTGTAGGGTCTCCTCAGAATCCCGCAACCTTTTATAAAATACTCTACAGGGATGATGAAATTAGACAAGCACCGGTCACCTTCTACGCACCGTTTAACTCTTTCACGAGGAGATCTTTTTTATATTAGGTTTGTAAAGTGAGAAAAACGTGGACTGATAGAGGTCCCAAAAAATTGGTTCACTCTGAATAACAAGAGGGAACTCCTCTTTTGTTTTGAAGGAGGTAGAGCTAAGTTATGTATGTTCAGGTTCATCAATGATTCTACTTTTCGGATGTATTTGATGTTGTTTTCTTCTTGTTTTCGGATGTATATTATACGGGTGCCGTCCACCTAGTTACCTATTAAAAGTAAAGAAGGCTGTGATATGGATACTGTGGACATCATGTGGTCGAGCTGTTCTGTTCAAGAATTGAACTATTACTGAAGAGAATCCATGGCCTTCACGTTCGTGAGATGAAAGTATTTCTTGGTCATTCATTGTAAGCTCACTCATACAAACGTTATGTCCCATAAAAACTTGAATCATCTATGGAACTAAAACGCTGCAAATCATTGCTCAAAGGTTTATTATTTTCTGTATAGATCACCCTTCTGTATAGATCACTGGTTCTCCATCAATAGCACCTACCACCATCTGTATTCTCCCTTGACCTTCCCTCTCAAATTTCAGCTTCCTGCGTTCAATAGGATTGAAAATGGCTTCGGAGCTCACTCAGCTGATCAGTGATCTGAAGAGTGAAGAAGATCTCCTCGAATGCTGGAGACGCCTGGAAGAGCACTGATCAGCTGAGTGAGCTCAGAAGCCATTTTCAATCCTATTGAACGCAGGAAGCTGAAATTTGAGAGGTAAGGTCAAGGGAGAATACAGATGGTGGTAGGTGCTATTGATGGAGAACCAGTGATCTATACAGAAGGGTGATCTATACAGAAAATAATAAACCTTTGAGCAATGATTTGCAGCGTTTTTCACCTACCAACATTTCTTTTACCTACCAACTATTGGTAGGTACTACCTACCTCACCATAATGGCTTCACACCTTCACAATCAAGTTTATTAGAAAGAACTAAACGCTTCACACTCGATTCGAAAAATAGAAAGCTTCATATGGAAATTTGATTACTGGTTACGCAGAAGGCAAAACTGTATACAAATCGAAAAAATGAACAGCGATCGCATTTTAGTCAGTTAAAATTTGAACGGCGATTAGGCCTCTTTTGCGAATCACACTCATGATTCTGTTTTATCGAAGGAAAACCTTCAAGTACTCGTAAGGAGCGAACGGTTTGTCCTACATAGCTCCGGGTCGTCTCAAAAATTTCTAAAAATTCAATAAGTACTATTTAAAATTGGTGAGAAAACGTTACCTTTATTTCGAGAGTTTTCGAGCTAGGGCACTCTTGAAAATTTCAACCCTTAATTTTCACCCCTTAGGAGTGACCTACATCAACCAAAAGCTTCGCGGCACAACTAGACCCCAAATGGAGCCCATATATGGGCGTATTTATACGAGATTTGAGCCGAATCGGTCCAGTGTTGCTAAGAAAAGTGCCGCTTACGGCGTACGGCGTATGGATGGAAATTTTTTTAATCGATTTTTGTATTCTACGTACCTTGAAACATAAAACATCAAATTTTGAGGGGGGGTTAAAATTTTTCTTTTTCTTGCTCGATTCCAAAGGCTTATTGTTGAAAATAATAAACCAAAAACGGAACAATAAAGTTTTAGGAGCGTTTATCGAACTACTCAGCGATGAGAATGAAAGGTGAGATATTGGTGTTATAGAACGAACGGTCACCAGGTCAGCATCGTTAGTGCTTGACTACAAAAATTTAAAGGAAAGTTGAACTATAATAAATTCTCATGTCGACAGGAACTCGGTCTACAGCGGGAAACCTTCAGATAAAGTGAAGGCCGAGGTTTAGAACAAGCTGCCGTCACCCTTGCACCGTATGTGACGAGTGAGGATGTGAAGAGCCCTGGTCTTAAATTTAATGGAATAATAATAGTAAATGAAAGGAAGAAGGGAAGGATTTACACTAACCAGTCCAAAGTCCAACTGTACTAAATTTCATCATCAAGCGCACGTTTACAAAATTCAAACTCTTTAATGAACAGGTGGGGGGCTAAAATCGACCAAGAAAACATTTTTTTAAACACCCCCTCAAAATTTGATGGTTTACGTTTCAAGGTACGTAGAATCCAAAAATCGAATAAAAATTTGGCCGTCCGTCCGCCGTCCGCGGCACTTTTGCCACTTAGCATTGACCGATTTTGATGAAATTTGTATGTAGGCTCCATTTGGGGTCTAGTTGTGCCCCGAAGATTTTGGTTGATGTAGGTCACTTTCAAGGGTTTAAAAATGAATTTTGAAATTTTAAAACGCCTTAACTCTTAAAAATTTGATATGAAGGTAAGTTTATTGTTTGATATAAAGGGGACTTATTGTTTTTCCTTCAATTTAAGATTCTATAGAATTTTTAGAATTTTTTGAGACCACGCGGAGCCCTGTAGGACAAACCGTTCGCTCACTACGAGAATTTAAGGGTTTTTATTGAAATATATATATATATAAATCAAACACGAGTGTGAATCGCAAAAGAGGCCTAATCTCCGTTCAAATTAAAGCTGACCGAAATGCGATCGATGTTTTTCTTCATATTGGATGGTTGGTGGTTTTGTAGACGAGTGATCTATATAGAAAAATAATAAACCATTTTGTAATCATTTGCAGCGTTTTTCCAGATTGCGTTCAAAGATCGGAATCAAGGGAGTAGATACCTATTCAATTACTGCTCCGATGGTTGGAATTTTTGCTGTAAAACGAGACTTCTTTGGGCTTGAACTTGTCACAGATAAAGAGCTGAATTGGGGTTAATGGGCAGATATGAGATAGAGGCGACAATGTACCAGTGGCTGCAGTGTTCATTTGAATAACATCGGGTGAATGCCAATCGAGGTGATTGATGGAAGGTAGAAGGTTCAAGTAAAGGAACTGGTTGATCATGTGAGCATTATGTTTGAAACTTGGTTTTCCTAAGTTTAACCAGAAAATCCCTATTCAATATGGCGGCCTATAGAGCGGAGGGCTCAAAGGGGGGAAAAATCTCGTCCTTTGATGTTTGAAGGGAGAGCTGAAGCTTCGAGTTCAATTAATGGAAACTAATACGGCTTGTCAGATTGAGGCACTGCCAACGTTGAAATGAAGCGGCATCCTTTGATGCTGGCGGCGGTTTTAGTTGTACAGGCCTTTCCACCGGGGGCAGACGTCCCCTCTGCACCCCGAGTTTCCAAGCTATCGCCCCTCGACGGATCTCGTCATCTCCACAGAGCTGCTCACGACTCATTAGTCAATAGTTGTTTTTCCTGATTACCCGAGAGTCATCTATCCTGTTTCCATCCACTGGTCTCATTCGGGAGAGATATTTCCTTCTCATTCGTAGAATAAAGTAAGATTTTATCTCGCATGACATTGAATACAGCGAGGTCACTTTAGACTGATAGTTAGGCAGGCACAATGATCTCAGTTCCCACGTTTTCAAACCAAAGTAGATAAATATCGGCCTCCTCACTAATGGAAGACCTACCATTCAAGTCTACATGAGAAAGCCATACTGACTGCCCAACTTGTTTTCTTTTCATATCAGTAAACTTGATAGTTAAGGTTTTCAACATTACAGTTATGCTTTATTTGAACAGTAGTAGGATTTTCCAACTCACGTAGTGACATGAGGTCAGGTCCAGGGAACTGCTTTCGCACCAAATTGTTTTATTGCAATCCTTTTGGTTTATTATTTTCAATAATGAACCTTTGAAATCAAAAAAGAATAATAAAGTTTTGTCCCCCTTTCAAAATTTGTTGGTTTACCTTTCAAGTTACGTAGAATCCGGGAATCGAATAAAAATTTTGCCGTCCGTACGCCGCACAGTGGGGCCAAATGGCCAACAAGCGGAAAAAAGTCATTATCTTTTGAACGAATTACTGTATCGTCTTGGGAATGGTTTCATTCGATTTCTAATACGAAAATATTGGAAAAATATGTTTTCTGACGTTTAAATTTATTATTTTAGTACTAAATCTTGAATTTTGAAAAAAATAGTGTTACTCAAAGTGGAAAAGCGTGTGAAAAAAACAGAAAAGCGGTTTTACAGGCGATGGGTGTGTGTTATTTTGTTCTTTTCTTTGTTTCAGAGGTTATAGGATACGATAAAGATGATTGAATTGAGTTTTCTTTACATATGTATGTAAATATATATATGTAAATATATATATCCCAATAGATATTTATATATTTAATTTTGACAAAATTTTGAGTGATAAAAACCTCTGAAAATTGGATAGTACGCGATCGAATATTGGAACGAATCCAAATTAAACGTTTGCTAAATCCGAATAAGAGATTTTCAACGATGACATGTTCTCGGTATGTCACGACAGTACGAACTGACCACACTACTGCGAATGACAATCCGAAGAACCTGGTTTGTTCAAACAGAACCTTGTTGACTCTTAGCAGAAATATTTTACGAAAACGTCGCTATTTACATCATTTTGTTTTCCAATAAAAAATAAAACAAAAAATGTCTGCCAAATGGGTGTGGCACATAGCTTCCCAGTATCCATAACCCGATTGTATAGATGATCCGACCATTGTAGCCTTAACTTGACTCCGTTACTCTGTGATTGTAGCTAACAGCCCACATAGGGGACATTCTACATGTCAACATTCACAATCCCTGGAAATTTTATCGAATTCGAGAGGAAAATGTAGAAGTTACAGCCTTTAGAAGGGTTTTACTCTGAAGCTGCGGTGACGGCAGATACGGCGTTTTTGGTGTACCATTAATCACATTTTAACCCACTACATCTAAATTCGGTGAAATACGGCTATAAAATTTTTACAGCTTCTTGATAATGGTCAGATTTTCAAGAAAAAAAATGAGCCAAACCGAAGGAAGGCGAATCTCGGTTTTTCCACTCCTCTAAAGTTGTATTTCGCTATAAAAACCCAAATCTGGAGCTAATGTTCAAGCTAAAATGTTATGAAAAAATAATTAGTATTTTTTAGAGATACTACATAATATGTAGTATCTAAAATAAGTAGTATAGTAGTATCTAAAATTTAATTATGTAGTATCTAAAATTTAAATAAAATTATATAATGTTGGATATATATATTATATATATCCAACATTATATAATTTTATTTAATTCCACTCCTATAATTTTATTTAATTTTCCACTCCTCTAAAGTTGTATTTCGCTATAAAAACCCAAATCTGGAGCTAATGTTCAAGCTAAAATGTTATGAAAAAATAATTAGTATTTTTTAGAGATACTACATATATTTATCCAACATTATATAATTTTATTTAAATTTTTTGAAACACATAGAACGTATTAGGAAATTTTCAAATTCCACTCTCAAAGTGCTTAAAATCTCGAAATATCAGGTTTGAGCCCCCATTTAGCAGTGAAAACAATTTTTAAACATTGAAGGTCCTTCACACCCTGATTCTACAGGTAATAGACTTTGAGAAAACCGCATTACATTTATTTTTTAGTCACTTTGCAAAAATGGAGTTTTTTCCACTCCGGCCCCACTGTGCGCCGCACAGTGGGCAAAATGACCAATCTAGGTGGACAAAATTATTTTTCGGTCGGTTTTTTTTCCAAAATTGAATAAAAAGACGCTGATTACGGGAAAAATAATGAAAAGCTTTCTTGACTTCAATGAAAGTAGGCAAACGGTGTATCATGATATTGTTGTTCATGTTTTATCTTAAATTCTTGACATTATAATTAGGTAGGTCCTACTGATTAATTACTTTGAGATTAATGACATTATTACAGTGTTAGACGAATATAACTCTGAAAAATTGAATTTGAAAATATTATAGTCATGTTCTTATTCGACATCGTAGAAGATTCAACTGTTGATGTGCTTGAAGTTGCTTCTTTCAAGATACGGCTTGTGGACCTGTCTTCTGCTGAGTAGAGAGCAGTGAGCGCCGCTAAGCATAACTTTTCGGGACCAGCAGTCAAAAATTCTTTCTCTTTTCTTCTTTTTGTTTTATCGCTTGAGTCCTCAAACGGTTTTTCGGGACGCACAGTTGGTTGGTTCATGATTCTTTGAGTAATTTTGTAAAAAATGACAACTTCAAACTCTTTCCCACTCAGCCATGTCGAATATTTGTTGGAAAAAATGTCTTGTTTCCCATGGCTATTTTCCCACCTCTCTCCGATTTTTTTGAAAAGTCTGTCACAGCATTTTTGATCATTTTTAAATTTAATATTTTTGAAGAATCGTCGAGATTACCTAACCCGATCAAATACCTAGTGAGGTTTTCGTGGCCATCTTTCTTTGGAAGCAAATTGATGGCGAGGAATCGTGATATTTACACCTGAAAATCAACCATTTTATTAAGTAACTCGGAAAACGCATGAAATCGCAAAAAAAGGTGGCTGAATACCGAAACTAGAACACTTAAATAAACGAAAAAAACTCGGATTTCCTTGGCAACTCTTGGCCGTGTGCTACTTTAACTCCAAGATGTAAATTATCATTTTTAGAAATACGGTATGGCGTATACTCATAAACATACAGTATCAGACACTATTTTTACAATTTTAACAGGAAAAAATAGTACCTACTCCTTTCAATGGTTTCCATTATTGCCGAAACCAAGCCAGGAACGATTCTGCCTACAACTAACTGCAGCGTAGACGAGAAAAGTTGGGGGTTCATAGTAGCTGATTATACGATCTTATTCGAACAGGAAACAGCGACACTTTTGATCGAAGTTTTTACAGCAATAGAAGGTTTTGATAATGTAAATATTAACGTTTTGGGGACTGCAAACTCATAATGAACAATGACTAATATTAGAGATTCCCATGTTTTGACTTGACTTTTGTCCACCTAAATTGGCCATTTTGCCCACTGTGCGCCGTACACCGTACTTTCCTTAGCTCCCATTGACCGATTTCGATGAAATTTAGTATTTGGGCTCCATTTGGGGTCTAGTTGTGCCCAACGTCAATCACTTCTAAAGGTTGAGAAATAAGGGTTGAAATGTTCAAAACGCCCTAGCTCAAAAAAATTCGATAGAATGGTATTGTTTCTCTATTAATGTATGATAGTAATGAATTTTCAAAGACCACGCGGAGCTCCGTAGGACAAATCGCTCGCTCCCTACGAGAAATTAAAGGTCGGACTTACGATAAATCAGAAACACGAGTGCGAATCGCAAAAGAGGTCTAAACTCCGTTCCAATTTTAGCTAACCAAAATGCGATTGCTGTATTCGTCTTTGCAGACGAGTGATCTATATGGAAAAATAATAAACCTTTGTGTAATAATGTGCAACGTGTTTTTTTTTTTTTTTTTTTTTTTTGCTGCTTCAACGGACTGGTATGTCAGGGGGTCTCAGTCGGTCGCTCTTCGTTTCCCGTTGCGGGTTAGTATAATCTCTTACGAACCGGCGCTCGGTGCTCCCCCCTCCCTCGTTTGTAGGAGCAACATTGCCACCCACCACCCCCCAGTGCCTCCTCCATCACCCGGCCTTCTCGTAGATTATCAGTTTCATGAACGGTTTCTTCCACTTTTCCTCAGCAAATAATCATCCAATTTTCATGTTTCTTGTGGATTCTTCCTATTTTTAGGATCTCTACACTTATGCTCTTGTTTAATTCCAAAAATTTAATTCCGTAAGTAAAAAGTTGCACCCAAATTTGACATTTTCAAGGATTTTTGACATTTATTAGTCCATCTAACCAGGGAATCGAAAAACTAAACGATTGCCGCCGAAATCTCAAGATCGACCAATAATTGTCAGAGAAAAATGGGAAAAACCGTTTATTGACTTACTGAGACCCCCTTAAGAACTGCTGTTCTCGTAGACTTCTTTTCCATGAGGGAAATTGGAGCGTTTTCAGGGATGATAGGTAGTTATTATTGGACTGCTACGAGCAGCCATTTAGCGAGACTATTACCATTTGGAGATCATTTGACATTCCACGGAGATCCTGGATGAGTTCTGGTAGCCAGTGTGGATTGCCAGTATCCAATTGCTGGAGCAATCATCTTCTGAGCTCCACAAATCGTAGGAGTGTTGGCAAATGGATCGGATGAGCGACAAGTACAATGTCTTTGATGACAGTGAGAGTGGGGATTTATGGTGAAGGAGACTTCTCAGCTGTCCTACTATCTGTATAACCTTTGTTGTGAAAAGTACTCGGTACGTTCTACCCGCGTAATTCTCTTTTCAAGATGTAGACCAAGGTAGAACTTGTGAGGTACCAGCAACGGTAGCTCCATTTAGTGAGAATGATGATGCTAGCTCTCATCAGAGGTAGGTTGAGGGGACTTAACACCTTCAGTGCGGATGACCGGTCGACCGGTCATCCCTGCATACCTGCCATACGGACGACCGGTCATCTGGTCATTTCAACTCTCTTTGGGGGAGGGGGTCTGGTACCTCCCCTTTTTGATTTATTCCATTTTTTGCTTCTTTTCGTCTTCAGTATGAGTTCAACTGTCTAAAACATTGTTTCGTTTTTTGATGCCGAACTTTAATACGAATTTTGCGTTCGAATTCACCAATATCGAATTTCAAGCTCGAAAAATGTTCAGTACGGCAGGGTTGCACGACTTTGGGACCCGCATTGAAGGTGTTAAGAGGATTCACTTCCATTTATCCCAACTTTCCATTTGGAGCACCATTGGGTGGTGGATCCAGGATTCTCTGGAGCTGGTTGCTTGTTGCGTCATTGAATTGCATATCAATCATATTGCGTTACTATCAGCAAATCGTGCTGTAACAGCAGCGTCTGGGTGTTGTATCATCGAAAATTAACTTCCCTCGACCAGGGATCGATCTCCAATCTTTCCGACTAAACTATAATATTGATATTCCTGAGTCGAGCACTTCACCACTGTGCCAAGGAAGTGAATGGACAGAAATGCGAAAGGGTACAGGTACAGGGTATCAGGTGATAACAACAGAAGTTCAGAATGCTAAAATTAGGTTCAGAAATAGATGAAACTTGGTGGACTTCTTTCTTACCTCTCGAAAGTGAAATTCTTTGGAATAGTCTCGGAAGCAATATTTCTCCTATTAGTGATGGACACTTTGAATCAGTCTATTTATAGTTCGAACAAGGAAAGTGGGAATTTATCAACCTAAAACTCCCCGGTAATGATGAGGAATTCAGTATAATATTTAGAGTTCTCAATTTTTCGCCCTTACACCATCGAAATAATAACGCTAATATTGGACTATTGGCGCATAAATAGCCTATTTTATGTCTATTCTGAAACATAGGCAATTTTAAGATGACACAGCCATGCATACTGAAGAATCCTGACTTTATAACACCCTTCAACTCACCACGAAGGGGTTCATGATAATCTTCACCGATCATTCAAGAGGGGTGGCACAAGGCCTGGAGGCGGCCCTCCCTTATAAACACAAGCAGCCGACTGAGTTGTTATTTGCTTAGCAGACTAATGCAAGACATGTAATGGATTCCGCTGTTTGTTGTTGGCTCCAAGAGGTGGTATCTTGTTTGCTGAGGAAACACAAGCAATCATCACTTCGACAGGAATTATTCCAGTTTAACCTTTCTTGTCTCGCTCGTTCTTCAATATGGATTCGGTTAGTTTGTAGGTGGACTGTGGACTATGGACACGAACATTCAAACTATTCTTTAAATTTATTGTTAACGTGGAAGGGTGCAATTATGTATTTAGATCCATTCTATTGATTATTTAAAATCAACCGTGGTCAGCTAAATACGAAACCTGTGTCCCGAAGACCGAATATAACTTGGAAACAACAAAGAGCAAATGAGTTTCTCCCTTCAAAAAACGCCCCTTCAATCTTTATCCTGTTATTTTTTAAAATTCAATACTATTTAAAATTGGTATCAAAACGATACGTTTATTTCGAGAGTTTTCGAGCTAGGACACTCTTTTAAATTTCATCCTTCAATTTTCACCCCTTAGAAGTGACCTACATCAACCAAAAGCTTCGCGGCACAACTAGACCCCAAATGGGTCCCATATACCGAATTTGAACCAAATCGGTCCAGTGTTTGCCAAGAAAAATTCCGCGTACGGCGGACGGACGGAAAATTTTTAATTGGATTTTCGGATTCTACGTACCTTGAAACGTAAAACATCAAATTTTAACTGTTGATGGCATTCGTCGGTAGATTTCAATTTATTGTACGTTTAAAATGGAATGGTTTTCGGTCCGAGTCGAGTAACTTAATTAAGTTGATTGATTACTACTCAACATATATTCTCTACACATATTGTTGACTGCAGTTTCATCCACCTCAATCGACAGTGAGGGGACATGAGAGGCGTAATATTGCTTCTTTGACTCCACTCGAACAGCCAACAGTCATATTTTACTATCAATCAGCCCAAAGTGCTCTCCAATGTAAACGACACAACTCAGAGCGACAAATAGGCGGGTTCTAACCCACACAAAAAACGTGACTCCTTTATTATGAATACTTGTGTAGGACTGCAGCCTACCGATTTCATAAATTAAATGTTCATTATAAATAATATTTATGTTGCTCATAACAAGAAAATATTCATTTAATTAATTATTTTCCTTTGTTTTCGACTTCAAAACACTCAAAAAGTATGAGGAGACTATTGTCTCACAGTTTCGTGAGACGAGAGACAAATATGATTTTTTAACTCTAAGAACATTTCAACCTATTCTTGAGAATCTTTGAATTCCTACATGAAGATCAAGGATTGAAATTGGAATAACTACCGCTAGTTAAACTATTGAATTGAAGAGAAATATTCCTGTTAGAGACATTCAGAAACGTCTCACACTGGATTTCAACTCTAGGGTACAGACTATTGAATATAATTAGAAAACATATCTATGACCCCTGAAATTATTCTCCATTCCCGCCGGATGTAACATAATATTGTAAAAGGGGGACTTTGTTGGGAATAAACAGGGCCCAACACAAAGTTGAACATCTTCTCGGTCTCTAACCTCGATCAGCACTATTTTCATCACTCCAGTGCATTTATTGTCGTTGAAAAAAAAACCTTATTGGTTTTTGGTTGCTAAGGAAGACATACTGAGTGATATCAAACTCATTTCAACGAATTGGATCAGCTTAAATTATTATGAAACTGATATTAGGCCTGTTTCCGTCAGAAAACAATATTTTGCTATTCACACTACTTAGTGTTTCTGATTTGCTTCAAGACCAACCCTTAAGTCTTCACGGGGAGCGAACGGTTTGTCCTACATTGCTCTGGGTGGTCTCATTCGATCCCAAAAACTCAATTCTACCTTGAATCGACGAAAAAACAACACCTTTATATCAAAGTTTTCGAGATAGGCCGTTTTGAAAATTAAAACTCCAATATTTCACACCTTAGAAATGACTGACACTAACCAAGAGCTTCGATGCGCAACTAGACGCCAAATGGAGTCCATGTACCGAATTTCATCAAAATCCGTCCATGGTAACTAAGAAAAGTGCCGCGAACGGACGGAAAATTTTTATTCCATTTTTGGATTCTACGTACCTTGACACGTAAGCCAACAAATTTTTAGGGAGGGAGGATTGTTATTTTTGCTCGATTCCAAAGGCTCTTTTGGAAAATAATAAACAAAAAACGGCTGCCAAATGGGTGTGGCACATAGCTTCCTCGTATCCATAACCCGATTGCATAGAAGATCCGATGCATAGTAGTTAATCTCAGAACATTAATCTAAGTACCTTGCACTACCCTCTTAGGAGACTATACAAGGACTATACTGTTACAAGGATTTCATGTTTGCTCATGCGCATACATTCAATTTGGGGGCCATGGTTTTCATAGGGGACCATCCATACGCCAACCCGCACAATCCCTGAAAATGTCAACGAAATTAGATGGGATATGTGGAATTTATGGCTGTAACAAGGAAATACACGTTTGCACAGGCGCAGCGGCTACTATCAGCCCGGGGGTAATTAATGATTTCCATAGGGGCCTATCTACACGCCAACCTGCACAATCCCTGGGAATTTCATCGAAACTGGATGAAAAATGTAAAAGTTATGGCTGTGGCAAGGATTGCATGACAGACAGACAGACACAGAACTAAAATTGTTCAGGGAGGTATGAAACGTAAAACGCGAGTGGAAATTTTGATTCTGGTAAACACTTCTGATTCTGGTATCCGAGAGATTATAAGCTATAATATATTGATTATAAGCTATATACTTATTGATTCTGGTATCCGAGAGATTATAAGCTATAATATATATTATGACCTCTAAATAAGTTGGAAAAATTAGTGCTAAATTACCTTACTACTTTTGAATAGTAGTTGTCCCATTCATTGTTAAATTCTTACCTGCAACAGAAAAAATAACAAAATAAGATTAGATGTAAGTGGAAGCTGCATTCACTCATACCTAATGCATGAATATGTGTTCTCTATGTTCTTAATATGTTCGGTTCGGTTTTCCTGTATGTTTGCCGCAAATTCCTTGTCATGGACAAAAAACATACGAAATCATGATCCGATTATGATCAAATTTTTGACGTTTTGGTTTAAGAAGCCATATCATAATATGATAATATCATATTATGGCAGATTGAGTTCAGTAAAAAATTCATAATATCATAATATGATATTATGAATTTTTTACTGAACTCTTCGGATCGATATATTATATTATATGGCAGATTGAGTTCAGTATAAAAATGATAGAAGCGATGGAATTCATACGGGAATTCCATCGCGTCTATCATTTTTATACTGAACTCAATCATGATCTGCATTTTATTTATGCAAAGAAACAACACTGCACACTCGATTGACGGATGTTTGCTGTACCTCGTTGCTACGCTAAAGAATGTACGAAATTGTTATAAAAATACACCCAGGATTATATTTGCGGAATAAATTAGAGTTCTGTACAGATAAGGGAGAAAAAAATCCTCGAAAACTTCTGCCTTTCCAGCCTTTGAGATTCCTCTGCCAAACCGACCTGAAAGGACTCGATTTCTTCCCAGATAACGTTTGAGGAAATGACCGAAAAAAAGAGAAATGCCCGGAGGGAATGGCTGTAATTATCGAGAGATAATTAGGAAACCGAATTAAGTTCTTTGTGAAAAGATTTCGATGGGATCAGACGGGTGAAAGAGAAGTGCGGATGACTGTGACGGAGTAAATGAATGGTTTCAAATCCAACGCTGGTGTATTGCAATATAATTCTATATTGACTGAGATTATGAGGATTTCTGTGTTACTGAATGATAGAAAGAACGTTTGAAAATAAACGGTTTTTTCTGGCCCAAAAACACGGAAATGCTTCAAATTTAGGTATGAAACTGATGATTGAAAGCATTTATTAAGTTAATAATACCTATTATAGGTATAATAGGGTAATACCTTCGGGTAATAATTTGCAGCGTATTGGATTCAATCTACCTTGAAAAGTAAACCAACCAATTTTGACGGTTGTGGAGGAGGGGGAGGGGGGTTAAAAATTTGTTTCTTCTTGGTCGATTCTATTCAAAATAATATACCAAAATATCCGAGTCAAGATAACCTTGAATATGTGGTTTGCAGACCACAAGCACTATCTCCTGTATTTTTGTTAATTTTCTCGTTGCAAATATATAGCCAAATCAAGAGTGTAAAGCTGAAAATCCTCGAGTCAATGTTTCCTAGAATAGGAGGTGCTCTGCAGGCAATAATCAAGAACTCAACGACTGGGACAATCTTGGGCGTTTTCTTCCATTAACACCTTCAGACCGGGGCTCAAAACCCAGATTGTCCCCAGGACCAAGGAAAATTTTGGAACTTCACAGCAAAACAGTCGCACTGATGAGAAGCCGGCATTTTGCGTGATAACATGCACTGATATCCGAAACCGAAAGGTTGAGAAGGTAAGGTGGGTTCATTCCGAAGCGATTGAGACCAAAAAGAGCCCTGTTGGGGGAAAAATGAACTATCCAGAGCGTTTCGAAAAATGTTCATGGATCCACCGAATCATGAGTTCATGGATCCCCCGTGGAAGCAGCCGTACCAGGCGAAGGTTTCGCGTGGATCCAGGGTGGAAGCAGCCGGTCTGAACGTGTTAACCAATCAAATCAAAATATAACCAAGGTAATCAAAATATCTGAGTCAGGATAACCAAGAATATGTGCTTTGAAGACCATAAGCAATGTCTCCTTTATTTTTCTTTACTCTCTCGCTAAACACTCTCTTACTTGGCTAATCAAGAGTGTAAAGCTAAAAATTAGCTTTATTTAGCTTTACTCTTGATTTAATCAAGAGTGTAAAGGCAGTAATCAAGAACTCCTTTATTTTTCTGCAAGGTTTACGTGTGAAGATGGCATATGACTGGGACAATCTTGGGCGTTTTCTTCCATGAACCAATAGACGGAAGGAATGCTCGTTGTGTGACATGCGTTAGGTGGAGACTATCTCCCACTTTCTGGGTGTTTTCCATGTATTGAGAGTTCAGATGTAACTATTTGTGATCCCGCATAGGGTAGGTGGGGGTAAAAACTACCAGTTTTGAGTTTTAAAGCTATCACGGGTCCCGAATGAGTGCTATTCATCTGGCAAAGCTAGGATCCGATGCTACTGGATCCTAGATGCATGTGCTGGAAGATTGGGCGCGAACGGATGACTGTGCTACTAGCAGTAAGATTTTTACGAAAAAGTGGAAATGGTAGCTTTTGCCCCATGACATGGGGAAAAAACTACCGAAGAATTTCTGTGGTAGTTTTTGGCCCAAATGTTGGAAGAGCCAAAAAAATAAATACTTTGAGCACGAAATCGCGGTAAATATTGGTGTATTTCCTTAAAAAAAATACAATGAAATAAACACCATAAACTCTTAAACCTCAACATTGCAATATTATGTAAAGTAGCTCAGTCAAAACTATTTTGTCCTCTTTTCGTACAAAAACATTAGGAAAAAATTGCGTTTAAAGGGTGAAACAGAAAAGCTTAAGTCAGACATAAAATAAAATAAACTTCATAAACTCTTAAACCTCAACATTGCAATAGGGTAACTAGTCCCCCCCCCCCCCCATCTTGACGAGATGGAAGTTTTTGCCTCATGACTAGTGGTAGTTTTTTCCCCCATAAGATGGCTGGCACATCAACCTGTTTCTCTGGTCCATGAGCATCTTTGAGGGGAACGGCAGTGGCAGAAAAAACAGCTCATCTGATGTGTTGATAATTGCACTTTCGATGATATACATATTCAAAGCCAGTTAGTCACAATAATAATCTCAAGAAAGGAAAAAACGCTGCAAATCATAACACAATGGTTTATTATTTTTTATTTTTTTATATAGATCACATGTCTGCAAAGTCACAAACCATCCAACATGAAGAGAAACATCAATCGCATTTCGGTCAGCTTTAATTTGAACGGAGATTAGGCCTCTTTTGCGATTCACACTCGTGTTTCTGATTTGACGTACGTCCAAACTTTAAATTCTCGTAGTGAGCGAACGGTTTGTCCTACAGAGCTCCGGGTGGTCTCATAAAATTCTAAAAATTCTATAGAATCTTAAATTGAAGGAAAAACAATACCTTTATATCAAATTTTTTTTGAGTTAGGGCGTTTTCAAAATTTTAAAATTGATTTTGGAACCCTTAGAAGTGACCTACATCAACCAAAATCTTCGGGGCACAACTAGACTTCAAATGGAGCCTACGTACCAAATTTCATCAAAATCGGTCAATGCTAAGTGGCAAAAGTGCCGCGTACGGCGTACGGCGGACGGATGGCCAAATTTTTAATCGATTTTTGGATTCTACGTACCTTGAAACGTAAACCATCAAATTTTGAGGGGGTGTTAAACATTTTTTTTTCTTGGTCGATTCCAAAGGTTCATTATTGAAAATAATAAACCAAAATTACATCCAAATTGCCAAAAACAAACTTTCCTCATTTTCTCTTCACGTGAATCACCCAACTCCATGCGTTATCACTGACGAACTGGTCACGTGTGAAGCTTACAACCTAGGAGACCGAGACAGCATGGCTACCAACAAAACAATCGCCCTGGTAGCTTTTGCCCCGTGGTAGTTCTTACCCCCATCTACACTCTCATGGAAGCATGGAAGTATGGAAGCATGGGATTCAACTTTTCAACGGTGGCTTCATGAGTAGTAAGAAAACTTTTGTTGATGATTGGCGAAACCAAATCTCCATCATTCTAAACTCAATTGCTGCAAACTCAATTGCGAGATTGCCGCTTATTGACCACAATTATTCATCAAAACTCAGTGCTCTTGCCGCTTCCCAAATATTAATTTCTAAATGGAAAACCTGAGTCTAGACGAGCCTCGTTTTGTCGTTTTGCAGCTAATTATGAAAAGCTGGCCTGGGGCGGATCTCTTGTTTATTTATCGAAGGAAACTCAATGTTAATAGTAAGTAGGTACGTCCTTTGTTGACACAGCAAATTGTGCTACCGAAGTCTTTGGTCCTTCGTAACACAATAATACGAGTTGCAAAATAACATCGACGATGCGTATGATTTGATTGTTCAGCCGTCCGAGTCTCTACGGAAAACCTCCTCTGAAGAAATAACAAACGACCAAACGAAAACTGCTCATGTCGTTGGTTTTGATGAAGATTGTATTTGCAATTGTATGATTGTAGAGGACGTTGAGGATGTGGGTAAATAATGGCAAGGGTTGTCAGCACAAGTACGTTTGATCAGGATGAATTTTCAAAGATGTGGACTTAACATATAATCAGTATTGAGATTCAGTCATTTAATTACATTTTATATATAGATAAGAAAGAAAACACTCATAGTGAGCGTCATTTCATTGTAAGTTCTGAATCTACGTGAAATATATACGATAATATGTACAGTAATTGTCATATTCGATAATAAAAAGAAAAAAGTCTGCCAATTGGCAGTATCCATCACACGATTGAATAGATGGTAATATAGAAAATTCAATCTCTAAGTAACTAGGGTAAACGCACTAGTCATTGGATACGTTCCAGTCGTTGGACACCCTGTAAATTTCTACGTTTTTGAAGATATTGTTAAATATTATGAGTCTTGTGTTTCATTTTTTCCATCCATGCAAGCAAAAGAGTGAACCCTCCTGTGGACGTGGTGTGACGGTTATAACCGTGTTGTAAACTACTAAAACGTATTTTCGAGATGAAACTATTTTTGTCAAATTCTAGTGAAAACGTTAGCCAATCATGTGCACTCCTTGAGGGTTTTGAAGAATTTCACGTCTTCCAAACAGATTTTTGGTTTATTATTTTCAATAATAAGCCTTTGGAATCGAGCAAGAAAAAAAAATTTTAACCTCCCCTCAAAATTTGATGTTTTACGTTTCAAGTTAGGTAGAATACGAAAATCGAATAAAAAAATTTCCGTCCGCCCGCCGTACGCGACACTTTTCTTAGCAACACAGGACCGATTTGGTTCAAATTTGGTATATGGGCTCCATTTGAAGTCTAGTTGTGCCGCGAAGCTTTTGGTTGATGTCAGTCACTTCTAAGGGGTCAAAATTAAGGGTTGAAATTGTCAAGAGTGCCCTAGCTCGAAAACTCTTGAAATAAAGGTATCGTTTTTTCACCAATTTTGAATAGTATTGAATTTTTTAAAATGTTTGAGACCACCCGGAGCTCTGTAGGACAAACCGTTCGGTCCCTAAGAGTACTTGAAGGTTTTCCTTCGATAAAACAGAATCATGAGTGTGAATAGCAAAAGAGGTCTAATCTCCATTCAAATTTTATCGGACTAAAATGCTATCGATGTTCATTTCTTCGATTTGTATACAGTTTTGCCTTCTGCGTAACCAGTAATCAAATTTCCATATGAAGCTTTCTATTTTTCCAATCGAGTGTGAAGCGTTTAGTTCTTTCTAATAAACTTGATTGTGAAGGTGTGAAGCCAGTATGGTGTGGTAGGTAGTACCTAGCTGGTAGGTAAAAAAAAGGTGGTAGGTAAAAAAAATGTTGGTGGGTAAAAAACGCTGCAAGTCATTGCTCAATGGCTTCTTCACTCTTCAGATCACTGATCAGCTGAGTGAGCTCCGAAGCCATTTTCAATCCTATTGAATGGAAGTGCTCTTCCAGGCGTCTTCAGCATTCAAGGAGATCTTCTTCACTCTTCAGATCACTGATCAGCTGAGTGAGCTCCGAAGCCATTTTCAATCCTATTGAATGGAAGTGCTCTTCCAGGCGTCTTCAGCATTCAAGGAGACCTTCTTCACTCTTCAGATCACTGATCAGCTGATTGAGCTCCGAAGCCATTTTCAATCCTATTGAATGGAAGTGCTCTTCCAGGCGTCTTCAGCATTCAAGGAGACCTTCTTCACTCTTCAGATCACTGATCAGCTGAGTGAGCTCCGGAGTCATTTTCAATCCTATTGAACGCGGGAAGCTGACATTTGAGAGGGAAGGTCAAGGGAGAATACAGATGGTGGTAGGTGCTATTGATGGAGAATCAGTGATCTATACTGAAGGGTGATCTATACAGAAAATAATAAACCTTTGAGCAATGATTTGCAGCGTTTTTTTCATTCTTCCGATAAGTACAGTTCTTTTTGTACATTTTAGTCGTAAAGTTTTTGGTTGTAGGTGAAAATTGCGTGTACTAGCTTGCTGTCCAACCACTGGTACCTGATGAGGTTGCTGTCCCAGTTATTGGACAGGTGTCCAACGACTGTATCATACGCTTTTTTTCATGTTCTAGTAGTTGGACACAAATTTCATGATCATCCAGCTCAGTTTAAAGCGATTTCCAAAAAATTAATTTTCCGTTTTTCTCAACTTGAATAAATGTGTACGTTTGATGGCTAGATCCTAGGTGATAACTTTGGTATCAGACGATGTAAATAAAAATGAAAACTAAGAATGTGAAGAATAGAAAGAAGACGCATGGGAAGAAAGTAAAACAGAACCCTTCCGTAATTTAGAAGAAAGCCATCAAATGAACCATACCAGAAGAAAATACAACGGAAGATGTCGACCAAGATGCGTTGATTTAAGCAAAGTCACTCTCTGAGGCCTTTGCGAATGATAATGAGGATATTCCAGGATCCCCCGGTAGGTACTCTGGAAGCAATACTTATTACTATGGTAGAAATAAATAACTTTGTAAAAGTTACATGACTTGAGTAAAAGTGTTTTTGAAAAAGTAATCAAAGTACACGTTGGTTATAAACGGAAATATTTGCATACGAGTCTGCAACACATTGGGACATTTTCATGTCAACCACTAGGCAACAAGGTAGTGAAGTAAGGTTGTTAGTTCATGTACCCAAGCATCAAAATAAGAAAACAGTTGATTGTTCTCTACGCAACACAGTGAGTCTATTTTATTTACTGGTCGCGTGAGCAAGACTTGCTTAGTTTTCGTGACGATTTTTCAGTTTATGTGCCAAAGCAAAGACATGAAAATGTCAAACGTTGAGAATGAACGTTGAAATCAGCGAAAGTTTTTGGTTTAATCGAAAGAAACGACCACTTCAGTGGCTTGTTTTAACCTTTGATTGTTTGAAAAAGTCGAGAATTAGCGTTGAAATCAGCGAAAGTTATCGGTTTACTCAAGAGAAACGACCACTTCAGAGGCTGGTTTTCACCTTTGATTGTTTGAAAAAGTCGAGAATGAACGTTGAAATCAGCGAAAGTTTTTGGTTTACTCGAGAGAAACGACCACTTCAGTGGCTTGTTTTAACCTTTGATTGTTTGAAAAAGTCGAGAATTAGCGTTGAAATCAGCGAAAGTTATCGGTTTACTCAAGAGAAACGACCACTTCAGAGGCTGGTTTTCACCTTTGATTGTTTGAAAAAGTCGAGAATTAGCGTTGAAATTAGCGAAACTTGTCGGTTAGTCGAGAGAAACGACCACTTGAGAGGCTTGTTTTTACCTCCGACTGTTCGAAAAAGTCGAAAATGAACGTTGAATGAACATCATATGTGCTAATATAATAATTATAATATTGTATTATATTACCAATGTGTGTGTACCTAGTATATTGGTGTTTGGAAGGAATAACGCACAAATTGAAAGCACGGTAATAAATACAATTCTGGAAGGACAGATTCCGTTCAACTGTCCACCATCCAATTAACTGAGATTCCATAAGATACAAACATGCAATACTCCATTCCAAAACGCGGAGTTCTGAGAGGGGAAACACTAGGGTAATTGAACAATCATGATATTGTACTCCAATCGAGATATTGTACCCCCCAATCATGATATTGAATCTCTTGAGGTAATGGCGGTGTACTGATATCTGTAATCACCTACCCGTGAGACATGTCCCTCTTGGTGTTGAATGGGATCTATAGATGATTAGTCCTGTCCGACATACAGCGCGCCCTGTCGGTTGGAAGGACGTTGTAGAGCGCCGCACGGCTGAGTACGACTATAATTACCATCTATTACAATCATTGTGACCGATGTAGGTAACACAATATTGGGTTGTGTGGGGTAATGGTATATCGAATACCTGCCCTTTGGGAATGTTCTCCATCCTGGAGCAGTGTTTCGTCATCATATTCTATATCACCGCACATATTGTCTGCAACGTATCAACAATAATTGATGTCTCATATACAGTAATGCAGCGTGTTTCAGTCGGGCCTTCCTATATAAATATTTTCATATCTCAGAAACTTGAAGAATATCTCAAATTAAAAATCGAATTAGAACAGAGGCGGCTGATGAAATGGGAAGGTAAATAGGCATCTCAACCAGTTAATTCAATCTAATTTGAGCGAAGATGATACTTCGGCCGTTACATTAATATGCCTTTTAGGCGGGAGGGCTCTCTTTCCTAGGAACTTGTGAGGTTGACATCCGGTAACACGGAGGGACCGTCTGAGATCCGCATTCCCGCTCCATTTGGCCGTAAGTCTCAATCACCATTAAATACATAACATGAATTTTCTGAATTTTGGTTAATTTTTTTCAATACCTACAGGAACCTTTGGAGTCGACCAAAAAACAAATTGTTAACCACCAAACCCCTTCAAAATTTGATGGTTTACGTGTCAAGGTACGTAGAATCCTACAATCGAATAAAAATTTTGCAGTCCGTCTGCCGTCCGCCGTATTGAGGAAAGGCTGAAACTTTGAAACCGCCTTAGTTCAAAAAATGTCGATATGAAGGGGTCTTATTTTCATCAATTTAAGATAGTATTGAATTTATAGAATCAAATGAGACCACCCAGAGCTCTTTAGGACCAACCGTTCGCTTGAACTTACGATTAATAATTAATAGAATTATTAGAAACATGATTGTGAATCGTGGACAAAAATGCGATCGTTGTTCGTATCTTCGATTTGTACTCAGTTTTGCATCTTTAGCAATCAGCAATAAAATTCTCTAATATTTCCTATCACATTTTCTTCGAATTGAGTGTGAAGCGTTTATTTCTTCCAAATAAACTTGATTGTGAAGTGGGTATGTGGTGAGTCGGTAGTACCTAAGGTTGGTAAATAGTAACAATGGCAAAGCTGTGTTCTTTCGAGACGAGTGATCTATACAGAAAAATAATAAACCTTTTTGTAATAACTTGCTGCTTTTTTAGGTATATGCCCCTGTTTGGGCCATAGGTAGGGGTTTCGTTAAAAAACGTATACCAATTTACCTATCCCAAAGTTGATAAATTTTATTCGGTATAGTTCGATTTACAAATACAAAGTTGAAAGGAGCTCCTTGAATTGTATTTAATTTTCTCCTAATTCTAGAATACTGGTACCTAGTTCTTAGCTTATAAGAAAGTTCTGACCGTTTTCGCTGCTCTTCATTTGGGTTGAAGCCAGCAGTAGGTAGTTCTGGTTTTCGAGTCCGAGTGAGGTCCAATTCGTGTAGGACGTTGAGAACAAGACGGACATCTGATGACGAGAAGGGAAAAGGGCTGCTTCTGAAGCCTCGAACTGGGAAAAAATTGGATTTCCGTTAAAAAAAATGAAGACAGGGAGGCTGAAGCATTCATGGGTGTGTTGGCCTGATACTCACATTTGAGCAGATGAATTAAGTTTGAAGGAAACATCCACAGGATTCTGGAGACCTGCTGCGTCCGGTGATGGCGTCGCTTGAGTCGATAAATTGGCAGACGACAGGAGATTGGTAAGTTGAGAGCTTCGACGAAGAACTGAAGAATGGCGATGGACGCAATGCTGAGCTCCCCATTCACACTTCACTCGCGGGCACAAACGTCAGTCCACAGTCAATTTAGGAATAATAACATACTAATCTTATTTCTGTGTCCACAGCTCGGACAGCCCCCTTCGTCACAAATCCACACTTTTCTACCAATTCATTTCCTGTCTGGAATAAAGCCTTCATGGTTGAAAGAAGCGGTTAGTCACAACATTCAAGTTCTTAACCCTTAATACGAGTATCTTGAGGTATCTTTTCGAAATTCCGATTTTTACCCGCAACAGTTGATCCGATTGTAAGCCAAAACTGCTGATAGCCGTTGGCTATCTTGATACTTCAACTATTGATTTTGTAAAAAAAAATATGATAACTTGGAGAAAGAATGAAATAATTCTGGAGCTGACAAAGTGTAATAGGGCTTCCAGGTACCTCCTATAGGTCTACCACAGAAACTTTGCATCCGTGTGGCGCCACCTAGGTGGCGGATCCGCGAACTATAAAGATCGAGTTAACCTTCCATGGTGAAACCTTGACACTGAAATTGGAGCCGTGAGAAATTTGATGTTCGTGTAGTGCCACGGAATTTCAATTTCGGAAATGCTCGAACTTCAATCTGCAGTAGGAGGGGAATCATGTCACTTTTAAGCGCAGGAATTTGCTTGATGATATGAGATAAGTAGTTCTATGTTCTCCAGAAGAATGCGCCAAAGGGATGCAAAGTTTCTGTGGCAGACCTATACCTACTATCAATCCTCGCGTTGTAGACTATTAGTTCGGTTTCCTTAGAGACTGCCGCACAGATTACTCTTTGAAGTGAACCTTCTCCACTTCATTCATTGGTTCTCTACGCTTTATGAGAAATAACATACTCCAACATCCCACCAAGAATTTTATCAAGTTTCCTTCTTCTACTCCAACAAAATTGGGTTGATAGATTCTGTTGATTCAGATGGCCCTTGGAAAGATCATTCTCGACCTGACGGACTAAAATAAAGCCTTTGAGGTACCTTCTGCCCAAACATTCAATAGATTTGTCAAAATACACCTACCTAAATTCAATTAAAAAAAGAAAACCAGAAAAAAACAATTTTTTTGAACAAGTGGGAAATTAAGAGTAATTCATTGTTTCCAGTTTTTATTGAAGTTTGTGAGCAGTTTCAGTTATGAAGTGTGTAAATGCGCCTTTTCTCTTGTTTTCATTGCGAATTTTAGTTTTATAACCTTGATTCATTTTATACTGATAGGCAGGTAAATAATTTTGATTTTATTCTAAGTTAGTTTTTCGCCACTGAGAAGTAATCAATATTTTTCAGGTACTTTCTAAACGATTCCTAGTCTTGTAAATTCAGGTGTGAGATCAAATTGCATTTAGGTTCTCGGAGATGAGGCAACCGAGGTATCTGATGAAGTATTGCATTCCCGAATGTAAACAGGGTTAAATTTCGGGAGCGTATTGTTGAATGGGGAGGATACAGATGAATCAAATATTTATTCGAGGGTCGAAGGAACAAGTTTGAGCGATGTCCCCAATATGAGTCCAGAAACGCGCGATGACAGATATTTTGCATTAGAAATGACAAGGGTTTGACGTGTTCCGCTGTCTTCCCAATATTTCCTCGGTCGCCAGGAGAGACTTCTCTCACCCTTCTCCCTCTTCTAGTAAGCACTACAGTATTGTCAGTTGGTGTGGTGAAAATGCCCGCAGCCACGGAGCTCAGCTCCACTAGGCACATATTGGTTTCCCGGTCTGGTTTTCAGGGTTGGGAATAAATACTAACGTTTCTCCTTCTACTTGCCACCCCTCTTGCGCGCGGTTTTGTTATTATCGGCAAACCCTGAACGTCTTGTAAGACGGCAGATGTGGTCTTTCGCACGCCTTCAATACTTTTACCGTCACTCCTCGAAACGGCGCTGGTCTTTTCGCTTCGCTAACTATATTAAAGTGGGTAATGGAAGAAACGATTTTTCTCTCTTCTGCTCTAGTTTTTTCCAAGAATTATCCGAAGTATCCAATGTATTTTTTTCTAGAATTACTGCCGAAGTAGAGGAGGAAACCCCTGAGTGCCACACCTGTAAAGCAAAATGGGGAATTTGCTTCTCAATTTTTAATTTTTTTTTCTTTCACAGGGTCCACTGATATGCAAGAAAACCATAGTGTGTTGCTCGAAAACGGATCCAAAAAATTTAGACAATTTAAGGAAAATGGAAATTTTAAATGAACTGTGACGTGACGAGTTTGCGGTTATGACAGCAGAGCTACCTCAGACAGTGCACATGAAACATCTAGCTTGTGTGATTGATCACATGAGTGACGAAAAGAAGCCACCCCTCACTACTCACTCTTTTTTACAACACCATTCTTCCTATTAGTTTATCAAGTATTATTAGTCTTCACCTTCTCTTATTTAGTTTCTATATTAGTTAGTTTTAACATTTGAATCTCATTATTTGAGTGGATCGTTTCATTTTGTCATGAGGGCGCCTATGCCTCTACCTGTTGACATTATCTGACACTATTTGCCGAAACTACTTTTGTGCCTCACCAGAGTACAGTTTTGCATGAGGAACCCTGGGGAGTGACGTAATCAGTTTTCCTCGACCTTTGCGGTGTTTTTTGACACCACTTCACTTGTTTAGGCATTTTCTTTCGCGGTAATTATTTTCTCTTGGGTATTCCTGGTGTTAAAGGGCCCCGACTTAAAATCCCTGAATCTAAAATTGAGGCAAATTCTCCATTGTGCCGAATTGAGATTCAATGATTCAATTCAACCGGATGGAATTGTTCATCAAGCTGGATTCGGAATACAGAATCATGACCAGATTGAGATGTGAAATGTATGAAATTAATTAAAGCAAAATCACTGAACGACGAGTCCAGAGTGACCCAGGCCTGATGTGGGTCGAGTGCTTACGCCATTTTCCGCCTAGTTGCTCCCCCTGCGGACCTCAGTCAATATAATCGGTTGAACTTTAAATGTGATTGCCCCTTGATGACTTTAGTTTCTTTGCTGAGAGTTTCTCCGAGCCTTCTCATCCTTCCACCATCAACCAGCTGAGTCTTCAAGTCACAAACGCCTTGTTAATCAAACTTCACCCCCTCGGCCCCAGGAGGTGAGAGGGGACCTGGGTATCTTTCATCCTGAGTTCCCTAACGAGGTAACCTGTATCAAAGAGCCACCTAATTCAAACCTCAAATATCTGGGTCGAAGTCGCGCGTTTTCCCTGCAAAAATTAATAACTCCCCAAAAGTCTCTTGGGGGTAAATTTTGAAATGAAATCAAACGGTCTTTTTTTTAAAGTTATTGACAGTGGGGTTTTTTAAACCCATATAGCCACATGGTATTTACATTGCTTACATCATACAACTTTAGTACAGTACTTTAAATAAGAAAGAATAAGTAGATTTCTAAAAAATATTTGTAGAATTGTACACTGATTATTTTAAAGTTGTATCCCAGCGTCTCTGGCCATTTTCAGCATCACTTTCAGCTCTCTGTTGGTTGACATCTTCAGCAGTTCCCAGATTCCTCGATCCTCCAGCGTCCGAATCCATTCGCGTCGTTCCTCCTCATAAAATGGGCAAATCAATAGCTTGTGTATTACATCCTCCACCTCTGGGCAATGGTCGCAGTTTGGGGTGTCCTTGACCGCTACTTTATGTTTAAGGAACGGGCTAACTTATGTTTAAGGAACGGTTTATCATGACGTGGCCAGTTCGTATCCTCACTAATTGAACAATGGGGAATTTGCCTCACATTTTTTTTTTTCGAATGAGGGTTTATTTTTATGGAATAAAACCATAGTGAGCTGCTCGAAAACGCATCCAAAAAATTTAGAGAATTTAAGGAAGATGGAAATTTTAAATGTGGTGGCAATGTGTAAGAGGCAGCCATGTTTGAAACGTAACGGATATTCTACCAATCTGACTTCAAAGGAGGTTCTGTGGCGCTTACCACAGAAGCGGAACATACACGAACTTTTAGCTTACAAGTAGTGCCCACAAGAGTGCGCCGCGAACTGGCAGGAAGAACCCCCAGACACAAAAGTGACCAAAAGAAACAATATTACTTACTTTTTTACAATACGATTCTACCTATTAGTTTATCAAGCATTATTAGTCTTCATCTTCTCTTATTTAGTTTCAAGATTTGAATCACATTATTCGAGTAGCCATTTCACTTGATCGTTTTGTGTGGCGGTGCTAGAACTCTGTCTGTTGTCGGAGTTGTTTTCGCGTCATTTTTTTTTTCGTATGACGTCAACAATATTCCTCGATTTTCGCGGTGTTTTGTAACAGAGGCTTCACTTGTTTAGGAATTTTCTCCTACGGTAATTTTTTCCCGTTGGTTATCCCTAGTGTTAAACGTTATTCTAGGGCCCTATTATAGGATTTGACTTGAAATTCCAGAATCTAAAATTGAGGCAAATTCCCCATTTTGGGTCTTGAAAAAGGTTTTCTTGAGAACCACGGAGCTTTGGAGACGGCGGGCTGAATTTGGTAATGGTTATAGCCCTTCTCCAGGAACACTCTATCGTACTGCTCTTGCCATTCTTTCACCATCATGCGCTTAGTTAAGCGAAGGGCATGTGGTAGGGGAACTAACGTGTCGTTATCGACTGTAGTTAGTGTCCCTCCATATTTAGCCGCATAATCCGCGATGTCATTTCCTCTGACTGATATGTGGCCTGGCATCCACCGAACTAATATCCTACCTGGGTTTCTTTGTATGGTTTGTGCAATGTGGTAGGTTAAATAGTTGGCATTTTTTCCCCTGTGCAGATGTTCGAGAGCTAGGCATGAGGCTTTTGAGTCTGTCAACACCACTATTGCCTTTTCCATTTCGGTCTGTATTCCAATGTTTATTCCAATCATGATGGCAAACAACTCCGCACTGCAGATTTGGAAGGAGGAGTGGACTTTCTTAGAAAACGTATTCCCTGTTTGTGGATCAAATATTCCTACACCTACGCCAGATGGTGATTTTGATGCGTCAGTGAATATTTTATAGTGCGCGGCATAACATTCCTCAATGGTTTCTTTTGTCAGTGCTGTTAACTCTCTTGTCCCCAAGGTTTTCTTGTGTATAATCATCCCTGGTAGGTTACTCAATCAAACGGTCTAAGTGTGAACGGTTCTTGTACGATTAAAAATGGCAAAGATTAAGTTCCGTACCACTGGGTTGATAACGAAACTTTATACATTTCAGGTATGAACGGCTACTAAAATTTCTGATCATTGGATCATGTTTCAAATTTCATGTTGCTCATGAAAATTTGTTATTCAGATAGGCGCCCTCCTGATGATATCACTAGTATCAAGGAGTTGGACAGCTTCCTCGTTGATGTGACATCTTAGCCGCTGTAGGTGTCTCACAGCTTGTTGCTTTGTAGCATCGTTTTTTGTTTCGATCCGAAACCACTTGACCTAGCTTACTTGTAAGCATAGAAGTGAAACATCCACCAAATCAACAAAACTCAATAATGTATCTAAGTTTTGAATATTTGTCCATATTTTCAAAATAATATTGTTAGCAGTGGCGCCTCCTCCAGGCAAACATAGCAAACACTGTTTGCCTTACTAAAAATAAGCAAAATGAATAAATAAATTTTTGTTGAGATTCTCTTATATTCCCATTTTTTGCAAGTAATATAATAGCCAATTTTGGAAAATTTTAATAAAATTTAGGTACTTTTTCATTATTACCAAGTAAATTAGATGAAATAGGAGAATGGAATAAGAAAGTACGTATTTTGCCTTGGATACTAGCCCGCAACACACCATAGACTTGGAGAGGTCGGTAATGTAGATGATTGCAGATGATAAGCGAACTAGCGCGGGGCAAAGCGATGCAAGGCAAGCAGTCCAAAAAAATGAATTTTTCGGGACTGTTTAGAGTGAGAGGCGACGATTGGTGGTTGGCGGGGGGGGGGAGTCATCGCGGTGTCAAGTATTGCCATACCCCCACTACCACGCTATCAGCTGTTGCAAACAATCGGAGAACTGTTTCGTGACCTTGAAAGCAGAAAAGATGAGCCATGGATACTAATTAACCCATACAGCAAGACATAACATATCCATCCAACCACATTATCTCAAGGAAGGAAAACTTAGTTTTTTCGCCATCGCAAATAGTGGCTGCCTGGCGCTGACTGGTGTCCCATTCCCAAGTTTACTGTACCTAATCGTTTTTCTTGTTGATAGGTACCTACTTGGAAATAATTGCATAATATTGTTGTTGGTTTACTTTTGAAGTTGTAGCTACTACGTATATTTTGAAAATCGAATATAAAAAAATCCGTCCGTCTGCGGAACTTTCCTTAATTATCATGGACCGATTTTAATGAAATTTGGTATAAGAGCTCCACTTGTGCCCCGAAGGTTTTGTCAGTCACTTCTGAGCGGTGAAACATTAGGGCTGTAACTTCTTAAGGCCCCCTCTCTCGAAAACTCTCGTTATGAAGGTATTGTTTTTTCACCAATTTGAGATTGGTACCATTGAATTTTTAGAATCGAATCAACCCACCCATAGGATAAACTATTAGCTCTCCATGAGAACTTGAAGGTTGAACTTACGATAAATGGGAAACACGAGTGTGAATCGCAAAAGAGGCCTTATCACCTTAAAAATTTTAGCTGACCAAAATGCGATCGATGTTCGTTTCTTTGGGTTGAACATGTTTTGCTTCCTTAATCAACCTGTAATCAAATTTCTAAACCAAGGAATTCTTTATTCCTTCAAATGGAGTGTGAAGGGTTTATTTCATCTAAATAAACAACATTTTGAAGCAAAAATATGATTGGTAGGTAGTGACGAGGGTAAAGCTGACGCTTTATCTTCAGAAAAATGATAAACCTTTGTGTAATAATTTGCAGCGTTTTTCATTATTGTTTATTCTTCTGTGACTGGCCAAGCTGTTTGCCTCACGAATATTCTCACGAGACGCCCCTGATTGTTAGTAAGTTATACTTGATGCAATAAAGAATATTAAAAAAAAGATAGGCGCCCTGCGTAATTTAAGTTTCTTGGGGCCACCAGATGCAAATTTATCGTACCCAGATGAGCCAGATCTAAAGACATTGGACTGGCCGATACCTACCACTTTCATCTTCAAACCTCTAATACGATGCTCTCTTCAGAATCTTCCAGTGTACAATTTCGGTTCTCTCACGTAATAATGAATGAGCAATAAACGAATGGAGCGTGTTATCTACAAAGGAATGAGATTTCCGCTGATGAGTTGTTGAGGTGACGAAGAAAATCCGATGAGACGACGAATAAAATGTTTTTTTCTCCGGTTTCGGAGCAAATCCTCCTTCTGAACAACATCCTTGGATTTTCCAGGTAGGGGTGAGGCACGAGCTCGTTCAAAAGAGGTATTTTCATCAAATCTCGATTCCTTCCCTGCTTCGTACGAAAGCGAAGAGTAGCTTAAAGCCCACTCAAGAATAATTGCTTCCTCCTTAACAATTCCCTGGAAAGGATTCTATTCGGAGGGAAGGCACGCAAAATAATGAAACCTCCTTTAGCCGGACCGCCTAATCTCTCAATTACCTAATTGAAAATATGGAACGCGTAATCCGTTGTTTGATGACGCTTAACCTGATAACTTTTGAGTCCAAAAAGGGGCTTACGTCCCCGGTAAACACCTTCATTAGTGTAATGAGCCTCCACCCATTGTCGATCTTTTTTCAAGCATGATGAACGCCCCGTGATGAAACGCTATACTATTTCATAGTAGGGATCAAAATACCGTGATGAGAGACCAGGCTTTGATTGAGAGCGATAATGAGCTCTGCAGGTGCAGTTTATTACGAAGCTGTCAATTTTCATCTCCTACTAATGAACGGAGCAGTTTTTGAAGTGTATATACTGTATACCGTTAACGGATTTCTGTCGCATACACCCAACGGTATACAAGTGAACATCATAATGAATTGAATGAAAGGATGAGTATGAAACATATTGCCCAGTTTTTAAAAATTACAGTATGAAGCATCATAAAGTATGACCAAGTGCATTATAAATGGGAAAAGGTTCTGATAACTACAAGGGAACTGATAAAAGGTCTGCACAAAACTGAAAGATGAGAAAGTAATTAATTTTCCCGGAAAGCCAGTTAATTATGAAAAAACCTGAAATGAAATGTAAAAATGGAGGGAGGGAGGAAAATCTCTATTACGCTCATTCAATGGAAAACAGTGAGGTCCAGAAGGACTTCTAAGAGCTTCATGCATACCTATCAGTCATTCCAGATGGTATCTTTCAGCCTCTTCTCAGCGAAAAGTCAACTAGCTCAAATTGAGAGGGTGTTTGAGAACTGGTATGATTTACAGGAATATTTCTTCGTTATACTCTTCATGTAGTGCATAATATTGCTTGGTTTTAATATTTCACAACACCTTTCATCAACCAGTCTTTGATCGTGGTTCTGATGTTATGATTTATATCCTAGGGTATGATAAACTCAACGCAAGGCTGTGTTGCCTTCTTACTGGAGGCGTGCCTTAGCTTCAATAAAACATTCAATGGAGTACGTTTCAGAGGCTATAATTCCCAATAGTGGCTCACTACCACCTTAGGAATATACAAGTTAACCAGCTGACTCCCTGGATGCTTATTTTCAATTTAAATGCTAAATGGAAACTTATTTTATAAACGTTACCACTAGGAATCGGATTTTCATTTATTAAAAAATTCAAAATATTTAACATATAAAAAGTATTTATTTTCGTATAGTATTCGGTAAATATGTAAAAATTTTATGTTTATTAGCTCAAAACGAGCATTCCAAAGAAGAAAAAATCGCTTTGTTGAAAAATAAATTGAAATTATTCACCACGACATGGAGCTTCAAGTGTTCGAAAGTGAGGCGATTTGGACGGAAAATCGCTTATACTTACTGAACGGCCGTTCAACATCCACAGAAGTGATCGGAGCGTTTTTGAAGGCGATGATATCGTTGGTGGTGAAGGAGGGAGCACAATAACTGTAGATTTCAGACCCTCTGAGAATATCCGCAATAGGATGTATGGTCAACTACGCTCCGCGCAGATATTTAACGATCAATTGTCCGTTTGAGATTGATCTTCAAGGTTTTTTTCACAACATAAAAAATCATGAGAGTGGCCCCGAAATCTTTGTCGGGTTTCAGCGCTACCTCCCGCCACTTCAACAAACCACCATTCCTGATTACCATAACTACCATTCCAAAGATTGTTGTCTCGTAATCATTTTCGTTTTTATCTGAACAGCTATGGACGTGGAAATAATGCCAAGTGTCGATTAATGTTGCAAAACGTGCCCAAGTCATTCAATTTCAATGTTGATCTCCAGAATCGTCACTGGTTCATGCTATAGAAATACGAGAAACGTAAATTATTTCGAGACAACAATCAGAATGGTAATTACACAACACTAGAATGGTAGTTATGGTAATCAGGAATGGTAGTTCGTTGAAGTGGCGGGAGGTAACGCTAAAACCCCACAAGGATTGTTGGGGCTAGACTCTCATTAAAAAATCTCACTCCAAACCAGAAAGTAATGCAGAAGAACCAAGAAACCTAACCCAAAAAGATCGTAATGAAAACGACGCGTCACAACAGTAGTTTAATGAAAATTCATGTGATTATCACACTCTCCTATCGATGCCAGAGCAACTGTAAATCACAGGCTGGAAATGGTGCTGGTGAGGGGCCTTGACTGTGGTTCACAGCCCTTGATCCGTGGTTCTCAGCTAAGACAACCATTTCTGTGCTCTCTCTACAAATTATCGTCTTTAAAACGAGATTCTCTTCTTCTTAATTGTGAAAAACTGCTCGAAAGGGAAAAATAGTTGGTTTTTAATCAGTTAAATAATTTTAAATATGTAATTACAGCGAAATATGTGAAAATATGTAAAATAAAAGTAGGATTAACTGGTTCAAAAATTGCTAATTTGGACGTTTCTTTTTAAAGAACATCAATGGCATCAATGGCTTTTCGGCCTAGAAAAGAATATTATATAAAAACATAATATGTTTCATATTCATTCATATTATGTTTCATATTCATTCATATTATGAACCCAATCCCTAGTACATACCACTACGTATCTGACGCTGGTGAAGAAAACTACACTTGGGCGACACCGGTGTCTTATACCTACTTGCCTCCACCGAGATAGGTAAAGGTTCTGGTAATTTTTTTAAAATCACGAATCCCAACCAAAACGACAAGGAGTTGCGCAACACCCAGCTTGTAAATAGGGAAAATGCGATAACGAGGAATTTCCCTAAGACTCGAAGAACCAAAGAAGTGAAGTCCCAGAAAGAGATGAGAAATGCTTGATTTCACATGAAGAGAAGTCTGATACGAACACGAAGATGTCCGTGGAAGAAATGGGACACCTCATCATTTAGATTAATTTCAAGACCCTTGTCAACTCATTTCTATACGATGGGTAAACACAATGCAATTTTTCTTAATTTATTCACACTTACCTTGCAAACTTCACAGTTGCTCATAAAATGTGTACATCCAAGGTGACCTTCTTACCAGTCCTGACAGTATACTGTCATTCCAGTCAGGTTTTTGTACCTTGCAAATTTTCCAAATTTCCAATCAATCTCAAGCGTATCAAAATACTGACTGATCTCATCTGAGTAAGCCTGTTCATGACACTACAAGATTGCCAGCCTGGCTTCTCAGGAAGTGGAAAATCAGCCAGTCAAATTCTTCCAGTTTTTACTTCTTGTCCATTTGATCAGTGCTCCAATCTATCATAAATTCATACGAGGTACCCTTTTATCATCAGCCTTCCATGAAGATCAGCTAACTATCATCAGCCTACCAATAGCTAATTATTCTTACTCACCAAAAAGCACCTCTCAGACATTCCAACTAACACAGGATTCCAGCGATGATTTGTTGATAAATTCTTCAATAGCACAAGCACAGTGCTATACACAGATTTCAACTACTCAAAACCGGATGTTATGTTAAACAGAAATACGCCAGGATGATATTGATTCGCACTTTTATTATCAGGTATTCATATGAATCTCCTTGAACAAGCAGCTAGAATAAAGATACCTTGAAGACAGCATAAAAGGAGAATGGCTCCAATCAAGAAAGCAGTCACTTCAGTTTGAGAAGGAGGAGAGTAAGTAGCTTAGAGATGCGAGAGAAAGTACCTAAGAGATGAGAGCACGTGGGAGAAATGGAAGAGCCTAAGGGGAATAATTTGTGAAGTGGTTGAAATGCAATATGCAGGGAGCCAGAATTACGCCCTGGATGCCACATTTACCAGGTGGGCTCATCCAGGGCCTGGGAAACTGTTACGGAGCGTCTTAGGGGAAAAGTGATGAAGAGGAAGGGAGAAGGTAGAAAGAAAAAAAAAATGGAGCAATAAACTCGAGAAGCCCCAAAGTCAACTCACACGGCTCAACTGTCCCTTTTGTTTACGTCACGATTCCTTTTTTGGGCGAAGAAAAAGCTATTCTCTTCAGGTGGAAAAAAGCGAATGAGCGTGGGAAGCGTATCAGGAGAAGCGCTCGAAAAGGTGAAAAACAAAAATGGAAGGAAAGTATAGAAAGAAGTAGGAAGAATAAGGTGGTGGTTGAGAGGAGAAGCAAAGCTCCCTCCAGCGTTGAAAAAGTAAATTCCGCTTCGTGGAAAAAAGAGGCCTCTTAAATCATCAATATTCAACAAAAAGCTTTTTACTGCACTTGAGATGAATTTACAAGTTATTTTTCCATCGTTTTACTCATCTTGAGAGAAGTGGAGGGCGAAGGAAAAATAAATTATGAATTTATTATCGATCGAGTTTCGTTGTAGGGCAGACGATCCGGTGAGATGGTGAAGTGTGAAAAGTTCCATGTTACTAAGGTTACTTCCATGTTTGGTTGAGAAAGACGTGCATAGCTGATCAACTGGAGGCCTATTTGACTCTAATAATTTCAGTAGCTTATTCGCTGATTCGTATCGAAATCGTATATTACGCCTAAAACAACGTAAAGAATGTTTTTGATGTTGACGTTGTTGAAGAACCAAACAAGAATAAAACCCTCACGACTAATTTTTAAAAAAATTATACAGAATTACGAAAAATGACTTTAATAATGGATTTTTCACCCCTCAGAACCATGTAACCATTAGTAAATATTGAATGATAAGTTATAAATTTTCTCTTTCTTCCGGCGACAGCCATGGAGGAATAGGTAGGGTAGATGAGCCTATTACCGGACAGGCCCAGTAGACGGACACTGGTGGAGTTTTCCCCTCGTAAATAAGTCCAGAGTTTGTAGGGGCGATTGTGCCTATCTCCTTTTCCTTCAAAAACCTTCTCTGTGCTAGGAACAAGTCTAATAACCTCCAAAAAGCGTAGCTGTTAATGTTGAGAAATTGACAAAAGTGGTGCAACACTGCTTGTACTGAAAACCCTTGATGGAGTTATCTGCTTGGTTGTGGAGGTGCTTTAAGGAAATAAGGCATGGAATTTACATTTTTCGTTTCAATTCAATGAATCTCATTTCATTAGTGTGTTGTTATTCACCTGAAGACGTGGAATTGGTGTAACAGGCGATTTCTTAAATAATCACTTGAAAATGGCCTTGTTCGTCTACTGGAGCTGTAAAACACCCAACTTTCAGTAGACGGACAATGTGTCCGTCTACTGGGTATGGACCAAAAACTTGAAAAATCCAGTAAACGGACACCCTCATTTACCTATGTAATGGACCTAGTAACGTTCAGTCTTTTTCTGAATTAAACGTGTTTCTGATTTATCGTACGTCCAACCCTTAAATTATCGTAGGAAGCGAACGGTTTGTTCTACAGAGCTCCGCGTAGTCTCAAAAAATTATAAAAATCCTAAATTTAATCTTAAATTTAAGGAAAAACTATTCCTTTATATCAAAATTTTTTGAGTTAAGGCGTTTTCAAAATTTCAAAATTAATTTTTTTACCCTTAGAAGTGACTTACATCAACCAAAATCTTTGGGGCACAACTAGACCCCAAATGGAGCCTTCATACCAAATTTCATCAAAATCGGTCAATGCTAAGTTGGGAAAATGCCGCGGACGGCAAAAGGACGGCCAAATTTTTATTCGATTTTTGGATTCCACGTACTTTGAAACGTAAATCAACAAACTTTGAGGGGGTGTTAAACAATTTTTTCTCTTGTTCGATTTCAAAGGTTCATTATTGAAACTGATAAACCAAAACCAGTGCAAAAGAAGAGGAAAATTGGTGATAATTACAGTGTCCATTGAAGATATATATTGATAAATAAGTATAGAAAAGATGAGAACAAAAGAGAAAGTCTGAAAAAGATTGATTTTAGATTTAAGAAACTTATGTTTGGTGGTTCCAGATACTAACTGGTTATCCATTTGGTAGTTACTTACCAACTGAATATTGTTGTGATGTTATACCACCTCTGTAGGTTGGTTGTGATTTAATTTTCGGGGTTTCCGAACTAAAAAAACATAATTACACCTATTTCTTTTGAATGACCACTCTGTTTTTCACAAAATCTGAATTCCTCGTGAACTGTCCGTCTACTGGCTCCCTAATGTCCGCCATTAGGGAAAACGTGTCCGCCGACTGGGGTTTGGGGGTTTTCTTCTTAAATTCACTGAAACCATTTTTTGAATTAATTTTTAACGATTCTAACTTATGGCTCTTATTCTTTTGCCCTGTCATGAGTTTGTAGAGCAAAAAGAAAGTAGGTTTTCTGAACGGTTAAATTTTTATGAACTGTCAAAGTCATCGATGTAGTTAGGTGTCCGACTACTGGCGCATTTACCCTACATATCAACCGGAAGTTATCGATTGCCAGCAAGGGTGTGAGAAAATAGCCGATAATCCCGAAAGAACCTCCGAATCTAATGGGAAAGAAACACACAATAGATATTCAAAAGAAACAGTGGAAATTCTAAAAATTTAAACTATTTCCCTTGATGGATATACGATAATAAATAATTAGTTTCTGCAAATGAATCAATAGCCAGCCATCGACTAAATGAAGTAGTCAAAATTTAACAAATTTCACAATTTTTAGCGGAAATCCGTTTTTCATACTTACCGTGGAGAACATTTGATTAAGAAATGGTTAGCAGCTCTCAATTAGGTATCTGTTTTGGACGGATTCAAACAGGAGAGAAAGACGAAGAAGAAGAAGAAGACACACGGGAGAGATGCGCTAGAAAACAGCTGGGAGGTCGATCCTCTAGTCGCGTATCCCGCCCCCCGCCCGCTCGATGGAAGTTTGTTTTCAGTATCGGTTTTCGCGTTTTCTGTATATATTCTTCAGTTGTGTCCCAATATTTAGGTTAAAACTGAAAGTAGGGACACTATGTGGGGAAACGAAAAGTGAACGGATTTGAGGGCTGACCGAGTTGAAGAAAGGACTGAGGGCTTCTTACGTGAACTTCAGGTACGTACCTGACTTATTCAATATCACATTCTATATCAACGTTTATAGTAACTTATAATACAGCGTTGTACTGAATTTCTTTTATACTTTAGAGCCTTCATATGGGAATTAGTTTTCTGCCGCGTAGAGCAACTTGACGATTTTTCTAGTTCGTGTTCCCGACAAAATGATGATCGATCGTTCGCAAGAACGAATACAAAGTCTTTCCTCACAGCTTCTCTCATTTCGTTTTACGAGGCAGGAAACCTAAGTAATCTACCAATTACCAATAACGAACTAATTTTGAGTGAGTTGGTCGAAATTAGGGTTTACAGATTCCTCCACAAGGGGTTAACAGTTAGATCATATAGGTACTCGAACATTTACGGTTTCAGTGTAAAGATACTCTATATTATAGTGTATAGATATCTTGGTACTTATGTACCTAGTGTTTCTAAAGATAGGATTTAATGTGACGTCATTGTCGCAAAGTCGTTGTAACAAGCATGGCTTCCAAATTTTGATGAAATTCAGTGATATTCCTGAACAATTTTGGTTTCGTGTCCATCTGTGTTTCCAGAAATCTCTGTGGGGATAAAACTATGGAAATTTACTATCCGGTTTGATGGAATTTCGATGGTTCTGTAGAAATTCATTGATCCTGGATTGATAGGGTTCTCTGCGTAGAACCCTTGTAACAACCACAATTTTGTATTTTCCTCCAGAATGCAATTAAATGTAAATGGTTTCTGTTGGTGATCTGGATTGTCTCGTACAGAGTTCATTGTGATCGGATAACACAGGTCTGCAAAAAAAAAAAAAAAAAAAAATGTTTGATCAGCTGCATGGAATTTTTTAGCTGTAGTTTATGTTTTTTGGTGTGCTGAATACAAAAATGACCGCCATTTTTATAGATCACGCACAGTTTCCTTGCAAAATAGGTGAGAAGGGGAAATAAAAAACGAAAATTGAGAAAAACATCATAATTTGTATTTTGTACAATCTCAAAATAATTGAGTATTTGTTTCCTATTCAATACAAAATACTCAAAGAATTTATTCATTTTGCTTGTGGGACCTTTTCTTCTTTTCCTTCATACTTCGTCGCGTACGTTTTCGTGCTCCAGCATTGTCTGTATCTCTCTTGAGCATCCAACAGTAGTCAGCTAGCATGTTGACGACCCATCATCCTTGGTTGCGTTTTTCTACATCTCGAACGTCTTGGTGAAATCTTTCACCTTGCTCCTCACTGAACGCTCCCAAGTTTTCTGGAAAGTATTCTACATGGGAGTGTAGGAAATGAACTTTTAAGCTCATGTTGCATCCTTGAGCTTTGAAGGCAGCCAACATGCGACTCACAATGGATTTGTATAGTTAGGGTCTTTCGTATTGCCTAAAAACTTTTGCACTACATCCTTGAAAGAGTCCCAAGCTTCTTTTTCTCTGTCGCTCATTGATACTGAAAACAAGGGATCGGACAAAAGTTTTCGTATGTCAGGTCCTGTAAAAACTCCCTCTTTCAATTTAGCTTCAGACAGTTTAGGAAACTTCGAACACACATATTTGAAACATTCCCCATCTCTTGGCAATGATTTGATGAACTGATTCATAAGCCCCAGTTTTTTATGAAGTGGGGGTAATAAAACCTTTTCAGGTGGCACTAAGCTCAATGACGTTTTTCTCGCCGGGAGGCAAGGTATTTCGAAGCGGCCTGTCAGTTTTCACCCAGTGTTGATCTCGAGCTCGACTATCCCACAAGCACAAAAACAGGGGTACTTTGTGTAGCCTGATTGCTGGCCCAACAACATGGTCAACTTTAAATCGCCACAAACCATTCAGCGATGTTCATGATATTTTATTTTTTCAAGAATCAGTTGCAAATCCTTGTACTTTTCCTCTAGATGTACAGAGTGTGCTATAGGAATTGATGCAAACTTATTTCCATCAGGCAATAGCACTACTTAAGGCCTGTTTTGGACGAATCGATGAATAACCGCCATTGAGAAGAATCATAATATGATTCTTCTATATTATTCTTCTATATTCTTGAATATTATTCAAGTTCGAAGCTCTGCATGATCCCTTGAACATCCCTGCTATATAGAAGAAGCCCCTCTTTGGAGTAGAACTGAGTAAACTCTCTCCCCCGATGCCTGTACCATGAAAACGAATATCGCTCTGAATATCCACTATGTTCCGCAAGGCATCCTGACTTTTGAGAAAATCAAATGAACAACGCGTTATGACATGATTCTGGGCATCCTTTCGCTTCTCCTTCTTCAAAAATATCCCGCCCCCGTTCTTCCCTACCTCCTCTATTTCAGAATATATCATTCCTGGGAGAGACAAGACTAAATATGAATTTGAAAATACTCATGCAATTCATAAAATTGACAACTTGGTAGCAACTACAGAATTGAAGTTCAAGGCTGAATAACACCATACGTGGAATTCAAAAACCCAGTTTTGTAAAAAAACTAGACGTGATGGAATTGTTGAGTATTTTTTTCAGTTTCAGCATGTAAAAACCTATGGGAACCAGTAAAAAAATCGCTTGCAGTTTTTTGGTTGCAGACCTGTGTAATTGGTAGCCTCCGTGCATCCGCAAACACGAAACTATGAATAATCATAACGGGTAATACAAGTTGGGTGTACGTAATGAATGTTGGGGTGTAGATGGTCGTTTATCAACTTCATTTAAATAGGATTTTTGGTAGCCTCTGCAAATTCGCCAACTCAAAACCCTTAATAGTTATAACTTCTAGAATTTCAAATCGATATCAATGGAATTTTCAGGGATTATAATTCTGAGACTCTGGATGGTTCGTTATAATATTGTCATCGTCATCTGGTACCCAAGTTCAAAGGGAAGTGGTAGATACTTGGCGATTGAAGTTTTGATTATCTACCATACATTGGATAATCTATAAAATCGTAGTATTGGTATCATGAAGCAACACCCACTTGGTATATTTTTTCGGGATGAGATAAAGTAGTCTCTATAGCAACGGTTTCGTTGCCCTTGGCATGTGCGCAAACTCTCAAAAATTGTTTGTCGTACTCATAATTTCAACAAGAAAAATGCAGTAACTTCTGATGGGTTTGCTAGTAAGTTATGACAAAATATTCTACTATAAATTACAAAAAAATAATGTTCATCCGGAATTACTCCTACTTATTTGGAGGGGTTATTTGACTAATGTTGGATAAGGTGAGAACCTGATAGTAGCCTAAAACTAGTGTATAGGTAATCGTGCCAACATAAACATTCGCTAGTTACTCCTAATTTACATGAATTGATGATTGCAGGTAAGACACGTGATAAGTTGTTGAAATTTGGAAACGAGTCAACGGATACGTAAGTAGACGACACATAAGAAGTAAACATGTAGCTACATAAGATTCACCTGAATAACATAGAATGATCCAGACAGACTGCTGTCTAACCCCTCCAACATATAATAATTATATATTCGAATTTTGATTCGAAACAAATAAAAAAGAAACACAGGATAGACCTGGTACACATTAATTATTAATGTGTACCAGGTCTATCCTGTGTTTCTCTTTTATTTGTCTCCAATCAAAATTCGAGGCTTCGTTAGATTCTAGTCGAGCAGAACGAGTTGGATATTCAACTCAAAATTACTCCAAACGGTCCGAGTATTTCATTATAGACTGACAGACATAATAAACACAGACGGACCGACAAACACGAAACCAAAATTATTCAGCAAGGACTCTGAAGAACAGTATTTTTTAACCTTATGTAACATCATGATCAGCTGACGGTAGTCAGCTGATATTGACTCCAATCACCTGTTCGATTGATCCCCGCCTTGCTTCCTGCTCCCCACCTGTTGTACAATAAATCAGTTCTGATCGAATTACCACCGAGTTATCGTGTACTTTATTATCCCGCTTCATCCGTCTTATATTAAATTATAATCTAAAATCGATCGTGATTTCTCAATCATACATGGTGTCAGGTCACAATCGAGCCCAGAAACGAGAGTGAACCTTATTGAAAACCCAAACCGCGAGTTCGCGAATTTCGAAGAAATATAGCGCCAACTCCGAGAATCCGAAACGTGGAAACAAGATGTCTTCCGACGCCAAGACGCCACGTTCTTTCAACTTCGATGCTGAGAATTTGAAGAAGGAGTGGAGCGATTGGAGCCAAAATTTTTCGATATTTCTGATCGCAACGAAGAAGAAAAAAAGAAGCTGATGAAGTGAAAATTGCGACACTTCTGAATCAGCTCGGTCATAGAGGCGTTGATATCTATAACACGCTCAGGCAAGACGCCGCCGAAAAAACCTCTCAGGATGAGGAACCTAAAGTAGAGGAACAGGTCCTCTTAAAATTTGATGAAGTGGTGGAAGCCTTCACTCAATACTTCGCACCAAAGAAGAACACGGTGCACGAAAGGTGCAAATTTAACAAGCTGACAATAACATCAGGTCAGACTTACACCAGTTTCATCACTCAATTGAAGATGGCTGCAGCGTCATGTGAATATCCCGATCGAGACAACATGGTACGAGATCGTTTAGTAGCCCAAATCGCCGACGAGAAACTGCTAAACCAGATGCTGGACGAAGGAGAAGCCTTGACACTCGACAGAGCTGTGGAACTCTGCAAGAGAAGCGAAGCTAGAAAGCAAGAGATAGTCGACTTCCAGGAAAGCAGGAACAGCAAGGACGAACAGCAGAACGTTGATGCAATGCGCCGGCGACGAGGAAATCACGATAAAGGTACCACGTCGAAATTTAAAAATAATAGATATTTATGTAAAAAATGTAATCAAGAACATAAGGCCTATAATTGCCCTGCTTACGGCAAACAATGTAGCGCTTGTAACAAGTACAATCACTTTGCAAAATGTTGTTCAAAAGTATCACAATCTAATGATAAATTTAAACGTAAAACCCATACACTAGAAGCAGAAAGTTCTAGTGATGAGAGTGATAGTTCGTTCTATTTGAACTCAATAAATGTAAATAAAATAGAAAAAGTTTCTGATTGGTTTATACTTGGGAAAATAAATAGTATAAACATTCAATTCAAAATTGACTCAGGGAGCCATGTAAACGTGCTACCTCTGAGAATCTTTAGATTATTGAAAATCGATAGAAAACTAAGAAAATGTAACTTCAAAATATCCGCGTACAACAATAATACATTAAAAGTTGAAGGAAGGATAAACCTGTCCATTAAATTTAAACATATCACTGAAGATATTGAATTTGTAATAATTGACACGGAAGATAAACCTATATTGGGTTTGGAAACTTCGGAAAAGCTAAAAATAATTAAAAAGCTAGCTAATATTAACAATAAAACGAAACGTGAAGAATTTAAAACTAAGGAAGAAATATTAGAAAGATATAAGAATGTATTTACTGGAGTAGGAAAATTTCCAGGAGATCCATATAGTATAAAGCTTAAGGATAATGCAACTCCTGTGTCATATTCTCCAAGACGTGTACCCAAACACTTACAAACTAAGTTAAAAGAACATTTGAATAGACTAGAAAAGGAAGGAATAGTAGCTAAAGCTGAAGGTCCTTGCCAATGGCAAAACCCCTTAGTCATCGTAGAAAAAGATGATAAATCCTTAAGGTTATGTTTAGACCCTAAAGGTTTGAATGATCAAATAATTGATCATAAATTTGAAATACCAACACAAGACCAAATTTTCGATGACTTGAATGGTCAAAAATACTTTTCTTTATTAGATCTAAAGGAAGGATTCTATCAATGTGCAATAGATGAACAATCATCTGAGTATTGTAGTTTTGGTACTCCTTTTGGAAGATATAAATTTTTAAGACTCCCATTTGGAGTGAAAATTTGCGCGGAGGACAAAGGTATAGAAAAAACAGGAGGGATTTTATTGCTGTTAAATCACACAAAAATGATAAAATAAATAATGCAAATGAGGTAATTCAAAGCGCACAGAACAGTTTCAACCCAACAACACCTCCGCGAACTTATAATCTGCGCGACCGAGAGCTTTTAAACTCACCAAAAAGATTTGGTATGGTCCGATACACTGAATCCGACTTCGAATAACACTCATCACGATATTTAAACTAAGCGTATTTAGTTGCAAATTGTTAAAAACGAACTTAATGAAGGTAATTTAATTTTTTTTTTCCATTCACACGATGTAGTAGTGATAACTGATAAGACGCAGGTAGTTCTAGTTCTAGAGCGAGGGAACGCAATCGCTAATCAACGGGTGTCACTTCCATGTACATCCAGGCAACTTTAAATAGCCGCAAGAGCGCGCGGCAAGCGCTTTATTCTGTTTATATTAAGTAGATAGGTACCTAGGTACAATTGTATTTTATTTTTATTATTTTTTCTTTAATGTGTTGGAAAAAAGAGGATGTAACATCATGATCAGCTGACGGTAGTCAGCTGATATTGACTCCAATCACCTGTTCGATTGATCCCCGCCTTGCTTCCTGCTCCCCACCTGTTGTACAATAAATCAGTTCTGATCGAATTACCACCGAGTTATCGTGTACTTTATTATCCCGCTTCATCCGTCTTATATTAAATTATAATCTAAAATCGATCGTGATTTCTCAATCATACACCTTACATAGTGAAAAAAATTATTTCCTGACCGACGTTACCTTGGTACACCTTGAACACAAAATACTACGTTGTTTTCGATAAGAGCGTTATTATTGAAAACGACCATCTGTTTGACGTATTATAATACCTCTTTCGAAACGAGGGGTAGGATGGAAAACCGCCGAAGTACCCTCCCCACAATTTATTCACGAGGCGCCAAAGCCGTTATTAATTAGTAACTTAATTCTGAAAGTAGCGTCTCGTTATGGGGAAGGAAGAACCTGATTTGCGAGGTAGGTAGAAAAGCGAGAGCTGAGCCATCAACTTGTGGAGACGCGGAGAACTCAAGGAGGGAGAGGCTTCAGTCGTATGAGGGAGAAAGACGACGAGTTATGTGAAACTCAATTAGCGGAGAGTTTTCTTCTCGTGTTCCACCAAGGGCTTTGTTATGTATCGCGTTACCCCTAACATTATATCAGCGAGCAGGGACGAGAAGGTGAAGGATGGGGAGAACGAAAAATTGACTGATACTCAATCTGTCCCGTAGAAACGTGTGTTTTTCGCGATGATTTCTCCTTCAAAACCCTACGATCTGAAACAGGTAATGAGTAACAGGTCCATTCAAGGCACTTCAATGGTTTCACCTCTCAAACACTCATCATTATCACTTATGATCAAAAGAAAAGTTATTCGATACGGAAAATATGAGATTTGTATAAGGTTTCACGGTGGTACTGGCTTTTGTTCCACGCGAGTTCCGGTTTCATAATAAGCATGTGAGGATATTTTCGAAAATGAGTTCCGAATATACGATTTCATTGTTGGGTGACTCCACGAATAAACACTCATATAATCCGTACATATCAGTTCATCCCGTTAGACCTGATCTTACAAGAAGCTGCACGTGGGAATTGCTGTTCACATTAGCATCAAGTTTAAGGAATAAACATATCACACTCATTAGGAAATATTGATTAATGGCTGCGAAACTGCGAACAACTCGAAGAACACTCATATTTCTGATTTATCGTAAGTCCAACCCTGAAGTTCTCATAGGGAGCGAAAGTTTGGTCCTACAGCGCTCTGGGACGTCACATTAGATTCTAAAAATTCAAAACTACTTTAAAATCGATGAAAAATCAACACTTTTATATCTAAAATTTTTGAGCGAGGGCGTTTTGAAGATGTCAACCCTTATTTTTCAACCCTTAGAAGTTACTGACATCACTCAAAAATTCAGGGACTCAACAAGACCCCAAATTTCATCAAAATCGGTCCATGGTAACTGAGGAAAGTGTACGGTGGATGGACGGGAAAATTATAATTCATTTTTCGGTTTCTACGTACCTTGAAACGTAAATTCAACAAATTTCGCACCACCTTGAAGAAAACATTTTCATTCCACTTCAGCAGAGAAGCATCAAAAAACCTCAAGTAATGTTGCTCAAAGGAGACCAGGTTTTTAGAGGCCTGCTCTCAAGAACATCACTGACATTTTAAAAACGATTTTCTTTCAATATCAGCTGGGAAGCTTCAATATGAGGAATCTTTACCAATTCAGTTCTGAAGTCAATTTCACAATTTTTGTATCCAAGATCTGACGAAATCTTGGATTTGACGAATGATGAACAAAAAGCTAGGCTCGTTCAAGTGAAATTTAGTCCAGGTGAATTTCGTGATATTTTCTTCAACTTACATAGATAGATGGATATGTTTATTCGGTGCTATTTTGTACACTTTTAGAAGAAGATTTCCCGACGATAGGCTTGGCCATTGTTGTAGGGTAGGATCTTTGCAAAATCACTCCATCTCGGTAAATAAATTGATATCTACTATACATTACAGTAACAAGTAAATTACTAAACAATACATGATTGGATTGAAGAATGGAAGCTATTTAATAATCTCCAATTCTATGCATAATATATAAAGGCATGTATTATATACCCTTTAATATTCTCTCGCTTCTGAAGCCCCCTTTTGTAACTAGCCAACTGAACACTTACTTTTTGTATTTTGGTCTAGTGAACTTCTGGGGTCTTTTCATACTACGAACAATTTCTCTAGGTAACATTTTATGTAGAATGAAGATCGGGCTGTGAGTTGTCAGAGTGAGTCTTGGTCTAGGGCCAATTAGGTACATGCCCTACGGCGGCATATCTAGTACCTATTGTATTTCGAATCCCTTCGAGAAACTTCAGTTAAGTGGGTGTCCCAAAGAATTGCAATAGTAGGTTTTTGACATAATCAGTCCTTTTGTAATCCAAGGGATTAGTTTGACTTCCCTGGTGGAGATCTTTTTAAGTTGTTGCAGCAGACACTGCAGCATTCAATATTTGTGTAAATTGAGTTGCCGTATAGTTTATATTGTTATTATCTAATACAGATGTCCAGTCAATATCGGAGAGTAACAATCCAAGTTTATCTTGGTCTATATTTTTCACGATCTCGGATCTCTTCCGAATTAAACGAATAGGTATAAAAAAATATATATTAAAAAAAAACTCCAGAGGACTTCCTTGCGCTTATGGGATTTACTTCATGATATACCTACGTTCTTATTGATGTGGCACAAATGACTACGTTTCACAAATGCTCTGGTAATCCTGAAACTGTATCGCTGCTAAGGCCAGTCGGCTCAGGAGTTTATTTGGATTTGCCACCTTTCGAGAGCGGTATCGCGCTTCCTGATAATTTTTCGAGTTGGGCCGTTGGTGAACCCCACTTCACTTAAGCAGGTGAGGTATTAAGTTAGTCAGAACCAATTCTGATCGACCCTTTGGAAGACAGGTGATGACGTCCGCGACGCCAGGAATGCTTGGACGAATTCAACCTGAGATGGTTGCTGCGTACGAGGACTTGTACTAAGTCGAAACTCGGGGGAAGCAGCCGACTAAGATCCCGAATGAGGTAGGAAGCAACGCTTAAGACAATCGGATATGGAGAACGTATCAGCCCTCATTAACGAGGCTTTGAATTGAACTCGGTTAAACCTGTTTGATGTTTCGATGCGAAGTTTGCAAATCACGATGAGATGGTAGTGATACAACGTGCGGAACGAGAAGACACAACTGATACAAGCGTCGTCGCTATGTTCATCAACATAGTCTTCGATTCTGTTGACATTTGCGCCTTACAGGTGATGTCGATCATGATTAATTAGGTATAAGCAGTTTACGAATGTGAGGCAGGAAGTACAGCGAGACCGCATACTCCGAGAACTTCATTTTGAGATCTCATTGCTGGAAACGTGGATAATATTCTTCAGCTTATCAATAACTTTCTCGTGCAATCCATTAAAAAAAAAAAAAAAAAAAAAAAAAAAAAAAAAAACGCTGCAAATTACTGCACAATGGTTTATTATTTTTCTATATCGATCACTCGTCTGCAAAGCCACCAACCAACCAACATGAAGAAAAACATCGATCGCATTTCGGTCAGCTAAACTTTGAACGGAGATAAGGCCTCTTTTGCGATTCACACTCGTGTTCCTGATTTATCGTACGTCCAACCCTTAAATTCTCGTAGGGAGCGAACGGTTTGTCCTACAGGGCTCCGCGTGGTCTCAAAAAATTCTAAAAATTCGATAGAATCCTAAATTGAAAGAAAAACAATACCTTTACATCAAAATTTTTTGAGTTAGGGCGTTTTCAAAAATTAAAAATTCATTTTTGAACCCTTAGAAGTGACTTACATCATCCAAAATCTTCGGGCACAACTAGACGCCAAATGGAGCCTACATACCAAATTTCATCAAAATTGGTCAATGCTAAGTGGGGAAAGTACCGCGTACGGCGTACGGCACCCATCAAATTTTGAGGGGGTGTTAAAACTTTTTTGGCTTCCTCACTACCGAAGGTAGGGAAGCTTTGTATTCGTGAAAGAAGTGAAAAAAAAATGTCCTCCAAAATCAAAATTTCCACTTGCTTTTTGCATTTTAGAGCTTCCCGAACAATTTTGGTTCCGTGTCTGTCTGTCTGTCTGTCTGTCGGTCTGTCTGTGGTCAATCCTTGTCCCGGGCAAAACTATACTAACCTGTGGTCCGATTTTGATGAAATTTTCAGGGATTGTGCGGTTAGGTACTAGACGGTCCCCTATCAATTTCAGCACCTTCGGACCAATAGGAGCGAGTGCGCATGCGCAAACGTGAATTTCCTGGGACCTCGGTTTCTCGGTTTCTAATTAACCGATTTTGCTCAAATTTGGAGGTTAGTTAGGGACTAACTTCTAAGAGACACCCTATAAGTTTCAATCAAATTGGTCAAGCAATAGCCGCTGCGCATGCGCGAACTTTAAATTTATTGTTACAACCAAAACTCCGCAACTATTCAACCAATTTCGATGACATTTTCAGGGATTGTGTGATTTACCTAGGTCCTGGACGGTGGACCGCTAAATGAAATTCTACGTAGAAAATACAACATATTATAAACTATAATACCTTATAAAAATTATAAAAATATTATAAACATTAATACCTGCAACCCTATCCCGCATATTATCGCCAATATTTTGGTATTCAATAACTCTTTGAATCATAATTTTTTCGCCAACTGATTCTATACGTCCATGTTACAATGAGTGAGGAAGCCCACCCAACTTGGCAGACGTTTTTTCTTGGTCGATTCCAAAGGTTCATTATTGAAAATAATAAACCAATAAGGTCAGGATTAAGATTTTTAAAAATTGATTTTTTCAAATGAAAATGTAAGGTGAAAATGTTGGTGATATTTATACGACATTCAATTCGGAAAAAAAGTCGTACAAGAGAAGGAAAAACTCAGAACTGCAGTAGTTCCGATTGTGGCCACTGTAAGGTCGTTTGATCATCATTGGTAGTCATAATATTATAATATGAACATATTATGTTTGGTACTGCGATTTATGAAACCATTCGCAAAGAATGACGCAACGGTGATTTGCGCCACTGCTCGCAGTATTAATCTATGGAAATTTGCATCACTACAGTTCATCAACCTTTGCATTAGGAAGACTCTCATTTTAGTTTATTTTTTCAATAATGAACCTTTAGAATCAACCAAGAAAAAAATTTGTTTAACTCCCCCTCAAAATTTGTTGGGTTACTTTTCAAGGTACGTAGAATCCAAGAATCGAATGAAAAATTTTTATTCGATTTTTGGATTCTACGTACCTTGAAAAGTAACCCAACAAATTTTGAGGGGGAGTTAAACAAATTTTTTTCTTCTTCCACATTTAATGTGGCCGTCCGTCCGTCGTATGCGGCATTTTCCTCAGTTAGCATTGACCGATTTTGTTGAAATTTGGTATGTAGGCTCCATTCGGGGTCTAGTTGTGCCCCGAAGCTTTTGGTTGATATCGATCACTTCTAAGAGTTGAAATTTTGAAAACGCCCTAACTCAAAAATGGTGATAAAAAAATAAAGGTAATAATAAAGGCATTAATAAAGGTGAAGGTAAAGGTAGGTAGGTGGTGGTAATAGTAAAGGTATTATTTTTCAATCAATTTAAGATAGTATTGAATTGTTAGAATTTTTTGAGACCATCCGGATCTCTATAGGACAAACCGTTTGCTCCCTACGAGAATTTAAGGGTTGGACCTACGATAAATCAGAAACACGAAATCGCTAAAGAGGCCTAATTTCCGTTCAAAATTTAGCTGACCGAAATGCGATCGATGTTTTTCTTCATGTTGGTTGGTTGGTTGTAACAATGGCAAAGCCGTGTTCTTTGCAGACAAGTGATCTATTATTTTTAAAATAAACCTTTGTGTAATAATTTGCAGCGTTTTCAAAACTACCTACCTACTACCTACCTACCTGAAAACTAACTTTCCATACTTTCAGTAATGCGGAATCAATAATTGACTGAACTGCAATGCAATGCGCGCCGTATTATACAATATTTGCTGCCCAATAACAAGGTTTAATCCGACTCCTATTTACATAATTATAAACTCATTGAGCGTGAACTTCACATTTTCAATATGAAATCCCCCGAAGGTTCGTCATTTCGAGTATTCATATGCAGTCTGAACTAATTATGAACAGTCTTCAATTACGAGAGGGTTGCATTCCTACCACATTGCAATCATTCCATACTGGTCAGGTAATACCGATAATAATAATTATCTTTGTTACACGTAATCGAGTGCCCATGAAAACAGAGATTAATTTCATTTGCGACGAAACATGGATGCATGAATATCATATTAATTCATTTTAAAATATTTCGTTGCGTCTACAGGTAGAACTGGATGCTTCATTATTGTTTCACCTCACAGGAATGAAATAACAGGGAATTACTTGCGAGGGAAATTGTAAATCATTAAATGTTGAGGATACTCGTAATTCAGGGTACTTGACTTGTATATTAATCAGAGAAACTAGGCCTCCGAAGCACACACGATCAATCGAAGAGTTTTCTGCGCTGTTTCTCGACCTGTACTTACATAGTTGATCTTTTTCAAGAGGATAAATTCTATTTCCAAATTGTTTTCATGCTATCCTTCAAATTATTTCGTTTACCCGTTGACGGGAACCGAACCCCAGTTCTTACTGTTTCTATACATTGTCGTGATAATTTCCAGTGATGACACCTGTGATGATTTCCAGTGACTAGAAAAATATTTTGTGGCTATTTTGATATGGACTATTTTCGTTGGGGATGTGATTGATTAAACTACAGTGAAAACTGAAGGCGTTCATGTAGGTATTATCTGGCAGATACAAGATGGGCGACGTACTCTGTGCTTAGCTGGTAGAGGTGGCGTGATTATGACTCATCTCTTCATAAAGCAGGCGAAGACGACTGCAGCAGAATGTAGAGTTACGGTGGATGAAGATGACAACAGGTTCTTGAAACAGGTAACAAGCTCTTGAAGAGGTAACAGACTCTTAGAAAGGCGGGATGAAGTCTCATGGCAGATTCCCAGGAATTCATCGGTTTGAGCAGATTCGGCCCACGTTGATGAGTTCAAGACAGAAGAGATGCCTCAGTGATTCAAAGTCACTCTGTGTCACTAAAATTACCTACCGGTTTCATTTCACAACACTACGGTTCTTTCAAAACTCCAAATGAGAAAAACGATCGAGGAATGAAATTCCATTCCCTCTCTTCATGGTAAGAATCTTCCCGATTAATGACGGCTTCTTAGATATTCAGCCGCTTCGGAAAGCCTTGGGTATTTATCAACTTCCATCTACCCAACTTGATTTCCTCTCAGGAATAACAAACTGTTTTTCTCCCCAAATTACCGCTCATTCGTCCCCCCTCGTTACATTTCTTGGGTAATTTATGAAAAACAAGGTTCTCCTTACCGGTTGCATTTTAATCCAACCATTTCGTATTTTCCGACTCGAGGAGGTAATTTCCCATCTACTTCTGAATTAAGTCCCTCAGATTGTTTTCGTACACCCCACCTCCTTTCGATCTTCTCTTTCTCTGTTCTCCTAAAGTTCTGGTTCCTCTCTTCTAACTAGAACAACCAACTTCTCTGGTATTTAAAATCACAAAACGATATGATCTATAAGCTTCTTGATTCATCTGTATCTTTGTGGAATTATACAATCGAATTCTACAAATTTCAAATTGTGTCAATTAGTCACTTAATAGGATGTGCTAGTGGAAGAAATGGAACTGAGAGACATTTCAGTTTTGCCGCTCCATTGCAGCTTGAATTGCTTACAATTTTCAAACATTGGAAAATTGTTAAGGCTATGGTGGACGTCCTCTTAGTTTAATTTTCAAGAAATAGATGGCGTCGGTGACGGGTTCAAAAGTTTTAAAGGTTTTTCTCCGAAAGTTATGAACTTTTATTCAGTCGGAAAATGCGAATGTACTCAGAATTTATAAATGAAGGTAGCTCTAATTGTAGTTTTTTGATATTCCACTTCAATTTTGAGGAAATTGTTGTATCTCTTTGTTATTAATTATTGTATTTCTTACCGCTTTAGTCGGGGAATGTCAAGTAAAAACATAATTTCCTTTCTTTTTCAGTAAAAATAGTATTCAGATCAGTTTTCTCTTTTGACAAGAGAAATAAACAATAATTATGATCGTTATTACAAAAAAAAATAAATAAATAAAAAATAAAATAAAATAAAACGTATAACACGAAACCTGTTAAAATCTTGAGAAAATAAAGTTGGTCGTAGAAATAGTCATCAAAGTTGAAGTGATAACTTGAACAACAAGTTTGTAATAAATAATGTTGTTATATACCGATTCTGATTTTTATACGATTAGGTAATGGCCAGATCTACTAAATTTGGAGGTCAACTATAATCTTTAACAAGTATATTGACATTCTTCGAAGACAGAGCAACATCTCGGACCTGTTACAGGTCTTACAGTCCTACAGTAGGAAGTAGGTTCTCTCTAGTTATTTGCCGAACAAGTCTTGGAAGTACTAGTAATTCTACCTGCCTACCTGCTTGGATCCCAACCTTCCTCCCATGTCCTCTCCTGGGTGAGTCACCTCTTGCTACTAGCTTAATTCAGTGATATTTCAATTGAAAACCAACAGGCGTTCCGGCTAACCAATATTGTCTTGTGCTCATGAGCTTAGATTGGTAAGAACACATACGAGCTGAAAATATTTTTGTCAAATCTTTGAATAATTCCTAGAAAACAAATAAAAATTTAATCTAATATTTTTTCTCTCGCGAAGTCGGTATTAGATCTGCTTCTTTTTGGTTGAGATGAACTCAGAACAATTTGAAATTTTGAAATCTGTTAACCGACAGCAGAGGTAAATGTAAACAACTATCGGCATGTTCCTTCTCACTCGCACACATGAGGTCCCCGAGGGAAGTCATACCAACATCCAACATCCGACTTCACGATGTTCACATGCGTGCTTGTGATATAATTTGCACAACTCACTTTTTTTATGGCCGGAATCTTTATTACTCATGCTCCTTTGCCGTGGATGTGAAAATGCATCGAGTTTCTATTCGTTTGAATCCCAAATGTTAATAAATGGTGATGAACTTATGCCCTTCTAATGTCATATAAACCACCTAAGTTCATCAATGATGAACTGATACAGAACGATGGTATCATTAATGGAAGTATGTGGAGTAAAAATGTGTTAAAAATATTGTAAACGGAATATTTCTGCTCAAATTTTACAATGTTCTCGATAGTGACAAGTAGGTAATTTCCTACTTTACAAACGCTGCAAATTATTTTACAAGGGTTTATTATTATTATTACTGGTTTTATTATTAATCACATGTTACTACTTACATCGAAATCCAGGAGTTGTGGGCGCCTTAATTACGAAATTTGATTCTTGGTTGCTATCGAAGCAAAACTAAGTACAGCATAAAACTCATTTCAATTATTTACAAACAATATTACAATAACTTTTTTTCTCGCAAATTCTCTCTAAAACTTCCTAATTGCAATTATGCGAGTGGAAATTTTGATTTTGTCGGACCTGCAGTTTTTTTACCTGCAGCTCGAATGCGCAGCTCGAAAACATCTTGCGGTGTATTTTGGCCTCAATCATGTTTTTCCATGAAACGGGCGAATAACTTAAATGAAATTTGATAGACGGGAGAGGAAAACGAATGGTTTAAGCAGAAACCCCTCTTGTTTGGTATACTTTCTGTGTTTTTCAACGCGGTTTCACATAATATTGAGTGACAAAAAAAAAAAAAAAAAAAAAAAGCCGCTCAGCTCATTTACGAATATATACGTCTACCTACACCGTCACATTCAATACACACTCGCGCTTCTATAAATTTAGCGGTCGGATGGACCCGAGGTTACCGGTCGAAGTATTGTTTTACGCGTAATTCGAGTTTCTGTTGAATTCGGGCTATGTATCGGATGAGTTTCGAAACTCTTTTTCCTCCAATTTCCGCACAAATTGGACTCAAAACCCGATACCAACGGCCCGAAGGGTTGTTCCCCAGATAGGGTTTTACTTGATTATGGCCCCTCGGCCATTGCCATGGCTGGAAATGCATTATTGACAACGGATACGGAAGAGAATAGTATTTTCCGCTTAGGGGAAAACCGAACTCTATTGTTTGAACATTTCTGCCCCGGATTTTGAACTACACGTTAATTAAATTTCCGATTCTCTCACTTTTGGAAAGTTCAGTATGAAAAGGGCTCCCTTCATATGTCAGTTTGTACATTGTGCCAAGCTTACATTCAGAATTGAGTTGCCTAGGTCAAATCATCTAGTGATCCATTTCATCCCATGTTACGTCAATTTCCGACTTCTGCTGAGAGACGCGTTGCTTTATACTTCCTGATAATTCATCTCCACGATGTGCGAACGTAATTTACCAGGAGTAGTTACCTACTCTTCAGGATATCGCTTTCTCTAGGTTCTGTGTAACTCACCTTACCTTACCATTGGAAAGCCTACCAGTCAACACTATCAAAAAGATTGTAAAGAAAACATTGATTTCGGCAGAATTCTACAACGTAGACTCCTCTTTTGGTATTATATTTTACGTATAGTATTTTTATAATATTTTTCCTATTTTAGCCATTACTTACTTTACTATTGTCCTACACATTGTTGTTTCGAAAAATTAAAATTAAATTAGTTTGCAAGCTCATAAAAATCACTTCCCGGTAGTCAAACTTATGCGTAAGCTTCCTCTCGAGCTTGGAGAAGAAATTTGTGGGAAGTTGGTGTAAAATACACACAGGTGTTGAAACAGTAGAAAATTAGGATGGCTCATGCGAAAAGGAAGACCATGCTGTGTCAAATTCAAAAGCGTGATTGTAGATGAGATGGTGTCCGAACATGGCACCAGTCATGCGAGAAAACTGATTATGGCCTCCCTATATCTTGGAGGTGGTGTTTGTGATGTTGAAGTTCTAATTTGTAGTAACAAAGTCTTTTGAGAGAAATAATTGTTTTTTTCTCGTTTCAACGTGTTGTGTGTTGTTCACAACAAAAGACGTCCTCACAGCAGATGGAGAAATGTGAGAAACATAAAAACCTTCTGTCTGGATCCTAAAGAGACGAAAAAATCCAACATTTTCAAATATTTCGTTCGGACTATTTTTGGGCGTCAGGACATCAATGGGGGGACATCGATGGGTTAGAAAATAAAATTCGCTTAAATTTGCAAGACCTTCACAACTTGTGGCTAAAGAACGTGGTGAGCACGTGTGCTTACAAAGACGCCACATCAAGAACAAACTACTTTGCAGAAAATTTTGTTTCCTAAAAAATCACGTTTTTCAGCACTCAGGAACACATTATTCCATTACCATTGAACATACACACCTCAAAAGAATTAAGGTATCACTTTTTCCTTGTTGATGTTCAAGATCCCAGACCAATTGGACAGATTTCCCGTTACATCTCGTGATTAGGTACTTGATGGAGATGGGATGGACCTTGTTTATTTCGTTTTATCTCAAACACCGAGAACGACCAGCGATATCAAGCTCCGACAGGAGACAAGACAGAATGAAATCTGATCATTCTTCTCAAAAGACCTCTCAGTATTAAGAGAAATTCCATTAGTTCGTGTGTCATACCCCTTTTTAATTCATTTTGTGACCAATGGAGGCTAGCGGCGCCCTTAGACGATCACTTTCGAAAATCGATGTGTCCAGAGCCGCCACCCTACTGGAAAAGGGACTTTCTCAGCACGATGTTGCTCGGCGTCTTGCTATGATAACTAACTTTTTTGTCCACTGGCACATCACGCACAAAATGTCAAAGGTTTCGTTGTAATTTTTATGGCAACATCTGGGGCATCAAGTTCTCTCCGGAAGGTCTTGGGAGAAAATCTACAACTTTTTCTAATGTTTTCACAAAGTCGTTTGGTATCCTTCACAAAATTTTTACAGCATAGTATTATCGACATAATAAAAAAATGTCATAGGTTGAGCAGGGCCTGAAAAATCTGTTCCTGAATTTAACTAAATTTTACCGGAATCGCGTACTACCCTTAATCCACTCAGTCGAGTCTATTTCGAACGAGCAACTTTGAATTTGATTTTCAGGGGAGAAAATATCCAAAAACCAGAAAACTTATGCATATTATGAAGGAGGGATCGATGCTCAATGTGATGCCGAACATTTTCTTATAAGGACAAATGTTGGTACATTGAGAGCGATTGTAACATTGTCATTACATGTATTCCTTCAAGTGCTTGTTTAAGCATATTTTACGCAATTTTGGTTTATTATTTTCAATAATGAACCTTTGGAATCGAGCCAGAAAAAAATTTCAACACCCCCTCAAAATTTGATGGTTTACGTTTCAAGGTACGTAGAATCCAAAAATCGAATAAAAATTTGGCCGTCCGTCCGCCGTACGCGGCAATTTTGCCACTTAGCATTTACCGATTTTGATGAAATTTGGTATGTAGGCTCCATTTGAGGTCTAGTTGTACCCCAAAGATTTTGGTTGATGTAGGTCACTTCTAAGGGTTAAAAAAAATTTGAAATATTGAAAACACAGAAAAATTTGATATAAAAGTATTGTTTTTCCTTCAATTTAAGATTCTATAGAATTTTTAAAATTTTTTGAAACCACGCGGAGCTCTCTAGGACAAACCGTTCGCTCGCTACGAGAATTTAAGGGTAACACGAGTGAATCGCAAACGAGGCCTAATCTCCGTTCAAATTTTAGCTGACCGAAATGCGATCGATATTTTTCCTCAAGTTGGATGGTTGGTGGCTTTGCAGACGAGTGATCTATATAGAAAAATAATAAACCATTGTGTAATAATTTGCTGCGTTTTTTATATTAAATAAAAATAATAAAAAAATGTAAGAATTAAATTTTTTTTTATATGAAATAAATTGAAAATTTTCCAATACTTGTTTATATTTTTTATCATCAATACCAATTTTGAAAAAAACATTTTTGGTGAAGGCTCTAAGCAACAGGCCCATGAGTGTGCAGAATATTGTTGCCCATATATTTGGTAGGTACCTACTGTGAGCGTTTCTCGGTATGTATGACTGTTGAAGGTATAAACTTTGTCATCAATGCATAATGGAATTGATCGTAACACCACAGCTGTTTATCTTGCACTAAAAACGAAAATTTAGTAGCAACAGGATTAGTGTACAAATTTTCGTTTGCTCACATCAATCTACAGGGTGCGGCAGAATAACTGAATAAAACGTATTGTATGAATCGGAGAGTTTGTAATTTGGTTTTCACAACGTAGGTGCATAACTAAAGTTTTGTTTTACATAGTTTTGAAGATAAAATCACTTAGGTGACGTCCCCCATTCTCAATTCATTGAATATACCGATTTCGGGCGTTTGTCATGGTTCTTTCAAGCATAGCAGGTGTTATGATGGAAATGCCTTCCTGATGTCGTTCTTTAAACCTTATGGTCCTTGGTCGGTTCACATAAACACGGAATTTAAGAAACCATAGAAAAAATCACAGGGGGAGGAATTGGGAGATCGGACCGGCTACTGCAAATCGCTCCTGATTGAGATGAGGCACTTTGAAAAGTGCTCCCTCAAAACAGCCATCTTGTTGTTATTGGGTGTTACAGGATTTTTAATATGTCATCAAGTTCATAAGAGCTAGTGAGTTGATTCTAAATATATAATTCGAATCGGCCTGGATTACCTTACCACCGATCAATATACGATGGCTTCGCCTGGAAGACTCGTACGTATGGCAAATGAACGTCGAATTACATCGAGCTCTCCAGTGGAACTTCGTATTCCCCCTTTCCACCAAAGAGCAGATCAGAGCACGAATTACATCAATAAGCTAAATGGAAACACAATGGTACATCCCAGATTTAGTTTCACGTGTAGGAGGAAGGCCTGCGATGTTAATTAGTTTGCAGTCAGTAATATGATTACCGTTTTGACTCCGTTATGCGGTTTATCCCCTTAATGGATGGCTTCATCGAAGTGAATCAATTATTGTTCGAATCGTCAGTACATATGGCTTAATCCCTCGTCGATAATGCGCACGTCATAGGTGGTGTGAGGTTTATTGTCTGAAGGGCATTAATCGGTTTGCGCCATCTCAAGAGTACAGAGTTTCTACTGAGACGGATTGGGAGCTAATAGGTAATCCAAAGCTTGTGTCGCACGAGTGAACTAATTATACCGAATCCGTGAGATCATAATGCACACTAATTCTATCAATATTACATAATTCCTTATGTTAGCTGCCGTGCCGCCATAATTAGAAACTTCCTCAACTAAATACATCAACCAACTCTATGGGCGTCTAAGAAGGTACTAACCTAGTGGATAATACTCAAAGGAACTTAGAAAACCTAAACCTTATCTCGCAATTCTAAACCACAATCAAATTTAACAAAAACAACCAAAGTTCTTATTTACTTCGATTCGAAGCGAGCGAAGCAGCATTGAACCATTGGAGCCTAACAGTACCTCGGTCAAACATTGAAGCTCGGTCAACGTTTAAACGTTGACTTGAAGTTGCGGTTTAGTCCATAAAGGAGATTTTCGTTCAAGAACTTTACGAAAAGTAAATTTCCACCCCATGATGGGAAGTTGGCGTCTAGCCCAAGAAGGTCAGAGAGGGTCCTCATAAATTATAAATGGGGTTCACCTTTCACCTAACCTGAGATTGAAAATTAAAAAATTGGCCTAAGTATTGTTCAATACACGCGGGAACACAAAAAATACAAGTGAAAATTTCGATTCCCGAAATGTTGATGTCATTCAAAGCTTCTCTATCTCAGGTACTGAGAGATCAAAACGAACAATTTAAATTGTTTAAAAATTGCTTTTTCCCGTACTATGTCAAAGCTTAGTGCAGTGCTGTGTTTGGTTAGACCGTGAGCTTTCGGAGTGTTTCCCAAATCATCAGAGTTCGAGACACGGTGACAGCTTTGCATGCCTCCTGTAGAATTTTGCCCTCAAAGGGACAGTGAGAGAATCAGGCGTTCAAGATTGAAGGACCATTTTTAATAGTACGGCACAGATATTGAGGTATGCAAACGACATTGATATTGTTGAGAGAAGCCTAAACTCCGCGCGAGTGTCATTCTTCTCCACCATTGTTGCAGCTGCACAGCAATTGATGTAAATAAACTATTCCAAATGTCCAAATACAAGTATTATTTAGAAACTTCCGAGGAAGACCACCCAGCCAGTTTGAAGTTAATGGATATTGATTTGGCGTGTTGAAGAATTAGTCCATTTTAGGTCCGTGGTGACGAAAGATCATGGGAGCTGAAATTCAGAGAAGGATTTCAGCAGCAAATAAAATGCTGGTTTGGATGTTAAACCAAATTGAAAGTCGGATACTTTCCCAAAATACAAAGCTGTGCCTCTACAAAACCCGCATCAGTTATGGATCAAAGACCTGAACTAAAACCAAAGCTCGAAAAAAAAAAACGAAATCCTCAGATTTGATTGAGAAATTCTTGGAAAAATATTCGGAAGTATTATTGGCCGAAAAAGTCAGGCTTGGAGGGTAAGAAAAAACTATGATTTGATGGAGCTTCCCGATGACATTGCTCGCTTCAGCAAGGTCAGCAGGCTCTCAAGGGCAGGGAAAAGATACATGATGAGTTCAGAAGAGATACCCAGGAGATGAGATACACTCCTGGAGCGCCAGGACCGCCAAAAACTGCGCTGGACCGATGGTGTAAAACAAGACGCACGTTCATTGATGCTTGTTCGAGGCTGAGAACGGCACCACAAGATCGAACTGACTGGCGACGATTAAATGAACCTTCCGGAACTCAAAACCTACGTTATCACACTTATAAATCGGCCGATGTGATGACAGCTCGGTACATCGGTGACACATTTTACCGTAGTTTCGCCTTGCTGATTGGCGAAACAAGAGAGATAATGTACTCGTATGTCTTGGGCTCCAGAAGGTTCGTCTAATCGTCGCCAGGCAGCGCTGATGCCGTCCCACCAACTTCTCATCCTAGATGCTCCTTCAACTACTCATTGGCCCAATATTTACTGGGGATTCAAGTAACGCGGGATATTTCTTCAAATAAATTATTCAGGGAGGTTAGGGGATTGAGGAGGGATGACTAATTCTCTCAAGGTGTTGTAGCTCTGCAGAACTCATCCAAAGCTGCATGGAGTCGATAATTCAATAATCCAAGCTGGGCATTGATCCTTTACGGAGGATACTGAGATTCGGAGGAGATTTGGTGCACACTGGTAAGTTTCCAGGTAGGTCTCTTCTTTAATGTTTTCCTGTGACGGGGAACAGCTCACATTGAGAACCATTTCAATTTCATAAGCCCATATAATTAACCATAAAAAGTAAAAGTAAAGTAAACAACCATTTCAGGTTGGATTTTCGTCATCAGCTGTCTTCCTAAGGGAAGATCAGAATTTGTTCTGATGATTTCGCTCATGGCTTCCCATTGGCCTCACCGCCCTGGGTTGTGACGAGGGGGAACTGCGACCGGCTTACCCGGAAAATATGCCGCAGGGGCGGGCCTCGAACTCACGGCCCCTGCAACCGGTCCGAGTCCCGTCTCCAGAGACACAATGTGTCTAGGGCATGTCATGCCCTAGCTCGCTCGGTCACAGCTGACCCCAATATAATTAACTATATAGTGAAATAAAACAATTAATTGATTGTCTTAATACTTAAATTTTGGAGGTGGCACTGGTACTCTGGGGAAAAAAATTGTATCACCTTGCGAAATGAAATTATTTCGTTCTAGAAGTTCTGGATGATTACCAAAGTGTTTTAATCTGCTAAAATTTCATTTGCGATGCACCTTATTGTATAAGTACCTACATGGATACCTACTTAAGAAGGGAGAAGGGAGATTTCGAAGCATCGATAGCGAGTGGTGGGATGAGGGGGTGTAAAAAAGGAACGATGGTCGGAGGGGTGTAGAGAGCTTTTCCCCGGGTCCTTGGGGGTCATCCTTTGCTCTTCAGCGTATTGGAAGTTTACTCTGCTCTCTTGTACGTTTGCGGATTTAGACCCAATCTATAGAATACACAGAAGCTGAGTGCCCTCGGCCGTACTTTGATATTTCATCCCCTCATCGTATACATTTATCCTTCCAATTCCAGCGTTGAAAAAAGAGAGTTTGCTGGAGGCTGTTCGGGAGTGGAGAGGGAAAAACGTTGTATCAAATCCCTAAAGAAGGACGAATCCGACGGAAAACCCCCCTCATCGCCCTCTGCAGGTAACTTCGAAGGAAATCTCGGTCTTGAAAGAGGTGAATCGTCTGCAAGAGATGAGATGGGATAGCTTTTTGAATTCATATCTCTCTGGCTGAAGATGACTGTCCAGATGACAATCCCCAATTATTTTAGGTTTTACTTCTTAATTGTTTTGCTTTCTCACAGATACATGAGTGGTTCGTGATAATCTCTTGCATTGGTGTAGCAAGTAAAAAAAAAGGATCCTACGAAGTATAATATTGTCATTGTCAAATGCAACCTGCAGCAGACCGTAACAAAGTAGCCTTGCGTCTTGTATTACCAGGAAATCTCTTCATTCACTCTCAAATCCTTTCTACAAAGTTGTTAGTTGGCTCTTCGGGAAAGGTGTTCCTCATATTACTTTCATTGAATTTTCCTCACTTCAGGTTCCACAATTCAGAACTAAATCTCTTGTTACCTCTTTTTTTTTGTCACCAACCATCGCTATCGAATGGAAGCATTTGTACCTAGAGGGCTTCATTTCCAAGTTTTCATCACCAACAATATATTTAGTTGGTCGACTTTTTTGGACGTGAATATGAATGCTATCAATAAAATATGAAGAAGAAACCAGAAGTATTGCTCCAACTTATAATAATTTCATCATTCTTCAAACTTTAGGTTTGATCTTAGTATCTTTTTGAAGAACAGATTATTTGTGTTGACGCTATCAATGGAAAAGGTTGGTTTGTTGTATGTTCGAAGAACAGGAAACTGCGGAAGACACGAAGGACGATGCAAGGAACAGGGGGAAACTGCTGAGCTTGTTATACCTCGAAGTTCCGTCGACGTAAAACGCAGCCCCTGTTAACCCTCTAACAAGCGACCCTACACCCATTGTGCCTCAGGGCCAATTTATATCCTTTTTAATAACCGTCGTTTTTTTCTCTACTTTGATTGGCGGTAAAAACCCCTTTCCCTCGTCCTCCCATGTAAGGGATCCCGAGAGCAATGACTCCCTCCTTCCCAACTCAACCAACGTAGTACCACTCCATACTACTTTATTCGTATCATAACCAAAAGAGGGCCCCTCATATCCTCAGTATCCCAGACGTGGTAATAATTTTTGAGCTAACCATCATTTCTCTTGGAAGGGGTCCAGTTTTCCGTCTTTATCGACGAAAGATTTTGCTCGTGTCTGTTGTATCGATAGTTTAGTGACCTCAATAGTTTGGAATTTAAAAATCAACTCATTAAATTATTTAGTTTTTTGATGTATGAAACTCTCTTTGGAGCCGGAGGAGACACTTAACAATATATAATAACAATCGGGAAGATGTCCAGGACTTAACCGATGGCAGTTGTGGGAATAAGGAATGATGAGGTGGGTATGAAACAATTTTTTCCGCATCACACTCCACGCCTGACCTTGATGCAGTTGGGTGATCATCTTTATTTTCATTACAATATGACTGTTTACTTGGGTAAATACTACCTTCGATATTTGAATCCATAGCTAATATTAAGCTTCCTTTCCTGCTCATCCTACTGGTTGTGGTTCAGAGGAATCAAGTATTTAACACATGACAGAGAGCAGACCCCACCGATGCAAGTTTTGCAAAGGTAAGTGTGAAGCACTTGGAAGTGGTGTCCTACCACCTTTACACCGATCTTCACTAATTTTTTCAAAAGTGGGGAGAAAGAGTTTTCGATAAACCGTTCTCAGCAGGCTAATGCAACCTGCAACCGCAATGGACCTACGTCACAACTGAGGAAGTCGGTCAATCTTTTCACACATTCGTCCCACCATTAATGTCAAAAAAAGTTAATACTGTCGTTGGGCTTCCTTGGACTACTGAGAGTTATCCAACCTTCTCTTCTGTTCATCCTACTGCAGTGAACTTTGCTCAAATCTCGGGACCTCTGGACGTGGCTGGGAATAGGTAGTTCAGCTGTACAACCATATGTGTGAGAGTCCGAGGGATGCCATTGTTGCCTATGCATCCTGGCTAGGACCTGTGACATCTGAAGCATCTCTCTTGGGTCTAGTACCCGCGAGGGCAAGGGACTTACATTTCCTGTACGTTAAAACCTAGTTGTTTAATGAACTTACAGACAAAAAATCAGAATTTCAGTCAAGGCTAGAATATTGCCAGGAAAAAAAGATTGACAGATTTGGATAGTAAAACGATTTAATTATTTAGCATGCTTACAAATATGGTTGTGAGCCATCTTTCAACATGAAAGAAACAATGTATCGAATCTTTTGACTTTCAACCTTCTTAAATCAATATTCATTAGCCATTTGAGGTTTCTTCAAGGTCCTTCTGACAATTCCATGTTCTTTGAGGCTAGCACTTTTTTCACCAAGCTATAGCTCTGGTCAACGCCTTTTTGGTTTATTATTTTCAATAATAAGCCTTTGGAATCGAGCAAGAAAAAAAAATGTTAACCCCCCCTCAAAATTTGATGTTTTACGTTTCAAGGTACGTAGAATACGAAAATCGAATAAAAAAATTTCCGTCCGTCCGCCGTACGCCGTCCGCCGTACGCGGCACTTTTCTTAGCAACACTGGACCGACTTGGTTCAAATTTGGTATATGGGCTCCATTTGGGGTCTAGTTGTGCCGCGAAGCTTTTGGTTGATGTAGGTCACTTTTAAGGGGTGAAAATTAAGGGTTGAAATTTTCAAGAGTGCCCTAGCTCGAAAACTCTCGAAATAAAGGTATCTGTTTTTCAACAATTTTAAATAGCATTGAATTTTTAAAAATTTTTGAGACCACCCGGAGCTCTGTAGGACAAACCGTTCGGTCCCTACGAGTACTTGAAGGTTTTCCTTCGATAAAACAGAATCATGAGTGTGAATCGCAAAAGAGGTCTAATCTCCATTCAAATTTTATCGGACTAAAATGCGATCGCTGTTCATTTCTTCGATTTGTATACAGTTTTGCCTTCTGCGCAACCAGTAATCAAATTTCCATAAGAAGCTTTCTATTTTTCCAATCGAGTGTGAAGCGTTTAGTTCTTTCTAATAAACTTGATTGTGAAGGTGTGAAGCCAGTATGGTGTGGTAGGTAGTACCTAGCTGGTAGGTAAAAAAAAGTTGGTAGGTAAATAAAATGTTGGTGGGTAAAAAACGCTGCAAATCATTGCTCAAAGGCTTCTTCACTCTTCTGATCACTGATCAGCCGAGTGAGCTCCGAAGCCATTTTCAATCCTTTTGAATGGAAGTGCTCTTCCAGCCGTCTCCAGCATTCGAGGAGATCTTCTTCACTCTTCAGATCACTGATCAGCTGAGTGAGCTGCAAAGCCATTTTTACTCCTATTGAATGGAAGTGCTCTTCCAGCCGTCTCCAGCATTCGAGAAGATCTTCTTCACTCTTCAGATCACTGATCAGCTGAGTGAGCTCCAAAACCATTTTTACTCCTATTGAATGGAAGTGCTCTTCCAAGCGTCTCCAGCATTCGAGGAGATCTTCTTCACTCTTCAGATCACTGATCAGCCGAGTGAGCTCCGAAGCCATTTTCAATCCTTTTGAATGGAAGTGCTCTTCCAGCCGTCTCCAGCATTCGAGGAGATCTTCTTCACTCTTCAGATCACTGATCAGCTGAGTGAGCTGCAAAGCCATTTTTACTCCTATTGAATGGAAGTGCTCTTCCAGCCGTCCCCAGCATTCGAGAAGATCTTCTTCACTCTTCAGATCACTGATCAGCTGAGTGAGCTCCAAAACCATTTTTACTCCTATTGAATGGAAGTGCTCTTCCAAGCGTCTCCAGCATTCGAGGAGATCTTCTTCACTCTTCAGATCACTGATCAGCTGTTTTCTTTGAAGGTGAATGTTTTATTTTATTTTTGCTCCGATGTATTTGCAAAGACAAATTTTAATGATGAAAACTCAATCATAGTCACCTGAGACAAAAAAATTTTTGTTTGTTCTGCCAGCTCAAGATACAAACGAGAATGTGACACCTGGGACAGATATTTCCCTCAAATATTTAAACCATCCAGGAAATCCATCCACCAATTAGTTGATGAAAACTGATCAATTTTCTGTGAGATGGAATGTTCCTTCACACATTACTGTATTATAATGATTCAGAAAATTGTTCGGTAGTTACTGTGATTTTGAGGAATCTCTACCAAGGACCATTGGAACAATAATGATACTTTGGTATTTTCCTAGATGATACTGACAGTCACGTCAACCATCTGGTTTTGTTTTCCCACTTCGTGATATCGCAAAGGCTGTGGCATCAAAGACTCAAGAGATTTTTATCCTTACTCATAACCAGGAAAGTCGAGGGTGGCTTCAGTTACAAGCATGTGCAAGGTACAGCACCTTACTCCTATCCTACCTTATTTGAGAAACAAATACAAATATGCCTGATAGTAATTATGTTGCGTTAACGAAAAAGATGGAAAACTAACATACTGAGTTAGTACATTTGTTCATATCATGAATAATTGACACGCTGGGTTCAAAAACAAGATCGAAGGATACTATTGTGAACCCCAACACATTTTACGAACTCAATCCCCTTCCACTTTCATCGCGTCAGTCTCGTGACCAAGAACGTGCGAAATGAATAACATTCCGAAGCAAAGGAGAAAAGTTGGGGGAAGAGCCGAATCATCAAAAACTTTTCCCCTGATCGGATGTGAGATATGGTTTCTCGAAAACTCTCAGTAGAGCGAGAGAAGAGAAAGGGGTTCTATCACAGAGCTGATCCAAACTATTTTTCTGGGGAAAAACCTACAAAAAGATATCAAGACGAAAAGCTGACTGGGAGCTTGCTGAACGTGGATGTAAACAAAGTAATAAGGCAGCCCAGCTGAGCCATCATACCCGATCAAGACTGGATGCGGCTGTTCGGAATCATATCTTCCGCCCTTCTCTTGGTTTTCTCTTACGCTCTTTTGCTTATTCGTGACTCCCTTTCGTTTGTGAGAGAAAGAAATATTGCGGTGGGGAGCTCGGAAGGGAAGAAATCCGATGAGGCGTGTAGCTTCTGGGAGGCGCCTGGAGCCCCAAAAGGCGTTCTCATACGTATGTAGGCACCTAGTTCAGACCAAGTTGTTATTGCTATCGAACCACAAATAGCATTGGGGATCAATAACTACCAGAATTCTGCGTAAACTGAAGCTGTTTGTGGAGAATTTTTGAGGATTTGGGTTACGAAAAAATGTTTGTCTCTAATATTACTCTATCTTTCCATGGTACTCTCTGATAAGATTTCACAAGAAGGTCGATCACGTCAGTCCGGTAAAGCTGCTAGCATGAAGCGACATCGTTTATTTTGCCCCTGGAGAGATGGCGCATGTGCTCAATTTGGACATGATGGACAGCTAGGGTGTTTGAACTTACTTCATGCATAACCAATAGCTGCTCCTTTTTCTCCTTCCAAGAACAACCATCCACATTATTAACTTCCATTTCCCTTTCCACAAACCATCATTCATTAAACAACTCACATTTTACATTTTTCATAATTCTACATCACCATTATCAGCCTTATCTCCATAGACCAGTTTTTTGCCATAACTTACTAGTTACTTCTACATCCACTTACATGGATGTTGCCTTTTTTGCATCCATGCTTACTTGTATATTTTTCTCAACTTATTGCTGTCTAATTATAAAACACCCTATTTAAACTTTAAAAATATTGTTATGTATTGTAACACCATCGTAGTTCATGGACTACGCCGAAAATTTACCAATGCAACATGAGCCTTCAGAACAACCCTGCCCAGCTCCTGGATTTCTGCTGGCAGCCATCTTTTACTTTACACACACTCTTTCTATTGTTCCCTTTCCAACCTGCTCTCTCAAAACCGTTTTCGAAGAACATCCAAATTGTTGTGTGTCAATTTTCAAAAAAGTTGGTTTTTTGTGATAAACGAGAGGGACTTGACTACAAAAACTCTGAAGCAGTGCGGTATTGCTCCAATCCTACCTATTTTGGACTTGGAATAGCTGGACCACTTGTACTCTTCTTCAACCTTCTTTCTTCCTGGAAGCTGCCTTTGATTTCTGGAGGAAGCTGCCTGACCTGCCTACTTTCTTCTTGAAAACCTTTCATCTGGGACTGATCACCCCACAGCTAAGCCCTTTTTCTTTCTTTTCTTTCACATGCCCATTTAGGGAAACAATAGAACCTTTCAATTTAAAACCATTACAAAACCTGCTTTTCAATTCTTCAATAAACTCACATTCTTGTTGATGTTTCATCAACTCAAACTCTGTTTTTTTCTTCTTTATCACCTGATCACCACACAGCATAATATGCTATGAGATATTATCTCACTTTAGGAAAATAAGGAAGGAAACCTAGCTAAGTTCTTTCCCCTTCAGGGGTGGTCCTTCGAGTCTTCAACTCTTTTTCTCTTTCATTTTAATCATTCACATTAATTAGTATTGGATAACTACTGTATCAAAAGCAGTACTTCCAGACTAAACATAGGGGGTGACCACTCATCTGTATGTAGCCACTCTCTCGCCTCAGGAACGGTGCTTGATGCAGTGGCACTTTCCTCAACTTTCTCTTGTTGAACTAACTGCAGAGAGAGTCGACCTGCTCACTATCTGCTGTATCCGAGGACCTGAAGCACTCAATTCCTGGCAATCTCAACAGTTCTCTCGGAGTTCCGAGTGCCAATTTCGGCTTTCCCGGGATACAATACTGAGTGTTCTGAATGGCGCAAACCGGTTGCTGTGGCTAAGTATGGGCAGTGAGCTTGAAGTTTTAGAGCGAAGCTAGTCTACCATATACATTGAGGGAACAATTAGCACCTTAGCATGTTGTTAGCAGTTACCAGAGAAAACTAATAAAATTCTTATCATCGATAGGAATAAAATTTATTTATTATTTATTTAATTTATTTAGATAATTCCATTGTAGTTGTAATAATATTTAATATTATTAGAACTACAATGGAATTATCTAAATATATTGGAAAAAAAATCACACTCTGTCAGAAGGGCATAGCCCCTTGTCAATATTCGTGAATTTAAAATTCTGAATGCTTAATGTTTCTCCTAATCTTTAAATGGGCGTTTTTCTTCTTTTTCTGGTAAGCAGTCCAGGTCATTATCAAGTGGCAAGTGCGGTCAAGTAGACTCCAGCTAGAACTCAAAAAAATTTTTTTTTTGGATACGGATAATTGCCTTTGTGTTTGAAGCTCTTCACCAGCTTGTCACACCATAATAAGACCCAAAGTAATGCACTGAAGTAAAAGTACAATAACACGCTGTTCAAGAACCTCAGCTTTTACAGTTGTTTACGGTCTTCCAAGCAAATATAGGATATGAGACAGTTGGGTCTGATAAAAGTCAAGGTGCGTTGCAAATGCCAATTTTCGGAATCGAATTTTTACTTGAGCTTTTTACAAAGTAAGTTTCTTAAATCTACATTTGAGAATCGCTGAGGAGCTGATTGTCTGCTACTTGTAAACCATAGTTAATCTTTTCGAGTTTGGGGAACGGAGAGTGTCTCTTGAGTTTATGGGTTGTCGTTGGTTGAAACGATTGTTGCATCATCAGCAAAATATACGAGACATCCTGCTACAAGTAGCCACCAAAATCGTTCATATTATACCAGAAATAACAGAAGCCCCAGAATAGAATCGCGGGGAGCTTCTGTTTGAGTAAAATAGTTAAATACAGACTTCGAACAAACAATATCGATGAACCAAATCAAAGGCTTAGTGAGTTTTTAACATCAACGCTACTGTTGAATGGCCTCTTATGAATTCCCCTAACTCATTTCTCATCAGGGTTTGTGATTCAAGAAAGTCCTGTAGACAGCATTCAGCCATTCCCAGGAACAAACATTCATTCTGACCAGGAAACCACTCTTTCATGCGATTGAAATGCCTAAATTTTCCTCATAATTGCATATTGTGACGAAGTTTTAAGGTGCCCATTTTCTCCCGTAGGGAATGCTCCATAATCCAAAAAAGTGTCAATCCGTTGAGGTTTTAATTCTATGGGTATCCAACATTCTATGCTGGATGTTCCTTGATTAGTATCTGTAAGGTTTATTTGTAGAGTCCCCTATTTAAAACGATTAGGTATACAAAGAAGAATCGTATAAATAGGTAAAAACTAATGTAAGTATAAACTTCATATGTGAATTTTTACCTATTTAAAACGATTAGGTATACAAAGAAGAATCGTATAAATAGGTAAAAACTAATGTAAGTATAAACTTCATATGTGAATTTTTCAGCATTTTCCAACAGCTTGAAACCACAAAATCAGGTACCACCTTTTTGATCAGATTTCCTTAAAATGCGAACCATCTCTTTCTCAAAGCTGTTGATTAGATATCACTTGTTGATTAAAATAATCCTTATTACCTTCAGCCCAAATAATTGGAAATGAAATTGGAAATTTCCTTTGTCTCCGTCAAAGACTGTTTTCCGACAAGACTGCTTTGTTCTCGGTCAAATCCTAAAATATTAAATTTTTTTACTAAAGCCCTCGTTTTTTTTCCATTTTTTAATTTTTTGTTTGCTTTTTTGTCGAGAACGTTTCCCTACCCAACATACCTCCGCCTTCAATTAAACATGGATCGTAATTAAAAAATATTAAAACTTCCAGTCGTGATACACTTTCTTCTATCCCCTCCACTTTCATTAACCATCCCGTCACCAGTCGCTCTTATTGAGATAAAAATGCCTCCAGGCTCCTTGAAGATCCCCCCTTAAATATTCAGAACTCCTTAAATATTCATTAACATTATTATTAAAACATAATTAGAATAATGAAGCCGCCGTTTAATTATTCATTTCTCTTTTGAATGCTGAGACGAAAAACGTGCGTAAGGGATTGAGAAGGGTGGGAGAGAGGATTATGAAGACGAGAGGGATAATTACTGTTGGTTACTACAGAATTTTAAGAAACATTATATTTTTTTCTATTGAAATACCGATGAAATTCTAATCAATACTTTCTTGTTGGAATTCTATAGTTAGCATCACGTAATTAGTCAGTTGACAGAAGGGTCAGAAGGCGAAGTGGACCAATCCCCTTAGTTTTGATTGGAATAAGGTCTATTCGAATTCACGGGGAATCGCATGCCTGGTAGAAGCTAGATATCAGAGCTTGAGGTGACATTAGTACGTATGCATCGTTGTTCAAAGCTATAGTGATGACAATATCTGTTGTGAGCCATCATTGCTCACTAGCTCATTCCCTGTCACAAGGACAAAGTTACCGAGCACGAGTGGAAGAACAATTATTATCGGCCTGCAGCATCCTCCGGGGGATCACCACCCCCATCAAACCACCGCCCAAGAAGTACATGAGGAGAGATGGATGGATGCTGGAGCACCGCCTGGACCCAATGTGTTTTGGTTCATAATTTTCAATATTGATCCATGGATTTTGATAAAATTTAGTATATGGGCTCCTTTGGGTGTCTAGTTGTGCGACGAAACTTTTGGTAGTTGTCAGTCACTAAGTCTTGAAAAATAGGGATTGAAATTTTCAAATCGTTCTATCTCGAAAACTCTCGATATATAGAGGTATTATTTTTTCACTAATTAAAAATAGAATTGAATTTTGTAAAATCTAATGAGACCCCAGAGCTCTGCAGGGCAAACCGTTAGCTCCTATAAGGTCTCAAGGTTTGAACTCAAAAGTTACTATGCTTGAATGATCGAAATTATCATAGATTAGAAGTTATGGTTAACCATGACATACTATCATGGATGCTACCAATACTAACAATGCGTCTCTGAGGCGGACAATTTTCCATAAGCTTTTCAAAAATGTCAGTTGACCACATATCAGTATCTGTTATATTGACCTAGTACATAGTATTGGAAAGAATTTAATTGAATACTTGAAAATAATTTCTTTCAAAAGTCAATTTCATCGTTAGTGATGCATTCAAAAAGTCAAATTTATTCACACTTTTGTCCCCCAATAAAATTTCGCATCTAATACTAACAAGGAGCCTCTCAGGGGTACTGCTTTACTCACTGATAGATGACATTCCAAGAACAAGGCGCTGTTGACGGAAGGCAAACCCTTATTCTGAGGAATACCTGCAGTGCTGGCCGAGGAGAGGTCGTCACGTGATTTCTCAATCATTCATATTAACGTATACGCTTGTGAGGAACCATGTTAGTATTTCAGCGTTAACAAACAATAGCGCCAACATTTCATGGTTTGTAGCTAAAAACGTCGGGAGCACGGGGTTTTCGGGGTTGCAAATTCTGGGTTACACCACCCTTAGGTGTCTTAACAACATGAATAAAGAAATCTTAGTTACTTCCGTTTGACTTTTTTATTTGTATAAATTGGTCTATTTCATATTTCTGATACGCCTCCGCTACCGCAACTTTCATCGTGTTGGTCGTCCGGTGAAACCTCACCTTCCCAGTAAAGTACTATAGTTCAGTCAGTTAGGCTTAAATTTGGGGGACACGGTACATGATTTGGTTACCACCAAAGCTTACACTCTCATCAACATTGAAATAGGCAATATCTCATAAAATATGAGATTAAGTTGTATGATATCATCAAATCGCACTTATATACACTAATTTCACTTTTTCATTGTCAAAAATATTTGAATGGAGTGGTGGAAGAAAAGATGTACGTTCCTTCCCCAAGCAATCTCGCAAGGTCTCCTAAGGGTGTTGTCAAGATGCGACCTGGAAAATCACTCTTGGTCCAGAAAGTGGAACATGCTTTTAGTATGAATATTTCATTCGTACAAAGAGCTTCAAATCCGCAGGGATGATACATCTAGCTGTAAGTTCTTCCTTGAAAATTATTATAATTCAAGGAACTTTGGTACAATACGGTAAACGGATTTAAAGAAAATTTAATAAAATTGCACAAACGATCGTAGGTACATGCTGAGTTCACCATGGTAGATACAAAACGGAAATTTCCTTTTATAGCAACAATTTTTGAATAGTCAATGGACAAGACGCAATAGATGCAACATTTCTAACACGTATTCCTCCCCCCTCCCCATATAAATCCGTTGTGGAACATTCCAGAAGTTTTTTACAAAATCGTGCCCACCATTAGTATTATTATTTTAGATTATATTACTTCCGAATTCCTTCGATTTGGATCTTCAACAGTCTGTTGGTACATCAAATTCTTCTCGTCCACCTTGTCGTCTTTTACGTCTCTTTGAATGCAAAGTAGTTTCATCCTGATTTCCCTCCTTTTTCCTTCTGTTTCTTCGCTACCAATTTTGTCGGCAAAAAATTCCTTCTTTCTCATACAAAAATTCATCCTCATAATGCAAAAATTGTTGGTTTCATTTACTGTAAGTGCATTCCACTTGTATTCACTTATCAAGCGCAGTATCTGAAGAAAAACACAATGAAAAATATTGGGTATGCCGGTTGAAAATGCGTTTTTACCTACTCAATGAATTCCTAAGTGTGCAGGCAGAAATATGATTCCATGCTCTTTCCCAAGTAGCTTCGTTGCGGAGTCCAATAAAATGCAAGCCTCTTTTTTCTCTACTTGAGCCAAAGCTCAATTAGAGGCTTAATATGGGAAACGAAAGGAGATGATGTAGATACGGATTTTTATTGCGCTTTTCCGGAAGGTTTGAGCCTTTTTCAGAGCCCCTTTTTTCCTTCCTCTCCCGGAGCTTCAAGTAGGACGTCCAATATGGTAGGTATCCACTCGCCCGGATATTAAAATATAAAAACGTTGTCATGGCAAGAGGTCCGGAGATTCGATGAAACCCGCCTGCTTCGCTCGGAGCACTCTTGTGGAGTTTCAGGGTTTTTTCCTCCGTAATTTCGAGTGGGTTAATTTCTACACTAGGGAGAAAAATTGTTCAAGTATTTATTACTTTGTTACTTGGTACATGAAGAAAGATGGCCGTTATTATGCTGCCTTTCTTTCAAAGGTAGGGAATAATAACATCCGTGTTAAATGACGATAACAATTCTTTTCGTTTGGTGAATAATAGAGGGAGTAAGTACTTTTTGACCGACTTCAAAACGGTCGTAGGCCCGAAGATTACCGTTCGGTGTGTCGTGAGACGACAATTTTTTCAACATGAATATGTCTTATTGCTGGAGTCAATCTAAAATTTTGTCCGCAAAAAACAAATCCCCAAGAAAGCTGATTCTGAAAAACAAACATAGAGAAAAAAGGAAATTATAGTAGGTTGTTTTGAAGCATCATCAAACGGGATTGAACGTGTTCAGCGTGTTCAAGTAGGTTTCTCTACGACTTACGAGACAATCAAGACCATTGCATACTCATTATAAATAATATTGCATAATAACCACAATTATTGTGGTTTCATGTCTGTCCGTCTGTGTCTTTTTCATGTAATCCTTGGTGAAGGGCGAAAATCAATGAAGTCATTGTTCGCATTCAATGAAATTTTCGGGGATCGGGGGTATGTAGATGGTTCCCTATGAGAGTAGTGCTGGGTACATTGATTTTTTGAGATTGATGTTTTGGGATCAGCAACTCGCATCGCACCATCTATTCAATCCGGGTTATTGATACGAGGAAGCTACGTACCACACGAGGCAGATTTTTTGTTCAAAAAAATTGAACTTGATTGGAGAAATTGTGAATATTTCAGTGATAGAGTACCTAACCCGAATCCAACCTTGTCTGGGAAGTGCCTTTACATCTTTCGCTCTCCATTGTATTATCTTGTTTCCAGAGATGTTACTTTAGTTACGGAAACAAAAACTAGTAGGTAGGTACTCATATACTTAAAGCATAAATCTTCGTTTCCTGGGGAATCAAAATTCGCCAAAAGGACAAAAAAGATGTTTCTACATAGGACTTTGGAATGGGCATATTGGGCTTGAGCGTCTTTCAGATGGTTCAATATTATATACCTACTGAATATTACGTTCGTTTTAGTTACTTACATCGGAAGTTCCAATCAAAAAAGGCAAAGTGGTGCAAAGTTAACCCCCCTGGATCAAAGTTACCCGGTTTACTGTAACTGATTACTATATCATCTGAGGTTCCTTTACATTCATGGAGGTACCTATTTTTTCTCGCCCTTTTCCATCAGTCTTGAAAGGTCATTCCATGGAAACCAGCAAACATCACGCACACACGCGTTAAAGCGAAGACCAAATGCTTTCATGTTACATTTCACCTCATATTGGAGTTCTTCCGACAAGTATTTACTATGTAAAAAATATTCTAAAAACAACCGTAGAGAAAAAAATATCCCGTTTTCCTCTCAGCTTTTAATCGAAACGTATTCCAATTGGACGGAGCGGGAAAACTCATTTTGCAATTTTTTTTCGTTCAATTAATTGTTCATAGATTAGAGAAGCGGACTTCTGTGAGTGGATTGAAAAATATCAAAGTGGAACTTTTTCGACAGAGTAATCAAAATATATGGAGACGAGGGTTTTTTTAAATTGGTGAATTCAATTTACAGATCTCCCCCTTCAACGTTGTTCTGTTCATTTCACCTGTAGGTATATACTTTTTTGTCAGTCCTCAACTTCAGATCGCCTTCTTTGCTCGCTTCGGCATGTAGCAAACGATTCTGTTTTGTATCCTTCATGTATATGAAGAGTCGAATCATTTTTCTTTTCTCTCTCTCTCTACCACCGATCTTTTAATTGACCGGTACCGAGTGGGGAAGCAGAGGAACATTTTTTGTTTCCTCAAAAACTGTTGATCGAACCAATTATTTGTGGAGAACGAATTATTACACAACGGTTTATTATTTGATGTCGTCGCTAAAGATCAACAATCGACGTTAACATGCCTGTAGGTACGAGTAGAACATTCTCGTGTGTCATGAATCCCAAAGTTAACCGCACTCCGAGTGTAATTAAATTATTTAAAACTCCTCGAAATTTCAAATGAAAAAAACCCTATTTATTTGGAATTGAGCAAAAATTTCTGATTCCAATACACTTTTGAAAACTGAAGATTGTCCAAAAATTACATATTTATCGAGAAAAACATTGGACCAACGTTATTCTTCATAATTTTCTGCGCGTAGAATTCAAAAATGACAAAACAATGGGAACCCAAGATCAACTTGGTTTTTCAAATAAAAACAACCATTTTTTATTGCATATTCAGATTATACGTCAAATTTTATGAACATTTTACTACGACGACTTTTTTTTGATGCTCAAAACCCGCTCAGCGAGTGCTCAATAATGCCTAACCACGAATTGTGCCAAAATTGAGATGAAGGTTGACCCTAAGTGTGGCATGATATTACTTAGCACTGATTTTCTATGCTGAATCGCGTGGTGATATGCCTTTCTCGATTTGGTTTCAATTTACCGCATTTAAAGTCCAAAAATCAATTGCAAATCATTGCTCAAAGGTTTATTATTTTCTGTATAGATCACCCTTCTGTATAGATCCCTCCCTACCAACCGTAAGTACCTACTACCTACAAGGGCATTTTTGAAAATTTCAAACCCAACCACCAACCAAATGGAAATGAAGGGTTGAAATTTTCAAAAATGCCCTAGTAGGTAGTAGGTAAATACGGTTGGTAGGGAGGGATCTATACAGAAGGGTGATCTAAACTGATAATACTTTGGGCAATGATTTGCAGCTTTTTTTTTTTTACCTACCTACCTACCTACATTTTTTAACCTATTTTTACCTACCAACTTTTTTTTTTTTACCTACCAACCATTGGTAGTACTACCTTCATCACCATAATGCCTTCAAACCTTCACAATTAAGTTTATTGGAAAGAACTAAACGCTTCACACTCGATTCGAAAAATAGACAGCTTCATATGGAAAATTGATTACTGGTTACGCAGAAGGCAAAACTGTATACAAATCGAAGAAATGAACAGCGATCGCATTTTAGTCAGATAAAATTTGAACGGAGATTAGACCTCTTTTGCGATTCACACTCCTGTTTCTGTTTTATCGAAGGAAAACCCTTAAGTACTCGTGGGGAGCGAACGGCTTGTCCTGCAGTGCTCCGGGTAGCCTCAAAAATTTTTAGCAATCCAATACTATTAAATAGTATTGAATTTTTAAAAATTTTTGAGACCAACCGGAGCTCTTATCAATTTTAAATTTTAAAATTGTTAAAAAAGCGATACGTTTATATCGAGAGTTTTCAAGCTAGGGCACTCTTGAAAATTTCAACCCTCAATTTTCACCCCTTAGAAGTGACTGACATCAACCCAAAGCTTTGCAGCACAACTAGACCCCAAATGGGGCCCATATATAAAATTTGAACCAAATCGGTCCAGTGTTGCTAAGAAAAGTGCCGCGTACGGCGTACGGACGGAAATTTTTTATTGGATTTTCGGATTCTACGTAGGGTAAATGCTCCTGTTTCCGACAGTGAACCAGTATTCGACAGTCACGAACTTAATTTGGAAAAATAAGCGTTTGGTGCTATTTACCCATTTAAACTTGGCGTCTTCAACAGCTTTGAACATTTCTAAGCCGAATCCCACCAATTTGAAGGAGTTACTTGGGAGGTTCACTGTGCGAAAACGTGTTAAAGTTAGTGTGTTCCAGACTTCCACCTGTGCTATTGTTTCTCGTAAGGAGGTAAGTGAACATTTTGCTGTCTCTCTCCTGTATTCTTGAAAATATCATTGTTTTCTAATGTTATTCTAGTTAGTTATACTTGAAGGAATGTGTTCCTTTCTTTGCATGCTTTCAAATGGGTTTTATAGAGCAAAATATGGGGTGTCGGAAACTGGGTACTCGAAAATCGTTGTTTACCAGTTATCGACGCAAGTGTCGAATACTGGGGTTCAGAGTAATTTTTAGTTCTGATTGCAGCGTGAACCGTTGATGAACGGTGATTCCAATGGTGTTCGAGATTATACTTTATAATAACTGGATCCAGTGTTCGACAGGGGGTGTCGGAAACTGGTTTAACTGATGTCGAAAACTGAGAAATGAATTATCCAGTAATCGACACCTTGATGATCCAGTGACCGACAGGCTTCATAAATTTACTTTAGAATGACAGTTTTGTTTGTTCCAGTGATTAATAAGAATGGCAGTCAAACGAAGGAGCGAGGCTTTAGGAAACTGCAAGGCGAAAAAGAAGAAACCCATGGAAATTTCCATATTATGGAAATCTTAAGATTTCTGACAAAATTGGCAAAATGTTATCATCTAGAGGTTTCAAATTAGGGTTTAAAAATAAAAATAATCTTAAAGCTTCGTTGGGTTCTGTTAAAGATAAAATTAGCGTTCAAGATAAAAGTGGGGTTTATAAGCTGAAATGTTCTTGTGGGCTTGAGTATTGTGGTCAAACTGGTAGGGAAAGAATAAAAGAGCATGAGAAGGATTTCAGGGATAACAAAGGTGATTCTGCTTTTGCGAATCACCTAAGAGAATCCAATCATAACTTGAGTTTTGATCTAACAAACGGACAGTACATAAAATTTCCTCATTTTTGCCCGAAGGGAGGTATGTTGGATGTGCTTGAAAAGTTCGAGATTCTTAAGAGTGATAGGTCTGGTAAATGTCTGAATGAGGTGGTCCCGTTGATGGGTTCCTTCCTACAATATGGGTTCCTTCCCCTTCACAATGTTGCCCTCACCAATGTTTGAGCTCCCTTTCACTTTGTCTGCCTTGATCGGCATTTGATGATCCTCCCAGGTCCCTTCACTTCTCTGAGCCAATAGGATTCTATATAGTCACAAGTGAAAGGGAGCTTGAATCGCATTGGTCGAGAAAGTGAAAGTCATACCCAATCAGATAAGTGAAAGGAGAATCCTATTGGCTAAGAGAAGTGAAGGGACCTGGGAGCTACGCTCTCTGTGATGTACCTTCAGTTATTGTTTGTTACTGATGATGACCTAACCGTTGAAATCGATTTAACTTGTAACTCATTATTTTCGTGGAAATAGACAACGTTCTACTCAACTCCGTTTTGATTAAAATGGTTTTCCACAATCTCATCGCGAGTGATTTTATTCACACAAATTTCTAGTCTGATTCTAAGACTAATGCGTAATACTTGAAAGACTGTTAGCTGATATATTGTGTATGGGTTTTTAAAAAAATGTATGAAAATGAGGTCTTTTTATGTGAGTAGTTATTTCCATTCTGAAAAATGATCTCTAATAGTGTAATTTCAATTTTTACAACTGTTGAGTTTCTTAAATGATTAAAAATGTTTTTAAAGTTGTTGCCTTGGACTATTATTTGTATGTACCTGATAGGTACTACCTATTTGCATGTACTTGATAGGTACTACCTATTTGCATGTACCTGATAGGTACTACCTCATAAACCATGGAAAAATGGTGGGTGTCGAATACAGGATCTAACCCCTGTCGGAAACTGGGCATCGCATGTCGACAACTGGTACAAAAAACCACATTCAGTTTTGAAGGTTTTAAAGCTTAAATTCTTGTTTATTAATGAAAATTTAATTAGTTTCCGATTCCTGAGATGTTGGCCCATTAGAAAAGTGGTGAAATCATCAAATTGGTTGGATACTAAAGGTGCTGTGATTAAAAAGCTAGGAAAAAATCGTTAAGACGTCGAACACTGGTGCACTTACCCTACCTTGAAACATAAAACATCAAATTTTGATGGGTTAAAATTTGTTTTTTCTTGCTCGATTCCAAAGGCTTATTTTTGAAAATAATAAACCAAAATTGACTTTCGATACTTAACATCTTCAAAACATACAACCATCATTCTAGTAAGATATACTGAAATTCGAAAAAAGAAACAGCAGTATACTTGTGGGTACTTTATGAGTAAGGGGTTACCAGAGGATTTTTTTCGAGGTTTTAAAAAATATTCATTCAGAAGGTTGATAGTATTATTTTAAGGAGTCGTGCTTTGTGTCACACCCTCTAGGTTGACTACTCTATCATACAACTAATATTAGATTTTTTCTAGCCATAGCTTTGAAGATTTCTTTGAAAATTCGCCCATTAACTCATGCTGCAGGAGTGGACTTTTTTTCACTCCTTAGTGTTCTTTATATTAGATCAGAAAGCCATTTACTATTTGGTATCCCGTTTCATTAGACCAGAACGCAAAATTCCCTTCTGGTACCCTGGTTTTGATAGAACAGAACGGCACTCCCTTCCAAATTCATCTTCTCAAACAATAAATTTTAACTACCACTAAATCAGTCACAATTTAGAGTCAGTCAGTCAGATCATCACAGCGCATTTTTTTTAGTAATAAATTCACTGTTCCAATTCCACTGTACGAGTTTAACCAGTCAGCAATTGGCCACATTGTTGAAAGCCTCAATATGGGACGTTTTGGTTTTTTTTTTTTTTCAAAATTTAGGTATTTCCAATAAACAGAATAATCACAGTAGTAGAAGAAGTAGTAGTAGTAAATACCTTTATATGCAATTATGAACAAAACAAACATGTGGTGTAATGTAAACATAAATAAAATAAAAAGCACAGTGGCATAGAAAAAAGACAAATAAGTGACTATAATAGTAGATGGATTGTTTTGTGTAATACCTTTTACACATTGAAAAAGTTTTTTAAAGGCATGGTGTAATAGCCGTCAGCCTTATTGCTCGAGTTTAACACACAATTACGAGTACAAATTTGAAAAAGAAAAAGCGAGGTTATGGAATATAGACTTATTTAATTGTTACATAACTGTTCAATACTTCACCAACTGTCCAACACTTCCACCAGCTGACAAAACCTCCAACATTCCCACACAAATCGACCAGCATTACCCCCAATCGACAAATCACCCAGCATTCCTGCTGACTGACAAACTGACTGACATTCCTACTGATGCATGTGGTTCAGCTTAGTTGTAGTTAAATTCACTAACTAATTCCTTTCGATACCCCAGGCCGCTTTGGTATGTAATGTCAATTTTTTTCCACTGTTCAGGGTCGTACAGCATCGTGATAAAGTCACGCTCAGTGAATACTGCACCACCCAACCACCTCACTCTAAACTTCAATGGTAGACATCATCCCTTGCACGGCAGTTGTACATAAATCTATTCTGTCCTCTATGCACGGTTGATGGTTGAGAGTCAAAAGTTTGGCTGGCAGCTTTAGTATCCATCTGATTTGGCTCACCTCGTGGTCTGTGTTGATGTCCGCACAATATATTTTATGGTTGAGCTGCTTACACTATAGATGGTGCGTGGAGTTCGCTGCTCTTTCCAGCCACGTCTGGTGGTAGCTCGTTTTCATATTATCAAGCAAGGCATTAATTGATTCAACATTGAGATGCGTAGAATTATCGTTTGGTTCCACCCCTTTTTTCATTAGTATCTCTCTTCCTTTTTTTTCTTTATTTCAAGTATACAGCCGTTACAAAATAAAGTTAACTATCTAATCTATATATATATACCTATTTGTTTATAATATCGGATTGACGGAAAAACACACGAAAAAGGACTTACATATGGACTGAACGTTTCGCACCAAGCGTCGTCGGCAGACTCATATATATACCTCTATGTATATACATTATATTACATTTATAATTTTACAATTTTATAGTTAATTCATCTTTTACAAGTTGATGTTTATTGCAAGTAGAAAATCAAAAATAATGCTGTAAACTTCCATGTCTTCTGTGGCGATGATTGTGTTGAGGTTTAAGGGATTTGCTATTAACGGGGTGATTTTGTACAGGAACTGGTATCTTTCTTCCCTGTACGTAGCACATTCCAAAATTATGTGTTCGGCGGTTTCATTTTGGCTGTCGCATGATCGGCAGGCTGGTGAGTCAACCATGTTCAGTCTAAACAAGTGGGCGTTAGTACAGCCATGTCCACTCCGCAACCTTGTAATGGTCCTGTAGAATGACTTGGGTTGGTTATCTGATACCAGCTTAAACCAGGGTTGACGATTCATCACCTGAGGGAACAAATTTTTGTATGTTTCTCCTCCATTGCATTCACGAAAGTCGTTAGTCCATAAAGTTTTTACTTTCAGTGAAATTCCTCTTTTAAGATCCGATGGAAGGAAATCTGGAGAGGGTTGAGCATCCGGTAAGAAAATTGCTCTGTTGGCCTCCCTGTCAGCAGCCTCATTTCCCTCAATGCCGCTATGTCCTTCTCGCTATCTATGTCCTCCTCTTATGTCCTGCCGCTATCTCCTCTTATCCAAGTATCTCTCTTATTTTGGTCGCATGAGCAATGTTTTTTCGGGCAACATCCTGAGCTACTATTCGAGGAAAGCGGTTCTCATTCATTTTGTACACATTATTCATGTAGTCCAGGTGCAGCTTGGGGTAGTGGAAGTACAGCGGGACCAGACCAGTTTCAAGGTGTGCGATTGGGAAGCCAAAAAAGTTTCCTGACAAAGAACATTTGGACACGTTCGACTATCATGTTTATACTACTTAAAGTTAGACTTAACCCTTACATAGGTGGAAAATTATTCCTCAATATGGGCTACTGCCTCCGGTAGTAAAGAGTCAGTATTTGATAAATATGGAAACATGGAGCCTCGAAATGGAACAATATTGAATGAAAGTGAAGTGAGTCTGTGTTGCTTGAGCTTTGGGAAGAATCCGAACGAACGGACAAGTTGGAAAGCATTAAAAGTGGAAGAAGATCTGATTGCGTAAGTCGGGCGCCTAGTCTCTTCAAGGAATAATAAGGGTGAAGGCAGACCAACCTTAGGAGCTTCCATGCTTCTCCATGACGATGATGCTTGAATAAAGGTTCTCACGGAAAAATACAGCCCTCCACAAAGAACCACCTGTCCCCTCCCTTCTCCGCCACCATCTCGTCCCAATTATTCTCAACTTATCTGGAAAAAAGGAGGGCCAGGGACTTTTCCTTGAAAAGGTTGCAGACTATGCCATCTCGCTTGAGGGATATTTTTGGTAATATCTTCTCATAACGGGGACCGACAAAGCGTTGGGGGCTTCCTTTTGGTAGGAGCCAACTAATGGTGCCTACCTACTCAGCCAGCACCTCCCGAGAATTGAGGATTCCACGTGCTGCGCTCAAATGATTTACAAGGTCGACAAGATTTTGAAGTGCAGTAAAAAAGTTTACGATATTGTCTTATCCTTCATTTTACGAATAGTTATGGTGGTTTGTACTGTGCTTCATTCAGCTCAGATTCTATCACGTTTTTTCAGAGAATCGTATATATCTGAGTACATCCGTTCCAATTAGATTGAGAACTGTATAATTTACGATCGAGTTTCCAGAAAATTGACGCACTGGAGGGTTCTGAGGCAGTTTTGAACTAAATGTGAGCAAAAAGCACTCTGACAAAGGATTTAATAGAAGTCGAATCAATGAGTACCTACTCATCGTGGAGCTGTCTTTCGAATGGAATCCCTTTCTACTTCTAAAATGGAATGAATTGGAATATTTTAAGCTCAGAGCGGTTTTATGAGAATACCTTTCAGGAAGGCTTTTCAGTGTACAAAGAGCGACATCATAAGATGAATATTACGATCACCTACACATCAATGACTAATACCGACAATCAGAACGGCAGATGACTTCACACATGTCCTTTGTATGATCAGGGGGAAGATTCCAGATAATTATACACGGTCTCTGCAAAATGGTATGCCTGATTGAAGAGAGGAGTGGTATTCATTATGAAGATGTGTTGTCAACCTTTGAAGTTGATTGTTAATGCGACAAAAGCTGCTTTCCCAGAAGGAAAAACAGATAGTAGGTAGGTACTTTGGAGATTCGTGAAACAGCTTCAAACAGATTCATACAGACACGAGCTTATTACTGGAAATTCCTTCAACGGAATATCTATCAAAAGTCTTGTGAGTCAACCTGGAGGAACGATATAAGGGATGTATTGTATAGCGATATAGTCAGAATTCAGGGAATTGTACCCAGGGAACAATGTCAAAAATGGCATATTGGCGTTGAGATATGATTCTTTGCGAATCTTTGGAGAAGATTTAGCAAATGTTGAAAGCCCAAAGTTTTGAAGTAGTTTCGAAATGAGATACTTCTTGAAGGTTGATCAACTTTTGCCTAATAAGGCGCACAAGATGGTCCTATTATGCTAAAGTGTGTACTAAGCCTACATTGAATCTTAGGATCCATAATTAGATGCAGAACCAATTTATTGTTGCGTTTGAAAAAATTGTGTCCACTCGATGTAATGATAAGTTCATTCTTACAGGATGACTAAATGAGCAAATTTTTAGTTTATATTTATATCACTCCAAAAACCTCAGAAAAATAGTTTCCTCGTCACCAAATCTCATACAGCACCCACACATACATGTTTGATAATTTTAGATTTTCAGAATACTATTCCAACACACTGTAAGCACAGGATATGTTTTGAAAATTTTGCTAGTTCATATCCATGTTCTACTCGTCACCTAGAAATCATAGAGCACCCACTCGACAATAATTGTCGAATTATTATTTTTCAATTATTGAATTTTCGTGCACAACGAATAAATACGTATGTTGTTTGAATAAATAATACAATGTTATTCAAAATTTTTGGACAAATTTTTAGTTCCTGTATTGTATTTCTATTAAACATGTTGTGCTGATTCCAAATAACCATACTATTTGGATTATGGTATTATTTTTGGTAATATCCACAAAAACTATTGAAACACATTTTGAACCTGTTTTCCAAAATATTGAGACCTTGTAGATTTTCGAAATTCCTGGGTAACAGACTGAACTTGCACCTTTGGCTCAAACCTTGAGTTTTGCGAGGTAATTGCTGAACTTATCTTCCTGAGGGACACATACACACGCGCACACTTAAATTTGTGGGTCCATTGTTATAGCAATATTTAAGATTGTCATAGCTGCTGGAGTTTTATATAGAAATATTGACTCAAATATGAGTTGTAATAATAGCATGGTGCTTTAATCGTAAGGGGCCATATTAGGTGCTAAACTATATTCAGGCACTTGCCTTAACATACCGTGAGACTACAAGTCGAGTGATCTATCCCACTTGGATAAGCTTCTTCAAAGATCATACATTGGATTGAACAAGCGAAGCGATCAGACATCCAAGTGAAACATAACATATTTTAGTGTCCACCGATTCGTAGAAGCATAGTTTGTGATCAAGATTAAACTCCTTGTAAAACGTGGGTGGAGGTCGATTGACCTATAATGTTGTTTAGCCCGTAATTACAGGTGAAGCGTAGGTAATCTGTCGAAGGGAGCCGAGAGGAAATAGTGCGGTTGTCTCCCTGATTGGCCGATGCCCCTTACCTCCTAATACTATCCTCTCATTACCAGGTCATCACCCCCCACCACGACTATCCAAGGCATTCTAACTACCAATCAGGTGGTCCCAAGTGCCGTATCTAAATGGTCCACAACTTGATGCCTGCTTGAACCACCGATAAAGGTGGGTTTAGTGTCTTCGGAGAGAGGTGGCCTTACAAACGACCTGCCATCCAACGGCGATCCAATGTACTTACGGAATATGGTTTCCGTCATTCCGTTTCCGACAGACCCATTTTGATGTACATCCAGCGCCCATAACCTGAAATAACTACTTACCCACTCGAAATGTGTCGCACACTAATAGTAAAGTGATGGAGCTCGGCCATGAATGGAACTGGACCACATAGGTACATCTTCAACATAATTGTGAAGCTATGTTGGTATGATACTAAAATCATCAGAAGGATGTCACCACTCGGTGACACTCCATATACAAGGTTCATGTGACTATGGGTGCGTTTACTTACCCACTTGGTACCTTCTACCACTACTAAAAAGAATGATTGAAAGAGTCCATTCATACAACATGAATTAATGAGCGAATTTTCAAAGAAATCTTTTCGAAGGCACGGTTAAGTAAAGAAATAATGGTAACAAAAGCGAACTACTAAGTCAATTACTCGTATATGAGCTAATAAAAGATTTACTTATATATATCCAGCGTCGGTAGCAGATTTTTTTTCTACACACTTTCCAGGGATTGTTTTAGAATGTTCCAAAAGGGATTTGAGTGAAAAGATTTTTCGAAAAAATGCATTCTAAAAATTTTGAGACAGTTGCAATAGCCTGCTTCATTTTCCTTGAAAATTCGCTGATAAGGCTGTATGCTAACGTTCAGTTTTCACAGGGTATATTTTGAAGATGAAAAAAGGCATCTACTAAGTACTAATAAGCTAATAAGAGATAATAGCCATTTTTTTCTAATACAATCTCCAGGGATCGTTTCAGAATGTTCCAAACGGATTTGAGTGAAGTTCATTCTAAAAATGTTGAGACCGTTGCAATAGTTTCATTTTCCTTGGAAAATTGCTAATAAGGCTGTAAAATTTCCACATGGTGTATATTGAAGATTTAAGGAGTCCATATTCATGTTTGACACGTCTCCAAGAGCTCATAGAGTACCCACACGACTGTTGTAGATTTGTTCGATTTTCAGCATACCAGTATACTGTATGCATTAGGTAAGAGTTGAATATGTTAGGAGTCCATATTCATACTCTACTTGTCTCCACGAACTCATAGAGTACCCACTCGGCTATTGTTGGTTTTTCAATTTTCAGTACACCAACGTACCTAATCATAGAGTACCCACACGGCTACTGTATTTCTGGGTACAACAAATAAACGGACGTTTTCATTATTTATGTGGATATATACATAATATTTCTGATTAGGACAATTTTCATCTTTTGAAAGTGCATCGGTATCAAAAATTGTGTGTTGAATCTAAATATACCATACATTACTATGATTGTGAACCACAAAAACCGGAAAAACTCTGTTTTTGGACTAATTTTGAAATTTTACCAGTTGCCCAAAACTTCTGGCTAACGAACTCTTATTTTTCTTTGTTGTACCTACGAACATTTTAGCGAAAACTTAAAATATTTTTGCTAAATAATTACTCAAGTTATCGTGCGGAGTGACAAATGTATACAGGGTGTCCCCGAAAACGTCCCCCCCCCCTGCTAAAATCGTCCAGGTAGTGGTAAAAAAAAATTTCTTTTTTTGAATCTTCATGATTTCTTCCAAGAATCTCAAATATGACCACGGTGCGCATTGCGCACGTGCGCAATCGTGCGCAACGCACACCAACTTCGTTTTTTCAGATTAGACCCCCCATTTTTTATTACAGATTCGAATTTTACGTGAAATTTCATGAACATTTCACCCCTCAACCGATTTTTTTTGTTGCGTGCAACCCGCTCAGTGTGCGCTCAAAGATGCGCAACCGCAAGGTTGTGTCAAAGTGCATGTACGAAGTACCTAAGTGTGACACATGATATTGTAGTGTTTTTTTACGCTGAATCACGTGGTGATGTTAGTTTCTTGATTTTACTGCATTTTCATCAAATTATCGACGAAAAATGAACTTTTTTAAAAGGAAAATTGCATTTTTAAGGGCAAAACCACCCTGTCTACTTAAAAACATTTTTCTGAGATAGGTAATCGAAAAAAGATTTTCAAGTAGACAGGACGGGTTTATCACGAGAAATTACAAGTAGAGAGTCTTTGTGAAATTACTAGTGAAGAGTCCAGTGTGATAAACAATCGTTTTGACATGGATGTGTCTTTTGGCTGGGGGTCAAGGAATTTTTCGCGGCACTTTTTTTTATCACAAAAAATGCAAGGCTGCAACCAGTAAACAAAATCATAGCTACATATCGGTAGCTATGAAGCAAGGTTCTCTAGAATACTGCAATAAATTACGTGCGATCGGAGAGTTTTTTTTTTAATGTCAAAACATAAATTTCAATTTTTTAACAAGGATGAAGTTAACGGATGGGCACAGAAGATGCGTAATTAGTAAAAATGCAATTTTCCTTTTAAAAAAGTTCATTTTTCGTCGATAATTTGATAAAAGTGCAGTAAAATCAAGAAACTGACATCACCACATGATTCAGCGTAAAAAAAAAACACTACAATATCATGTGTCACACTTAGGTACTTCGCACGATTGCCTACGTGCGCAATGCGCACCATGGTCTTATTTGAAATCCTTGGGAAAAATCATGAAGATTCAAAAAAAAGAATTTTTTTTTACCACTACCTGGACGATTTTAGCAGGGGGGGGGGGGACGTTTTCGGGGACATCCTGTATAAAATACATATTATGTATATGTACATATGATTCTTGGAAAAACTTCAGAGATCGTCTCAGAATGTTCCAAAACGGATTTCAATGAACAATTTTTTCGAAAAAGTCCATTATAAAAATTTTGAAGCTATTGCGCTAATTTTGAGCTACATTTTCCTTGAAAATTCGCTAAAAGTTTTTATTTTCCAGAAACAATAAATCAAAATGTAAACCTAAACACTACACAGCATTAGGCTAGCTGTAATCCGGGATTCAGTCCGTTTTGGTTTATCATTTCAAATATTGAATCTTTGGAATCGACCAAGAAAATTTTGCGGTGCATGGGCCGATTTTGATGATATTATTGATATTAATATCTCGTTTAATAGTATACCTATTTGATCAACAACCACCTATAACTAAATTTTATAGTCTGGAGTATCACTACTGAAACACATCAAGAAATTAGTTTTAAAACGTTCACTATAAGCAAGCCAAATAAGCAACCATAACCACATTTCCTACGGGTATGTACTCGCTACAATCATCAGAGATTTGAAATCCACCAAAGATTATCACCCCATGATATTCAGATGCAAAGACTCAGCTGAAAAACATGAGCGCAATCAGAGACGACGTTGGTGGAAATTCATAACCGAGCCCAGACGACACGTATACAATATACATTCATGCGTTGCGCGGTCTTTAGATGGCTCGGCATATCTCACGAAACAGCTGTAAAAACAAAGCTGGGCACCTTGAATTTTTCATACGGAGTCGGGAAAGCATTTTCCTTCGAGGCTGGTCTGGTGGGAAATGAGGTGTCTAGCCTGCCCCGTCGCATCGAAATATATTCAGAGGAATATTGTGCCTTTCGCTGTTTGTGGTTTTGTAGGAAAACCTCGCCCTTTTCGAGCGAAAGCTTTCTTCTTTTGTCGCTTATATTACCTTACAGTACTAAACGTGATAACTCCGAAAGTAGGGAAGTGCTCAGTGGGCGTACGCTGGGTAGTAGTGGTCAGTTAAACATAGATTATTCTATACGAGAGGAATTCATTTTACTGAATGTACACAGGTTTTATTCAAAATACACTTGTTTTATCTTGGAATGCCCCTGGAGTATGACAAACACTCCACAAAATAGGTTCTTAACTTTGGATTCTCCATACTTGGCTTTTCTCGCCACCTCCTACATCACCTACCGCTTCTTACGGTCATGTACCAGTCGTCTCTAGCTCCATTATACTCATGACTCACGTGTAGTCGGTTTGCTGGAGTAGTTAGCCTCATTAGAGTGTTATGGGGATCTCAGTCGGTCGCCGTTCATTCCTTGTTCCGGGTCAGTATTTCACAAAATTGAAGGCGCAAAAACTTAACAAGTTGTACTTAAATTTGAAATTTTAAAGGATTTTGAACGGCCCAAGGGAATTTAATAACTGAAATATTGCCGCTGGAATCATCAAAGTCGAACAATAATTGCCAGAGCAAAATGGGTAAAACCGTTAATTCAGTAAAGCTTTTCCCATAAAATGTAGCTAAACTTGAAATTTTCAAGGATTCTAGAAATTCATTAGTGCATGGCCCTAGGGGATTAAAAAACTGAAAGATTGCCGCTGGAATCATCAAAATCGGACAATAGTTGCCAGAGAAATACGGGAAAAACATGGAGAAAACCGTTTATTCAGTAATTTTTTCCATTTTTCATTGGCAATTATTGTTTGATTTTGATGATTCCGACGGAAATATTTCAGTTTTTAAATTCCCTAGAGCCGTCCACTAATGGATTTCTAAAATCCTTGAAAATGTCCAATTTAGGTAGAACTGTTTAGGTTTTTGCGCCTCAAATTTCGTGAAATACTGACCCGGAACGAGGAATGAACGGCGACCGACTGAGACCCCTTTAACCATAAATGTTTTAGCAAATTTAAAAAAATGAAGCTATTGCAATAGACTCAAAATTTAAGCACGTTCTTAAAAAAAAAATTGTTCCCTAACTAAAGTTTGTTTTGGAACACTCTCAAACGTTTCATTTAGTTTTTCCATGAATCGTATCAACATACTTTTATATAACGATGTACATGTATGTGTCACTCCGGGCAACAACAAACTTAGGTGTTACCTAAATAACTATTTTTCCAAAATGTTCATAAAAACAAATGAAAAGACGAGTTTTGGACAACCCTAACGAGTAAAAATTTTGAAAAATAGACCAAAAAACTGTTTTTTTTTTGTGTGGATCTTAACATTATAATCATAGTCGTTTACGGAATATTCGGATTCAGCATTTCTGTTATAAAGGAGTTGTTTTGGAAGATAAGTAGTGGATAAATATACGTTATTTTGGGAAGATTTCCATAACATTGGCAAATTTTAGTACGATTTATAAATAAAAATAATCTTAAAGCTACGTTAGGTTCTGCTAAAGAGGAAATTATGCGTTTAAGATAGAAGTGGTGTTTGTATGCTGAAATGTTCTTGAGGGCTTGAGTATTGCGGTCAAACTGATATGAAATTTAGGAAAAGAATAAGAGAGCATGAAACGGATTTCAGGGGTAACAAATAATGTGATTTTGTCAGTCAGTTTTACCCAATGTGAGGTAGGTTGGATGTCCTTGAAAAGTTCGAAATTCGGGCGATAGGTCTGGTAAATAACTGAATGAATAGGTTCAATCCGGCTATAGCTTGGACCCCCCCCCCCTCACCGACCGTTTGAGAGTTACCATCACCGCTGTTTGAGCTCCCTTCACTTTGTCTTTAACCCTACCCTTTCACCCTACGCCAATAGGATTCTAGTTCTCTTTTCACTGATGTTTTCTTCAATCTGATTGTGCATCCCTTTCACTTTCTCCACCTAAGGGATTCAAGCTCCCTTTCACCTGTTACTATATAAACTGTGCTTTCTGTGATGTACTTCAGTTCTTGTTATTCTTGTTGTAACTCAATACTATCGTGGAAATATACTACGTTTTTCTTAACTCCTTTTTAATAGAATTAGGTTTCCACAACCTCTAGAGTGATTTAATCCACAGGTTTTAGGACATCTATTAAAGCCGTCAACCTTCTCTGGAGGTTGGCCATCTTAAAAATCACATCGAGATCGGTGTAGTGGTTTAGGCGTAATCAAGAGGTGATAAAAAGTATCATTATTCGTCAGTTATTATAAAATCACAATCGTTCCAATAATGCCACGGAAACTAATAAATAGTGGCATAAACTCGGCGCTTTGCGCCTCGGCGGGGGGCTCCGCCCCCCTGCACCCCCCGGTTTATTTCTTTTTCCATACTCTGTATGGAATCATAAGAACACAGAATGTGTTTTTGCGATGCTAGTCATCCGTTAAATAAAAAACAACAATAATAAATGTGGAGTCTTTGGCAATAATAAAATAAATAATTGTTAGACATTTAATTTGGTCTAAAACCCTATAAATGTTATATAAATAAATATGTAACTACAAGAAAAATACTATATAAATTGAGAGCTTTCCAACGAATGGTGAACAATTTCTGTGCAATGAACACTGCGGGAGTTCTATTTCCTTACCAACGGCTTGGTTGCACGTGAAAATCATTATAAAAGGCGCGTAACGGTTTTTTCTGTCGCTTTTTCGTGACGATTTTTTTTCGGTAGGTCATCGCAAAAACACATTCTGTGTTAAATCTATGGAATCGTGTAGTCATCCTAGGACCTAACGCAATTAAATTAATTAATTTAATTAATTACACAGCAATTAAAAGAACTCATTGTCGTATTGAAAACGAATAGTCATGAATTCTTTACAACTTTTGATGTCTCGAGAAACGAGCAATTTGGTAGGACAAGTTGAAATGCAGTGTCGGGAAAAGTTAAACGAAGGTCCAATTTCTTGGTCGGAAGTACTTTTTTAATGATCTTGTTCAGTTGAAATTTGATGCAGCTGCGACAGACTTCGTCATGTTACTTTTTTGTGTTGTTTACTTCGCGGATGGAAAATACGGAAAGTTTATTTATTCTCGAAAGATACTCCTCGAGAGGGGAAAGTTCCTTGAAGTTAGGCTAAAAATCTGTTAAGGGGTATAGAGTGATGGGGTATACAAGGAAAACTTATAACTAACAGGTTGATGTTCCTGCGTCTACTCCAATTCAAGGACTTAGTAAGAATATTCCGCGAGAAGGGGTAACTCAAAACATTAAAAGAAAATGTTATTGCTTCCTCACCGGATTGAGGAGTTATGTATTGTGCAGCCCTCTCTGTCCCACTCTCACAATGATAAACACTGGGTTAAAGATGTATGTAAAAAAACGTCTGCCAAGTGACTATGGCACATTATCTTCCTTGTGTCTGTATAGATGATCCGATGCATGGTGGATAATTTCTTAATGTCCTCCATTACTCAGACCATAAACATAATCGTTTAGTAATACATGCGTCCAGTGGACAGTTCATCGGATAAAGATTAGTTCAACTTCAACCAGTAAACGATAAAACATACATTTTTGGCGTTAAGTGTTTAGAGAATTTGAGAGGATTAATTCTGTAAAATGGGGTGTGCGCCTTGGTAGGAAAAACTGTTTATTGTTATTTTTAATCTAAGGTAGACCTCATTCTGAGAATTTCGGTACAAACCGCGACCTTCTAGCGTGTGTAGATCTTTTCCTATGAATTTTTAAAGTTTCGACCGTTTATGACGTCACAGTGGGCTGGGGGGTCCCGCCCAGGCGAGAGGGGCGCGTGACGTCATAAACGGTCGACACTTTGAAAAATCATAGAAACAGATCTACTCACGCTAAAAGGTCGCGGTTGGTGCCTAAATTCTCAGGATGTAGTCTACTCTCGATTAAAAATCTAAAAAAAATCAAGGCGCACACCCCATTGCAATAATACTGTAATAATTATTGAACTTTGAAAAGAAGAATGAGTAATGTTTTTGGTCATAACAAATTGTCCTCCATAACCGAGAATCACAGACTGCAAGGCTTCCAAAGTGGAGGAACATCAGGTTTTTGGTAAATAAATGTATCAAAGGATTTAGATGAGTTTTCCCAATATAGGTTTTCAGTATTTTCGCTCTTTCAATTCACTCATATAAATGAATCACTCATCCGTATAATCGTTTATCGTTGATTCGAAAAAGGGTGTCCCTTATTTTTCGAATTGAATTATTTTGAACGCAAACTCTCTGAATCTTTTCTATGCGGCCCACCAATCTCACACAGAAATTTCTTCGTAGTAGGAAAACGTTAACCCGCGCCGAATTCCTATGAAAGTTATAGTACCTAGTGGAAAACCCTTAATCACCTGAATTTACGATACTGGAGTGCATTTTACTCATAAATCCTTGAGTTTAATACAGTAATCATTTCCAGAAAAACTCATGTTATTTTCCTGCAACAATCACAGAACAATTTACAAACAAACAAAATTTAGCTAAATTAAATAAAAAATTTGAATTTTTAAAAATTTAGTTTTAAACATTTGTTGAGGGTTTGCGACGATTGTGATTCTGCTCTGACAAAATGTATGTTCTCGCCGAATGAATCGCCCATCACGCTTATATTATGTCACTCAACTTTATCTCAGCTCGAATGCAGTTCACGTTGTTATTAATGTCAATAGAATTGCGTACCCATTTACTGCCAAACTAATATTTTGCTTCCGAGTCTACCAAGGTAGCGGAAGCTTTGTTTTCACTTCTCAAGGACGAAAAAAAAGTTCTCCAAAATCAAAATTTTCACTCGCGTTTTGCGTTTTAGACCTTTCTGAACAATTTTGGTTCCGTGTCTGTGTGTCTGTCTGTCTGTCATGAATTCCTTGTAACGGGAATAATTCTACGAAGTTATTGTCCGATTTCTATGAAATTTTCAGGGATTGTGTGGGTTGGTGTGTAGACGGTCCCCTATGAAAATCATCATCCTCGGACTGATAGAAGCGACTGCGCATGCGCAAACGTGAATAACTTGTAACGGCCATAACTTCTACATTTACCATACGATTTCAATGAAATTCTCAGGGATGTTACAAATTAGTATTTAAATGGTCCCCTATGAAAATCATCACCTTCGGACTGATAGTAGCCAGTGCGCATGCGCAAACGTGAATTTCCCTGTAACAGCCATAACTTCCATATTTTCTACATGATTTCGATGAAATTTTCAGCGATTATGCGGATTAGGTTGTAGATGGTCCCCAATGAAGATCATCACCCTCGGACTGATATTAGCTGCTGCGCATGCGCAAACTTAAATTCCTTGTAACAGCCATAACTTCCACATTTTCTACCTGATTTCGATGACATTTTTAGGGATTACGCGGTTCAGGAATTACGCGGATTACGGTTGTAAATGGTCCCCAATGAAAATCAAGGCCTTCAAATTTATAGAAGCCTCTGCGCATGCGCATACGTAAAATCCTTGTAACAGCCATAACATTTATATTTTTCATCCGAATTCGATGAAATTTTCTAGGATTGTCCAGATTAGCGTGAAGATGGTCCCCTATGAGGGTAGTGACAAGTACATAGAGATTGGTGTTTTGAGATTAACTACTATGCATCGGATCATCTATATAATCGGGTTATGGATACGAGGAAGCTATGTGCCACGCCCACTTGTTTTTGTTTATAATTGTTTAGGAGTCTCTCAAATCATTGCCCAAAGGTTTATGATTTTCTGTAAAGATCACCCTTCTGTATAGATCCCTCCCTACCAACTATAGGTACCTACTACCTACTAGGGCATTTTTGAACATTTCAAACCCAACCACCATCCAAATGGAAATGAATGGTTGAAATTTTCAAAAATGCCCTAGTATCTATATATTATATAGATGCGGAGGGAGCAATGCCTCGCTGCGTAGTGGCAGAGGCAATGAGTGAGGAACGAGTTTATCAGTCAAACTCAGTCATTGGAGTTAGAAAGAGACATAATCAAAAGGCGGTTAGAGATGTTGTGGGGGAGGGGGGGGGGGGTTACCTCATCTAACATGTGGATTGTGACTTATAAACTAAATTTGTGTCTAACCATCAATGACCTGCTCGTATTTTGTGACAGAAGTCAACGAACTTACTGTGCAGTTGAATAGTTGGGAGCTAAGGGAGCGTGGAAGTGACATTCGTAACATCCACAAACGAAATAGAAATTATTTATATCATTTGATATATTACATCAAGCAGGATAATCTCCAATCGGCCGAACCCAGGTCATTGTTTTAGAACCAGCAATGAGAGTGACCAAAAGACATTGTCGAGGCAGTGGAGACCAGCTTGGAAGCTGTGACCACTCAAACCGACAGAGGACCAACGACAGCCGTCAGCTTGGGGGACTATGTTCACTTCAGCGAACAATTTAATTAATATCTAAATTTCACATCATTTCCAAATCCATTTTCGATATGTTTTGAATGACATCATCTGTTGAAATTATCTCTTCGAAGTTCTTTTCGGAAAAATTTTGTATGTTCCTGCAATGTTAATTTTGGAAAAATCATCCCTAGTGTCGTCGATACTCGGTTCGTCTTTAGAATCGTCACCAGTACGGACATAAAATGGATATGGACTGCAAATCAAGTTTGACCCAACAAACAGCAGTACGTTAACTGATTGGAAATGAGGTCTTCAGGGCTAGAAGGACGTGTTACTCAGTGAACATCATGCTCGTGTCCTTTGAGCCCTGAAGAAGGTAATACATTTACCGAAAGCTTGGCAAGGGAGGAGTTTATTTCAGCAGACCTCATTCCTAATCAGTTGAAAATCAGTTGCAATTCCCAATACAACATTCTATCCTTAGTTTCTTCTTTTTCTATCCAAAACCCCCATCGGGAGCGATGATTTAGGCGTGAGTTCAAAGTCAATTCGGCTCGAGTTAACGAAGTCCTGTCAGGAAAATATGCGGGAGTCATTTGGGTCATGTAAAAAGGATTCAGACGGTATGCTTAGAAAAATTTGGAAATGTTTTTTGTCTCGGCCAAATAAGAATTTCGGTAAATAAATGTATCAAAGGACTTGCTCTTTCAATGTATTCATATTAATAAATCACCCATCTGTATACACGTTATCGTTGATTCAAAAAAGTAATGGCTTCCTGCACAGCTAGTACGAAAAAAAGAACGAAATCAGGATTTCCTATGTTCTTATTATTGGATAACAATTGGTTTCTTTCTGCCGCACAAATAATATCCGGAGGGGCAGGTTTCCAGCTCGTAATTCAATTGTTTCCAATCCAATATCATCCTTTATATTTCACGCGCTTCCTCCTTTGACCGTAAGGGGATTCCGAGCCGGAGTAAAAGGAAGGAGCTGGAGGCCAATATGGCAGGATGATGACCGCGAATCCAACGTGAAATGTTAGCAAATGAAGGGAAAGAGAAGGAATCCGGCTTTATTTCATCTTCCATCCCCTCGCCCTTTTCACAAAACCGAATCGCCTGTTATCCGTTTATAGCAGAGACCCGCACGTCTGGTTTGTCCGTTTCCTATGAAGTATGAGTATTTACAGAACTAGAATGGTGAACGTACCATTTGTGGCGAAAGTACCGTTCTGTGGGCCCGCGGCAGCACTCGATGCTAGCATGTCAATGATTATGTGATAAATGAATGAGGTTAGAATTTTCTAAAAATATTTCATAGGCACTCAAGAATAGTAATAAACGCAAAATGCTTAGTTCATTGATATTTCTTAATCTTAGTAATAAATAAAGAAACCATTGAATAATCATTTCCAGTTTTTTCCACCAGTTATTGGGGTCAAACCCGTCTAGAGCCTCAGAAATATGGCCTGGAACCCACTGTTGTGCATTATTTTGTTGATAATCAATTTAAAGCAATTTTCCGCTCCTACTATGTCAATAATGTAATATTCCAATTAAACGTTTCTAGAAACTAAGGGAATTTGTAGAATTACAGGTAGGGCGAGTAATGATAGGAGGGGTTCTCCCAATTATTCCGCTAAGCCCGCGGCAGCATTGTTTGCGCTGAAATCAATATGCAGAGCGCGCCACATGAGGGAGCGCGGGAACAACGGGTCTAAAGCTTCGGTTTTAACATGTGGAATGAATATTATCCGAATGAGCACATGTTGGTGTGTGAAAGGCAGTGGTCGCTATTCCGAAGTGTTATCTCCACGGAAAGGCATTTGATACGTTTAGTAGGCGAAATTTTCGCACGTTTTTCAACAAGAATATCAAACTATCCCTTACGAGCTATTTTGAGAAATACCCGCCAGTGGGGTTTGTCCAAGATGACACAGAATGTATTTTTGTTCAACAAACCATTGTGTGTTAAAACCATCTAAAATAAATATTTTCAGCCGTCAACTTTACAAACATGAAATAATTTTTTCTGTTCGTATAGAACACAAAGTATGAGGCATTGGAGTGTTTTTAGAAATGCTTAGGAAATCCAGAGGTTCGCCCTACAGAGCTACTCTCAGAAAAAGACAACCAATAAACTCATGATCTTCGTGGAGTCGTTATTCTTCGAAGATCTCCTCTGGCGCCGAATGTCGAGCGAACGCGTCCAATTCAGACTTTCATTGGCTCAACCAAATCAAGCGAACAGGCTTTTGTAGAATCACCCGCCATCAACCCGGATTTCTCCGTTAAGACAATCTAATTTCCCTTAATGCGGGAAGCGACCCCACAGTAATGAAACAATGGGCCAGCCTTCCGTTTCGCTCGTTTGCTCTCCTAAAGGCATCCCGCGAACCAATTTCATCAGCTTAGGTGATTTCGGGAATGGAGTAACTCCTGGTTCAGGCCGCACTTAAGGGAGTAAGAAGGAGAGGGGGTGTCGTGAGTTGAGATAAGACCGCTTTTCTGCTAAGGGATTTCGCGTTGCCGAAACAGAATGCAAAACCTCATTTATGGAAGAGCTGCTTTGCTGCAACGACAATACGCAGAGGAAGGAGTTTGGAGGTGAGGTTACTTGCGGAATAGAAGTTACCCTAATGAGGAACCGTATGTGGGTCCTGAACGACAAAGGATTGTTCATTTAACCCATCAGAATTCAGTACTTCCCCTCTTGATTCAAACGCTCGTATCAACGTTTCTAAATGAACTTAGGGTCCTATGAATTCCACTTCACGACATTTTCTTTCAAACGGGCTTTTATCCACTTTTTACACTTTTTGTTTTTTTCGCGGATCCTGAATCTTTGGGATAAGGCCTATCACCTCACGAGTTGAATTCCTTCCAAAACAGTTTGTATCCCGCTTTAAAATTTTACTAAAAATTGGGTCTGCCGACAAAACGGCATATATCCATCCCTTTATTTTCAATTAACACTTTTTTTAAATTTGGTTTTCGAATTCTATATACCTTGAAACGTAAACAATAAAATTTTGAGGGGGGTTAGAATATTTTTCCTTGCTCGATTCCGAAGGTTCATTATTGAAAATAACGAGTAAACCAATAAAAGAAAATGAACATGACATTTTTCTTGACACAACCAAAAACTCGTTTTTCATTAAAAACGGCTCATATCCGAATAAGAAATGGCCGTGTCTCCCTCAAAACGCTTGCCAAAATTTTGAAATTTGGTCTTACAATCTATTTTATGAACAAACTATTTGGAAAATTTGGGGACCCTACACAGCTTCCTTCGCCATGGAATTAGTTTTTCTCAATTTCCCACATTCGTTGGTGGTAAAAGTGATCAAAAAAGCCTGTTAAAGTTCGCCAACACATGGACTGATGGAAAAAAGTTTACCTAAAACTCCGGATTAAAAAAATTACCAACAAAAACCATCATTTTTGACATTTTTATTATTTTAAAACTGAAAAGTTCTAAAATTTTCCAAGATCCCATTTTTTCCATTATCAACCTGGGATGCGATAACTCTTGGATTTTGCAGTAGGTACTTAGTTGAAAGATTGCTGTACCAATGGTGGTACTCTTCAAAAATTGTAAATGATCGATACAATTTAATAAATCATTCTTTTTTGATTTATCATTGCTTGATATGATGCTTTTGGAGTGATCGAGGGAAGGGGAGGCTGGTTATTTTTTCAACATAGTTTGATAGTGTTGAACTCTTCGCTGTAGTCGTAGCTGTACCAAATTCCGCCTCTATCCGCTGTTTATCGATCCATGGCCTATGCATGAGGTTTTCAAAAAACTAAATAATCACATCAAATTGAATTTTGATTTCTACTGTTAGAGGTAGGTATTGATTCGTTCTCTATTCTGGAAATATCAATAACTCAAACATCTGGTATCTCTTGCGAGCCAAAAATACCGGAATCTTTCAGACTATCTGGAATGAAGTTCATTATTGTACCATTCTCAAGATTTTGAAGGATCTCGTCTAAATCTAAGAGGCATATTGTATCTAGCAAAGGAATGTCTTCCGAAAAATCCTTAGCAATAACATCGTTTTCCTCACTGGGGTTTTCTTCAATTCTCAGCTTTAGATAATTTTTAATAGTATCCAGAGAGACCGAAACCTCATTTTCTCAAAAAAATTCACTTGATCACTTTTACCAGCAACCCCGCGATATAAGCCAGTTTGAAAAAAAACTCCGCATATGGGAAGTAACCAAAATTACCACACTTGGAAAACCCAAAATCACAGTCAAAAATAATGAAAATCTACATAATTACGATCTAATCAGTATCAGTAGCTACTTGAATTTATAGTAAATTACTATGTATCACCTATTTTATATTGAGGTTTGTTACAACTGCAATCCTTGTTATATTTTACGAAAAATGTTTATTGTAGAGGGTATCCTTCCTAAAAACTTTTTGGAAAAAATTATTTTCTGGTATTCTACATAGGATTTTTTGGAAAAAATTACCTTTTTCTGATGGGTTGTATCTTGAGAATCAAAAATTGTACAGATCTCGCTATGGTACTTTCCAAATTCTAGTAAATTCAGTCTACTTTCAAGTCTACTTTCTTTTCATGATGACCATAGGTACCCACCGGACTGGCTCTTCTTGGAGATATTGAGTGAAAACCGAATAAGAGCAAAATTTCAAGGTTTTAGAGCCATTTTTGGAGATCTCAGGCAAAAGAAAAATCTGGTTTCTGACTACCAATTGGTTTCCGTCCCAACAAAATATTACACAATCAGAACGACCGTATCGATTCCGAGCACGAATGTAGGACGTTATGGTTTCAAGGAGGGCTTTGGCTCAAATGGAAATCCTAATTCATGGTCAAAAATAATAAAAAAAGGTTATAAATAAGTACGTTTTAGTCAGTATAGTATCACTATTATCAATAAGATGGTTACACGAATTCATTATATTTATAAATAAATTACCCCATTACCTACTTTTGCTCTCACAGCAACGTCAGGACTGCTTTGACAAGGATCTTTTTTTGGATTTGCAGAGAAGTCCGAAATTCCTGGCTAACAAACTCTTCTTGCCGTTTCTCATAATGAACTTTTTGCCTCAAACTTGGAATTGATACTGGATAATAGCTAATTTAATTGTCCGCAGTTACACGCACACAACTGTATATTATTCTGCTTGTCATAGTTTTTCGTTCTCGCTACTCAAAACTAATTTGTTCACCAGTTGAAAACTGACAATCTCTTTCAACTCTTCGTACAATTTTGTTACCACGTAAGGACCCAGTCTTGAGGTGATCTCAATGATCAATAAATCAATAAATAATAATGAATAAATTCTATTTGAGTGGGTTCTTATTTTGAGTCCCAGAAAGTGGAGTGGAGTACTTTTTGAGGATTTTTGAGTGAAATGCTATCTTAATGCTAATAGTATGATTATAAATCGGCTACGAGTGTCATATGACCTCGTAATATGAAATAATAATAATAATAATAATAATAATAATAATAATAATAATAATAATAATAATAATAATAATAATAATAATAATAATAATAATAATAATGTAATTATAATCATGAAATAATACATAACAATATATTGTCGTATCTACCTTATACCTAATGTAAGAAATTACTGAAGTAGAAGAAAGAAAGATTAGTCGAAAATAACTGAAAATTGGTTACAATACTGTTTTGGGAATTCCCTCATTTAGTTGGGTTCAATTAGACTTTTTCTTGTAGGTATCCATTGATTTCCAAATTGGAAGCAAGGAATGCAAAATGAGCCCTCAGGAATGTGAAAATACGTCTCAGTTCAATATATAAAGAGATACATATTACTCCTTTATGAATAAATTTCATCAAAATTCGTGGGAAAAAACGAAAAATCCTCACGTTTTCTAGAAACAATAACAGAACCAGATCTAAACTGATGGAAACTCATTACGACAGTCAAGTGACTGTTGAAGAGAAAAATAATGCAAGAGATGAACAGAGAGAGAAAAATTCCGAGAAAACTGAGAATAAAAAGGAGAGAAAAAAGGAAAAGAATTAATACTTGCCATCCCTTTTTTCCTCTCCTACTTCTGCCGAGTAATAAAATCCGTTGGATTGCAGAGGTTTTAACAACGATTCTCGTAATTAAACCCTTTCATATTGTTGAAACTCGAAGCTTCTAAAACAGAGAGAAAAAAAAACGCAGAGGAAGAACGGAGAAAAAAAATTAAAAACTCCCACTTGGTGGAAACTTGGGTTTTCAACGTGAAAAAATTCAATGTAGGTGAAATAAAATACCTACCTGCTCTTCGTTTTCAATTAGTTGATTCGAATGTGATGGTAGGTGGGAGGGGGGGGGGAGGATAAGAAATTGATACATTTTTTCGTTTGTTGTTTTCATCATGTTTTCTGTCGAATTTTTACCGCCGTGCGGATTAAAATTTTAATAGCAGGTTGAATCGTTTTCATTTTTTATGCGGCTTACCTCACAGTGGTTTCCCTTCCGGGTCCCAATTAGAGTCGATCAGGGAATAACATCCCGAAACCCACTGACTCTTACAAGTTCCTGACGAAAATCACCTAAAATCGTCATATTTGAATATGATTATTACAGAGTATCGGAAAATACCAATGAGACAAACAATGAATAATTTCTTTTGAAATTTCAATCTTAAAACGCTGCAAATTATTTCACAAAGGTTTATTATTTTCCTGTATAGATCAATCATCTGAAAAGATCACAGCTTTGCCATTGTCATTATTTATTTATTTTTTGTTTTTACCTACCAACCATTGGAACCTACTACTTACCTCACCATACTACCTTCACACCTTCACAATGAAGTTTATTATAAAGAACTAAACGTTTCACACTCAATACGAAGGAATATCGAGCTTCATAAGGAAATTTGGTTACTGCTTGCTAAGGAAGCATAATTGAATACAGCTCGAAGAAACGAGCAGCAATCGCATTTTGAATAGCTAAAATTTCAACGGAGATTAGAGATCTTTGGTGATTCACACTCGTGATTCTGTTTAATCGAAGTAAAACCTTCAAATACTCGTAGGGTTTCAACCCTCAATTTTCATCCCTTAGAAGTGACTGACATCAACCAAGAGCTTTGCGGCACAACGAGACCCCAAATGGATCCCATATACCAAATTTGAACCAAATCGGTCCAGTGTTGCTAAGAAAAGTCCCCCGTACGGCGGACGGACGGAAAATTTTTGTACTCGTATTCGATTTTCGGATTCTACGTACCTTGAAACGTAAACCAACAAATTTTGAGGGGGGGGTTAAATTTTTTTTCTTGGTCGATTCCTAAGATTCATTACTGAAAAAAATGAACCAAAATTAATAATAAAGTAAATTCCAAATTGTTGTCGAAATGTTCATGATAACAAACGAAAGGACGAGTTGTTAAGTCAGGAATTTTGTACTGCCCGGAGGGATCCAAATTCCAAATGATGAGTCAGAAAATGACCAAAAAAACGTGTTTTTAGTGGTTTTGTGGGCATTACTATCGGAGGAATGTGATTATATATAATTATTCTGATTATATCGTACGGTGAGAACATTAGTGACGTATGTCGATACCCCTGTGAAGTCATTAGTGACGTAACTCGAAAAATCAAGTTTTGAATAAAATGGCGCGAAAGATTTGTTGTAATTTCAGAAGACGATTACAACCGAAATTTATGGGATAAATTAACCTTTTTTTTTCTTTCGTCTCTGTTTATTCCATATTTCTCAACACTAATTAACTTTTTATGAAATAATCGTTTTTTCCCCATTTTTTTACGAGTTACGTCGTTATTACACAACATTTGCACATCGTGAAGCCATGAATAAGGAGGATAGTGACGTAAGTAGGGTTGATAAAAACAATTTCAGAGTGAGTTTGAACGCTTTTTATTTCAACAACGTCTTATGGTCATAAAATGAACTTATTTTAGTGAAATTTGAACTAATTATCTTTTAATAAAATTACTGTACGTAGCCAACTTCACTATCACACACAAAATCACCACTGAGTTTTCAATACCGAAAGTATTTTTTTCTCAGATATCAATCACAGTGCTCAATAACTAGATTAGAATGTTTCACATTATTCCTAACCAAATTTAATCACTCATTGAAACTCAAAATTCTGGCTCACAACTAAAATTATTAAGTCTTCATTCTCTTTACGTTGGAAAAGCTCTAACGCATAAGCAAAATTAGATAAGTCTTCATAGCACATTATTTTGAATTAGCAAAATTAAAGTTCCTAGGCATCTATAACCTATGCTTTCGGCACAATTTGAACTAGATTGGTGACTAGTCAGTCTTATGAGTTAAATTGAGTCCCCTTTCTCTCTACATCCGAAAAAAACGAACAACTTGAACGGTAAATGAAAAAACCTGAACATAGAAACTCGAACCAAGATTTTGAAAAAATCTCATTTTCCTCAACGTTTCCTTACTCAAAAATCAAGTTATTGTAAAAATTTGCGTGGACTGAATCAATAGCTCTATTTGCAAGGAGGGCTTGGAGATCATCAAATTGTTTTCTTGATACTGGCAAAGGCGCTGCATAAGCTGACTCTAATTCGTAGCTCACCAACGAAGGTAGTGATCTTCTTCTTGTAGCACGTCTGACACACACTGACTTGAATTCCATTTGCGTAAAGGATGTCTTATAATGAAAATGATCCAAATCTGATTTGTCCACTTTGATCGCAGAAATATCGTTAAAATTGAATTTTATTATATATTATATAATCAGATTAAACACAAAAATTTCTTATGTAAATACACTATTAGAAATTGAAAACTGTCAAAAAATTTTAAAAATTTATTATTTTATAAGGGTAAAAGCACCAATAGAAGGCACTTGACCAGTAGTAGGCACTTGGTACTTTGTGGTTCAAATATGAGAGCTGAGCGCAACCTGAGAGTTTGAACTAGCCACCATTTCAAACATAGTAGATAGTAAGGTATCTTCTGTGGCCTGTCCAGAAAATGTACCGAGTAAGTGATTCTCCAAGTTCCAGTGGTATACAAAAAGGTTACAGCGGTTATCACTAAGCAGTTTCCAAATGACCCAGTAGAAAAAGTAAAAGGTTAGTTTGTTTCCTTATAGTTTTACGTTTTGTTTGGATTAAATCTTCGATTATTTTGTTTCCAATCTTCTACTGGTAATACCTCTTTCCCAGCCTACCACTGGCGGTTCAATGCCTACTACTGGTGTATTTCCCTTCATGTTACTGGCTGTTCAATCCCTATGACTGATTAAAAAAACGTTGCCTTTTTATATCGAAATTTTTTGAGTTAAGGCGTTTTCAAAACTTCAAAATTCATTTTTGAACCCTTAGAAGTGACTTACATCAACCAAAATCTTCGGGGCACAACTAAACCCCAGAAGGAGCCTACATACCAAAGGGGGAAAGTGCCGCGTACGGCGGACGGACGGCCAAATTTTGGTTTATTATTTTCAAATTTTATATAGCGTTTTTATTCGATTTTCGGATTCTACATACCTTGAAACGTAAACCAACAAATTTTGAGATGGGGGGGGGGGAGGGCAAATTTTTTCTTGGTCGATTACAAAGGTTCATTTACCTATGAAAATAATAAACCAAAACGCATAATAAACGAATTAATGAATCCCATTAACGAATCCTAGAACAATTGTTGTAAATAAATTGACAAATGTTAGGACTGGGGTCATCCAGAGAAACACTGTTATCGCCTAGCTTTCGGAAAATGTATTTCCTTCATCAGTGCTCAAAAGCAGTTATATCTGTGATTTTGGGCGTGCTGTTGATGTTGTCATCAGTAGTTTATTTTTGTTTCCGAAATTTGATTGTTGCCTATTCTCTATTTATACGCCCAAAAAAAATTTTGAAATCTATTGTTTTTTGTTATTGTTGAGATCCTGATGCTATTTCTACTGGAAGTTTTGACTTGTACAAGCTGAAACAGAACCGGATAGGGTTGGTACTCTCTCAGCACATATAACCGCTTTTGAGACCTAATAAAGGAAATACATTTTCCAAGAGCAAAGCGATAACAGCATTTTTTTGGGAGAGCCCAGTCCCGACCGATATTTGACAATTTATACATACCGTGAGTCGATATACACAACATAATATAATAAGCCATAAACATTAGACAATAAGACAATAAGCCATAAACATTAGACAATAAGCCATAAACATTAGACAATAATTGTCTAATCCTCATGATCTTTGCTTAGCGACTTTCCATAGTCAGAAGCGAGTATGTCATACCTGGCTGTTGTTGCAATGGGGGCGAGCGCTTCCAATGTAGATACAGCATCATTTGGCCTGAATATTACCTACTCAGTGAATGAGTAGAGGTGTGTCGGTACAGCTGTACCGGGACTGTGGAACCGAGTATCAGGTAGGAACGGTTCCACGCAGTGACAAAAACTCGACCCTTACCGGTCCAGTTCCACGGACTGATAAGATATCTTGAAATGGCTCTGGACCGGGAAGAGATCATTCTGATTGGTGAGGATGGAACTGGACCGGTATGGATGGAACTGGACTGATAAGATATCATGGAGAATGGTTCAATGGCTCTGGACCAGGAAGGGTTTTGGACCGGTAAGCATAGATCTTGTTCTCAGTTCTGTTCCATGTTGTACCTGGAAGCGCCCTTACTACTTCCATGGACTGAGAATGGTTCATGGAATCATGGAATGGCTCTTGAGCGGGAAGTTATCTTCTGGACTGGTCAGCATGGAAGTTGTCTCCAGTATTATCAATTTATTATTGTCATGTTAAGATCTTAAACTGCAACGTCATTATTCTTTCCTTGAATTGTTTGGTAACTACTATTCATAATAAATTGCCTCTTTTGTAACACTTGTTCAAATTCCTTCCTTTTAGCGAATTGTCAAGGAAAATGATGCTATTGTATTGCAAGTTGAGATCATAAGCATGGAAGAAGGACGATAGGGATTTGACTGCCTGCTTTATCCATGCCATGTGAGTGGGATTTGATCGCCTGTACCGGTAATTTGGAACGGTTACATCTTTGTCACCGTAACCGTTGGAACCGTTCCAGGGAAATACCTGGACCGACACACCCCTATGAATGAGTAATATTCAGGCCAGATGATGCTGTATCTCCTTAGCAAGCAGTTATCGAATTTCCATATGAAGCTCGCTAGTTCTTCGATTCGAGTTTGAAGCGTTTAGTTCTTCGTAATAAACTTGATTGTGAAGGTGTGAAGGCAGTATGGAGAGATAGGTAGTACTTACTAATGGTTGGTAGGTAAAAAAAAGTTGTTAGGTAAAAAAAGTTGGAACCTAGGTAAAAAATGCTGCAAATTATTTCACTAAGGTTTATTATTTTCTGTATAGATCCCTCCCTGCCAACCATAGGTACCTACTACCTACTAGGGCATTTTTGAAATTTTCAACCCTTCATTTCCTTTTTAGTTGGTGGTTGAGGTTGGCAGGGAGGGATCTATACAGGAAAATAATAAACTTTTGTGAAATAATTTGCTTCGTTTTTCTATAACATTTATATTATGAAAAATTCGAGAATGAAGCACACATTTTCTCCACATCTCAAAGTAGCAAGATATTTCTCTTTTTTCTCAAATTTTCATTCATTTTCTCTTTCAAAATATTTCAAGCAAATATGTTCATTTCAAAAAATTTATTTTATCGAGTATAATATATTATCCAGAGTAAAAATCGAGTTTTGGATGTGATATAAGAACATTATGTGATATAATTCTGGTATGCATAGGGTTTTTCTTTAGAAAACATTATTTTATATACTCAACATACATATAAATGCTAAGAATAAAATTACTTTATTTTCGTTTTTTGTTGAATGAATGAAAAATATTTGACCATTTTGTTTTGAAAATATTTTTTCAGTTTCACACTTCATTTTTACCTAGTTTACTAATAACTGAGTGTCAGGGAAGTCTACTACTCTAGGGTTAAGCAGATTCCATTCGGGGGGTCCGAAACGCCGAGTCTTCTTTCTTGGTCGATTCCAAATGTTCAATATTGAAAATTTTAAACAAAAATGCTCAAAAAACAGCTACTTGATATGACGACTGTGAATAGGGTTGAACATGCGACGTCACTCCGAAACTCCGTTACCTACTCGTATCTATGAAAATCCCTCCTCATAGATACGACCTCATCTCTCCCATTTTATCAAGAATTACTGATTTTTCTTGCACTTTTTCAATAATTTAATCTAAATTTTTGAGTTTGTGTTTACAAGGAATGAAACATGTATGAATTCATAAATTCACAAGCTTCCCATGTTTTACAAGGGTTTTTTCACGGAAAAAAAAAATGTGTACCGTTTTTTCTTTGGATTGTACTTAGAATTTTCTCGAACAGGAGGCGTTGATACAGCGCACGCTTTCTATGGAACAACGGGATGAAACAGCTTCCCGGACAGCGTCGGTAACGTAGGGGGAAATCGGGTTGGTAATCGAGGGAAACTGGCGGGAACGTCGTTTTCGGGGAAAACTCGACACGCCTCCGCTCTAGCGGCAGTCGGGCGAACTCCGTCCAGGAGGTTTTTGCCGCCGCCTCCCGCCAGGTAGAGGAGTCTGTACGGCCGCCGCTCCCGACGACCCACGTGACTGTCACGGTTACCGTGAGAGAGGGTTTGTTGCCAGTCGGCCTCGAGCCGCCCCCAGTTGGAGTTGGGAGGCGACGACGGGTCGGAACCGGTTCACGACGAACTGGCGAGTCACGTGCTCACCTGAAGAACTGAAACCTCCTAACCTGTTATATCGCTTCCGAGTCTACCAAGATAGCGGAAGCAATGTTTTCACTGATCAAGGTTGGAATAAAGTCTGCCAAGTGGGTGTGGCACATAGCGTCCTTGTACCCTGTTACGTCGTTATTGGGGGTAACATAAAAGAAAGGAACGCACTGGTCAAAATTTAGTTGTTCATTCGTGAAAAGACAGGAGGAGACTGCCTATTGTCTAAGGATACCAAAGCAGCAGCAGTGGGAACTTTGGGTTTTGTGAACTTTCGGAGGTACTGCCAAAGAAATTTTGTCTCATTTTTAGTCTTTCCTCTCCCTCAACCTCTATCTTCAAAAATTCGAGAAGCTCTGACAAACAGTCACCGGGTTCCTCAATAGAAGCATTCTTACTAATTCTATGCCTCTCCCATACTTTAAAAACATGTTCCGGTACAGCTGACTCTACTAGTGGGAAGATCATGGCAGCGTATTTTTCCTTCGTGACACCTAGAGAATCAAGTGCGCGCAACTGGGCTGACAGCTTATCAAAGAGATGGGACACTGATGAATCTTCAGAACGATTTGAAACTAGAGACAACAGTTTACGAACATAAAACTCAATGAGAAACTCATCTTTGCCATAGCGTGATTTCAAAACTCCGACAGCCTTAGCATAATTTTCCCAGGAAGGGGGAAAACCCTCTATCAGTTTCATGGCTGCCGAGCCGGGTGTCGAGGAATCCAAAAGAAACGCGAATTTATCTTCTTCCTCAAGCTTCGGATCTTCATCTATTTTCTTAAATTGAGCCCAAAACGCAATCCAACCTCTCAAATTCCCGTCGAATTTCTTAATATCAGGCCTTTTGAGCTTGAGAGGAACATCAGTGTTATGAGAATGAGTACAGGTCGGGGTAAAAACAAGTGGTTTATTATCAGTTTTGCTTAAACTTTCAAGTGTAGCAATCACTAGTTCCCTGAGAGCCATGAAAGTCAAGTCATACTCCCCGATACCTTCATATTGAGATTCCAGTTCACTATCATTGACTTAAGGATCGCTTTCCATCGCCAACAGAATCGCATTATCAACCATCTTAATCTTATCATACCTGGAAGACAATGCAAGCATCATTCTAGCTCTCAGTTCATGTTGCTCCAATTCGGCACTACTATTCAATTTTTTTTTTTTTTTTTTTTTTTTTTTTTTTTTTTTTTTTTTTTTTTTTTAAGTAACTCCCCTCAAAGACAAAATGTCTTTTTTGACGGAGGGGGCACGCCATAAATAAAAATAAATAAATAAATAAAAAAAAATAATGGGGAGGACGCCCAGGACTCACCCGACGCCGGCCCTAGGGATGAGGGAAGATGAGGAAGGTGGGGGTGGGAGAGAGGGATGAAGGGAAGTGCCTCTATAAAACGTCCCTGAGTTGATTTGCTTCCCTGGTGAATACTCCACGTAGTACACGACGAACCGTCGAATCTCCCATCTTCTTGAATAGTACCCGAAAAAAGAGGAAATAGCACTACTCAAGTCCACGAAAATTCCTACTACAATCCGTCTTCAAAAGTGTTTGGGTTAACGTCCTGTCACGGTCGCCAGATGTTGAAAAGTTACCCGGATTGTAAGGAGAGGATAGAAAAATTCGCGGCACCTTCGAAACAACAGGTTTAATAGACTGAAAAAACGATCACAGAAAAAAACAGGCCTTTATAGAAAACGAAGTCATTTTTCCCCCTCTCCCTTAGAATAGTCAAAAAAGAGCCAAGTGGCCTAAAAGGATAAATACGGCAGAAGGCCCAAATCCTTATCCTTTCACAATACTGCCCTTGAGGGAAAAGGAAGGATGTCACCTCAGAGGACGTGATCCAGTTTTAATCTCGTTACTTCAAGTCTGTTGAAAATAACTGACAACTGGTCATGGGTCCCCTTGATCGTGACATCACCCCCCCTCTACGGGAATCTTAAAATTTAGTAAACTTGTCAAAATTTATATTTCTGATCATGTCGCGATCACTGAGGTTTGAGAGACACTTCATGACAGAACACTTCATGTGCCTCATTATCAGGGGACATACTCCCTGATATTGTGAATGATATTATTTTAAGTAACATGAGTAACATAATAATTGCTTGAACACATTCACTACTGTTCGATGTTTAATAACTCTACTTTGATGCAGCAGCGATTTCTTGGCTATTTGATCGGTTTATTGCCAACTGCAATAAACCTATAAATATAGGAGCACGCACCTGCATTGATGAAATGTTGGTCCCCTTCAAAGGAAGGTGCTCTTTCCGTACTTACATCTCAAAAAAGCCTGCCAAATATGGCTTGAAAATTCAGTGCTTGACAGACGCATGAAATTCTTATTTGTATCATGCGTACATATATACGGTAAGGGGATCGGATGGGTGTGGATTGAGTGAGGAAGAGAAAAAACTTGGTACACCGACACAAACTGCGATTAGACTTACCAAGCCCATCGTTAGGAGTGGAAAAAACGTTACAGCTGATAATTGGTACTGCTCACTAGAGTTGTGTGATGAAATGAAAAAGCGAGGTCTAACTCTTGTTGGAACTATGAAAAAAAACAAACGCCTCCTCAATTTCTGCCCAGCCCACGAAGACCACCAAAAAGTTCGCTCTTTGGATTTTCAGGAAATAAAACGTTGGTTTCATACGTGCCCAAGTCCAGAAGTGTGATCTTGATTTCCACTATGCACCATTCGAAAGAGATTGACAGCAGATCAGGAAAACCAGAAATTATAATGTTTTATAATAAAACAAAAGGAGGAGTGGACTGCTTGGACATGAAATGCTCAAAATACTCCGTAGCAAGAAAGTCATTGAGATGGCCAATGGCTATTCTATTCAGAATGGTCGAAATAGCGTCTGCAAATGCCCACTTGTTATATACCTGCTATAGAGCTAATCCTATAATGAAGAGATTCAAATTCATAGAAATGCTGGCAAGTGAGATGATGAGACCACATTTGGAGAAGCGAATTGAACAGCCTAACCTATGTAGCGAGCTGAAGGACCTCATTCGAAAAGCTTTAGGACAACAGTTGCCTCCTCCTCCACCTGCCTCAGGTGGTCCTCCTGATCGATTTGTAAAAAAACAGACCTGTAAATTCTGCGACCCTAAAATAAAAAGAAAAACGTTTCATAAGTGTGGTCAATGTACCCGCCCTATCTGTTTGGAACATTCTCGAAAAATTTGCCTTACTTGCTAAAATGGAACTAGTCAATGAAGTTCGTTAGTTTTTTTGTATTTAAATGATGCGAGAGAAACCCTCAGTATTTACTTTTCAGATCAAAATGTATGTGATATGATTGTAATGTTCATTTCGTGGTGCTCTGTTCTTAGTTCAATAATGTATTCAAATTTTTTCCAGTCATGTATTCATGTTTTTTTCAGAAATTTTCGTAGAGTAGCGACAATTTACGATGATGCCATTAATGCATTAATAATGTTTAATAATGTGAGAATTTATAATGAAGACTGCCAAACGCTGTGTTTAAAATAATTAATAATGTTAAGAATTTATCAACAAGACTGAGAAAGAATAAATAAAAGTTGGTTCCTAGTTATTTAATATTCTCCTTATTTCATGCCTATAACATTCCCCCAGATCAGATGGCTTTAAATAGTACACAATACTAAATTATATTGGATAAAACTCGATTTCCCATACTCGGTATCTCATACCGGCAGTACATGCAACCGTCAACAAGGTAACGGTACGGGTTGAAGGTTAAAATTAAAATATCCTTTTTTTACTCTGCTTAAATTTATTTGTATCCTTTTCTTGTTGGTTTATTTATTTTTACTAATAAACAATTGTCAATAATTTATTAATTTTCCGTTAAATCTTCAAAAATATTAAAAATAATAATTTCTTTTTGTCAACTGAGGGTCCAGTCTAGTTATGTTTCATTTTTCTCACTAAATAGTTTCAATTGTGATACATGCGATACATTTGTGATACGTGCGACATTTTGATTTGATTCGTCGATTAGAACATAAGATAATGGGGACGTCACTTTAACTGTATGGACCTTTGAATCTAACTGCAAGTTTTGACGTTACTTTCTTCACTTTGTCTGACAAAATGTTCGTTTTTAGATAGGCAAGATCTCCTACGAAGTACTGCATCGGTACGCTTTTTGTTGTACTGAGCTGCATGACGACGATGTTCGTTGTGGATGTTTTGTACTGCAGCTGTCCAGGTTGTAGGTAGGACCATGACGTCTTGATAAATGTTCCAAACAAGCTCCAATGGTGTCATTATAGAACGTCCTAAGAATATTTCTGCAGGATGGAATTTTGTGGTTTCGTTGTACGCAAAATTCAAAGACATTTGCGTGATGTAAATTTCTTTTGCCCATTTGCTGTGGTCTTCGTGGCATTTGGCACGTAAGGCTGACTTAAGGTTCTGAATATGTCGTCAACTTTGTTAGGGCAGGGAAAATGAGGAATGAGAAGAAAATGTTGCATTCCAGAATTAAAGATGAAGGTTTTGAAGTCTTGGAATATAAACGAAGTTGCGTTGTCGGAAACGATTCGACGCCAATACCCGTAGTGTTTAAATACATGGTTGCGCATTAATGATAGTGGCTGAATTTATTGATACCAGAGGAACCAAAATTGTGAATCTTGACATTCCATCAACTGCTACTAAAATATGGTGATAACCAAAAGATGTTGGTTTATTCGTGAAAAGACACGAGGAGACTGCCCTTGAGGGAAAAGGAAGGATGTCACCTCAGAGGGTGTGATCCAGTTTCAATCTCGTTACTTCAAGTCTGTTGAAAACAACTGACAACTGGTCATGGGTCCCCTTGATCGTGACAACCCATAAACTCGGTTGTATGCATGAAGCGATGAATAGTAACTGATCTCATACCTTGAACTACTCTTAAAGGGAACCAGGTGCGTGGCAACCGCATAATCTCTGAATAATTAATCGAAATCGAATTATAGGAGTACATTCGTGTTGTTTTGCCCGCAACAAGGATTTCATGGCAGACATACAGACAGACATACGCAAGAACAAATTCTTCAGGAAGGCCGAAAATGAAAAACACAAGTGGAAATTTTGATTTTGGAAACTTTTTTCAACCTTGAAAAGTGAAAACAATGCTTCTGCTTACCTTGGTAGACTCGGAAGCAAATGAATGAAAAGTTTACACAACGGTTTATTATTTTTTTGTTCGCAATATATTGCCACCCGATTTGTATTTAGTACTTATTCATAGATATAGTACCTACAGGTATATTGACAATAGGATGAATTGCCACATCAATATTTCGGGATCAAATCCCTGAAAACCACTCATTGAGAGGCGCAGGAAAGTTTCGGATCACTTTAAAAGCGAAACCAGCAAATTCTCGCGGCCCAACGCACGAGGGATGTGCTATTCATTCCTCAAGTAATTTATACGACCGTAATTCAAAATATGTGAACTCGGTTTGAGCCCTCCCTGGTTTTCAGCGGGTGCATGAAAGAGGGTTTGTTCTCCCCGCCGTTCCCACCTGTTATGGTATTTACTGTTATTGTGAGAGAGCACGAAACCAGTAAAGTCAATTAGCGGGGGCCGTTATTTCCAATCAGACCGACACCCCGTCGAGGGGTGAAGTCTTATTTTCGCTTTGCGCCATTTTCTACTTTCCACGTAAAAACACGGGACCAATGCGCTGGGAGAGTTCGAGAATTCGTGAACTCTCAATATAATAAGCTCTGTAGGGTATGAATGTCGATTTAAACGTTGGAACTGACATTTTTTAATCCAATCGCTGTGATATTACCGATTTGTTTGTTTTTATTATGAGTAAATTTTATACCAAAACCAGAGACCGGCTAATCAGAACATAGGTTTGAATTTCAACCACGCTCTGCTACCAAATCTATCACGCTGTTGATGGTGTGAGAAATAAACACGGCAATTTCTAAATTTTTTAAAATTTATCATGTGAAGAAAAGTTATGTAGGTAAGGGGATTTTCCCTACCTATCAAAAACGGTATCAAATGATACGAAAGAAACATGCATCTGAATCACTCATAAAGAAAAAGTGCTTTCCAGGAGGAAAATTGAAAAGCCTCACCAAAATGATGGGATGTCCCTACTCATCCACCTACGTCACCACCTACGTGACCTCTTTTTGAATCTATAGTTGCCCCCAACCTTCTATACAACCCTGAGATCTGGGGACTGAGATACATGGATGCCATCGAGTCAGTGGGTTGCAGATTCTTCGAGAACTTCTTGGGCTGTTCGACCAGAACCCCACACTGTATGGTCAGGAAAGAAGTGGGATACTGACAGTGAGAGTCCTTGCAATGGCATTGCGATGGTGGAGGAAGTGCCTCTCCATGGATGAGGATAGGCTGCCAAGAAGATGCCTGGCAGGTTTGTGTTCCCAGCACGGCCTTCAGGGGCCGGACACTGGGTACAACTGGGCCTCGCAGGTGTGTGGCATCCTGACACAAACTGGCTACTCTATCCGACCCTCTGAGATCACTGCCTCTTGGATGGACATGAACCAGGAGAAAAAAAGAAAGCCTTTTCCGTCCGGAATGACAGGGAGTGCCCAATCTGCAATTTAGACGAGCCAGACAACCTCCATCATTTCTTCTTCGCACGTCCTCACTTCGAACCTCAAAGAAGGCATTACCTGCGCCCATACATGGAAGAGTCTGACGGAAACCTCTTCAGGGTGCCATTCATGCCTTGAATTCAGACTGGCATATGAAAACCCCACATAGCTCAATTTGCCACTTTTACATGTTTCTGTTCATTTACCGATTGGCCTTGCAGATATGCTCTTGCTACAAATAGATTTTTTAATGCATGCTGTTTTTATAGTTTGTCACCTGTTGTTATTGGTTGTTCTATCCATATTTGAGACCTACTCTTTGTATAGGGCTTTGCCCTGAAAACAAATAAATGATTTGGACTTGAACCTACGTGACCTCAGCGCCTTGCCAATTCTACTGTATAATCTAATGTCTACTGTATGATCGGAATAGCTTCTTTGTGCAATGCCGACAATAGCTTATAGTTGCTTGCCCTTGAAAGTGATAACTTCCTCATTAGTCGCTTTGTATCGCTGTTTACGATGTTTTTTTCTCATGATATCAGTTGAAGGTTAGGATGAGTTAAATTTGTGGAGATTTGATTTAACTTGTAAAAGGTTGAATTGAATTTGTACAAGATTGAATTGAATATGTAAAAGGTTGAAATAAATCTGTAACTGCTATAATAAGTTTCCACTTTCAACTCTTTGACGATTTAGAATTTATGCAAACGTTCGTCCATTCGGAATCGTAATTGGATCTGAATGAAATAGTAGGCAAGAAAGCTGAAAAAATGATAACTTTGTAGTGACTCTCCTTAAAAATTTAAGTTTTTGCTTCCGAGTCTACCAAGGTAGCGGAAGCTTTGTTTTCACTTTTCAAGGACGAAAAAAACAAGTTCTCCAAAATCAAAATTTCCACTCGCGTTTTGCGTTTTAGACCTTTCTGAACAATTTTGGTTCCGTGTCTGTGTGTCTGTGTGTCTGTCTGTCTGTGTGTCTGTCCGTCTGTCATGATTTCCTTGTAACGCGCATAACTATACGAAGTTATTGTCCGATTTCTATGAAATTTTCGGGGATTGTGCGGGTTGGTGTGTAGACGGTCCCCTATGAAAATCATCATCCCCGGACTGATAGAAGCGACTGCGCATGCGCAAACGTGAAATCCTTGTAACGGCCATAACTTTCACATTTTCCATCCGATTTCAATGAAATTTTCAGGGATTATGTGGATTAGGTTGTAGATGGTCCCCTATGAAAATCATCGTTTCCAGACTGATAGAAGCGACTGCGCATGCGCAAACGTGAATTCCTTGTAACGGCCATAACTTTCACATTTTCCATCCGATTTCAATGAAATTTTCAGGGATTATGTGGATTAGGTTGTAAATGATCCCCTATGAAAATCATCGTTTCCAGACTGATAGAAGCGACTGCGCATGCGCAAACGTGAATTCCTTGTAACGGCCATAACTTCCACATTTTCAATCCGATTTCAATGAAATTTTCAGGGATGTTACAGATTATTATGTAGATGATCCCCTATGGAAATCACCACCTTCGGACTGATAGTAGCCATTGCGCATGCGCAAACATGAATTTCCTTGTAACGACCATAATTTCTACATTTTCCATCCGATTTCAATGAAATTTTCAGGGATTATGTGGATTAGGTTGTAGATGGTCCCCTATGAAAATCACAGAGAATTGGTTCTCATAGAGGGATTCATTCATAGAGGGATGGTCTCCTGTGAGAATCTCAAATCCCATTAATTGCAGGTTATCGGTAGCTCAGAGGATAAAGTCTCAATTTGAGCTCCTAAGGTCGCGGGTTCGAAACCCAGCCGAGGCTATGTATTTTTTTGATCCAATCACATACACCTACTCACTTATATTTTTCATCCGAATTTGATGAAATTTTCTAGGATTAGCGTGTAGATGGTCCCCTATGAGGGTAGTGAAAGGTACTTAGAGATTGGTGTTTTGAGATTAACTACTATGCATCGGATCATCTATACAATTGGGTTATGGATACGAGGAAGCTATGTGCCACACCCACTTGGCAGACGTTTTTGTGTCGTGTCACTTTTTTTTGTGGAGCAGCGATATTTTTTGAGTTCTGAACTGGATGTAACAACACGATAATGTAGGTACTTCAACAACACATAGCCATTTTGCCAATTTCAACATCAAATCTATGAACTTCTGAACTTGGAATTGGCAAAACGGTTGTCTTTGCTTTAGCAGAATACCAAGCGCATTAAGAGTTACAAGTCACTTAGGAGAAGGAAAAAGTCGAGCCGTGAGATAAAAAACTTCATTTCTTAGTTGAGCGGTCGCTAAGACGTGATTTCCAGCGCTACGTCCCTGCGGTGCTGAGACATCGCCAACTGCAATTACAACGTGTAATGGCGCCCGGGCAAATGTGTCTTCAGCGCGGCTAATCCCCGAGTTGTTAGGTCTTCTACCGTCCTTACGGCGCGAGATTCCGCTCGACGGCTCTGGAAAACGCAATTATATCGCGTCGTCGAGATAAAGTAAACGGCTTCTCTCCTCGATGAGAGCCATTGTTCAACGGCCGGGCGATTATTCGTCCTGGGAGAGGCATAAACGGCTTACGGTTCGCCAGCATTCCCGCGGCTTCATCGTCCGTGCGTTACGACCGCAGTCTTCAGCTCTCATTCTCGTTGTACCTACCTGTGTACCGAACTATACAACGAATTCATAGATTTTTTTTCTCAGGAAAAATATGAACTTAGGAAGAGAAAAGTAGTGCTTACGGCATACGGATGGAACATTCTTTTAATTCGTTTTTCGGATTCTACGTACCTTGAGACGTAAACCGGCAAATTTTGTTTGGATGGTTGAAAATTTGTAATCTTCCTTGATTCCAAAGGTTCATTGTTTACATATTAAACCAAAATGGATCAATAGGAATTTCGTTTATTTCAAGACCAGAGTTTCCCAGATTGAAATATAAAATTGTGCTTGCTTATGAAAATTCAAGACAATGCAAGTTTAACTCGTTTTCTCCGTTTACCTAATCAACTCCTTCAGTAAAAAAAATATTAAGACATTCCTTTTCAAACTGTACTACTTCAATAACATTTTGAACGTCCTCGGGATGGGATGTTCATGGGAATCGAGCTGTTCAGGAACAGATAATACAAAATTTGTATTTGTGGTTTTTTTTTTCCTTTCCAAGATAGTATTTAATACTATCTTGGAAAGGAAAAAAACCACGCTCATGCACATTAATTAACAAGTGCCACACTCCCAACTCTCCAACTCTAAGGTCCGTGCATTTGAAGATCATAATATAGCGCAGAAATTTTATCCCTATCCTATGGCAAAAAATCGTTAGGTAGGTACCTACACGTACTATGATTCTAGTAGGGGAGAGTACCTGCGTTTTGCGAGTCGATGATATCATGGAATGAAGAAAAAATACTTTAGCATCAATAAGATACGAGGCTGTAAAAATCGTCTTTCGCGGATTTACGGTGAAAATCTTTGACCCATAGGAAAGTTGGAGACCTCTATACACACTAGAATACACTGCGAAGGTATTGTATCACACCAAAATCCACGCATTTTATTTTGGATAAAAATGGAACTTTAAAAGTCTTACTTTTCACACGAGGTGGTACCTTTTTTACGCTTCAACTTCAAACTAGAGTTATAAATATTTCCTATCATCTCATAAAACAAATTACTATTGATATAGTATGAAATACAGTTGTAAATTAACGTACGACTAATAACAATAATTCAGACTAATAATAATCCCATTGGAGGATATTGCTTTAAAACAAAATTTAGCCCACCTCACTTTACATGTAGGTCATAAATAATACCTCATTGATAGTACAGAAGAAAAATTTGTGGCTTTAATTATTACTGTGTACGATCAAATAAAGTACAATCATAATTATGTCCGAGCGTTTCAATAAGAAAAGATTCTGGTCAAGTCTCCCTGCGTGTCCTATTTTTCCACTAACTCTGCTAAAGCCTTACAGGCTACATTTATTAGATAACATATCTAGATTGTGAAATGTGCACCGTAATTCATGAAGAATTAGTCGTTTTAATATACCAGACACATGGCATCATAAATCCTGCTGAGATAACAATGTCGCAAGATTAAATCCAGGTCTGTAAAGTAATTGAAATGAAGGCAAATCAAAGGTAATAACAAAATTCAGCCCTACAAAGTTACTATTGATCTCATAGTGGAAATTGCATAGTTATGATGTAAGAGCGAGAGAAAGCGCTTTTTCCTTTGCTCTTACTCTTGCTTTTTTATTTTTATTTTCATATTTTATTTATAAAAACTTTTTATAAGATTTTTATTTTTTAAGAATAAAAACGCTTTTCCCTACGCTATTACATTTAATACTTTTTATTTTCATTTCGTTTTTATATTTATTGATATTTCTTGTTTGGTGAGGAAGAAGTTTCATTTTCAGTTGGTTGTGTTCTTTGACTAGTCGAATAAATTTCAATCTCTTCTGCTGATGTTTTCAAGTCGGTATCGTCAGTGGCAGAATTTACAAGCACAGCCGAAACAAAACGTTTTAAGAGCAAAGGAGTTTTGGTTTCAAAATTTGATACCTAGTCAGTTTCAGAAACTGTGGACGAAGTAGAGTTATCGAGGTTTTTCTTTGTACTGAGACAGGACCAGTAAGAGGTGGAAGAAACGAAGAAAAAATATCTGTACCACAACTCAGGGTGGAATCCAGAGTCCCTCCTTAGAACTGAGGGCGGCCTCAAGGTGGCTTTCGAGGACAGTTTTTACTCATCCGTATTCAGAGTGGCACGACTTTGAAAACAACCTCTTATTTGAGCTGAGGCCGGCCTAAGGATAGTTCAAGCCTCCTCAACCTATTCTGAGTGATTAGATTTTTAGGCCACCTTCGAATTTCCCATTCAGAAATGAATTTCGGAGATGAGTCAAGAAATTTCTTGACTTCAAAGTGCTGCAAACCCACCTCCAACCGAGGGACCCCGGAACCTCCCTTGAAGTGCTTTTTTTTAGCGGATTTTCGAAGAAAATGAAGGTATTGAAATGGAATCAAAATTTCCAGCATGTACTTCTTTGAATTGTTTTTCACTGAAATACGTTTCGGAGCATTCTGAAACGATTCCCGAAGTTTTTCCGAAAATCAAATATGTACTTATTTATGTTTGTATAATCATTCAGATGATAGTTAACTTGAGTGATTCAGCACAAACCGTTCAATATAAATGAGTAAATTGTAAAAAAAATGTGAAACAAATTGTAAATTATTTGTCCGCCCTTTTCATCTTTTTTGTTAGAATGGGTAGGGGAAAAAATAAAATTAATAAAAACCCCCATTTATTATTGTAGATTCGGATTTTACGTAAATTTCATGAATTAGCACCCTTCCTCAAAATTTAAGTGTAATATTATAATGATAACCTGTGTATCGTTGGGCTTTGAGTGATATCTTGTAAAGTGAACAAAGTTCGATCCAGTGAGACCTCGTAACTGTCCAAAAAACATATATATTGATGTTATATTGCTGTCAAACTGATTTTACTACCTTGGGCTATATTGTCGTGATGAAACCGGATGCATTCTTAGCAGGAGCAGTACCGTAGTAGAAATAGAAACCAGTTGTTTCCCAAGTCTCCTCGAAGCCACATTGAGAAAAGTTGGAGTTGAGGGTAGCTTCAAGATATGAACAGTTCGACTGTGAATACGAACCCTTCTCCTTGAGATCGATGTCACCTTCACTCAAGTCAAGAAATTTTTCGCGACTCTGAATTCAGCCCTAATTCTGCATTCGCCTTTGAGCATGTAACGGCTCTATAATGATTGCTATAGTTAATTCTGAGAGTGCTACCAGTTGAATGCTCGAGTCACCTAACACTATTACCTACGAGCATTTTTGCATGAATACAATCTCATTAAAGTTCTTCTCATAATATTATTACAGGTTTAGGTCGGCACTCAACTTCATGTGACCTGTCCCTTCTGAATCGATTTTCACTTACTTTTCTTATTCTTGCCTTGTATGCAACATCAATCTTGATTATGTTACTATAAGACCAGAAACATAGACGTTCGAATTATATTTATACTTATCAGAGCTACTATCACTGTACGTTGAGTTTCTCTTATTATCAGCAAGCTCCATGGGGCGGTAATTTAGTGACTAACCGTAACAAGAAAAATTGTTTTATATTGGTGAACCAAATTGTTAACGTAATTAGAAACTACGACAATTAGGAGTATTTCTCGTTATTCTTGAGGTAGTTAGGTTCACAAGGGACCGAAATAAGAACACTGCTCTTTCCACTGAGAAACTTGGCTAACAAACGTGTTAAGACTGAGATCGTAAAAAACCGAGAAACGGTTGAACCTTTACGAGGACCGACGCCGCGAAAATCAACTGGAAGAGAAGAGAGGGAGAAAAAAAAGGTGAGAGATGAGCGAATCACGAGGGGGAACCGTTTGACTCGTAACCGAAGGGATTCAGATGAAAGTTTATTGCCGCGACCTTTTATAAAGATTTACGGGGGGAGCGGCCGAAATACCAGGAGTTTCCTCACTCCTGTAACCCAAAGACTAACTAACAGCCACAGTTAACCTTCTCTTATATACGGTTTGCTTGGTTTTGACGGTTCTTTGTAGAAATGTCAAAACAGTATCGTTAAGGCTCGAAGCGAATCAGAAACTGTAGTGATGTACCCGTTGCTGTCTACAAAGCTCATTCGATTATCCTACATTTCAATACCGAATGATGCATTTTTATGTGTTACAGTTTTACCTTAGGTAAGTACTAATTATGAAAAGCCAGTGTTCTTTGCAAGCCAGTGATCGAAACAGAAAAATAATAAATCATTGTATAATAATTTGCAGCGTTTTGCAAGTTCCAAGACGAAGAATTGTGGAATTTTTATTGAAATTGGTCACTTTGATTTTATTATTTTTGATAAAAAAAAATTGGAATTGAACAAGAAAAAAATCACAAATTTGATGGTTTACGTTATAAGATAAATGTAAAATCCAAGAATCCAAAATTGGTCACTTTGGTTTTATTATTTTTGATAATAAAAATTGGAAAGGCAAGAAAAATAAATAAAATGAAATAAATTTTAACACCCTTCAAATTTGATGGTTCACGTCTCAAGATAATTTTGAATCCAAAAATTGACTAAAAAATGTTCCCTTCTCCGTTTGGGGCGTAACTCAGTTATTGCCAGTCATTTTTATTCAAAGAAATAGAGATTTGTGGGTCTCTTCATTAGGAAATTGGATTACTGGTTGCTAAGGACGCAAAACTGAGTGCAACTCGAAGAAACGGACATGGATCGCATTTTGGTCAACCAAAATTTGAACGGAGATTAGGCCTCTTTTGCGTTTCACACTCATGTTTGTGATTATTAGTGAATCTATCCATAAGTTCCATAGGAAGCGAAAGATTGGTCCTAAGAGCTCTGTGTGGTATCCTTAGATTCTAAAAATTCAATACTGTTTTACAGTCATGAAAAACCAATACCATTATGTTGAAAGTTTGGTTAGTGCTCAGAGCCTTCGGCTAAAATTCAAGAAACATGAAACATGCTTTAGCCATGTTTTGTTGGTTTGCTGTTTCCTTTTACTAGGAATTTGTTGTCTGTTGTTTCAATTTAGCCCTTTATGGGCCTGCTTTTCAAATTGCTCGTCATTTCATTCATCTATTGATGTCCCAAAGGTATTAATATTATTAAGAATTCGAAAATATCCAAAACGTCGATCGTAACTAAAAGCCTAGGTTTCAAGCCAACCAACAACATCAATATAATAGGGGTTTTTACTGCAAATATACAGTTCTTTTAAATCAGAGGTATATCTCAGCTACGTCAATATTTACAGCTGTTTTGGCAGTACATAATTTACGCCTAAATTGAGGGTTTTTCAACGAGTGGTGAATGATTTTCGTGGGATGAAAACTAACGGCGATACATTTCAGTATAAAAGGGTCGGTTGTAAGTGAAATTCATTACAAAATCCCGCGCTACTTTCGTTCCACGGTTTCGTCACGTTTTTGTCCAGTTAGGTTATGGCTAAAGCATGTTCCATGCTAAATATGGTGAATTTACGAATTTGTTTTTCAGTGGTAATTGCTTAGCTAAAATGCAGTATAATCTGAGTCGTTATGGCTACTACTGCAGTTAAGAGTAGTAAACGTGTATGATACCGTAAGCTTTAGTGCAGTAACTCCAATTACATGGCTTTTACTACAATTTAGCGTAGAGATTGAGGGTGATTTGTTAAGCCAAAATGCAGTATCCGCCCTGCCACATGTTAAATCGTTAAAAAATTCATTTTTTTTTCATTTTGCTAATCAACCATCTCAATACAAACATATGACGTCACTGTTTGTAAAAAAATCATATTTCTAACATATGGCCCGGCGAAAAAACGAAATTGAGAGGAAATATTCATTTCCAGTGGATTTATTTTGGTGATTCTCTCTTGTTTCTCACTCCGAAGGAAGATATTTGAATTGAAAACGCGCAGGTCAAAAAACTTTGTGGGACCTTAAAAATCAAAATTTCCCACACATTTTGCGATTTATCGCTGGAATTTTCTATGATGGATTGTTCTGTGTGGCTCACATGAATCTGGATTTTACTCCGTAAACACACACATTACAAGTTGCTCTTAATTTCAGCATACGATTTATATTACAAATTTCAATTTATTTCTGCTCTCATGTCAAACGCTTGCATACGAGTCTGCAACACATTGAAACATTTTCATGCTGATCTGGGAGCTCGATTTTCGACTCAGCTGATCTGGGAGCTCGATTTTCGACTCAGCTGATCTGGGAGCTCGATTTTCGACTCAGCTGATCTGGGAGCTCGATTCTCGACTCAGCTGATCTGGGAGCTCGATTTTCGACTCAGCTGATCTGGGAGCTCGATTTTCGACTCAGCTGATCTGGGAGCTCAATTTTCGACTCAGCTGATCTGGTAATATCAAACTGTAAAGTACCTACCTACCTAACAACTTCACTTCTGATGGTCATAATCATCATTGTGGCGACTTGGGACAAATTTCGTTAGCAAATTTCGTTAGCAAATTTCGTCGCAACAAATTTCGTCGCAACAAATTTCGTTGCAACAAATTTCGTCGCATCAAATTTCGTGACGATTTTTTTTTATGTGCCATATGAAAGACATGAAAATGTCAAAATGTATTCTTCACGGACGGGTGATGTTTAAAGAAACTTAACCATTGCAATAATTTGCAGCGTTTTTATATTACTAACACTGTATCGTGATGTTTGATTTATTATTATAAATGATGGAATGGAGCACACAGAGATGATGAATGAAATTAAGGAGCTGAGAAAAAATGCTGGCGATGAATAGAGACTGTTTTTGGGGTCGAATGGGGAAGGTACAATACTACGAGTACAAGGGCAGGGCGTCTTAGTGGGGAGATACGACGAAGTGTCTCAACTTCCAGGACGCACGAGGGGGCGGGAGATGAGATGCTCGGCTGCAGACGAGGGATTGTTTATGGTTAACCTTCATCCGCTCGCGCCCCCCTGAGTCACACTAGCGATCGCGGGGCGGCTGATAGCCGCCCGTCACATTTTTCCTTATTTCAATGGATTTTTTGGTACTTCAACTCGATAACGACAAGGATTTGGGTTGGTCATCTTGTAAGAGAGTTCATACACATTATTTAGCATGAAAAACTTTTATTGAAAATAATTATAAACTTTGGTAAACAAAAATTAAAAAAAATAACGTCATAATATTCTTTCTGGGCTTACTGCCTAGTGACTAAACTATCACACTCTGTTCAATAAATCAAATTGTTCTTCATAGCAGAAGATATATAATCACATTATTAGAAGGAACCATGCAAAAAATTTTATTATAAACTTTGTTAAAAAAGAAATAACGTCTAAATATTTTTCTTGAGCTTACTGCCTAGTGACTAAAGTATCACATTTTCTTCGATAAATCAAATTGTCCTTCATAGCAGAAGATATCAAATCTTTAGAAGAAACCATGCAAAATTACGAAATAATACCTAAGGATAAAAATGTTAGGTATGTAGGTACCTGGTAGAAAACTAGAAAAATAACGTACTTACGAAAAAAGCGAATCACGAGTAGGTACCAAAGCAAACATCACAAATGATAAATGAAACTCACGTTTTTATCGGCATTTCTTCCAAAACATACATAGCTACTCATAACGAGGCTGAATGAAGTAAAAAAATATACTTACGTTTCACCGTGGACGTTCAAAAAAATGTTGCACTGCCGATCGCGGGGCGGCAGTTAGCCGCCGAACTTAGTCACTCAAACTTTGAACGTGTATTGACAGCCACCAACGTAACGCAGGAGGAAAAGGTTAACGACATCTTGCAGAGGAAAGTCCAACTAGAGAATACAACTGCACTTTCCCGCTCTCTTGCATGCCAGTTATGTTTTGCCGCGCAAAATTCATCGCGGGCGGCAGTTTGCCGCCCACGCGAGCGGATGAAGGTTAATGCTAAATACACAATTCAGAGGGAAGTGCCTCTCGCACCCTCCACTTTGTCCTTCCCTTCGCCCTTTCACCTAGGGGACACTGTTCCCCCTTTCACCCTGAGGACGCCGCCTCTCCCCTTTCACCTCGAAGACACTGCCCCTTCCCATCCACAACTGACAACCTTGAGTGTCTTCCCTTTCACCTTGTACGGCTAGGTCACGCTCTCCCTCGGGTTGGGGGTGAAGGTGGAAGGCCCTCTAGCAAACGCTTCTCTTGTGTCCACAGTAGTATTTTGCTTCGAAAGCCGACTCACACTAATGCATTGTAAACCTCTCATATTTTGACCCAACTGCCTCCTACTTGAAAACCTCCAATGTAATACACATTCAGTAAGATAAGTAAATAACCGCAAGTCATTGTATCAGAACTTATAAAATACTAATGTGATACCTACTTTACAAGAAAAGATTTTTGTCTTAGAACTTCATAACATCATGGGAAAGTATGTCAACTGAAGAACCCGATTCATATGACCCACTTGAGTAAATTTTCACATCAATCTAAACGGTGTTAATTATTACACAGAGGTCTATTATTTTTCTGATAGATCACTCGCCCGCAAAGAACACAATTTTGCCATTGTCACTACCTACCAACCTAATTTCGCTTCACGTTCAAGTTTAATTTGATGAAATAAACGCTTAACATTCAATTACAAAAATATGGTTGCTAAGGACACAAACCTGAGTACAACTCGAAGAAACAAACAGCGATCTTTGGTCAGCGAAAATTTGTACGGAGATTAGGCCTCTTTTGCGATTCACACTCGTGTTTCTGATTTATCGTAAGCCCAACCCTCATGTTTTCATAGGGACCAAACGGTTGGTCCTACAGAGCTCCGGGTGGTCTCATTCGATTCTAAAAATGCAATACCTTTATATCTAAATTTTTTGAGCGAGGGCATTTTCAAAATTCCAACCCCTATTTTTTAACTATTAGAAGTGGCTGACATCAACCAAAAGCTTCGGGCACAACTAGAACCCAAATGTTATACCAAATTTCATCAAAATCGGTCCATGGTAACTAAGTAAAGTGCCGCGTGCGGCGGACGGACGGCATATTTTTTATTCGATTTTTGGATTCTACGTACCTTGAAACGTGAACCAACAAATTTAGATGGGGTAAAACATTTTTTTTTCTTGGTCGATTCCAAAGGTTTATAGTTGAAAATAATAAACCAAAAGAGTGCCAAAACGACGTTATTATGCGTAATTATGTTGTTTTTCCTCTATAATTTATGCTTCGCCTGACGTGCTGAATTCGGAAATTTTTACACATTTTTGTGTGTAAGCGTAGACTAGTTTTCCGAAAGCAAAAAAAATGGTTCATGTTTTATACCAATGAAAAGTGATCGCGTGATTTTTATCAAAATGGTTAGAGATATTTTGGAAAAAGGAGTGCCAAACCTACATGTTGCATTGATAATATCGTCTTGAAGGACAGATTCTCAATCGTGGTTTTATACATTCATACATAGTAAGTACGAGTACATACTCGTACATACTAGTACATACGAGTACATACATACATACTCGTACTTACTTGCATATTTGTATATAAATTTTATATATTTTTATTTTTCAATATTTTATATTGGTTCCGTAAGTAGGGAAAGTAAAGTAAAGTAAACAACCATTTCAGGTTGGATTTTCGTCTTACTGCCATTCCTGGCGTCGCGGACGTCATCAATGTCTCCCAAAGGGAAGATCAGAATTTGTTCTGATGATTTTGCTCATGGCTTCCCATTGCCCCAACTGGGTTGGTACGAGGGAAGCGATGAGAGCCCCGGCCGCCGAAAAACGCAAGGTGCCGGCGATGAGCCTTGAACCCACGATCCCAGTAGAGGTCGGTCCAAAGTCCGCCGCCAAACAACGACGCCCCTACGACCGTAGCCTCACCGCTGTCTGTTTATACATATTCGTATATAGATTTTCTACCTTGTCGAGTAGGAAATCTGAGCATCCCTTCATGCATTTATATTATTGTAAAAGTGTACAAAACAGCACCAAATAAATACGAAAATATCTATCTATATTGACTCACCGAAGTCAGGATATGTTGGAATCCTCTGCCAACTTTAGACCATAAAAATGAGTCATCGTCTGGCTCCTGACGAATTCAACATGGCTCCGTCACCACATCCCGGAAATAGAGGGAAAGACGCTATAATAATGACGGTCTAGAAAGGAATTTATTTTATTTTTCTCGAGCTCAAAAAAAGCGAGAAATCCACCCCTAGTAATTTGCTCTGACGGATAAGGGGATGAGGACTTCTCCTTGATAAAAAAAAGGGGGAAGGGGTATTACAAAGGCGCGGGCGAAGAAACGGAAGAATGCAATAAGAACTGAAAGTGGCGTAAGTGACGTAGTGAATTCATAAAGAGAGCCCACTACCCGGAGACTCGAATAACACGAGGAAATTGAACAGATATGTGCGTCAGCTGCCGGCTCTTTTCAGCTGGCCTGTTTCGCGCTCCCCTCATCCTCCTTCGTCTTCGGCTTTTCCTCCTTCCCTTCTTCTTTATCCGTCTTCTCGCCGCCTTTTTCTCAACTTCAAAAAGGAACTCGCACATATGCTACCCTCTCTCTCCCTCATACCACTTTCGCTTAGGTGTTCCTTTTCCTCTCTCTTTTCTCTCTGTTATGCAAATTATCCCACTTTTTTTCCGCCTTTTCCGGAAGGACGTGGGAAAGGGCGGTTCCACCCTCGCAAGCCGTTCCGTTTACACCCGTTTTGTATAGGGAAACCCTAAGAAGAAATTGCCGCCTCCCTCACATACGGCGAACTCCGACATCCATTTTATCCTTCTAGAAATTCGTTTTTAAAACTTCGAGCTTATTCAGCTGCTGCTCGGATTACCATTCTTACGTCTGGATTTCGTGGAAGCGGTAAGTGGGGTTCCTTAGAACCAGGTCTCCAGTAAAGTGTTCTGCATAAACTGCATCAGCCAACTATTGCAATTTCTGGCCCTTCGCAAATACGAGCTTATCCGAAATAGGAGTGTAGTGTGTACGTTATTACCAGTATGGCTCAGCGGACAAAAAGTACTTATTTGAAACTACATCAATGATACGAATCTTATAAAATTCCTTGTGCACTCTTCAGACCAAATTCCTATTGCTTGCTCATTCTTGCGTTCTTATGCTCAACTCACGATATAGAGTTCATCTCGGGGTAAATCGTCTTTCACTGATCCTACAGTAGGACGAAGTATTCGTCCTACCAATGCCACCTTTACACCTACTAATACAGTATACTGTATATACTTATATATACTGTATATATATACTGAATATACTTTGTTTACTAAAAATTCTTCATACTCACTAATATCTTATTTAAACCTACTTTATACAGTCCAATATTTCCTTTAAGCCCACCAAAACCTACTAATACCTCCTTCATACCCACGTATCATACCCTCTTCATATATCTCTTTATACTAACTTTATAACTATTAATACCTCTACACTTAATGTATACCTTCATATCTACTAATACCTCTTTATGCCTGTCAATTCCTACCTCATACCAATCTAATACCTCTTTATACTTCCTTTATACCTTATTACGTACTTTATTCTACCGATGATTCCTCGGAGTAAATCGTCTTTTACTGATCCTACTTTCACTGATCCTCATCCACGTAATGGTAACAGTTTTCAAAGCTAATTCCAAAATATAGTTTCGTGGACGTCTAGAAAAAAGGATGAGTAGTAACTAAGAATGCTAGAATAACGGTTTTCCCCAATTGAGAAATGTGACATCCGATTAGCAGAAGCGTTAGAACATAAATATACAGTGCTTATAGACAATTTAGGGACACCCCTCATTTGACACTGTCATTCCAGCCCCTAAACTTTCCGCTATCTACATTGATAAACATATTTCCTTGGTAGAGCATGAAAAACGAAACAATTTCGTAAAAGAAATCTGTTTTTGGGACAAAAATTCTACAATTTCGGAAATAATTGAGATATTGAAAAAAAAAAATTGTGTTACTACTGATTTAATGCATTTTTGTGTGGGTACAAAACTTTTCACCCTCTGGTATTTCTTTGACAACTTTTGTGGGGCTTTTGCATTCTTGATCCAAAAAGTGTGGCCATGAAGTCACTTGTTCAAGGTTGTGAAAACTTCACCATGGAGTCCCTCTTATCAATGTTATCAGTTGAAATAGCAATGTCAACTGCAGAAGGTTATGTTCAAGTGATAAGATTGATAAGAGGGACTCCATGGTGAAGTTTTCACAACCTTGAACAAGTGACTTCATGGCCAAACTTTTTGGATCAATAATTCAAAAAGCCTATAACACAAAAACGTTGTCAAAGAAATACCAGAGGGTGACAAGTTTTGTACCCACGTAAAAGTGCATTAAATCAGGAGTAAAAAATTTTTTTTTTCAATATATCAATTTTTTTCAAAATTGTAGAATTGTTTGTCTGAAAAAACAGCGAAAATTTGGAGATGGCTCAAAAACTGTTTTTTCTCATGATAACTTGAAGAAAACACTTAGGGAGAATTTTTCAATGGAAATATTTTGTTTTCCATGCTCTACCAAGGAAAAACATTTACCAAGCTAGGTGGCAGAAAGTTTAGGGACACTGGAATGAGGGTGTCAAATGAGGGGTGTGCCTAAACTTTTTGGAAGCACTGTAAGGGTCTTCAAAATGATGTTTTTATTCTGAACCATAATATTAGATACTGTGGGTAACTACTAGGGCTAAGAGCTTTATAAATAATAGATAGTGTTTTTCAGTTCTTTTTTAACCAGCTATAATGAAATTCGCACGTTTTACTGCAGGTAGGCAACAGCAGTCGCATAATATGCGAATTGGCATTATCTTTCTCACTTGGTATTATCTCTTTATTGAGATGATTAACCAAAAATCTGTTTGATTGTTTTCTGACCCAAGATGTCCTTTGTTATTCGATATTTACCAATAATGGAGGAACGTCTTAATTTTTGAAGAGTTGACTTACTCAACCTGCTTGTAGATTGATTAGCAATCCATTGCTGAATTCTTACCTGCAACAAAAAGAACGGAATAAGAAAACATTTTGACTGGAGCTATCATTCTAATGGTCATGCCACAGGGAGGTTCCGAGAAGAAATCTGTGTAAAAATTATCTTATAATGCTGAGATATGAAACTGATGTGATCTACTGCTATCGAAACCAACCCCGAAATGATCACACAGCCCAGAAGGCAAATTATCTGTGAATCATACCTACAACATCCCTGGTATATATTAATACTATTAGTAAAATTGTTGGTCTTGAAGTCTACAGAATATTGGGGGAAAGTATCATTCCTCTCGTGGGTCCCCTCTAAACTGTAGGTATAGCTCAGTATGTCCTACTGACTTCACACAGGCACCTCATAAATTTCGGGTAGTTCATCTCTCTAAAAGGCAGAATGGATAAAGTTTGATTTTTTTATTATTCAACGCGTGACGCGTTCTTTGTCAAAGAAGGGAAAGACGAGGGGGTCAAAATAAGACGACGGCGAAGCTACAACGGGTGGAAAACTGGGGGTGACAGTAATGGCATTTCCGACTTCCAAAAGTATACCAAGGAGGCCTCATCAAATGAAGGCGAAGACTATTATTGTATTTGTAGGAAACTTGCAAGAAAAGCGAACCTGCTACGTGAATTATTTATGAGCTTCGACTATCAAGAAAGCTAGTCTTCTCCTCCCTTCTCTTTTCGTCGAGTCTCCAAGCTTCAACCAAATCACCCTTCCGACCCTCCTCAGAGCCGGTAATTCGCTCTTCAAGCTTCTCTCCTTTCTACCCAACTACTTTTTTTCGGGAGGAGTGAGAAAGAAGCGGGTTCTGTCCGTGAATAAGACATTGAAGACGGTCTGTTTCTCTCCCGTCGCGATCGTGAGTGATGGACTTTCATGGTGAAATAGTTGAAAGACCGAAATCGTCTTTGGTGGAATCTCTTCACGACCCCAATCATCTGGAGTGGTTCCGAACTGACGGCATTGCTGACAAATTAACCGACTAATGGGTGGTTTCTGTGATTTTGCATATTTTATAGTTGTTACGAATTTTTTCTCAAGACTGTTAGTATTTGGAGTAGGTATAATTTGGAGTAGGTAGGTATCTTGTAGAAATTCATAATCAAAATCGTGATTGCGCTTTTTATAACGAAATGCTGCAAATTTTTACACAACGGCGATTCTGTCCAACCCTTAAGTACTCGTAGAGAGCTAACGGTCTGTCCTACAGAGCTCTGTTTGGTTTCTAAAAATTCTAAAAATGCAATACTATTTTAAATTGGTGAAAAAACAATACCTTTATTTCGAGAGTTTTCGAGCTAGGGCACTATTGAAAATTTCAACCCTTAATTTTCACCCCTTAGAAGTGACTTTCATCAACCAAAAGCGTCGCGGCAAAAGAAGACCCTGAATGGAGCCAATGTACCAAATTTCTACCAAATCGGTCCAGGGTTGCTAAGAAAAGTTCCAAGTACGGCGGACAGTGGATGGACGGCCAATTTTTTTCAGATTTTTGGATTCTACGTACCTTGAAACGTAAACCAACAAATTTTGAGGGGGTTCAAATTTTTTCGATCGATTCCAATGGTTCATTATTGAAAATAATAAACGAACATGGAAGGAGTTAAATGAACTGGGGCATGTTGCCTTTATTAGCGAATTTTCAAAGAAAATGAAGCTATTGCAATGGCCTCAAAATTTTTAGAATCGACTTTTTCGAAAAATTTTCACACTGAAATCCGTTTTGGAACATTCTGAAACGATCCCTGAAGTTTTTCCAAAAATCATATATATATATATATATGTGTCATTCCGGACGATAACTTGAGTAATTGTTTAAAATTTTTTTTTTAGTTTTTGCCAAAATGTTTGTAACAACAAACCATAGGTCAAGTTCGTTAACCAGCAATTTTGGACAATCCAAAGTGGTCCAAAATTCAAAAAAACTCCAAAAAAATGGGTTTTTCCCGTTTTTTGAGGATTTTACATTGAAAATCTTGGTAATTTATGGTATATTCGGATTCAGCACAAAATTTCTGATATGAATGCTTTTTTCAAAAATGAAAATTGTCCAAAATTAAGAAAAGTTTGTAGCTATATATATATATATAATGAATACGTGCGTATATTTGTTGTAACCAGAAATGCAGTAGCCGTGTGGGTACTCTATAAGTTCATGTGCAAAAAAAAAAAAAAGAGTCCTCGTTCAAACAAAACATATATATAAACCAAGATTCGAAAAAAAAAACTTTCTACAACAAATTGCAACACCATTGGTCCTTTACTTTACCACACCTTAAACTGAATGATTTCTTTGAAAATTCGCTCATTAATTCATGCTGCATGAATGGACTTTTTCTTATTACCTTTGAAAACAGCTGTATGAATTTTCATCGACCACAATCATGAATTACCTACTATTATTTAGTCCAATAAATATTATTTTAAATCTGATATTTTTGTCATTTAATAATGATTTACAGGAGGTTTCTATCATTTTTCCCACCGTCATGTCATTGCAAAAAAACGCTGCAAATCATTGCTCAAAGGTTTATTATTTTCTGTATAGATCACCCTTCTGTATAGATCACTGGTTCTCCATCAATAGCACCTACCACCATCAGTATTCTCCCTTGACCTTCCTTCTCAAATTTCAGCTTCCTGAGTTCAATAGGATTGAAAATGGCTTCGGAGCTCACTCAGCTGATCAGTGATCTGAAGAGTGAAGAAGATCTCCTCGAATGATGGAGACGCCTGGAAGAGCTCTTTCATTCAATAGGATTAAAAATGGCTTCGGAGCTCACTCAGCTGATCAGTGATCTGAAGAGTGAAGAAGATCTCCTCGAATGATGGAGACGCCCGGAAGAGCTCTTTCATTCAATAGGATTAAAAATGGCTTTGGAGCTCACTCAGCTGATCAGTGATCTGAAGAGTGAAGAAGATCTGATCGAATGCTGGAGACGCCTGGAAGAGCACTTCCATTCAATAGGATTGAAAATGGCTTCGGAGCTCACTCAGCTGATCAGTGATCTGAAGAGTGAAGAAGCCTTTGAGCAATGATTTGCAGCGTTTTTTACCCACCAACATTTTCTTACCTACCAACTTTTTTTTACCTACCAGCTAGGTACTACCTACCACACCATACTGGCTTCACACCTTCACAATGAAGTTTATTAGAAAGAACTACCTAAACGCTTCACACTCGATTGGAAAAATAGAAAGCTTAATATGGAAATTTGATTACTGGTTACGCAGAAGGCAAAACTGTATACAAATCGAAGAAATGAACAGCGATCGCATTTTAGTCCGATAAAATTTGAATGGAGATTAGACCTCTCTCGCGATTCACACTCATGATTCTGTTTTATGGAAGGAAAACCTTCAAGTACTCGTAGGGACCGAACGGTTTGTCCTACAGAGCTCCGGGTGGTCTCAAAAATTTTTAAAAATTCAATACTATTTAAAATTGGTGAAAAAACGATACCTTTATTTCGAGAGTTTTCGAGCTAGGGCACTCTTGAAAATTTCATCCTTAATTTTCACCCCTTAGAAGTGACCTACATTAACCAAAAGCTTCGCGGCACAACTAGACCCCAAATGGAGCCCATATACCAAATTTGAACCAAATCGGTCCAGTGTTGCTAAGTGCCGCGTACGGCGTACGGCGGACGGACGGAAATTTTTTTATTCGATTTTCGTATTCTACGTACTTTGAAACGTAAAATATCAAATTTTGAGGGGGGGTTAAAATTTTTTTTTCTTGCTCGATTCCAAAGGCTTATTATTGAAAATAATAAACCAAAAAAGCATTGTTTGTTACTAGAAAAAATGCGTTTTTGAGTCGCGACGTGACTATCGGTCGCGAAGGTGCGGTATCAACCGTGACGGTCGTAAACATTATTCATTATTATTATGATTTATAATAATAATCATTATTGTTTATTAATTTGATTATTATCAAATGATCTGACTGTAGAACCGTAGGTCTACCGTCCGTTTTTGTGATTTGCACATAGTTTACGCCTTCAATCCAGCAAAATGTGTAATACAGTCACACTCGCTTTCCTGAGTTTCTTCATATCAGTGGTTTCTAGGAGACTGTCTACAGAATCTGCTTTCTTTAAGGGATGAACATGAGTGAAGTTAGAGTGAAATGTTAATTCTATCCTTCACACTATTGATTAGACTAACTTTTCCCAATCTCATTCAGTGGTCTCCAAGAGGGGTGTACCAATTCTCAGCACTTCGGGATGGCCGCTTAACTGATTTGATTTCCTTGGCTATTCTTTCAATGGTTCACAGCCAGGGACGGCTTGTCAGGGTGGCCTAAGATGGAAGAGGGGGACCAGGTTGGAAAAATTGAGAATCCCCAAAACTCATTGTAATTTTTGTTTTCGAAGGGAGAATCAGAACATTCATTGGATGCATATTAACAATGCTTAACAATGTCTTTGCCTAAGCTGGATGTTGAAAACGTATGTTTCCCTGTTCATTAAAAAAAAAAAAGTATTTATTTTAGTGAGCGTATCTAGGTAGAGTTAGATCAGAACGCGGAAGCGCAAATCTTCTATGACAGCTGTAGGTGGCCACTTCCTTCCCAAGACTGCAGGTGGCCACCAACATTACTAATGGAGGTAAATTAAATATTCATCGATTTGGAATCTAATTCAGGTTTCTCCCTACTGAGCATTATCATTCGAGATTCGAATCAGTCCTATACCTGTCGTGATTTGAGCCGCTATTTTTCACGACATTCTGTGTACACAATTTCATCCCTCCCTCCAACAGAAGTGAAGTTAACTTCACCATTCAACCTGATGATAGGAATCGTCTAAAGGCTTGAATTGTCAAACCTCATTTTCAAACATCTCTGCTACACAGAAAGACAGGAACACGGACACTTCGTCTTGACACATTCGTTATGGAAAAAATAAACGATTTGAAACCTGCCTTATACCGTTTAGCGTGAAAGCAGAATCACTAGAGGTAGATCGATGAAGATAGGCGAAAGAATACTGAAAGATCATACGGTTCCCCAAGATGGTGCTAAAATTGGATTAGAAAAAGGACCAGGAAAAGAGCAAGCGCTTTTTCTCAGGTTTGAAAGGAAGCCTGAACGCTATAGGAACACCTTATTGTTTCTAGGCTGACATTTAAGCCCCATTCCGGGGGGTGGAGGGGTCGAGCATCACTCTTCTTCTAACTCCCTCCAAGTAACCACACGAACAGTCACCAACACCACACACATACCCCGAGGATATTACATACCTCTGTGAACGTACCGGAGTCTTGATATTCTTCTATTTCCCCCTTCATCTCTTTCTTTCTCTTCGTGAGTAATAAAATGGATATCCCTTGTCATCTTTATTGACACATTCTTTAGTCGTTTTGTACCTTACCTGCTGATTTCTATCAGTTACAAGCTGATCACCCGATTACGAAGTATGACTTGAGGATCCGCGTTTTCGTAGATGTAAATAATTCTGTGCTAAGATAGCGAAATGTGATAGGTATGTCACACTTTCTAAATTTTTCAGGGCTACAATTTTAAAGTTTACATACTTCTCAAAAATTGGGAAATGCTCTCGAATTACTGTTTTTTCTTCAGTTGCTAGCAACTAGTCGTTAGGTATAGTAGTCGTGTGGTTTTCGATATCAAATGTAAAAAACATCTAAATCACACCGGCAGCATTAGTTCATCTTTCCTCCGCTAGGGATAGTGAAAAAAATAAGGAAGATGATGATAGTTCCTTTAAAAATGAAGGAACTTGGAGAATTCCTTTTTTCAACCATGAAAAGTAATAACAAAGCTTTTGCTCTTTGGTAGACTCGGAAGCAACATACTATATCAAGAATGGGAATAGCGCTACCTATTATAGGTATAAGACGTATAATACGTCTTCAATTATTCTAATTATTTTTAATTAGGAGTATTTGAGTTGTATTGCGGCAAGAGACCCAATCTTGTCAGGTTAAATAGAAAATAAAAGGTACCAAATGATATTAGAATAAGTAAAAATCATTTTACCTAGCTAATTATCTTAAGTTAGGAAATGCCAATACTCTTCATGTTAAGGGGGTTGGGTACCGACAGTGGCTCGGTACTTTTCAGAGTGACATGGTTTTACTTAACCCACAATTACGTCGGTGAATCTACTCATAAAATATCTTCATTACATACCATCAGAACCGCCAGGAACTGTAGTTTCCAAAAACGTTTTCAATTTCTATAGTTTCCAAATTTTGTCAATTGGCTCAATGACAAACTTCGTAGAGGTACGAGAAAGTTGATCTTATACAATGAAAAATGTCCCTTTTTTTCTAATTTTTAATATTTTCTCCCGTATTGAAGTATCTAGCGTCTTCCCGTTTTTTTCTAACGATTTACAACTATATTTTTAAAAAATTGACGGATTTTATTTGATCCATCCACAAAATCTGATTTTTGGTAGTGATAAGAAGTGATATGCCAAAACTATCCATGAAAAATTGACTTTGAAAGTTTAATACGTGGATACTAAAAACAATAGGCCGAAAAGAATCCGTCAATCGAAAGAAGAACTAATTATCAACATAACAAAAAAACAAAAGTTAGATTCCGACGCATAGATGTTCAGTAGAGGCGTTTGAAGTTTTGAGAACCCGATGTCACGTGAAAAACTGTTCTGTCCGCTACGCACCTTATTCCTTCAACTCTCTCGATCCATGAAAGTTAGATACCTACTCCCTCGTTCACACACTTTTTTCTTCCTCCATAATACCAAATAATGGTATGTGATTCTGCAGGAGTTTCAAAAAAAAGAAGGAAGTTTTCAAAACCATAACAACAAAATCTTTTTGTCACTCCATTGTCCGTTCATGCTCCGTTCGCGCAACTTCAAAAATGTATAGCGATCAGTGTATACGTCATACGGACATGGGGATGGTTTTAAAATGTACCTTAATAAGTAGTACACGTTAATAAAAAAATAAAAAAATAAATAAATTTTTTTCGGGTACAAACCCCTTTAACACGAATACAAAGTGACTATGTTTTGATCAGCGTTTAATATCCCACAAAACTCCAATACAAATAACGAAATGATATATTTTTTGACGAAACGATATATTTTTTCAATCTAAAAAGTGTCAAGTGTCTAAAAAGTGTCTTCAATTACTCGGTAGAGATTAGCAAGCTAGGAAGAGGTTATAACGATGTTTCCTGTCTTCCAGGGATCAGTGATATTTATTTACCTAGCTGTTTCGCTCGTGTGCCAAATTACTGGAATGATAAGGGGGATGAGGGAGGTTGTTGTCAATGTAAAATTGGTACATTTGCGCTTGGCTCGAGTATTCAGTGGCTCAGAAGGCTCCAGCAGGCACGATCCTACAAGGGGACGATGGGCGTCTGCCAACTCTCCTAACCCATTTTATTGGCAACTATAAGCGTCACCCCCTCCAACCCCTTTCAAATCAACGTCGTGAGTCATCCCACTTCTCGAAATTTCACTTCGATTCAGTCGATTTTTGAAAGCATTTGGTACACTTCGTAAAACCAGTGGAAACCTAGGGAGTAAAATATTAAATCAAAACATTGCATAATGTTTATTACTAATAATTTAAGGCTGTTTCCTCCCATTTAACAACCTATTTTTCTTAGAAATAATTAAACACAGTGAATGAGCATGTAGGCAAGACACAAATATTGAAGAGAAGAAATTAATGGTTAAATTCTGGCGGTAGAATTGACAGCACTTTTGACATCATCATAGATTCTGCGACTAGTTCTCTCAGTAATTTCATCTGATGAGCTAAATCTTTTAGCTTTGCTTTGTGTTGTCCGAAAAGTATCTTATTCATTCTTGAAGATTTTTTCGTGGAGAGCAAAAAGAGTGGAATCTGACTTTTGTTCATAAATCGTTGCCAGTTTATCCCACATCTGTTATGCTAATTCGCATGTCATAATGAGAGCCATAGCCTGCTCACCGGTCGTCCTGACAAATATCCTCCGGACTTTACCATCGGATTTTTGCCAATTTTTGTTTTTTATTTTCAATTATGAACCTTTGGAACTGACCAAGAAAAAAAAAGTTTAACCCCTCAAAATTTGTTGATTTACGTTCTAAGGTACGTAGAATCCAAAATTCGAATAAAAATTTGGCCGTCCGTCCGCCGTCCACCGTACGCGGCACTTTCCCCACTTAGCATTGACCGATTTTTATGAAGTTTGGTATGTACTACAACTACAAGGGAATCACTCTTTTAATTGTCATATATAAGATTCTGCCTATTATTATTTTAAAGAGACTCTCCCACTACACCGAGGGTCTAATTGGTGAGTATCAACGTGGATTTCAGAGCGGAAGTGGTACAGATCAAATCATTATAATATAATGATTACATTACATTAGGTACATCATATTATGATGTAAAAATCTGATTAGTACAACACTGATCTTCATTTCTTGTTCATTGACTTCAAACAAGACTTGTGAACTCTTAGTGTTTGATACCATAAACAGAAGCATAGAGATAGACAGACTAAAAAATTATGGAATACCACACAACGTAGTTCGCCTCATAAACATGACAATGAATGTATGAAGCTGGTCAGTGGCGTATCATTAAAGATTGAGACGATCCTCGGGAATGAAAACGTTCTCAACTTTGTTAAAGCTCGATGTCTGCGTTACACACATCCGGATGCAGAGGTTGCAAAGATGGAAGATACAAGAAGAGGGAGACCAAGGAGCCGATTAGGAGTAAGGATCTGGTGAGTCGTAGCGCAAAATCAAAGCCAATGGAAGGAAGTTGTGTCAGGCAAAAGCCACATAAGCCTGTTGTGACCGGATAAAGATGCCATTATTCACTAATGCATAATTATCTATGTTTGACTATTAAGGAATAATTACCTTATAAACTAGTGGGGGTTATCCGCTAAGCAAAACTAGTACTTCCCACTAGGGGAAGTTACTCCGCCTGCCAAGTACCAACAAAATTTCATCTATAAACCAGAATTTCCGTCGGGTCCTTTGCTTGAACATCTTTCGATCCTGGGATCCAATATTATGAACAAGCCGGATGCAGAACATTCTCCTGAAATCTCCTCTTTCCAATCCTCAATTATTCCATTTTGATAACTTCAAAAGCATTTATTCCATTTCTCGATCCATTTTCATTCGTAGCATCAACTAGGCCTAAAAAATCTAATCGTACCTCATAACTCAGAAAGCTATAATTCTCGGTGCCTGAGCTCCAAGCCCTCCGGGAGACCTCCGGCAGGAAGGGATGGCCCAGGGAAATGGTCATGTCTTGTTGGAGATGAAAGGTCGTTTATTTGACTTAGTTCGCAGGAGCTTTTAAGGGGGTGATGGTAGAGGGGGAATGTTACTCCTAATTAAAGGATCTCCCTTTGCCACCCTACTCCTCCGCAACCCAAATTTAGCCAGCTTTGTCATGCTTCAGTCTTCTCTCCTTTTCCCCCCTCAGAAATAAAACACAGCAAGATTGTAATAAGCGAACGGAAGGCTATGTAATGAATTCAAAAAGCTTTTTCTGTCCCTTTCCCTTTAATCCTTCCAGCAGTTTTTTCTACCACCCATCTCTCGGATCTTTTTTCTTGCTGTCCTTTATTATTCTTTTTCAGTGACAAATTGGATTGGGTTAATGCAAATCTCGGTACAGGGTGGAGATGGAAGAAGAGGAGAGGTGGATAAAGCAAGAACTGGCTGGGAAGTGAGTTGACAGTGGTTGGGAAGTAGAGCAGTGAAACTACGGTGTCCTGTAAACCCAAACCAGAAGTGCCCTGGAGCGCCGCAGAAAGGACCCCCCTCTTCCATTCTCTTGTACATTTTATTGAGTTATCAGAGGAGAATTCATTTTCACTAGCTCTCCCCACTCAAAGAGGTATTTTCTCTCTTTTTTTTCAACGTGTATTTCACTATACTTTTTTCGGTTGATAAATTGAGTGGTGAAGAGGGCTCGAGATTAAAAAGAGGGTTCCCGCATGTTCTTTTGATGTTGCGGACGTGCGGTCGAAACTACATTAATATAGTGGTGCGCCACTCTAGTGGAACCGGGTTGAGAATTAAACAGAAGCATTAAGCGGATGAGGGCTGCTATGAATGCGGAATCATTTGCCACGGACTGGCCCCAGCCCATGTCCAGCACCCGCCAAACCAGCCTCCTTCCAGTGGGATTTGTCAGCACCATATTGAACCCTGCATGAAATGAAGAAAACGCCTCACGAACTTGCCAGCTATTTCTTTTTGTTCTTTGGGGGAATCCGTAGCAGCCAATACTTCTAGATTGACTCCATTACTCTTATGTGCTAGATCTCTTTCGAATAATCACAGTTGGTTCGTCAAATTTTAAATGGTTCTTTCAGCTTTTGCAACCACCAACCAACTGGATTTGAAGGGAAAATATTCTTCTGGAAGTGTTCCCGAAATCTTGCAGATCCAGAATATATCAGTAAATTCATTCCTTCCAGAATTGTCTTTGGAGATATCCTGCTACAAATTGTTCCAGATATTTTCCAACTTGCTCATTATGAGTAGCTACATCGTCATCTAATTGCTTCTGGTAACCAAAGAAAATCATACACAATTCTTACGCTTTATCCTCCGAAATTCCATCAAACAGCCGATGCAATTCATCCGAAACCTCCTTGGCTTCTGTAAAACGTATGACCTTCTAGACAGTTTCCTCCGACATATTCGTCGTCAGAGCTAGGAGTGCATTACATTCAGCGGTACTGAAAATCTGTTTTTAGTTTTTTTAAGAATCAGTTTGTCTGTTTTTTCAAAAATTATAGTCTGTTCAATTAAAAATTAGTTTTGACTAAGGAAGCGGGACCTGGGTCTTTTGCTCTCTTCAATGTACCCTGAACTAAATCCCAAGCATTGGATATTCCTCGAAGCAACACCGAGACCTTGTACTTCCAAGTTGCCCAATTACTCTCCCCTTCGAGTAGTCCAATTCTAATAGTCTTCGCGAATTCCATTCTCACTAGTATTACTCCCTACACAGAGTACTACCGACACAGTTAGAGCGACACTACACTCATAACCCGATAAAGTTAAAAATGATACTTAATCTCCAAAAGAGAAAAGAGAGAATTTCAGGAGGATAAACTCATCATCATCATGTTTGATCATGTTTGATTCACGAAACTTTTCCTAATCTGTTCGAATGTTACAAAACATAATTTATGATGGAGTTAAAAACTGTAGGATAAACTACCTACCACAAAATATTTAATATTCAGGTGACTTCAATAGTTTGATTTTATTATCTTTACTGAATCATAAGTTATTTACGAAATGTTCTTAACCGTGTTGTTGAAAATGATGGAGGATTCTTCTTCTAATTGTCTTTCTCTGTTATGTTTTCTACTTTTATAACTTTTTACACTCCTCTCTATTATCTTGGTCTCTGTTCACTCCTATCTATTGTCAGATAAATATGGTTTTCTACTATGAAAAATAATATCTCTCGCACTTTGCGGTGATCAAAACATTTATAATTCAAAATTGTATGGGGCCAAAACATGTGGACAAAATCAATAACTAACTTGACAACTTGACAATTTAACTGGAGGAGTTTCATAACACCTGTATTACCTCCCCTAGATCGATTGGATCAAGGGAAATTTTCAATCTGTTGATGAAGGAAGTTGATTCAGTTCATTCATATTTTAATACATAGGGGGTCTGATCGACCTATTATATGCCTATAATATAATTAGGTCTATAATAGGCGGTAATTGCTTAATCATTACCTATACCTAATTTTGATCGAAATCATATACCTGATTCTAATTGAAATTAAAGCATCGCCGCAGGAAGTAGATGGAGATCTGGAGCATCCAAGAAGCATTAAAATTCCGTGGCCTGTCCAGAAAAGCCAAGCTAACAATTTACCGGACCATGATGAGACCAGTTGTCGCATACGGCAGTGAGACCTAAGTACTTACACATAGTAGTGAACGGATGCTCAACTGCTGGGAGAGAAAAATACTACGTAAAATTTTCGATTCCAGTATGTGAAGGTGAAAGATGGAATATTCGGCATAACAGAGAATTGAGGGCAATGTACGGACAGTCAGACTTGGTGGCCATCATACGGAGAGGAAGGCTTAGGTGGCTCGGCCATGTGCAGCGTATGGAGGAAAATAGGTACCCCAAGAAGGTCATGAATGGAACGCCTGGTGGTAGAAGGATTAGAGGTAGACCCCAACTGCGTTTGATACATGACGTAGAGGGGGATCTAAGTTAGTTCCAGAACCGAGGTTGGTGGCGAAGAGCATTGGATAGAAAGGACTGGAAGGACATAGTTGAGTGGGCCCTGGTCTATATAGACTATATCTATATATACCTAAGATATAGATCTATATATACCTATATATACCTAATGCACACATCTTTTTATAATTTACTTTAGACCCTTATGAAACATCACACGCCCAAACATCCTTTATAACTTTTGTGGTTAATTTCAGATATTGATGAGAAACCAGAACGTATAAGGGTCATTTCAAAATTTGGGGTTATTTCTTGTCACGCAGCTTTTGTGAACACTCTATTTGTGTTGGAAATTCAAAATTTTTTCGGGGAGATACAGCAGGTTGGTGTCTACAAAGATCACATAGAATGAATTTCACTAATCAATATTACTCAGATAATTAAAAATCATTAATGATCCCAATTCTCTCTCCCTACACCTGTCACAGAGGGTAGGTTGGGAATTTTGATAATTTTTGGGGAACTATATATTCATATTTTAATTTAAGTAAAAAACGTTATTGGTCCAGGATACTCTCCTCTTCAGGAATAAATTAGAAACGAACGAAAATTCCATGAATTGGAAGGGTTTTTGCTATGTTTTGATGCTGTCACAAGGTTTTATTCTCTCTCCCTACAATTTTTTTGAAATGCCTGCCCACTCCTGGGAAACGATTATTTTGTGTCATGAAAAACAAAAGTGAACACTGCTGCAAGATGGCTTCCGAAGCTACTGAAGTTTGTTGAATTTCCAAGCTCCCAGTTGTGTGGGTTATGTTGTGAAGTGTTGAAGCTTTGAGAGTAGGTTAATACTTTCTCCATCCCTACAACCACCTCACTCATCAGGGTAAGTGTTCAACTAAGTTTAATTAAACTCAAATTACAATTATGAATGCCATAGTGTTATGTATTTTTTCTAACGTTCAGAATCAATAATGGTTAGGCCAGTAGAGAGTGATAACCTCACAAATCTCTCTCCCTACAACCTCTTTCCCTACAACCTCTCTACCTACAACTTCTGGGAAGAGGCTGGTTTGTAGGAAGAGAGATGGAATTGCAGGGAGAGAAGTTTTTTTTTCAAAGCCGTTTACATTTTCAAGAGTTACCTGAACTATTTACACCGCTGGGTCATATAATTCTGACTTTTCAGTAACCCACATTTTACGAAAGATTAGACTGATTGAAAGACTTGAAGAATCTGATAATTCTGATGTACCTAGATTATAGCTTCGGACTGTGATTGCGATAAGTAAAAGAGACTCCTAAACTAAGCTTCTCGTATTTTGAAGTAATAAAAAGGTTTCATGAGTTCAACTCACACTTGGTTTTCTCTCTCCCTACAAAGTCGAAATTATGGAAAAAAATTCAAAATTCTATAAATTTGAAACTACTTGATAAAGTGTGCGCCCACTTCAGGATCTGCCTCAGTGGCCAAAACAAAGGAAGTTTACGGGAGAAACATAAAAACTTCAACAATAATTTATGGAAAAGTTCGAGGACAAAATAACCCCAAATTTTGAGAAGACCCATAAGGAGATTTTTGAAGATTTTAGATTAGTTTCATCGTTCGAACTAGCTGTAGAGGAAATCTTTAACGTTGAAAGTCGTAACAGTGACGTTGAAAAAGTATCATGAGTCTAAAGACCATTCAGATAACGATGCAGACTATCTAAAAGATTTCTTCGAATATTGTCGAGATAACGACGTTTTTTCGACTTGTACCTAGGTCGAATGGACGCGGATGGTAATAAACAATGGGAAATCAAGTGCGGTAATCCGTGGTTGGAAGTGATTTAGCGATTAACTTTATATAGGAAACCCATAAAGATTCTGAGGAGTTCCAGTAACGATGGGCATCGGTTTTTTAAACACTTCGCCCGCCGACGACTTTGAACGCTAATAGGGTCGCCCAAAAACAGTTTCCAAACTCATTTACTTAGTTGATGCAATCGACAAAAAACGACCCTCAACTCCAATTTAAAGTTGAGAGGAGGCGGCTCAAGTGTGGTTTATGTATTGTGGTGTTTGTTGTAACCCTTGCAGGCACCCCTAGCAGCACACAGGCTTACCAACTCTTGACTTCACACACTAACATGCTCTCCATACCATCTCACGCATACTGCCTTGCCGACACACACACATCTCACAGCCTAATGGGCCCAGAAGCCTGAGAGCGTGTCAGGCAAAAACCGATCATTTACTATGCTCGACCCCTCGACCCTCCCCTCGCCATGTAAAAACTGGCGCTGCCATCTTTAAAGTTATTTAGGGCTTTCCGACGAAAACCCACATTAGTGGTTCCTTTTAATAACCCTCCCTCCGCCGAACCACAGATTTATCTGACGCTTTGTTCAATTTCCTGTGCGATTCATTAAACCCTCAGCCAAGGGTTGAAACATTCACTCACCGCGCTGTTCTTCACTTGCATACGGATACTTTCACGGATTCCAATCGTGCATTTACTCTGTTTATAAATAATTACTTACATCTTCTTTATTGCGATATACCTACGAAATCACTGTTGAAATTAGTCCCGACAACAAGCGGCGCCGGCCAATCTGATCTTAGACTTCAAAAAGGAGCATTTTAAAATAATTTTTCGACATCTCTCTGAGCTCTGAGCTGAGAGCTAAGAGCTCTGAGTAGCAGTCGAACGATTACCCAACCTGAAAAGGTTGTTTACTTTACTTTATAATACTTTTACACAGCTCATGAATCGATGTGTTTCCAAAAGTACCTGTATTTTTGCTTCCGAGTCTACCAAGGTAGCGGAAGCTTTGTTTTCACTTTTCAAGGATGAAAAAAAAGTTCTCCAAAATCAAAGTTTTCACTCGCATCTTACATTTTGGACCTTCCTGAACAGTTATACCTAGTTCCCTTTGGTTGGAATGGGCCAACTCAGGTTTTGGATTGTGCTCTCCCAAGAGTATCAGTTCTTTCCGTCCTTGGCTCGACGTTGGAGGCGTAAACATTGACATGAATGTTCATAACAGATGTCTTGCCACAACCAAGTGGCCGATGTATACAACGACACTGATCTAAGAATATGTTATGGTCGTTTGATGATATAATAGAGATAAGATAGAATAACATCGAATAACGTATAAGAATATTATGGTACACAATACTTGACTGAATCCTGACTACCATCGTTAAACACTGCAAATTACTACACAACGGTTTATTATTTTTCTGTATAGATCAGTATCTACCACATCATGTCGCAAGGTCAATATCACACACTGACTCTAAGAAACTTATTGTCATTTGACACTAACCTAGCCGCAATATATCGTTATCAGATAGTTGTGGGTGCCCGCACTGCCCTCCTATTCATCACAAAATTTCGTTCTTGGTTGTTAAGGAGGCAACACGAAACTTATTTAAAGAAATTAACAACGATCGCATTTGTTCAGCTAAACTTAGAACGGAGATTAGGCCTCTTTTGCGAATCACAATCTGCAGCTTGGAAAATGGAATGGATGAACATGGAGCATCAAAAATTGTAGACCATCAAGAAGGATGTGAAGATGTGGGCCTCATCAAGCCGAACGCGAAAACTCCCTGATGAAACTGTTTCTCACTCGCGCTGAGAAGAAGTCGTCCTCACCCGTCTTAGGATTGGCCATACACGTCTCACCCACGGGTATCTTATGTCGTCGCAACAAGAACGTCCTCCTGTTTGCCCAAACCCAACCTGCAATAACTGCGAACTAACAGTTCTACACCTTGTCACAGAATGCCCAACATTTTCGATTCCATCTTTGGAAATCACCAGAAATATTGCGCATCACCTGGAAAACGATTCCAAGTGTTTTTGGAACCTCTTCCTCATCCTCGAGTATTTATCCATATATCATGAAATATGAACTCTCATTCTGACAAGCAACTTGACGAAACCATAAATATTAATCTTGTACATAATTTATAATGTTTGGCGCTAATGACCTTCCGGTTGATGCGCCCAATAAATTTTAAAAAATTTGGGGAGGGGTTAGATTTTATCTTCTTGGTCGATTTCAAAGGTTCATTATGGAAGATAATATCGTCCCTATACCTGGTAAACCATGTAAGTCGAGTTTATCAAATTTTACAGGGGACACTAAAAACTGAATCATTAAGTTTTCATTCCATATACAATAAGTTTTTTCGTTCCATTCCATAAAATTGGTGGTAACAGTAGTATTTCAAAGAGCCTGAGACTAATTTCATCAAAATTTACTTCAGCGAACGAAAAAATGGACTTACATGCTTTTACCCAGCCTTTGACACCCGACTTACATGGTTTTCAATTTGATTTTTATGAAAATATACCCAGCTTGGGTTATTTAACTATTAGGAATATTATTCAATTTTTTCTCCAGGTTTCAAGGTTACACAAAATACCCAAATCGATGCAAAAGGAAAATATTCAAATGAAAATTCATAGGCGTTGACTAATACACAGTCCTACTTTAAAGCTCCTAGAGTCAGAACGATAGTCTTCAGTTTAAGATATTACTAGAGTTGAGCAGTAAATTATTCAATATACTACCAATTCCTCAATTACCATTTCTTAAATTACAACCATTACTTATAGGAACACTTTACCTATCACAACCGTAACTAGGTAGGTATGCATTTAATGTGAAGTGTTAGGCAACTAGGTACTTTTGTTTCATTAAAACAAGGGATGAGTTAGGTATGGGTTAAGGATGGGTTAAGGATGGGTTAAGGATGGGTTAGGGATGGGATAGGGGTTAGGGATAGGTTGGAGATAAGCTAGGGACGGGTTAGGGGTGGGCTGGGTATAAGTTAGGGGTTGGGATAGGTCAGGGCTGGGTTGGGTTAGAAATGAACTAGGGATGTGTTAGGAATGGGATGTGTTAGGAATAGGTTGGAGATGGACTAGGGATGGATTGAGGATGGGTTACGTATGAGTTAGGTTAGGGATGGGATAGGGGTTAAGGATAGGTTGGAGATGGGCTAGGGACGGGTTAGGGGTTGGGATAGGTCAAAGCTGGGTTAGGGATGAGCTGGGGATGGGTTATAGATGGACTAGGGGTGGATTGAGGATGGGTTAGGGATTGGTCAGAGCTGGATTTCCTTAATTATTATCTCATTATTATCTCTTGTATCATCAATTTTACAGCGTTTCCTGTAAAACATAAGCAGACCAATAGCATACTACTAATCTCTTGTTGTTCTTTCTAACATCAGTATTACAGCTAGGTCAAACAGCCAACAAAATCAATCAATTCATCTAAAATATCGTCCTAAATAATGTAAAAATAATTTAGAAACAATGCGGAATAACACGTGATCTTAGGTAGGTAAGTAAAAAAAAAACACGTAGGTAGGTCGTGATCTTAAGGTTGGCCACAGTATGGAAAATCACGTGTCTGCAGAACACAAGGAGTGGTATTAAATACCACAGTGTTATAAATTTTATTGCTGAAATTGAGCCTTATAAAAAGGTTTCTATTTATGATCACTTTCTCCGAACTCCATTTATGAATTTTGTAAACTTTTACATGAAAAAAAAGAAAAAACTGACTATCTTTGATGGAAACTTGCCACCAGCGTGAGCTGCTCACTTTTATGAAGGCATACACAGGACTTACATGGTTTTCCGGCGAAAAAAGAGGAAACCGACTTACACGTTTTTTTAATGCTTTCTGGATAAAAAACTATTCTTCAGATTGGAAAACGGCTTCACTAAATGGATCAAGAGACCCTAATTTACCCAAAAAGCTCAAAACTTTATTTTCGAAAAAAATACCGACTTACATGGTTTACCAGGTATAGGGACGATATACCAAAAAAACACAACTTTGCTAGAGAGTAACACAGCATAACACAACAAACAACGCATTTGGAAATAAGTAGGAGATTTCAATGGCCGTTTCAGGATTACAAACACAACCTAGCTTATACTAATACCGTCGCCTATCGCTTCATTATTTTCGGCCAAGGAGTAGAGAAGGGGGTACAATTTTCGCGCTATACGAAGGCTCCTTCAGTGTCAATTAGCCGACCGGTATCAGGGAGTCATTAGACGAATGGGAGATGAAGAACTGGAGAAAACCCGTTTTCTCCGGTCCCGACAAAAAGCGGCCGACTATCCGGCTAATGCCTCCAGTTTCTCAGGCCGATGGTTCCACCCGAAGTTTTTGCTTCATCTTTTTACATCTTTTTCTGCCGTATTCTTCCATAGTGGAAGGGAGAGGATTTCGCTCACCTAGAACGATACCGTGCTCAATTCGTTACTCTTCTTTCTCCCGCGAAAATTACCTCTTTCAAAGGTTCTATGGTCATTCAAGAAGTTCCTTACGCCTAAAACAAAGAAAACCCTGAAGAACAGGCGTAGGGTAAAGACACCAGTTGTCGTCAAGCAGACTTTACTTAAAAAAAAAAAAAAAAAAAGTCCTCCAATTCCGTCAATTTTTTTTTGCAATTTTTCAACTTCCCCTTGAAAACTATCAGAATTAATTGAGGAATTTTGAACCAAAAGCGAACGAGTCCACAGAAACAAATTTTGCAGGAAAGGCCGGAGTACGTTTGGATTCATCAAATTTCATGTCAATTTTTGGTCTCTCGCAAGTTTACCACATCGTTACTAGGTGAGGCCCCAATCAATCCGTGATATTTCGGGGCAATTCAACTTGTTTATACCATGTTATTGCCAAATAACAATATTTTGACATAAATGTGTCTACTGGCTGGGGGTCAAGGAATTTTTCGCGAAACTTTTTTTTTGCCACAAAAAACGCAACCCTGCAATCAGTAAACAAAATCATAGCTTCATATCGGTGGCTATAAAGCAAGGTTCTCTAGAATAGTACGTATATTTTATATCGTTCAACTTTGGCAACAGTTTCGTATTTCATTTTTCCTAGCTTACAATTGATTGAAGGGGGGGGGGGGGGGAAGTATGGTAAAATTGAAGAATCAAACATGATCATTAAAAATGTAACTTGAAAAGTTTCAGGATTTTCTTGGTTTTAAAATTAAATTTTTTTTTTTAAAGTCCGTTATTGATTGAACCTATGAAGCGGTTAAGTTTATCAAAGTATGAAATTACAACATTAAACTTTGAAAATTTCAAAGTCAAATTTTGAAATTTCGGAGTTATTCGATTTTGATTCTAAACGCCTCAATTATGCTTCTTGTTTTTTTTTAATTGCCATTAGCAAAATTGATCAGTTAACGTCTTTAGTTTTGTCAACGAAATCAATCAGTAGTCCTCAAGGGAATCCATCATCATTATTATTATTAGATAATACTATTTTTATATATAATATATAATACTCATTAGGAAAAAGTGTTAAGCTCCTGAACCCAATTTAAAATTTCCCTAAACTGATTTCTGTAGAACAAGTCATAGCTAATTTTTGCTCGAAAAATTTATGGAACATTTAACGATACTATAATGTATAATAATATTATGTATTCTACAGTTGAGTAGGTACAGACTTTGTACATTGAATTGATACGTTTGGAGACTTTTTCAGGGTACTCGTGAATCAAGAGTCAGTTCAGTGTCAGGCTTGGGTGCTTGGAGTAATTGATGTGTTATCTACGGAATGCAGGAGCAGTTGGGGTCGGCGGATAAAACATCACAATGTACCCAATAACGAAACGGGAGGCCATCCAATAAGCGGAGAGAAGCCGTTATTTTTTCTTTAGGGCTTTTAAACTCCATTTGGTTTTCCGAAGGTGTTTAAGGTCGGTAATTGCTTGGTAACGTTTTTCTTCGATAAGGGCCTCCCGAGGATAAAGAGTACGGAGGAATCGCTTTCCCTCTAGGCTTCCCGGATCGGGCTTAGTGGAAGTGTTAAGTCCAAGCTATAGCCGGGATAATAGAGAGATTAAGGACATAGGGTAGGCGGTAAAAGTTGATGGCGGAGAAATCCGTGGGAGCGGCGGTAACAGCTTCCCTACGGGCTCCCAGCGTAGCACAATGCTGCTCCAGTCACGCCTCAGCTCTAATTATTGCCTTTAGCTTCATTATTCGTATTCTCCGGGGAGAGAGAAAAAGGTTTCTCTGCTAGACGATGCCTTCTCCAGTGTCAATTAGCCGAGTAGTATCGGGGAGTCGTTAGATGGATAGGAGTGTAGGCCAGTAAGTAGCTATTGCTGGCTGCGGCCAATTGCTTCCATCTACCCACTGTGAACGACTCTAGACGTGATTGGATCAAGTAGAAGGAAAACATAAAACAACGAAATAAAAGAGCAGAAACAAGACAGTGAGTCGCAAAATGATTTATTATTTTGTTTTATTTGTGGCAATTCCTCACACACCATGCGATTTTATCGCTTCTCTGGAACTATTCAAGCTGAGAAGAAAGGCTGGTGACTTGCTCTCATTCTTTGAGCTCTATACAAACCATAATTAGTGGTATTGTAACACAATATTTCTCGAATAATGGCAATCTAATGTGTAGTGCTCCCGGAAAAGTGGGAATAACGCTGGTCGAAATAACTGACAAGCCACTGCTGAGCAACAACGTCATATTTCCCCGTCCAAATTCGTTCTGATCTAAGGATTGGTGTGGAGGCCAAATAGCGCTCAAAATTATGCAGCATCAAAAGCTATGACACACAACGTTTCTGCTTGGGCTACGTCTAGTAGAACGATAAAACACTCAGGTGGATCCTTTTCTCCTTCATGAAGAGAGTCCACACGTCTCAGGATTGCAGACTCACCCATGATGGACGAAAAAAGGCCCACATTTCGGAATGAATTTCTTCTAATTCTATACTGACAATTCATCAACTTTGCAACTTGTCACCAGAACAGGACTGAATTTGGAATAGCTCGGAATAGATTGGATGGTGAAAAACGTAGAGAACATGATGGACGTGAAAAACTTACAGATTTGCAAGTCGAGAACAGCTTTAGATGATACGTACCTTGAAACGTAAACCCAACTTTTGAGGGAAGGGGGTGTGAAAAATTGGCACAGCTTCTCGTTCATTGTTCACAGCGAATAATTCGAATAATAATTATTATTAGGTTACTTTTTGGTTTATAATTTTCAAAAATAAGCCTTTGGAATCGAGCAAGAAAAAAAATTTTAACCCCCCCTCAAAATTTGATGTTTTACGTTTCAAGGTACGTAGAATATGAAAATCGAATAAAAACATTTCCGTCCGTCCGCCGTACGCCGTACGCCGTACGCCGTACGCGGCACTTTTCTTAGCAACACTGGACCGATTTGGTTCAAATTTGGTATATGGGCTCCATTTGGGGTCTAGTTGTGCCGCGAAGCTTTTGGTTGATGTAGGTGACTTCTAAGGGGTGAAAATTAAGGGTTGAAATTTTCAAGAGTGCCCTAGCTCAAAAACTCTCGAAATAAAGGTATTGTTTTTTCACCAATTTTAAATAGTATTGAATTTTTAAAAATTTTTGAGACCACCCGGAGCTCTGTAGGACAAACCGTTCGGTCCCTACGAGTATTTGAAGGTTTTCCTTCGATAAAACTGAATCATGAGTGTGAATCGCAAAAGAGGTCTAATCTCCATTCAAATTTTATCGGACTAAAATGCGATCGCTGTTCATTTCTTCGATTTGTATACAGTTTTGCCTTCTGCGTAACCAGTAATCAAATTTCCATATGAAGCTTTCTATTTATCGAATCGAGTGTGAAGCGTTTAGTTCTTTCTAATAAACTTGATTGTGAAGGTGTGAAGCCATTGCAGTGTGGTAGGTAGTACCTAGCTGGTAGGTAAAAAAAAATTGGTAGGTAAACACAATGTTTGTAGGTAAAAAACGCTGCAAATCATTGCTCACTGATCAGATCACTGACCAGCTGAGTGAGCTCCGAAGCCATTTTCAATGCTATTGAATGGAAGTGCTCTTCCAGGCGTCTCCAGCATTCGAGGATATCTTCTTCACTCCTCACATCACTGATCAGCTGAGTAAGCTCCGAAGCCATTTTCAATCCTATTGAATGGAAGTGCTCTTCCAGGCGTCTCCAGCATTCGAGGAGATCTTCTTCACTCCTCACATCACTGATCAGCTCAGTGAGCTCGAAAGCCATTTTCAATCCTATTGAATGGAAGTGCTCTTCCAGGCGTCTCCAGCATTCGAGGAGATCTTCTTCACTCTTCAGATCACTGATTAGCTGAGTGAGCTCCGAAGCCATTTTTAATCCTATTGAATGGAAGAGCTCTTCCAGGCGTCTCCATCATTCGAGAAGTTCTTCTTCACTCTTCAAATCACTGATCAGCTGAGTGAGCTCCAAAGCCATTTTCAATCCTATTGAATGGAAGTGCTCTTCCAGGCGTCTCCCGCATTCGAGGAGATCTTCTTCACTCCTCAGATCACTGATCAGCTGACTGAGCTCCGAAGCCATTTTCAATCCTGTGAGTCTCCACTCACTGGGGAACATTTCCAGTGAAGAGACTGGGTTGATTCGTTAACTCCCTTCCGATCCGAATTTGTCATAGCCACCCGCGGCGAGTATTGTCAGATTCGGATCCGTGGTCAGCTCAAAAAGGTGACGTCACCCCCCCCCTCAACATGAAGACGCCGTCTCCAGCCAGAGCGTCCCTCCCTCGGCGGGGGGAGCCAATCAGAAGTCTCCACCTGGCAGGCGCCCGTCCGTCGAGGGAGCGGAGGGGGACCATCCAGAACAAAACCAACGAGCAGCCCCCTCCACAGGCAGACCCCCCTCAGATATTCAGTAAGAGTCACTGTGAGCCCCGCAGCCCGTGAACTTGAGCCTGTTAGAGTCAAAACCGCCCCCAAAACCCCTTAAAGACGCTTTTCGTAAGATCCCTGACCATCGAAAACGCCGTCTCGCGCCGAATTGATCTGGTTGAAGATCCCCTGGATTCACTGGACGTCCGTCGCCACAACCACCACAACCGCCACATCACACCTGGAAGGATACCTCAGGGCCCTGACACGTGTGAGTGAAAACTATAACTTACCTTTAAACCATTGGCCAATGCAGTTAGGACAGTGCGTAGAAGTAATTCTGGAACATTTGAACAAAAGTCGTAATATTGAAAGTTGTAACTTAAAGCTAAATACTTACCTGCAACATAAATCTAACCTATACTTACCATACTCACCTTTGTTGAACACCTGGAACGTTGAACTGATATCCTCTGGAAACCTGAAACACAAAGTCAAATTGGAGTTATTAAATTGTATATTGAACTATTATTTGCAAAATCCATCATATTGAACATTTAATCTTGTGCCATACTTACTTGTGTTGTTGCGCCCATCAGGCTTCTTTTCGACACACCCTTCGGTGTGCCTAGTCAGAAAACCTTTTGATTATTTAATAAACTTACCTTTCATTGTTGTAATTTGGCATTTGATGTCTTTTCTCATTTTTACCTGGTTCCTCAGTGTGAAAACCGGAGCTTGGTGACGCGTCACACTCCGCCATCTTTTCCGAGGCGTCCCTCAGACACCTGCGTAGGCCCCTTCGGCAGCGTCGCATTTGGCGGACGCCATTTTCTCAATAGGACGCCCTTAAGGCTAACATTTCAGATTGCATCATCCCGAGGAATCCGACTGGCCGCTTCACCGCCTCGTCACAGGTAAATACCACACGCTACCCCTTGTAAATTTAACTATTGTTTCGATATTTGTTTGTCTTCCCCTTCCCACCTGAGCTCGCCACGTTGGGTTTTGTGTCATTCGGTGAACTTGGGATCGGCACGTGGCGTCACAACCTCGTGCTGCTACCAACTACGCCGCGGATCGAAACCTTAACCCTGTCGAACGCAAATCCCGCTTACAACTGGTGTGTCGCCACAATCGTCACAACCGCCACGAGTAAGCCGGGACGCTACCTCTGTGGTCATCGACACAATCGCCACAAGTAGCAGGCCTACAAATTTGGTGGCAGCGGAGTGGATCCCGGTGTGAGTAAGCCTCACACGAACCCACTCAAACTCGTAGGCCGTTCGACACGAGCTCAGTTTTAAATTTAGAGTCTATCGAAACAAACCCTAAAAGAACACACTGAGACAGGTAAAAATAAAAATAGGTAGGCTGTACATCCATTTATTATACAGGAAAAGTGACATTAGAAGCAGCCTTCCGCACGAAACGACGCGAGAAGACGTCTCTTCTCGTAGTTGTATTTTTCTCGACTTAGACCGATTCACGCCGACAGACTTCTTCGTGCCTAGGTGGTAGTTAGCACAAATTGCTACCATGTTTCTCAATAACCCGACACCTAGCGACAGGGGGACCGAAACCCAATCGTCCTCCGGCACTGAAGCTGTAGAAACAATGACCCAGACAATGAAGGAGATGAACATTCTCCTTCAGCGATACAATAACATAACACATGAAGTAGATAGGGAGGACATACCGCGCTCGGTATTCCTCGAAGTAGAGTCGTGGGACCCAGACGCGACCGGTGCGTTAAGTGTTGTGTCGTTTTTTGCGAATTTTGATATGGTGACCACGGGTTTGACCTCGCGACAACGATACCGTTTACTCCGCACAAAAGCGCGGGGAACCGCTAAGCAATTCCTTATCGATCGGGATGACACGCTCGACGTAGACAACGTCTACGAGATCGTCCGTGACGACATGATCAAGTGGTTCCAGAAGGAAAATCCACAACACGCCGCCGCACTCCTGTGGACAGTCAAGCGGAACGCCACAGAAACGCTCCGCCAATTTGCCGACCGAGTCCGCAGCCTCGCCCGGTGTGCCGTCATGGAAGAGGGAGGACAACTCCGACGTCACGAACGCCACGACTGGGTAGAAAGAAAAACCCTGAGCGCTTTCATACGTGGTGTCAGCAAAAACATGAGCGCACTGCTCATCACAAATCGCCCCAGATCGATCCAGGACGCGCTGAGCAAGGCGGAGGAATTGGAGGAGACCCTAGACGACACAATCGACACAGACGAACGTTGGGACTTGGCGGCCATTACCAACGACCGCCGATGTTACAACTGCGGAAGTCCTGAACATTTCGCTGCCCGATGCCCGCGAAAAGACGAACCCCTACAGCGTCACAATCGACACAGGGAAGAGGACCACCGCCAAGATAAACCCAACGAGCGCCGAAGCGCCGAGAAACCGACCCCACGATATCCGTGTATGTTTTGCGCGGACAAAACACACTTCCCCGTGAATTGCCCATTCAGCCCGAACAAGACCATATTTTGTGACTTCTGTGGCGTCCGAGAACATCTGGAGGAGGATTGTTACAAGAAGAAGCGTCTCCTCCCCGTGTCGCAACCGGTCATGGCGCCGGCACATTCAATGGAGGTCGCCCGTTACAAGAAGCCAATCGAGGAGGCACATGTTCCCGCCGTGGAAGCTCCAATGTCGCGGACTATGAAAATCACCGTGGGGCTGGGCCCGGAGGAACGAGAGATGACCCTGGACACCGGAGCTACGCTTTCGGTACTTTCAACACCCGTAAAGGGGATTCCAATTCTCCCAACCCGAGCGATCGCGTGGGGAGCTGATGGAATGCCCCTACATGTCTCCGGGGAACAGCGCGTCGTCACGAGGATCGGCGAATGCGTATTTGAGCACACATTTTTAGTGTTCGCAAGGAGAAGCGCTACGCTTGATCTTTTGGGGCTCGACGTACTTCGAAGGGTGCCCATCACATTTACAACGGGACCGGAAATGAAATTCCACACCCCTAAAGGCGTCATCCGCCCATATACGCCGGTCGACACACCCGAGGAAATCTACAGCGTGGGGGTGGTGTTGCGGCCCGAGGGGCGGGAATTTGGGACGTTTGTGGATCAAAATGAAAGTCATGATCACAACGCTCCTCTCCCTAGCACCCCTTCGGCGGCAACAGCTACCTCCGCCACGCAAAAACCATCGTGCGTGGATTACGAAGAACCGGACGACGCTTCGGAGGTGCGGGCAAATTTCGCCACAAATCAATATGGCGCCGGAAGCCTGAAGTTTTGGAATCGGCAGTTCAAGGGCGTTTCTGTCCCTATCGATACACCCGTTGAGCGGTACGACGATACGCACCACTACAAAAACTCGACGAAGGATCCGGCCCAAAACCTTCCACTTCCTCCGAAAGTACATTTCGGTGCACCAATTTCACAACATTGTGCAACCCCCACTACGCCGACCGAATTCCAGGAAGTTGACGACGCAAGTGACAGCACGGAACCCGCACCGGACTCTGAGGAGAAAACATCCCTCGAAAAATGCCTCGATCGGATGCTCCACAACTACCATCGGACTTATGTCGACCACTGGGACCGGCACAGTGCGACACAGTTCGACACAGAGGATCGGCACAGTGCGACACAGTTCGACACAGCGGATCGGCACAGAGCGACACAACTCGCCACAGTAGATCGGCACAGTGCGACACAGTTCGACACAGAAGATCGGCACAGTACGACACAGTTCGACACAGCGGATCGGCACAGTCCGACCCAGTTCGCCACAACCGACCCATGTAACGAACCATATTCCGATATCGTCGATACCCCTGATGAAACGAGTTCTAATATATCCCTTAGGGAAGAAAAGGCCTGCGCCGGGATTTGTTCTATTATTCCCCCGATTCAAAACTATGAAAAAGAAGTACGTATCGGCACCGCGCCAGACGGTCTAGAAGAAGAGGAGTGGGAGGAGCTACCGACCGACCAATGGGAAGCCCCGTTACCCGAGTTCGACGCGACCTTGCAAGAGAAACTACAACATCTCACAACTTCGGACGCGGAACCAACTAGGGAATTGTTGTGTAAATTCCGGGACTTATTTAAGCCACCTACGGGGGAGGGATGTCGATTGAATGTATCCCACGAGATAGTTACGACTCAACCCACCGTTACACAACAAAAACCCTACCCGGTTCCTCACGCCCTCCGCGACGTCGTCGAAACTCAAATCAAGGACATGTTGTCAAACGGGGTCATTAGCCCGTCTACTAGCCCATGGTGTGCGCCCGTACTACTCGTCAAAAAGAAGACGCCGCCAGGAGAAAAGTAGCTTTGGCGATTTTGCACGGATTTCCGACAGCTCAATAAAATCACCAAAGGAGACGCTTATCCTCTCCCCCGTTTACAAGAGACCCTTGCGATGTTAGGTCAGTGTAAATGGTTCACAACCATCGACTTAATATCGGGTTATCACCAGATACCAGTTCACCCCGAGTCAAGGGAGAAAACGGCCTTTTCCGTATTTGGACGCCATTTTCATTACGAAAAGATGCCGTTTGGACTGAAGAACGCGCCCGCTACATTTCAACGAGTCATGAATGATGCCCTCGATGGAATCCTCGGAGATCGTTGTCTCGTTTACTTGGATGACATCATAGTATTTTCCGCCACTCGAGAGGAACACCTCCAGAAATTGACTCAAGTTTTCGATCGACTAACCGAGGCTCGTCTTCAAGTGAACTTGTCGAAATGCGAGTTTTTGAAAAACGAAGTTCGCTTTCTAGGTCACCGCATCACGCCCGAAGGAATCCTTACCGAGCCCGAGAAGGTCAAGGCCATTAAGGAATTTCCTGTACCTACCTCGGCGTTGAAACTGCAGTCGTTTTTGGGGCTGGCTGGGTTTTACCGAAGGTTCATACCTCGATACTCGGAGCTCTCGGTGCCCTTGACCGACCTCCTCCAGAAGAACCGACCCTTCGAGTGGACAAGTAAACAACAACAAGCGTTCGACGAACTCAAGGTCAAGTTGACCGAGGAACCCGTACTCGCCTTTCCTGACCTGAATAAACCCTTTGTGTTGGCCACCGACGCTTCCGGCTCCGCTTTGGGGGCTGTCCTCTCACAGAACTTCGAAGGGGAAGAGAGGCCCGTAGCATATGCGAGTCGAAAACTAAATCCGGCAGAAACCAGGTATTCCGTCACGGAGAGGGAGTTGCTCGCTGTTGTGTGGGCGGTCCGCCATTTTCAAGAATACCTCTTAGGTCAGACCTTTGAACTTCAAACGGACCATATGGCACTCACGGCCGCGATGCACCTCCGCGACCCGACATCACGAATCGGGAGGTGGGTTCTAAGGCTCGCTGAATAAGACTTCGTTCCCCGATACAGACCCGGAACTCAGATGAAGCATGCGGACGGATTGAGTCGAATGGACATAGCCGTTGTGAATCTCGATTTCCCGCGCGAACTAATGATCGCAGCACAAGATCTCGATGATTGGGTCCAATCGATGGTTTTAAGTCGCGGTAAGGAAGGATTGCGCAAAGCCAACGGAGTATGGGAAATGAGAGTGCGACACGATGGTCGACACGAATGGGTACCCCTCATCCCTAGTTCACTTCGTGAATGGTTGATTGACAGATGCCATAAGAATGAGTGGGCAGGACACCCCGTAGCCGACGTAACGGAAAAGGTGGTGAGGCGACTCGGGAACTGGCCCGGACTATCGAGAGACGTCAAAGAACAGGTGCAACGTTGTGAAACGTGTTTACGTCGCAATACTCCGACGAATCTGAAAAGCCTGATCCAGAAGCCGCTCCTCCCCGAGAGACCCGGACACATCGTCGGCATCGACTTCGTGGGGCCCATCGTGACAAATGGAAAATCCAAATATCTCCTTACCGTGATCGACCATTTTACCAAATATGCTGAAGCATACGTTACCACCAATTGTACCGCCTCAACGGTCGCGCAAATTTTAGCAAAGGAGTTTATACCGAGACACGGTGTACCCGAGAGACTTGTTTCAGACCGCGGAACTGCCTTCACCGCCGGATCGACACGCGAGCTTTGTGCCCAATGGGGAAAAGGCAGATCTTTACGACCGCGTACCACCCAGAAGGAAACGGAGTGTGCGAACGTTTCCACCGGACCTTGACCCATATTTTGGCAAAAATTACCAAAAAAACTAAGGACTGGGAAACCATGTTGCCCGTAGCACTCGCAGCGTACTGATCCAACCCACATAAGAGTACCGGATTTACTCCAAATTTTCTTACCTTTGGGAGAGAAATACGCCTCCCGAACGACACCTTTCAAGGACTTCGAACACCTTTGCCTGAATCCTCCCTGTTGAAGAATCTCCGAATGGCCCGTGACGCCACGACACAATGCCTACACGAAGCCTGGAAGAAACGGACGGAAGCAATCAACGCCCGCCGCTCTCTGCGCTCTTTTGAGGCAGGGGACATGGTATACCTGAAAGACATGCAGCCGCCCCCAGGTGTCGTAAAAAAATTCTGGAGTCCATGGAGTGGACCGTGGACGGTGCTGAAAAAACACTCGAATGTTACTTATGAAATCAGGGACTCACCCGACATAAAACGTCAGGTAGTACACATTTATTTTTTATTATTTTTTTTTTTTTTTTATAGAGGAGGAAACCGTTTATTGGTTGACAGCGGGAGAGGGATGTTTGTCTCACCGCCCTTTATGTGGGGGTCCGGCCGCTATAAGCAACTGGTTACCCACTAAAACCTCCTCTGTTCGTCTGGACTGCCCCGGGACTACAGTTGATGCATTACTTCGGGACAGCCCCTTTTTCAGCCCGGCTGTTGCTGGGCTTCCTCTTCGTGAGGCCTAATGTCTTTAGGCTCCTCCTTGGCTTCGATAGGGGATGGGGCGTTTATGATGTTAGGCCTTCCCAATCCCTATTTCTTTCCTTCTCTTTGAGAACTGCGATGACGTAGGTATTGATGGCATCCCAGTTCTCCTTTGTCTCCATCATCTTATTAACGATGGTCTCTGGCTGAAGTTCACCGACTTCGTCAATCAGGCTACTCCGCATTCTCTCCCATCTAGGACACTGGAAGAATGTGTGGTACACATCGTCTTCCTCGATCTCCAGGCCTTCTGCGACTCCATCTTGATCCTGTTGCTCGTCGTCTGTGATGCGGTCACGCTGCTGCTGGCAGTACAGACACCGCGAATCCGTGGTCCGCCCAATCTTTTTCAGGAAGGACCGAAAATAACCGTGCCCGGTAAGGAATTGTGTAAGATAATAATTCACTTCCCCGTGCACTCTCTCTGTCCATTCCTTGACACCATGAATCAGCCTTGCAGTCCATCGTCCTCGACTCTCAGACCTCCACCTATTTTGCCACCTCCTCATGGTCTCTTCTCGTTCTTCCTTCTTAACCACCATTGGCGCATTCTCCGCTTTCCTCAGGTGGATCCTCCTGCGCTCGTCTGCCAGTAGGTCAATTGGTGTGACCCCGGCAACAACCTGCACTGCAGGGGCTGAAACCGTCCTGTAGCCGCTGCATATCCTTAGTGCACCACGTCGCTGCACCGATTCAATACGCGTCCTGTATTTTTGAAACTTCAGAGCGTCTGCCCATACTTCAGCACCGTACAACAAGATGGCATCGGTTGTTCTCATGAGCAGCCTGCGTTTGGAGGAGGATGGGCCACCCATGTTAGCCATAAGACGGCCCAGCCTCCCCACCACTGCAGCCGCCCTATCAGCTGCCTTACATATGTGCGCCCAGAAGCTCAGTTTCACATCCAGCATGACACCCAGATACCTTATTACGTCAGACGTGATAATGCTCTGGCCGTCGACAAGCATCTGGATATTTCTGTCTATTCTCTTCCGGGTTAGAAGGACAATCTCCGTTTTTTGAATAGCCAGTGACAGGGATCGGGATCCCATCCATTCCAGTATTCTTCTCATGGTCTGATTCAGCTTGAGCTGCAAGGCTTCGGTGGTTCGAGCCTTCATAACCGCCACTATATCATCAGCGTACCCCACAAGGGAAGATAGGAAGATGAGGAAGAAGAGATGATAGGAAGACGTCTTCTGGCATTTCTATGTGAAGGATCCCATCATTGAAGGATCCCATCATCAGGTAGTACACATTAACCGCCTCAAACCGGCCTTTGTGCTGGGTGTACCGGATGATACTTTCCTGGACCATACCGAATCCAATCAAACCAAGAAAACAGACACAATAAGGAACAGCCACGAACCAGAAAAGGAGACACAGGAAGAAACGATGGAGGACTCTGATGAGGAGTTGCGATGGCCGCCTCCAAACCCGGCCATGATGGAATGTGGCGATGTGCCGACCGGATCTCACGAGAATTCTCCCACTACACCGTTTTCGGAACAATCAAACCAAGGGACTGCTTCGCCACAACCGACTCACCTCGAGGACGCGGATCGACACTCAGATCGCTCCTCGATCAGTGAAGAAGATAAAAGCGTCAGCTACCCTTTGGAGAGACCAGCCGAGAAGTTAGCGGGAAACTCACAACACCCGGTAAACTACCACGAGGAAAACCGTCCGGCACACCAGGGTGATCCCCTCACAGACAGCGATCGCCCCAGTCAGCACAACCGCCACAGCGAGCACGATCGCCACAGCAACCACGATCGCCACAGCGAGCACGATCGCCACAGCGACCACGATCGCCACAGCAACCACGATCGCCACAGCGACCACGATCGCCACAGCGAGCACGACCGCCACAGCAACAACCCCCACCAGGAACCAGTGGTGCGCAAAGCTGAAGAGCCGTCGACACCTGAAGGTCTACCTCCGAAAAGACCCCGAGGAGAAGCGCCACCCGGGACCACTCCATATTCGTTCCGCCAGCGCGACCCTTCCGTAAATTATAAGCAACTCCACTTAGGCCGAAAGACAAACTGACTGACTACTAGGAACGACTGACCACGACCTTGACACATGGTCCTTCAGACCAACAAGTTTAGCTTGGGTCCTTCAGACCAACCAATTTCAATTGGGTCCTTCAGACCAACAAACTTCACTTAGGTCCTTCAGACCAAGCCGAACCGTTACTTCTGCTACCTTCCTAACAAGGCCAGAATAATTTGTGTGAAGTAAAATGAAATCAATTCCTGAGTCACTTTTCCTAGGCAGGATGTTACAGTAGGGCGTTTTATTGTTTGTTGTAGGATGGCACAAGAACCGCTAGATGAGTGGATAGTGGACGGGGGTCCCCAGTCACCGGACCCCGTGGTGGAATTAATGAGGAAGCGCACGGAACGATTTACCGCCAACCTCCGAGATCAGCCGCCGGGACATGTAGCCACGCCCGCGCCATCCGACGACCCCTATGACGCGCTCGAAACTCTTGCCAACTTTGTGCGGTTTACGATGTGTGGCGACACACCAACTAGTCGCCACACCTCAGGGAACTCAGCGCTCCTCACGATCCTCCAGATACATAGGTGGATCCCCATCTACCAGAGGATCGTGCAGGAGCGAGACGCACTGCTGGATCGCCAGGCCAAGTGGTTGCTGGACCGCCAACAACTGGTCCGGCAACGGGATGCAGCCGTGGAGGAGTCCAAGGCAGCCAACGCACAGGTGGTAGTGGAGCCACCTGCGGCGAAGACCGCTACACCTGAGGCAACCCACCAGTCATCTGCAGAGGCACCTGCGGCGAGGTCTGCGGAGGCTGAGAGGGAGTTGGCTCGCTCCCCGGCTCCGCCCCCCGCTTCGTCCCCCGCCCCGTCACGATCGCCTCAGCCCATCGAGGTCACAGACCCTCCGCTCGACCCGTACGTGGCATTAACACCGCTGCACTCCCCACCGACGACACCTCGACCACCCCGACGTGCCCGTGGCCGAGTCAGCTCGTACGCGGAGTCACCGACCCGAGACGCTCCACCGACACCTGGACGCTCTCTCATGCGCTCAAGCGAGTCGGAAACAGAAACGGCCGCAGAAAAACCGCCTCCGACTCACCCGAAGATCGTCCTGCGGATAAGCCGAAAGCGACAATGCCCCGTCTGCACCAAGAAGGTACCACGACTCTTCGTCTTCCGGTGCCCGGGATGTAAAGAATTCTGGCAACGCCTCAAGAGCTTCCACAGCCAGGGACGACCGCTGCCGGAGTGCCCCGAAGACCATCGGGCACAGCGCGACCCAGCAAACTGTCGCGGGTGTCGTTGCCACGCCTACGAGCTGGCCATAAGGAAGGCGCGTCCCTTGGCTCCTCTGGGAATACCCAGCGTCGTCTTTGACAACGCTGGCTCCCGGAGGGAAGGGGGATGTGAGTCTCCACTCACTGGGGAACATTTCCAGTGAAGAGACTGGGTTGATTCGTTAACTCCCTTCCGATCCGAATTTGTCATAGCCACCCGCGGCGAGTATTGTCAGATTCGGATCCGTGGTCAGCTCAAAAAGGTGACGTCACCCCCCCCTCAACATGAAGACGCCGTCTCCAGCCAGAGCGTCCCTCCCTCGGCGGGGGGAGCCAATCAGAAGTCTCCACCTGGCAGGCGCCCGTCCGTCGAGGGAGCGGAGGGGGACCATCCAGAACAAAACCAACGAGCAGCCCCCTCCACAGGCAGACCCCCCTCAGATATTCAGTAAGAGTCACCGTGAGCCCCACAGCCCGTGAACTTGAGCCTGTTAGAGTCAAAACCACCCCCAAAACCCCTTAAAGACGCTTTTCGTAAGATCCCTGACCATCGAAAACGCCGTCTCGCGCCGAATTGATCTGGTTAAAGATCCCCTGGATTCACTGGACGTCCGTCGCCACAACCACCACAACCGCCACATCACACCTGGAAGGATACCTCAGGGCCCTGACACGTGTGAGTGAAAACTATAACTTACCTTTAAACCATTGGCCAATGCAGTTAGGACAGTGCGTAGAAGTAATTCTGGAACATTTGAACAAAAGTCGTAATATTGAAAGTTGTAACTTAAAGCTAAATACTTACCTGCAACATAAATCTAACCTATACTTACCATACTCACCTTTGTTGAACACCTGGAACGTTGAACTGATATCCTCTGGAAACCTGAAACACAAAGTCAAATTGGAGTTATTAAATTGTATATTGAACTATTATTTGCAAAATCCATCATATTGAACATTTAATCTTGTGCCATACTTACTTGTGTTGTTGCGCCCATCAGGCTTCTTTTCGACACACCCTTCGGTGTGCCTAGTCAGAAAACCTTTTGATTATTTAATAAACTTACCTTTCATTGTTGTAATTTGGCATTTGATGTCTTTTCTCATTTTTACCTGGTTCCTCAGTGTGAAAACCGGAGCTTGGTGACGCGTCAAACTCCGCCATCTTTTCCGAGGCGTCCCTCAGACACCTGCGTAGGCCCCTTCGGCAGCGTCGCATTTGGCGGACGCCATTTTCTCAATAGGACGCCCTTAAGGCTAACATTTCAGATTGCATCATCCCGAGGAATCCGACTGGCCGCTTCACCGCCTCGTCACAGGTAAATACCACACGCTACCCCTTGTAAATTTAACTATTGTTTCGATATTTGTTTGTCTTCCCCTTCCCACCTGAGCTCGCCACGTTGGGTTTTGTGTCATTCGGTGAACTTGGGATCGGCACGTGGCGTCACAACCTCGTGCTGCTACCAACTACGCCGCGGATCGAAACCTTAACCCTGTCGAACGCAAATCCCGCTTACAACTGGTGTGTCGCCACAATCGTCACAACCGCCACGAGTAAGCCGGGACGCTACCTCTGTGGTCATCGACACAATCGCCACAAGTAGCAGGCCTACAAATCCTATTGAATGGAAGTGCTCTTCCAGGCGTCTCCAGCATTCGAGGAGATCTTCTTCACTCCTCAGATCAATGATCAGCTGAGTGAGCTCCGAAGCCATTTTCAATCCTATTGAATGGAAGAGCTCTTCCAGGCATCTCCATCATTCGATAAGATCTTCTTCACTCTTCAAATCACTGATCAGCTGAGTGAGCTCCAAAGCCATTTTCAATCCTATTGAATGGAAGTGCTCTTCCAGGCGTCTCCAGCATTCGAGGAGATCTTCTTCACTCCTCAGATCACTGATCAGCTGAGTGAGCTCCGAAGCCATTTTCAATCCTATTGAATGGAAATGCTCTTCCAGGCGTCTCCAGCATTCGAGGAGATCTTCTTCACTCCTCAGATCACTGATCAGCTGAGTGAGCTCCGAAGCCATTTTCAATCCTATTGAATGGAAGTGCTCTTCCAGGCGTCTCCAGCATTCGAGGAGATCTTCTTCACTCCTCAGATCACTGATCAGCTGAGTGAGCTCCGAAGTCATTTTCAATCCTATTGAATGGAAGTGCTCTTCCAGGCGTCTTCAGCATTCGAGGAGATCTTCTTCACTCCTATGATCACTGATCAGCTGAGTGAGCTCCGAAGTCATTTTCAATCCTATTGAACGCAGGAAGCTGAAATTTGAGAGGGAAGGTCGAGGGAGAATACAGATGTTGGTAGGTGCTATTGATGGAGAACCAGGGATCTATACAGAAGGGTGATCTATACAGAAAATAATAAACCTTTGAGCAATGATTTGCAGCGTTCTTATGACGTCATGGATCAGTTTTAAGTGTTTTACCTACGACTCTTGCAAGAATGGATTCATGGTGGTAGAACTGGCTAATGCGCATTAAAGGTATAACATGTCTTAAATTAATATACTATTATATTTTTTCCCCATGAAGTCATCAGAAAAATGACCAGGTAACCCAACTATTTGAACAAAAAGCAGTAGGTAGATACGATCGTACTATTAACAGCAATGGAATTCTCTCAATCATATTGGTTTATTATTTTCAATAATAAGCCTTTGGAATCGAGCAAGAAAAAAAAATTTTAACCCCCCCTCAAAATTTGATGTTTTACGTTTCAAGGTACGTAGAATCCGAAAATCGAATAAAAAGTCGGCGCTTTGCGCCACGGCGGGGGGCTCCGCCCCCCTGCACCCCCCGGTTTATTTCTTTTTCCATACTCTGTATGAAATCATAGGAACACAGAATGTGTTTTTGCGATACTAGTCATCCGTTAAATAAAAAACAACAATGATAAATGTGGAGTTGACATTAACATGACAACCAATAAACATATCACCAGATGTTTTTTCTGTCGCTTTTTCGTGACGATTTTTTTTCGGTAGGTCATCGCAAAAACACATTCTGTGTTAAAATTTCCGTCCGTCCGCCGTACGCCGTACGCGGCACTTTTCTTAGTTACCATGGACCGATTTCGATGAAATTTGGTATATGGGCTCCATTTGGGGTCTAGTTGTGCCGCGAAGCTTTTGGTTGATGTAGGTCACTTCTAAGGGGTGAAAATTAAGGGTTGAAAATTTCAAGAGTGCCCTAGCTCGAAAACTGTTGAAATAAAGGTATCGTTTTTTCACTAATTTTAAATAGTACTGAATTTTAAAAAATTTTTGAGACCACCCGGAGCTCTGTAGGGCAAACCGTTCGGTCCCTACGAGTACTTGAAGCTTTTCCTTCGATAAAACAGAATCATGAGTGTGAATCGCAAAAGAGGTCTAATCTCCGTTGAAATTTTTTCTGACTAAAATGCGATCGCTGTTCATTTCTTCGATTTGTATACAGTTTTGCCTTCTGCGTAACCAGTAATCAAATTTCCATAATCAAAAGTCAATGGAGATTGCTGAAGGTGCCTGAGTGGTCACTGATCAGCTGAGTGAGCTCCAAGGCCATTTTCTCTCCTGTTGAACGCAGGAACCTGAAATTTGAGAGGCAGGGTCAATGGAGATTGCTGAAGGCGCCTGAGTGGTAACTGATCAGCTGAGTGAGCTCCAAGGCCATTTCCTCTCCTGTTGGACGCAGGAACCTGAAATTTGAGAGGCAGGGTCAATGGAGATTGCTGAAGGCGCCTGAGTGGTAACTGATCAGCTGAGTGAGCTCCGAAGCCATTCACAATCCTATTGAACGCAGGAAGCTGAAATTTTAGTGGCAGGGTCAAAGGAGAATACAGATGGTGGTAGGTGCTATTGATGGAGAACCAGTGATCTATACAGAAGGGTGATCTATACAGAAAATAATAAACCTTTGAGCAATGATTTGCAGCGTTTTTTTGTGTTTGTGTTGACAGTACAATTCACCGAAGTGTCCCAAAGAACTAAGTACTTGCAATACTTTTCTACCTTCGACTTGTAGATAAATTCCATGTAATCAAGAGGAAAAACATGACGAAATATCGATAATATTGCCACACATATTCTCACTGTAACCTCGATAAAATATTGACGACCATCGACGACGTGGAGCCAAGACAATCCCTGGTGTTTTGCCTCTCGTCTATAGGATGGAATTGGTTTTTAAATCCGATTTGGGTTATGTTCAATTTTATTACCTTCAGCAAGGAAGGAGATATCGGTTTCGGAACTTGATTGCTTCCGAAGGCGAAGCTACCTGAATGAGGTGGTGTGGAGGGTTTGTACCTACTAGGCAGCCGCGTCGGAGGGGGAGGGTTATTGGTTATGCAAAGTTGAGAGCGTCCCCCCGTATGAGGAATAAAAGCTATACACAGCGACGGAAGACAGGGAATATTGTATTTTCAAATCTAACTTGATGAATGACAATGAGTTGAAGACCAGCTGCTGCTCAACTGGTATAATTATGATATATTTCCGTCGGGATATTCCACGAAAACGAAACCAAACTTTTCAGTTTCTGTTTTGAATTCAAAGCACTCGAATTCACCAAGGTATTTTACTTTAATATTTAACTTCTCATGTGCATGGCGGATTGATTTAAAAATTGAAAATGTTTAGCTTTGAAGCAATTTAATTTCATCGTCTGAAAGTGAATCATGTCCACCGCCAGTTGGTCAAATCCAGAGAAAAATCTTGAAGACCCTCCTAAATCTATAAATAAACCGCAGGTGTGAGACTATCTCGAGCAGGCCCTCGTGTTGGCTCAAGCTAGAACACAACTTTCAACATCAATTCAATTTTTCCATTTTTTTTTATAATGCAGAGGGACTTACTTCCTCCTAAATGTACATATTTTACGAACAAACCACAGAAATTGGTACCTCGAGTAGGCCAACGTATTTTCTCGTAGCAGTCGACACTTGAGACCCCAACCTCCCTTCGTCTCTCGCTATCTCAGTTTTATATAAAGGCAGCTCAAAGTACCACCAGCAACCCATTCTTGTCCAAATCTCTGTCCTGATAACTTCATGTGTTACACGATCATTGTAACGCGATCGATTTTGCCCAGCAAACCCACTTCTTTTAATGGTTTCGGGCCAGCGAGATCTACCCTCTCTCCCTAACCTGTATTAACAGTTAAGGGCCGGCCTATCCATCTCAGTCTTTCCTCTTTTTTCTTCACTTGTATTAACAGTTAAGGGCCGGCCTATCCATCTCAGTCTTTCCTCTTTCTTCTTCACTTTCCTCACTTTTTTTTTCTTCAATTTACCCGCAGTTTATCGATATGTTAATGTGGATCTGTTTCCATACTGTGAATCATTTCAGTAAGGTGAACCAGACGCCGTAGGGTGGATCACATTCTGTAATCCGGATCAGGAAATGAAGGAAACGAGTAACTTTTTCTGTCTTACATTAACCTCAGTTGGTAACCAGAGTAATTACGTTATATTTGAGTTTATTTACCGTTAAATTGCACTGAAATAAGGAAAAAAACTGAAATAAGGAAAAAAAAACTGAAATTGTTGAGAAAAAAAAACAGTACAAGTCCAGTCATTTATTTTTTAACCTTCTATCCACATACCATTACATACCTTGGATCCTATACCATTACATAACCAACTATATTATGGATGACTAGGAAGCTATGTGTTACACCCACTTGGTAGAATACTCTCCAACTAACTATAACTGTACTATTACATACCTCATATTTAGTTGGGCAGTATGCAGTTCTGACTATGCCCTCTACTATTACCTACCTAATCATGTTATCGGTGATGAGGGGGCTATGTGCTACACCCACTTGGTATAATACCCTCTTATCACCAAATTGTAATACATATCTCATATTTGGTACAGCACTATTCAGTTCTGACGATCTCCTATACCATAACCTATCCAACTATATTATGAATGACGAGGGAGCTATGTGCTTGGTAGAAAACCTTACTAACTTGGTAGAAAACCTTACTAACAGTACTACAATTATCGCTCATACTTGGTATGAAAACTCACATACTTGAGCATTCGTAGACACGTTTGATATGGCTCATGCAGGTTTCGACCTAAAAGCCACTATGATTTCCCCGTTTCTCATCCCCCGCAGCACCTTTTAGTTATCGGAATCCCCCTCATATAGCATATCATTTTAAATCTCACAATCAGACCTTCAATTTGACTATACACAAATGGTCCTCCATCGATTCAGTCGGAAGTCACAGGCAAGAAGAGTGAATGCGGACCAGTATTCCCGAAAATGGGAACCACGTTTTTCAACTTCTTTCACAAATTTTCGATACTTTTTGACCGACTTCAACGCGCCGAAGGCGCGCGAAAGAGGAGGTACTCAATTCGGGTTGTCGTGGGACGACGATTTTTTTTTTTTTTTTTTTTTGTATGTCCGAGTCGCTTGCATTTCTTTATTCTGGTACCAATCTGTCTGATTCTTTCTGAAATGTGTTCTACCAGTATCCGTGGTGGTCCCATTTCAAACAGATTTCATTTTTAACAAAGCAAAATGAAATCTGTTTGAAATGGGACCACCACGGATACTGGTAGAACTCATTTCAAGAAGAATCAGACAGATTGGTACCAGAATAAAGAAATGCAAGGTGTTCAGACATACAAAAAAAAAAAAAAAAAAATCGTCGTCCCACGACAACCCGAATTGAGTAGCTCCTCTTTCGCGCGCCTTCGGCGCGTTGAAGTCGGTCAAAAATACCCGGAATTTAGAATAGATCCATGTGCTAGATACGGTACTCAATGTATCAGAACATTCAAGAACTGAGCTTCAAGAACCTCCAAATCACTTACCCAAAACGAAAATTCCCAAACAATCGCATGGAGTGCGTCACCATCTTGAGCCTTTCGCAATTACATTAATGAAGCTGAGACTCTTCTCCCAACCATTAAGTTTCAAAAGGCTGATGCTTCTCAACTTCTTTTCAAAGCACTCGACTCAAGAAGGTTTTATCTTTTCCCGTTCTCCCCAGTTAAAATTTCATCTTCTCCAAAGTGGAATTAAAAATGAGTAAAATCTCCTCCAAACTGGTATTAAAAATCCACAATTCTTTCGTACGCTGACGCATCACGAGAAAGCTATTGCTTTCTTTTGATAAAAACAAATCTTTAAAACTAAACAACACAAGTAGGGCGGGATGGAGGAACTTGTAACACGTTGTTGGGTGTCGTTTTTCTCGTTTACACTGATTCTATTAATAGAAGTTCAGTAATTACTGAAAGGCTCAAAGCATAACTCGTGAAGATTAAGTAAATAAAGTTACAACATTCAGCAATAGGTAGGTTTGGAAAAATAGGAATCCAAATAGGTAGTTATCATTGTAATTACGTCTCAAAGAAGATCTGCAAAAATACAAGCTTTCAATGCAGAATACGTAGGTTTAGTTGTGTAGGTGTGTAGGTTTTGCTTCCGAGTCTACCAAGGTAGCGGAATCTTAGTTTTCACTTCTCAAAGTTGAAAAAATTGTCTCCAAAATCAAAAATTTCACTCGCGTTTCACGTTTCAGACCTTCCTGAACCATTTTGGTTCCGTGTCTGTCTGTCTGTCATGAAATCCTTGCCACAGCCATATCTTCTACAATTCTCTTTCGATTCCAATGAAATTTTCAGGGAATGTGCGGATTGGCGTGTGAAATGAAAATCATCGCCCCCAAACTGATAGTAACCTCTGCGCATGCGCAAACGTGAAACCCTTGCCTCAGCCTTCTACGATTCCCAATTGATTTCGATAAAAATTTTCAAGAATTATGCGAGTTGGGATGGAAATGGTCTCCTATGAAAATAACCACCCCCGAATTGAAAGTATTTTGTGGGCAATACTGGTAGATGGTGGATTCCTTGGAACTCCTACAGGAATATGTTTTTTTCAGCAAATTCGATATTTTCTTGAACGACACCGAAGAAACCTGAGCGACTCCTCATTTGTAAAATTCTTTCTAAGTAATTTGTTTTTCAACTTCAAGAAGAATAGGCGAAGAAAATTCTGAAAAAATAATAATTCGAAAATATATTTGGATATCCTCACTTGAGTGTTCTAGGAACTTTGAATATTTCACAACTTCTTCGTACGAAGACCCCAGGCCCCTTGCGAAGTACTTGGCTCTTGAGAACTCGGTGTAGTGCTTATTTACAAGTATTTCTAGGTTTCCAGACTTTTGAATAGACAACTCATACTTAATTTTTCGAAGATATTTGCATTCATCCGATACATTTTTTTTTGCACTGACTGGAAGGAAGCTAGTTGAAATTAAATTTCATGATGTCTGTTTCAACCGTTAAACAATTTTATTAAGTAACGGTTGAAACAGACATGGAGATTGAATACGGAGATCTGCCAAAACCCTATGAATTTTTAAGAGTCATCAATAAAAGGTTAAATTTTTCTAAGTTTTGGGTTCTTAGCTGTTTCTTGATGACTGTGACAGGGGAGACAAAATTGATTCAAATTCAGCCTCAACGTCTTTTAGAAGAACAAATAAAGTAAACAATCATCTTAGGTTGAATTTTCATCTAACTGATTCCTGGCTTCACGGACGTCATCAGCTGCCTTCCAATGAGGAGATCAGGATTCATTGGTTCTGATGATTCTTCATGGCCTTATTGCTTCACTTACTGTGGAGCGGGGTTCACCAACGGCCCAAACCGAAAAATTTTCAAGACCTGCGATATTGCCCAGGAGCGGTCACCAATCCAAACTATCTCCCGGATCGACTAGCCTTAACTTTGGTGGTCTCACGGGAACCCTGTTCATTGAATTCCATTTATTATTACCATTATTCCAATGAAGTTGCGCACAAATCAGATTAGTATCATCACAAATCAGTCCACTTTCTTCAATAGACAATCTCAATTTTTAGGACGTCCCACAGTAAGACTTGGGCGTCCTTATGCGATCGATCTGGGGTGAAGTTGGACAACACTCAACAGAAAAAAAAATAACCACACAATAATCCGTTTTAGACCATTCTGAATCCAAATCCGCGAAAAAAAACCATAGGTGTATGTCTGTGTGTGTGTGTGTGTGTGTGTATGTGTGTGTGTGTGTGTGTGTGTGTGTGTGTGTGTGTGTGTGACAAAATCTTGTGTCGTCTGCACAGCCCTTAGTTCTCACCGATTTTCGTGGTTCGTTTTTTGTTCGACGCGGAAAACTATCTAGTTGTGCACTACGTCGCCGGAATTTCGAATTTTGCCTTTTAAGGGGGGGAAAGGGGGGGTTAATGCTTGAAAAACGTGCGTTTTTGGGCATAATCTTGTGTCGTCTACCCAGGCCTTAATTCTCAACCGATTTTCGTGGTTCGTTTTTTCTTCGACGCGGAAAACTATCTACTTGTGCACTACGGCGTCGGGATTTCGAATTTTGCTTTTTAAGGGGTGAAAGGGGGGGGGGGGGTTAATGCTTAAAAAACGTGCGTTTGCGGGCATAATCTTGTAAACTCTGCTCAGGCCTTAATTTCCAACCGATTTGTGTGTTTCTTTTTTTGTTTGACTCAAATAACTTCCGAGTTGTACATGATTTCACCAGAGTACCGAAATTTGCAAGGGGAGGGGGTGAGGAGGGGGATTATATTCACGAAATATCCGGTTTTTCAATATTTTGGTTCTGTTACTGCTTACTAATTTTACCCAACCTTTGAAATTGAGGAAAAATTCTCATTATACCTCCGGATTTTCATGAATTATTCTCTGTGCCACCATGGAACTTATAGTGGTGCCACCATTGCGCCAGGACACCATAAACCGCATATTTCGTGGGTTTTATCGTGTTTCACCCAGAATACAGATGTGAACTTCGACGGACTGCCTACTAAAACTAATAGATGAAAGTTCAATGTTACGACGTATTTCTGCTTTGGTGCCAGACTGGCACCATTAGTGGCGGTGATGGGGAGGGGGGGTGGGGATGAACTCGAAATCGCATGTTGGGTATCGTAGATCACGGATTTTAAATGCTCTTCAGATTCGAGGCTATCATGCCGCTAGAAGTGTTATGGTGGAAAAGGGTGAGGGGGGGGGGGGATAACTATGTCTTGCCTAAAGTAATAAGTAAATTACATCGAGTGAAACAGTTTTATAGCTTACCAACTGGTTAAACTGATCTAATGCTTATCCAATGGGACGTCCCGTGGAATGCATGCATTACTAAACAATATGTTTCCTTTTAGTCAGTTTTTCCTTTTACGCACTTTTCTCCTTTTTGTTTTGCTTTTTAGTCACTTGACCTTATTACCGAGTTTTTTGGACTACTGACCAAACTTTTGGATACGTGCCTGATTTGTGAGGATAAATTCAAGCATGAACGATCACTGTATTCAATAATAAAATATACATTGTTAGTAAAGGAAAAATTTGGTATATAAGTAAGGGGAATAAGAAACTTTATACCCCCAACCCCTCTCTACCCACCGTGTACCCCGTGGCAGCGCGGGGGCTGATAAGGGGGGCAAAAGACCCTTAAGGGGGTCCAGCCTCGCCACCACAAAGGCCGGCGTTTCAACGTCGCCACACCGGCCTTTGTCAGTGGCGTGTAACTCTGATTTTGGAGCTCTGCAAAGGCCGGTATTTCAACGTCGCCACGCCGGCCTTTGACAGTGGTGTCAGACCTAGGTAGTAGACCTGCAAGAGCCGTTATTTCTTCGTCGATATTTCGCCTATTTGAAACCAAAATCAATTTGGTCAATTTAGATCATCTGGGAAAAAGAAATTTGTCAGATCATTGTTGAATGATTGAAACTGAAATGACGCCGTAGGTAACGGCAAGTAAATAACTGAATAAGGCCCACTTTCACCAAAATTTGTTCAAATCGCGTTTAACTAAACGCCTTGATTGCTAATCTGAAGGAATAAACCTGGCAAGATGGCGAGCGTCTTTCACCAACCCAAATCAAAGTTAAATGATTGAGATAATCGAGCTTAGCTAACCTTGAAATGTCAAGTGAAATGAACGAAAGTTGGACATTATGACGCATTTGGGGCAATAGAAGCGTTGAACAACAACCACTCCTGCGCTTGCTATCAGTAGATTCTCGCCTTTATCAGTGATGTTCAGTGATACGAGTTCGTCGCGAGTAATTTCGATTTCTTTATTGCCGATTACCTACTTCTGATACAATATCAGTTCTTTTAATTTTTTATTAGTTAATAATTCGTATTAATGAAGGTAGGTAAGTTAAGGACGACCGTTCTTCTGTTCGACCTGTTCCTGGTTTACAAGGTATTTCGTCGGGAACTCTAGCCGAGTATCAATCAAATTTAGGACTTTGATGACCGTGGGTTTGGCAGTGTGGAACACGTTGAAGGATTCTCCTCGGGCATCTCCTGGGGACGTCGTCGTCAGACAAGTCATAAATTATTTGTAATGGCATATCCATTTCCAAACACAAAACACTTCCGAGAACATACACAAAATCTCACAACAATAAAAAATTTTCACTGCGCGGCCATATTGAGTTTTTAGTTAAACGAGCATACCGAGTTTATTCGACCGTTTAAACTCGAACCCCTCGAGATGGAGTTTAAACACGTAAATCGCTCTGGTGAAAGACATTTATTGCTAAACGTCGATTATCTCTCGGCGCTCTTGGTTTAAACTCGTTTCGAATGTTTGGAGAAAGTGGGCATAAGACATAATATAATATTATAATAATGATAACAACTTTTAGAATTATATTCGCAACAACCTTTTTTATACACATCAAATCAATAACTAACAGCTATTACTATACATTTCAAACCAAGATACTACTGGAGGTGATTCAGTACAATATAAATAAATAAATATCCGTAAATAATAATAGTACGAAAAAATCAAGAATATTCGCTATCCGCGACGGAAGATGTTATTAGTTCTTGATCAATCTGAAGTTGAAGCGGTCGAAACGATATGTTTATGCGTTCACAACCTCTAGCGGGTTTGTAGTGAAATCACTCGATTCCAGACCAATCCAATACTATTCTTGTATATTGTCTGCAATTCCAAAGCGATGAGCTTTGCTTAACAATAGCGTATGGTCCACTTAGTCGAACGCTCTTGAAAATCCGTACATTTATACCACATCAAGATGGATCCTATCACCTTCCAAGGTGACAATTTATTAGGAGCCGTCTTTCCAGTTTATACATCCGACGGTCACGGGATAAATTCCCGAATCAATAGATGGAGGAGGCGATAGAGCGCGATACTTGTTGAGGTAATCAACTCCCGCCTTCCACGACCTCGTCCCATAATGGGAAGTAAAGTGAGAAAGTGGCGGAGAAGGCGGCAACAGCGTAAATAGCTTAGTAGACTCGAGTTTATCATCGAGTCCCGGAGGAAGATTGGCAATTAGCAAACAAGGGGATGAGGACAGTGGAGGGATAGGAGAGGGTTAGGGGGAGTTGATAACCGAAATCCACGAAGAAAGGGTTTAACCGATGTTATGGAAGGGAACTCTGGTTAGGGGGACGGCAGACGAGTTTTTGGCGGTCGTCCAGCTTGTGATGGTAAGCTAGAGGGTGGAGGCGTAATCAAATCGTAATACGGTCTTAGTTGGCTGCTCCGGAGGGATTTTTCCCGTGATGAAAAAGAGAAAAAAATAATATTATATTATATACCTACTTTTTTATACGGGGTCGTGGGTTAACGGAGCGCGAACGGTTTGTCTCGGACAGCTTGGAAATTAGTTGGGCGAGGGGATGTAACGCGTGGATGTTCACTTGTTGAGAATGTGCGGTGAAGGAACGCCTTGAACATTTCTCTTCATGGATTTGGTTTAGGAGATAATGTGATAGAAGATCTTTATTAACAAGTTACCTATTTGGAAAAAATACTTCACCACTACAATCGATGGTATTGTACATGAATATTTACATCTTAGTATTTCATCAGCACTTTCAGCACTCAGCAGTCATGTTCATCTGGCTGCCTGGTTTCAGGGTCCGAGATCCGACTTCGGGCATTGGCGTGAGGGACAAGATTGAATCACCTTGTCCCAGGAATGATCTTGCTATGCCATCAGCCGATGCTTCTCTTCACCATGGGGTTCGAGTTCAGCTCCAAGTCCCACGGGCTCATTTTCTTGATCCATGGCACGCCGTCGAGTGGTCTTAACCGTGAATACACACCAGATACCTATACGTTCCTCCTATAAGCACGCGGGAATGACTAAAAGAGAAGTGAAAAGTAAGGAACTTTTTAGACTACTACATATTGTCATAGTATTATGCAATTAATACAATTTTTTTTCTTATTGATGACAACTTTTCACTTCACTCTCCGCCGGGCGCACGGCAACTCAGTGCGGTAAAACCGAATTTTTTTCATTACAGGTATGAAGGGATCAAAGAAATGTCTCGACCCAAGAGGTAATCCTAGTTAAAAATATAATCGATAAATTCGCGTGTTTTTATGATACTAATCTTTGAAGATGTACAAGTTGGTTTTTATTTTTAATTTTTTTTTAATGGGAAACGTTCAAGTAACTTTGATTTTGTGATTCTTCCCAAGTAATTTATCTCAATAATTTTTTGATTTACTTATCCAAGAGTTTCTTGATTTTTTTTTCGACTTTCTTCAATTGAATGCCATTTTTTGATTTAGAAGTTTTTTAAGCAGATATTTAATTGCAGTCATTTAATTTGTCCACCGACTTCGTAGTTTCTAACGATTTTACTATTTTCTTGCCAACGATTTTTGGAACTTCGGTACCAATTTTGAACTGATGATGTTGAATTTAGTAGATCCGATTACTAATCAAATTGTGAAGCTATTATAAAAACTATCAGTTATATTTCGAAAAGAAATTCGATAAATCCTTTTTTTTGTTGAGGCCAAAACAGTCCAATAATATATTCTCAACTTAATATAAATTGGTTTTCTTTGAAATAATTCCGTTAACCCCCCCCCCAAAAAAAAAAAAAAAAAAAAAAAACAATCTATACCTACATGTAGCCGCCCCCACAGAAAGTCTAGACCTATCCCAAGTAGGGATCTTCATGCCAAGCACCCTGGAAGAAGAGTGTGAGGACCCTGGGTTCTCTCTAGATACTTCTTCAATCGTCAGTCGGGTTCAGGACGAGCCAGTGAACTGACCGTAAGAGGAGTTTCGGCGGTCTAGAGCTATGTAATCGATTTATAATCCGTTTTGAGCCAAGTTATTGTAGAATACAGTTGTTTCTGTATACGCGAGTGATTTATGATCCTGACAACCAACTGGAAGAAGAGGAAATACCGGAGAATGGAATAAGAGTTATCCCATCTCCATCATACATGATAAATTCATTGTCTTCTACAAGCCGAAACGAGTGCGATGAGCGCCTGGTCGTGTGACTCCCCAAGGCATGCACGGCGGTGGTTTAAAATCAGGTGAAAAACCCTTGAAGAAGTGAATGTGATAATAAAGAATCAAGGCAAAGCTTCCGCTAAACACACAAAGTGTCACAGTACCTGGTAAGACTATCGGTCATTCGATCGCTCTAGAACCACGATGTTCGAGCAGAACACCTATCAGTTTCAAGGTCCTTCACGAGCATTGGCAACTACATAGGCCAGTCCTGACTTCACCTTACATCCGCTCTTCTGTTTAAGGGGAGTTGCTGTGACAGCCATTTAGCGAGTGATTGACCAACTAACTACCGTTCAATGGGGGGAAGTGTCGCTGATCGGCCTAGAATCATACCATAGTGAGTGGGGTACACGTCACACTCTCCTGAATCTGCTTACGAGGAGTATTAACGAGAGAGCAACCCACGGATTGAATGACAAACTATCTTTCAGGTTGGAGGAGGTGATACCAATTGTATCTGAAGCCATACCATAGGCTACGAGACGATAGCGGTTTATACGGCTTTAGAGGACTGTCTGGAATTCAAGGACTCTTCAACATCTTTCAGTATCGACGTCCTTGGGTTGTTGGACGTTTAGCTCCAATTTTACCCCTGCTGAAACCCATCAGACAAATGCATCGTACTATCTTATAGTATAATCCAATAAAGATGTCAGATCCCCTCGTTACGTATCTAAAGCATATTCTGAAGGTCAGGAGCGTTCATCGAAAATTATTTCAGGTAGTTTACTTACTTTCAACTCCAATTTTTCACCGCAACCCACCATTAAACAGAACATGAATTTCTTCCTCGGATTTCTAATACCATATTGTACCTATGAGCAAACTGTACGGTTCACGGTGGTTGCTGCTTAACGTGAGCTGCTCTGCCGTCCAAAGCTAAAATGGCACACTTTTTAAGTTCTGGCATTTTTCAACATTTTTCCCATCTGATTCTTTCTCGAAATGATTCAAAATTGGTCAATTGCTACGTCTTTTCCCACAATAAACATGAATTTTGGATTTGAACACATTATTTTATGTGTGTTTTTTCCATTGTACTGGTTTTGATAAAATACCATAGTTTTGGTCTTGCTACGGATATACACTGTTGGAAGATAAGAAATGAACGCGCAGTACAAAGAAACAAAGGCTTGCTGTCCATTGATGTATTTTCATAAAAACATTGTCTCAAAATATAAACACTGTAGAACAAGGACGTACGGTCTCTTTCCGATGGAAGACTCTCTACTATTTTTTTATCATTGGAAAACCATGCAAAACGCAAAAAACCGTAAGTATTCTTGGGAGATAACTTTCCTAATAAATTTGTCAAAAATTTTCTTTCTGAACGATCAAACAGAACTCGAAGTTACGAATCCAACCATACCAAAACCCAAAAATTGTCAAAAATGGACTCTACGGATTTTTTTACTTTGAACAACATCACTAGCTGGTCTCAGCAGAACAACACTAGTCCGGTCTCGTGTTAGTGACCCTTCAAATCCAAGCATCGTACTAAAGGTCCTAACAAACCTCCTTACAAACTACTTAACGAAATACTCGTAAGAAACAAGGAATTGTCTTGCAGCCGGAATTATGGTTCATGAAGAGGTAGGAGGCGATGGTGGGACGGAGACGGTGGGAGACCTCTAAAAAGTCTCAAGTGACCCGTGCAAAATACGTGACCTGATTAGAAACGGCGAAGAAAATGGGAGAAGGAAGAAAAAGGGTGGAAGAGAGATGAGCGGAATTAAGTTTACATCAGAACCCCATCTGTGGTCTCTCCACCTCCACCACTTCATCCACCTCTTCTACACCGCCTACCTACCAGGCCGACCTCTCTTTGTAGTTCTGTGGGCTTTTCCGCACAATGTTCCATCTACCCAAGTACGACTGGAGTTGACGTCTCGAAAACTTATTACTTTCCTTACTAAGAATCAGCCTGGGAAAATGTTATTGCATTGACATAGTAATTACACGAGCCTTTGGTACAACTTAAGTATTATTTATTTGAAGAAGTCATAGATCGTTATTAGAGTTCATAGAACAACATAATTATTGACTAACTCGAGTTTAGGTAAGTTCTAGTTTTACAAACTCCAAAAGTACATAAAATGATCATTTTTAATGACAGAATAATTTAACGGATGGAAAAGTACAATACATTCAGAAATAAAACAAGTGCATATTTGTGTATAGTTTTTAGAATACGAGTATAACCATGAATAATGTATTTTTATGATGTTTCTTAGTTCTTACTGTTGAAAAAAGAGACATGTGACAAAAACTATTTATGTATTTAGCCCGAAAGGTGAAGTTTTAACACAACTAGCTGTGGTACAATAACTGAACTACGAGATTTTATGTATCTATCGACAAGAAGTATGTTGCTAGCATGGAGGGTAGTTTCCTCAACATCACATTCTTTCGTCTCTCCCTGATGAGCCTGCAATCAATCTGTGTGCACAATCACCTGACGTCCAGTCGGGGATCGGATTCTGAAGAGAACGTCGATCAGTGGTTAACAGATTACACTGGGTCCAACCCGTGATCGTTGGTTCTTCTGGTCCAGACCCTGCTTTCTTCATGGATTGTATAGGCAAATCTTATCTCACAATTTTGTTTTTCCAACGCAAATATTGTATCAATCTTCTCACAGCCTTCTCTGCAACTTTACCCAACGCAATCTTCGTCTTGGGTGATCCATGTTTTGCCATCAGGCTTCAGCATAAGACTGGGTTTGGCGCCAGTCCTGGGTGATTGAATGAGAGGATGGTTGCTCCAAGGCTGATGCGTTGTGGAGCTTTCTGGCCACTTCAGGGGCTTTCCCACCAGGCGGCTTCAGGGATCGCAGAGAGGAGAACTAGGTACCTCTCTCAAGGTTTAGGGGTCCAGCAGCACCCACCCACAACCGCATGGAATCCGCGTTATTGTTTGTTACTGATGATGACCTAACCGTCGAAATCGATTTAACTTGTAACTCATTATTTTCGTGGAAATAGACAACGTTCTACTCAACTCCGTTTTTATTAAAATGGTTTTCCACAATCTCATCGCGAGTGATTTTATTCGTACCGCATGGAGTTGTTGATTCAGCATTCAGCTTCAGATTCAGCACAACGTCCAGTTTGCTAACAGCTCCGTAAGATAGCGCGAATGCTCGTCTTTTCCTTGCATGAACCTGATCTTCCTCAGAATCAGACAAGAGGTCCTTTAGACTAGATTGATATGTATTTGTATTTCCCTCTTGTCTGCTATTGGATTTCTAGAGTTATGAAGAAATCGATGCAGTGTATGTATCGATGTGTGTGTGATCTCTCCATAATAGAGGTTATTAGTAGAATACCATTATTTTGAACTTGAAATATCAAGGGTCTTAGTGGCTTTGAGACCACTGACGGCGTATTCGCTAATTCGTGGGATGGGCTGTACAAATTACATTTTTTATTCGCCAACAACTTTTCCCGAGATCCCCCCCCCCCCCTCCAGACTCGCCACTAACAACGACACCGCGCAATTTTTCAAAAGAGAAACAAACAAATATCAAGAGAGAAAGGAGATCTAATTTAAGGAGAAAAAGTCAAGCGGTGCTTTTGAGTTAGGGAGCGTTATCCCCTAGAACTGCTTCCCGCCCTCCTTTCACCTGTCCTCAACAACCTTCCTACCACTGTCAGGGGCAAAACGGCGAGAGGAGTGGATACTTATCAGTGGCAAAAGTTTAGATTAAACAGAAGGAAGAGCCTTTGATAAGAAGGAAGAATATGGGAGCTCCCTCATCCCTGACTTTTCCCTCTTTTCACGACTCCACGCAACTCTAAACTGGTTATCCCCAGTTTTTTCTCAGCAGGAATTTTTCCTCATAACTTTTTCTCTTCCTGGAGCGTAATTTTCCGAGCGGTCGCCTAATCATGGCTGAAGTTCCTACCGCCTTTCAAAGTTGATGTTGGTTGCAAATCAAAATGTAGAGAAATTATGTACTTACGATGAAATTGCCAGTGCCTTGCTCGATCTCACATGATTATTATGTTACTTAGTGCTTAAATTACCTCTTTAACCATGAACAAGGTGAATCAAAATGACCAATTGAATTGGGTTGAATCTTGTAGTTCGTTTAAAAGGAGGAATCGCGCAAGAGAGCCTTATACACAGGAAATACCTCATCTTGAAAGTACAGCAGTTGAAACTTTTGCTATCAATTATCGGTAGGAAATAAAAGATTCAACTGGGCAAGCGAGTAGATCTAGCTAGCAATAAAAATCTCACGTTCACGGCTCGAAATTGATAACGCGAGATCGGCAGGGTTCGAACAGGGCAGAACTCCCGTTAAGGTCTTCTTATTTCATTGGTCTAATCGAGTATACAATCTGAACAACTCAACTGACTGATTTTAGGCAAGTTTCGTTGTTAAGACGGCGTGTCGGCGTGTGAAGGCGATCGGCTTCACGTCGGCTTGTCGGTTTGATTGGTCCCTACTCAACGAAGACAAAGGACAGGACAGCACTCGATGCCCGGCGCGGGTTACCGCCTACCGTGTGCAAGAGTGCTTCAGGACTTCAGCTCGGCTACATACCTTGGCGCGATTGCTCGCCGACCAGAGGGATGCACCACATTTACCTAGGCCTAGTTAGGGGCAGACAACTACTAGGGTAAATGGGAGCAGAAGCCGGAGGGATTTATTGCATACCGAGACCCCCGAGGAACTGTGGGCTTCAGAGAGAAGGCGAGGTAGAGCGAGAAATAATCAAGTCGAGTTTTCGAAGACGAATGCATGAATGAATGTAGGGAAAGCCCTGAGTCCTCCTTTTATATTGGTTAAACAAGGTAAGGGGAGAGTGGAAAAGGTGACGTCAAGTGATGTCACTGTTCCCCGTACCTCACCTTACCTACCTGGCATGGTGAGCCACTCAGGGTTTCCCTTGTCCTTTATTGGAGAACTAACATGGTTAAGAGTATGAGTCATTACATTCGTCATTATAATTTTTCCATAGAGGCGACTGAGCTCCTTCACGACAAAACGCTGAATGAACGTATCAACTAACAAACATGAGGTAGGGAATGATAGAGATTAGTTCGGGACATCGAAATACGGACAATGTAGATAGCATAGAACACAAAACTCCGTGTAGGTAGCTAACAACAGTGTCTGTTAATCTTGCCAGCATCTAAACAGCCTAGTGGTCAAAAAATAATGATAATAAAAAAACGCTGCAAATCATTGCTCAAAGGTTTATTATTTTCTGTATAGATCACCCTTCTGTATAGATCACTGGTTCTCCATCAATAGCACCTACCACCATCTGTATTCTCCCTTGACCTTCCCTCTCAAATTTCAGCTTCCTGCGTTCAATAGGATTGAAAATGACTTCGGAGCTCACTCAGCTGATCAGTGATCTGAAGAGTGAAGAAGATCTCCTCGAATGCTGAAGACGCCTGGAAGAGCACTTCCATTCAATAGGATTGAAAATGGCTTCGGAGCTCACTCAGCTGATCAGTGATCTGAGGAGTGAAGAAGATCTCCTCGAATGCTGGAGACGCCTGGAAGAGCACTTTCATTCAATAGGATTGAAAATGGCTTCGGAGCTCACTCAGCTGATCAGTGATCTGAAGAATGAAGAAGCTTTTGAGCAATGATTTGCAGCGTTTTTTACCCACCAACATTTTTTTTACCTACCAACTTTTTTTTTACCTACCAGCTAGGTACTACCTACCACACCATACTGGCTTCACACCTTCACAATCAAGTTTATTAGAAAGAACTAAACGCTTCACAATCGATTGGAAAAATAGAAAGCTTCATATTGAAATTTGATTACTGGTTACGCAGAAGGCAAAACTGTATACTAATCGAAGAAATGAACAGCGATCGCATTTTAGTCCGATAAAATTTGAATGGAGATTAGACCTCTTTTGCGATTCACACTCATGATTCTGTTTTATCGAAGGAAAACCTTCAAGTACTCGTAGGGACCGAACGGTTTGTCCTACAGAGCTCCGGGTGGTCTCAAAAATCTTTAAAAATTCAATACTATTTAAAATTGCTGAAAAAACGATACCTTTATTTCGAGAGTTTTCGAGCTAGGGCACTCTTGAAAATTTCAACCCTTAATTTTCACCCCTTAGAAGTGACCTACATCAACCAAAAGCTTCGCGGCACAACTAGACCCCAAATGGAGCCCATATACCAAATTTGAACCAAATCGGTCCAGTGTTGCTAAGAAAAGTGCCGCGGACGGCGGACGGCGGACGGGGGACGGCGGACGGCGGACGGCGGACGGCGGACGGTGGACGGGGGACGGCGGACGGACATTGCAAATTTGGATTCTACGTACCTTGAAACGTAAAGTGACAAAGTTTGAGGGGGGGTTATAACAATTTTTTGCGATACGATCACATAGGCTTATTATTAGAAATAATAAACCAACAGGTAGTAGAGGCAAACTGTACAAACAAAATCGCACGCTTTTTAGAGGTCATTCAAGTGAGTTTATCACGAATCCAGCCGGGAAGCGAGGCGGTTTTTCTCCTGCAAACACTCGATCCAGATGACGTCAATCAGATTTTGGTTTATTATTTTCAATAATGAACCTTTGGAATCGACCAAGAAAAAAAAATTGTAACACCCCCTCAAAATTTGATGGTTTACGTTTCAAGGTACGTAGAATCCAAAAATCGAATAAAAATTTGGCCGTCCGTCCGCCGTCCGCCGTACGCGGCACTTTTGCCACTTAGCATTGACCGATTTTGATGAAATTTGGTATGTAGGCTCTATTTGGGGTCTAGTTGTGCCCCGAAGCTTTTGGTTAATGTAGGTCACTTCTAAGGGTTCCAAAATCAATTTTGAAATTTTGAAAACGCCCTAACTCAAAAAATTTTGATATAATGGTATTTTTTTTCCTTCAATTTAAGATTCTATAGAATTTTTAGAATTTTTTGAGACCACGCGGAGCTCTGCAGGACTAATCGTTCGCTCCCTACAAAAATGTAAGGGTTTATATTGAAATATATATAAATATAAATCAAAACACGAGTTTGAATCGCAAAAGAGGCTTAATCTCCGTTCAAATTAGAGCTGACCGAAATGCGATCGATGGTTGGTGATTTTGATTTTTTTTTTTGATTTTTTTTTTCTTCTCTTTATATTGGATGGTTGGTGATTTTGTAGACGAGTGATCTATATAGAAAAATAATAAACCATTGTGTAATAATTTGCAGCGTTTTAGTAAAGTTTCAGTTGTTTGAACGTTCTCCTGTACCTACTATTCGCTGACACGGCTTCGGATCCGTGGAATTTTGCGCCTGACGTCATCCCAATTTCAACAGTTCAGAGACGCTTCAGTTCGAGGATTCGAACCCCGGTTCTCTAAATTACGAGGCAGATGCTCTACTATTGAGCTACCAGACTAAACTTTAACCACTACATATTTTGACAATAAAGTTTTTGCTTGTACTGGAAGACGTTGTTATTCCCTTCTCATACTCGTACAAAGTCATATTTCATAGGATTTCACTTTTAGTAAATTTTCCGATTGCAAAATATTCGCTCAATATTCCACAATGAAGGCAATTTTCGCATACAAATTAAAAACTTAGGATTTTTCCATCCCGATTCTTCCTCGTACACCTGATTTTTTTTCTTGACTTTCTTAGTTTGTTCATTGGTAATGGAAAACGTTGAAGAACCAGGAAAAAGGGATTCGATCAGATTCACAGGTACTTACCTTGTAAGCAAACGAACAGTCAATTTCCCCTCCATCCCTCCATTCCGGTTTAAATCAAACTTTTTAATCTGTAAATGTATTTTCAATCCTCGATCTCGACGCCCCTTGACTTTCTCCGTACCTTCGTAAAAGAGCCTCTCGCACAAAGGAGATCTCTTAACCCTGTAAGGCTCACAATCATCTCTAAGTGCTCTCCGGCTTTTCATTCCCTATCTCTCCCTTATTCTCTCATGTTCTATTTTTCCCTATCACGGGGTTTCCTCTTTCTCGCTGACCTCGATTTTATTAATTCAATTTAGTCCTCCCAGTTCTCCTTTTTTCTTATTTTTTCGAAGCTTTCTCCGATGCGGGAAACGTATTTCGTAGCTTCGAATTTAAAGCATTGACAAACTTCCATCTAATACAGCTTAATCATAAGTAGTGGGTAAAATTGTTGTTATTTTGCTACCAAGTTCACTGAAGATGGAGTCCAAAAGTTCTCATCCTAATACATAAAACCCCAACCGTACGTGTACGTCGTCAATCGTCTGGGAATCCCGGGTTCAATTCCAGGCCGTGACATACAATTTTTTTTTCAAAATTGCATATCCACGATTATCCTGCTTTCAGAAGGCTTTCCAGCTAGTTATAAAATAATTCAATATCACATATATTTGGTTGTTGTTTTACTAATTACAATGATACAACCTGAATAAGAAATAATGATTCACGATGTGACCCAATAATACCATATATACGAGTAATACAATATTGCCATATATTATCGTGTACACCCGCAATAATGCTACTGCTCTCAGATCCTGATTGACATGCATGATTCACACTCGTGTTTCTGTCTCATCATTGGTCCAAGACAGAATTGCTGAATCAAACTCATCCATCCTTACGAGAGAACAGTCGGCTACCTATAATGATAAATTTCACAATAATAATGAGCATTTAACAATGTTTGATTGTCTAGGTGGTATAATTTGTTTTTGGAAATTGAACGTTATCTTAAATTAACGAGTAAAAGTCACGAAAAGTCACTAAATACGTTATCAATTATCTACCCAGAGCTCTGGGTGATGTCAAAAAATTATTCAACATATCGCATGTATATTATTTCAAATTAATGATGAAAGGTATATCGCAAACTTCTGAGATAAGGCGTTTCAAAAATGTTTTCTCTCAGTTTTTATCCTATAAGAATGACTGAAACTAACCAAAAGCTTTGGGTCACTAATAGACTCCGAACGGAGCCCATTATTTCAGATTTCGTCGAAATCAATCTACGGCAACAGGGCGAAGTGTTTACTGAAGGAAAAATATGTATACGATTTTTCGGTTCTATACCTACCTATCATGAATCGTGAACCTGAACATTCTAAGGAGGTTAAAAATTGTATTATCTTGGTCGATTCCAAAGGTTGATTATTGACAAAAAATCTACGAATAAAATCATTCGCGATGAGATTGTGGAAAACCGTTTAATAAAAACAGTTAGGTACTTAAAGTTAATTGAAACACACAGTCGATTTGAAATGCTTGCATACGAGTCTGCAACACATTGGGACATTTTCATGTCAACCACTACACAACAAGGTAGTGAAGTACGGTTGTTAGTTCATGTACCCAAGCGTCAAAATAAGAAAACAGTTGATTGTTCTCTACGCAACACAGTGAGTCTATTTTATTTATTGGTCGCGTGAGCAAGTTTTCGTGACGGTTTTTCAGTTTATGTGCCAAAGCAAAGACATGAAAATGTCAATAAACTAAATAATGAACATCTAAATAAATAATTAGATGTTTATATTGACAAGTTAGTGTAAACACGGCTAGTTGATCTTAATGTCGGGTAGGAAACCTGAGTAAGTCATATCCTATAATTTATAAATTATAGGAGATGACTTACTCAGGTTTCTATATAAATATTCTTACGTCAAATAAACATCTAATCTGTGGTTACTCGGGACGGAGTTCATCTAGATTTCGAAATTTTATGTCAGCTGATTTACGATGTCTTTATTAGCCAGGTAGAATATGGTTTTTGGATAATCACTTAGTTTCACATTTCTGAACTCTTCCGTTCCTTCAACCTTCCAATATCATTTCCGTAATTCCGACGAGTAGTTGCAAACGAAAGGCTCGCAATTAGGTAGCACATCCATCACGTAAGAATAGAGAGTAAGGACGTTCTAGATGATCAGGATGACGGCGCACAAGTTCGACCTCATTTCAAGACCGCTCGGTATTGCGGGTCGTTGCCTATTCGCGTCCTAAACCCGTGTCACTCAAGCTCGACGATATTATTTTACCGACAAATTATACAACTTTGAACCACGTCTGGGGTTTCTAGGTACTAGTGATAATACGATAGTAATAATAATAATAGTAAGTATTTATAATAATAATAAATAAAATTTAATTTATATTATTTACATGATTGATGATTCTACCTCAGCATACCTAATACCAATCCTTCAGTTATTGAATGTCAACATTCAAATAACTATTTAAAATGATTTTGAAGGATGAGGAGAGAACGTATTTCCGGCTTCAAAATACTCAGGTACCAGAAAATTCGTTCGTGATTTCAGTGATTTCTGATGAAAAATTCTCGGCACCTCAACATCATGTCCACAATTTTTTTTTTTTTTTTAATTATCAAATTGTTATTGAAAGCCGTGTCACAGCATTGGAAGGTCTTTCAGTTTTAATTTTAAAATGTTCTTCAGCGACTACTAAAACCAACAACCACAAGTTCAACGACGACATGGCTTGGATAGAGAGAGAATTTGCGTCGTTGACACTCACGAAAACTAAGTTTTCGGTACTCAGGAGTATTTTTTCCTACGGTTTTCTAAATCACATACTCCCAGAGTGTTGAAGTAATAATTACTTCAACAATTATTGTTTAAAATTACTAAAGACTTGATTAAATCATGAAACATGACTGTATTTTACTAATGTTACAAACGCCAAGTTTCCAGCCAAGTTGCCAAGTTCTATCAACCACTAACGTTACTGATTGAAACATTCGTCATGATGTTTCTGTACCTAATCATCAGGCGTTGTTTTGAATTTCAAAACCTGAAAATTTAGAATGTATAATATAACGAAGTGTGAGTGTCACATAATTTTGCGTCAGTACTTCACCATTTCGTTTTCATCGCTTTTAGAGCCTGTTAATGGAGGGGAGTTTCCACGATTCCATCAAACCGACCCATGCCAGTGAAACCAAGTGTGTTGTAATTCAGACACCGGTGTGTTGATTGCCTGAACAAGGGCGCGACATTATCGGTCGTCAGTCCTTGACGATCTACCAACAGGGTAATAATCGATATACTTTTTCATTGCTTATGTTATCTGTTAATGTTGATGGTAAGGTTAAAGTCAGGAAGAAGAAAAACTATTTTCCTAGGTCTAACAGTCGCACTGCTAACAATATTGAAAACAATTATTTTTTTATACTTAGTGTAATGTCAAATAAATTATAGCATCAATCATAACCTTTGAAGGATTTTGGTGAATTTGTTCAGCATATTCTGTAAACAATAAATTTTTGAAAATGCCTACTTGAATAGGTTTGTATTTGTGAGAATGGTACCTACCATGTAAATAAGAAAATATGGTTTTTGTTACTTTACGATGGTAATCATTAATATTACTTAATTATCGCTTTTTAGCTGAAAGAAAAAGTTCCACTGCGCATCCAAAGGGAAATCCCCTGGAGAGCATAGACTACCGAAGAACGTTTTTTTGAAAACTCTGTTGAATTAAATTTATGGTTATCAACATTTCCATTAACAGTTTTGAAATTCTTTCGGTGATTTTTGAATGGATAAGACTCTAATGATTGATATTTGTTACTTGGTTTCCAATTTATATGAAAATAAAGCACTAAACTACAGTGCTTAGCCCTGGTGAATATTTGAAGCTGGTTGATGGAGTAGCCGTATTTCCATTAGACCATATTGCTAGTCCATTGGATATCGGAGTGGTACGAGAAATTTAATGGTTCTAGGCTACAGTAGTTTTTGTAGTTTAATGTTCGGAGGGTGGGGTAACTCGAAAACTTCCTTCGAAGAAACAAGCAGATTATGAACTACGAAGGAAGGTGATGAAGTCATGGCAAGGGGCTGCGATATTATGCCAACATATGGACCACATATCACGTTTTAACTATGCGGAGTGGAAAGATCGAAGCCTGAGGGGAGCTGGCGATCATCCATCAAAGGAGCAACTCATTAAAAGTGAGCCAGACCGCCTCGCCCCAACTCATAACAGGAAACTTACATCATTCTCCGGCCTCACTTCTTCAAGACCAATTCGTCTTGACTTACCTGAAACAGAAGAGAACAGCGTTAGGTTCAACAATTTGAAACTTGTTATGTTATCATACATATTATTAAGTACCAAGAAAACCACCGTTTGTACATGTAAATAGAGGTACATTTATCGTGTATTCCAGAGGAAGCAGTGTAACAGATGTCTTTAATTGCTGATGTAGAAGAGCATGAAATTCAGTTTCCATTTATGGTTTATTATTTTCAATGATGAACCTTTGGAATCGACCAAGAAAAAAAGAATGTTGACCCCTCTCCATTTCAAAATTTGTGTTTCACGTTTCAAGGTACGTAAAATCTAAGAATCCGCCGTCCGCCGTACGCGGCACTTTCCTTAGTTCCCATGGACCGATTTTGATGGATTTTGGTATATGGGGTCCAGTTGTGCCCCGAAGATTTTGGTTGATGTAGATCACTTGTAAGGGTTGAAAAATAGAGGATGAAAATTTCAAAACGCTAGCACAAAAAATTTCGATATTAAGGTATTGTTTTTTCTTCAATATATAAAGTAGTGAATTTTTAAAATCGAATGAGACCACCAAGAGCTCAGTAGGACAAACGTTTGCTCCCAATTAGAACTTAAGGATTGGACTGATGATAATTCAGAAACACGAGTGTGAATCGCAAAAGAGGCCTAATATCCGTTCAAATGTTATCTGACCAAAATACGATCGTTGTTTTTCTTCAAGTTGGTTGGTGGTAACAATGGCAAAGCCGTGTTCATTGCAGACGAGTGATCTATACATAAAAATAGTAAACCTTTGTGTCCTAATTTGCAGCGTTTTAATTCAACAACCTCAAAAAATACTCTCCTTGTTACTCCAAACTCCCATTGCAACCCGTTGATTAAAAAAATTGATTATCATTATTTTACCTATCATACTGTATGAACACGGTAGTATGTTTTGAAGATGACAGTACCAACATGACTATAGTTTTAAGACTTACAACTACAGTCATGTTGTAAGTAGTTACTTACTACTTAGTAGTACAAAAAACATAATGCCAAGTACAATAAGTACCAAAAACATCCAGTTTAAAAAAATCAATTTCGCGGCAGAAAAACTAAACTACAAAACATGGGTTTCTGCCAGTCGTCGTCCATGTCCACCAGTTTTGGCCCCATCCGCCAGTACCTGGTCACTCCTGGAGCTAGTCTAAACTCCCCATTTGTTTGATACCCGATCGACTTTTCTTGCTCGTTGTCGATCGGATCAGTGTACCCATGGATTGTGTCTAGATGTAAAACGCTGCAAATTATTACACAATGGTTTATTATTTTTCTATATAGATCACTCGCATACAAAATCACCAACCATCCAGTATGAAAAAAAAAAAAAAAAAATCAAAATCACCAACCATTGATCGCATTTCGGTCAGCTCTAATTTGAACGGAGATTAGGCCTCTTTTGCGATTCACACTCGTGTTTTGATTTATATATATACATATATATATTTCAATATAAACCCTTAAATTTTTGTAGGGAGCGAACGGTTTGTCCTACAGAGCTCCGGGTGGTCTCAAAAAATTCTATAGAATCCAAAATTCAAGGAAAAACAATACCTTTATATCAAAATTTTTTGAGTTAGGGCGTTTTGAAAATTTCAAAATTGATTTTGGAACCCTTAGAAGTGACCTATATCAACCAAAAGCTTCGGGGCACAACTAGACCCCAAATGGAGCCTACATACCAAATTTCATCAAAATCGGCCAATGATAAGTGGCAAAAGTGCCGCGTACGGCGTACGGCGGACGGACGGCCAAATTTTTATTCGATTTTTGGATTCTACGTACCTACCTTGAAACGTAAACCATCAAATTTTGAGGGGGTGTTAAAATGTTTTTTTCTTGGTCGATTCCAAAGGTTCATTATTGAATATAATAAACCAGAATGCTAATTTATACGAAAGCGTAATAAAATATTCGGTTCAAGTTACTCTAAATCTAGGGTGACCGAACATCAATTCCTGATCGCATTGATGGCTCTTTCAGCAGCCAATAAGACCCTCAAGGCCAATAAGATTGATTCAGAGATGGTCGCCCTCTTTTGGAGACGATTTTATTTCAATTCTGAACCTTTGGAATCGATAAAGAAAAAAATAGAATCGAATGAGACCACGCAGAGCTCTGTTTATCCAACCGTTCGCTCCCAATAAGGTCTTGAGGGTTATTACCTGTAGTAAACCAAAAATACGATTTTGAATCGCAATTGAGGCCTAATCTCCGTTCAAATTTTAACACTAATCAAATTCTTTCAATAGAGTTAGCCGGTTAGATCTGGTTCTTCTCTTTGAATAGGGTTTCATGTGACACAGTTGGGCTTCCTCAGCAACCAAGAATTATTTCTCAAAATAGTTTCATAATCAAATTTCGTCATGAATATGGGGGCACCCAAAACTTCCAGAAAAAGATGTTCCTTTGGTAGGTACGTTCTGTCAGAAAAAATTCAGAATAAAGACCATCAGAAGAAGAAAACCTTGACAGATCGATTGGTATACAATAATAAAATTTAATAAAATGAGTGAATCACAAAAGTGGCTACAGGCAGGTATACCAGCTAATCCTGGGGAGTTCACTGGTATATTGAAAAGAAAATGTTGGTTTGTGGGGGGGGGGGGGGTGATCGTGGGGGTGGGTATCGCAAAGACTGAGACGACCTTCTTAAACAGGGTCTATATATGTAATTATTGTTTTAACCATGAAATTCCTCTGACTACAGTAATACCTTAAAGCGACCATGAGGACGGAAATTTATTCAGCGTTCACGGATCGGGAGAATTTCCCTGGAACCGTGCTTCCAAAGGGGACGCCTAGTTTACACGCTCCCCACTGATAAATAGCCCCAATGAATCGAGAGGGCAGCGAGGAACTCGACTGCCAAAATAATCCAGTACAAAGCGCCTTTGGCAAGGTGCAACTTTCCTATAAGCCACCCGCGCCAAAGTACCAGAGGACGAGGTTCTCCTGCTGGATTTATCTCAAACATTTTAATGGTTAGGGAAGTGAAGGGGGAAGTGGAGGGGAGTCGGCACGATGTTGTCTTCCTTTTCCGGGGGAGTGCTCGGCTAAACGTAATTAATTCGGAAGGCCGTTTTATTGGGTGACCGATTTAAAGGGGATTTCTAGGGAAGGCTGCCAAAAACTATATTTTCTCACTCTGTGGCTGTTGGGTCTTCGGTGGACGGTTTTGAATAAATAAGACCTCACTGAAAAAACACGGAACAGGATTGTCCCTGCTATACCTAAAGCTTAGGGACAACCTTGTCCCTATCAATTTCAAAACTTACTCTTACAAAACCTTAACTACACAGGGTTCTAAGTAATAGTTAAATGGGGTCTGAAATAATGTTATATACGTTTATTAGCCAATTTAAAACAACAAATCTTATTGGGTCTTATTGGTTTTCCTTTGGTTATTTAAATAACCCCAAGTCACCGATGCAATCAACTTCATGAGATTTAGAGCCAGGTACTGATTTTGTGAAAATTCTACGTTCAAACTAAATCTCATTTACATTGATTTTCGTAATGCAAGAGAATCCATTAAGAAAATCTCATTTCCATTTTTTATCATCAGTTTGGTTGAAAGTTTCGATTGAAAATTAACAAAATACGCGGATTCGGGTATTCTGATACCAAGATGGCACCACTGACATGTTCCATGGTGGCACAAAAAATAGTTTATTAAAATAAATTAATGAGAAAATCTAGAGGTATATTGGATAGGCTCTTGGAATATCAACGCATGGGTTCGTTAGTAAGCCTGAAGTAAGGTGAATTTTCAAAACGCCCTAGCTCGAAAACTCCAATATGAAGGTATGATTTTTTGCCAATTTAAAATTGAATTGAATTTTTAGAATTACATGAGCACCCAGAGCTCTGTAGTACAAACCACCCTCTCTTTGTGAGGACTGAAACTAGACTAAATCTGAAACCCGAGTGGGGCTTTGTTGAATATTATTCACAAAATATCCGATTTTTTAATATTTCGGGTCCTTTATAGCTTACTAATTGTACCCAAGGTTTGAAATTGAGGAAAAATTCTCTTTATACCTCCGGATTTTCATGAGTTATTCTCTGTACCACCATGGAACTAATAGTGGTGCCACCATGGTGCCAGGACACCATAAACTGCATATTTCGTATTTTTGCTTCCGAGTCTACCAAGGTAGCGGAAGCTTTGTTTTCACTTTTCAAGGATGAAAAAAAAAGTTCTCCATAATCAAAATTTCCACTCGCGTTTTCCTTCCTGGACAATTTTGGTTTCGTGTCTGTCTGTCTGTGTGTCTGTCATGAATTCCTTGAAACGCGTATAACAATACGAAGTTATTGTCCGATTTCTATGAAATTTCCAGAGATTGTGCGGGTTGGTGTGTAGATGGTCCCCTATGAAAATCACCACCTTCGGACCGGAAGTAGCCACTGCGCATGCGAAAACGTGAATTTCCTTGTAACGTCCATAATTTCTACATTTTCTACCCGATTTCGATGACATTTTCAGGGATTACGCGGATTAGGTTGTAGATGGGCCTCAAGGAAAATCAAGGCCTTAAAATTTACAGAAGCATCTGCGCACGCGCAAACGTAAAATCCTTGTAGCGGCCATAACACTTACATTTTTCATCCGAATTTGATGAATTTTTCTAGGACTGTCCAGATTAGCGTGTAGATGGTCCCCTATGAGGGTAGTGAAAGGTAATTAGAGATTGGTGATTTGAGATTAACTACTATGCATCGGATCATCTATATAATCGGGTTATGGATACGAGGAAGCTATGTGCCACACCCACTTGGCAGACGTTTTTTTTGTGTCTCACCTTGGACACGGATGTGAACTTCTACGGACTGCCTACTAAAACTAATATTTGAAAGTTCAACGTTACGACGCATTCCCACTTTGGTACCAGGCTGGCTCCATTGCCGGGGGGGGGGGGGGGGGGGTGAACTCGAATTTGCATGTTGGGTATCGTAGATCATGAATTTTCAAAAGCTCTTCGAAAAATTAGATGCTCCCATGCCGCTAGAAACGTTATGGTGGATAAGGGCGATGGGGAGGGGGGAGACCACTATTTCTTGCCTGAAATACTAAGTAGGTAAATTACATCGAGTGAAACAGTTTTTTCGCTTACAAACTGGTTTAAATTGATCAACCGCTTATCCAATGGGACGTCCCCTGGAATGCATGCATCACTTAACAATAATAGTGTTTTTAATCTTTAATATTTAACCTTAAATATTTAATATCTTAAATAATAATTAATATTTAACCATATTATGGTTTTACTTTATTTTATTTAAGCCCATGCAACTTTTTCTGGTCATGAGCGCCGAATACAAAGAGTTAACAATTACTATTTGAAGTTCATAATATAAGCTGTTTTTTTTTAGTTTAAAAAAATGGTATCAAGAAGGTGAAATTGTTTCCTAACAACTGTTCAAGGTCTTGTGGAAGTACTGGTGGAGTGGTGGGATGCTGCATGGTGCAAGAAACTGGACATTCCATTAGCAGGTAGTAAACAGTCAGTTGACATCGACATATGTTGCAAACAGGAGGAGGAATCCGCATCCTGGACATGAGGTTGCCATGTGTCAGTCGTGTGTGTCCATTCCGCAGTCTTGTCAAGATGACCTGCTCGATGACCTGCTCGATGTTGACCATGATGAGACATCTTTTTTCATTGCCCAAAGCTTTTGGTGTTGCATAAAACCCCAGTCCGATTTCCAAGAATTCCAAACAGAAATTCTCAAAGTGGAAATGTGTTCGGAACGGATGTATAAGGGAGATGTTATGCTTTCTTCTGTGGCAGCTCTTGCTTGTCGGTCAGCTATCTCATTGCCAACTATTCCGTTATGGCGAGTTACCCAACTAATAATCACGAAAATGCCTTGAAGCCAGAAAAGCTGGACAGAAAAATGAATATTCTCTACCAATGGGTGTGCCCCCACTCCTTTTTTAATTGCTTGAATGGCGCTGAGTGAGCCAGAACACACCAGAACTCGCTCTTCATCCAAGGTGGCAAGTGTAAATGACTTATGAATTACATAAAGCTCGGCAGAGAATATGGAGCATTGCAAAGTATAGAGAGTTCACTGACGGAAGTGAATTATCCGAAAAAAAAAATCCAAAAAATTATCCATAAAATGCGATCGTTGTATGTTTTTTAATGGAGTTTTGCGTCCTTAGCAACCAAGGATCAAATTTCGTAATGAGGGCACCCACAACTCTCAGATAGATAGAAAAGCCGCAATCTACTCAGACGGATGTTGTATACAGTGAAATTAAAAAACCATTGCGTAATAATTCATGGCGTTTAAAATTTAATAATGAATAAGTCTGAAATTAGTGAAAATCTCAGAACAGGTATAGAACCGTGAAAAGAATGAATAGTTGCGGATGTATATATATATATGTAAGACTTAGGGTTAACATCCACAAACCGAAATGACACAAAAGAAACGATGCTCAAAATTTATTGAGAATCGAAAACTAAGTCGATTCTAACGTACAAACGGATTATAAATGCACAAAACGGGAGATGAAAGTAAAGTTCTTGGTAACTAAGACAACAGCTGTGGGTTTGAAAAACGACATGGAATGACTAACAAGATGCGAGGTCAGACGAGAATCTTACATCCCCCCACCCCAAGTGATTTACACCAGTAAATCATTGAAGCACGATCAGCACCAAAACACAACAGGTGCCACTGCACCCAGTCAAGTCACTGTAGTTGAGAGCGTCCCAGACGGATAGCTGCTGAGCATGTTTGAGTCTTGATCGTTTACTTTGATGATCTTGCTAATGTGGCATAGGCGCTTGTCTTCTCTGTCGTTATATCCGACGTTCACTTGATAAACCGAGTTGGAGAGTTTATTGACAATGGGGAAAGGCCCTAAACGAATTTCATCCAGCTTCTTACGGTTAAGCTTATTTCCGTTCTCAACATATACGCTGTCCCCTATTTCAAGTGAAATGTTTTTTCTTTTAGAATCGTATCTTTTCTTGTTTTCTTCATGTGCTTTTACTGAGTTTCTGAAAGCTATTTTCAGATCCTGCCGATAATCAGGGATTTTAAGGAACTCTTTCGGAACCAAATCTGGCGTAGTACAATTCATCAGATAATTTGGAGTATATAAGGTGACGCTGTGTACTGTATTGTTATATTCCTCAGTACATCTTCTAGCTATTGACGTCCACGCTATCTTGTGTTTATTTTCGTTGATTTTGCATCTTATTCGATTGATTAGTGTTTGGTTCAAACGTTCGTTTAGTCCGTTAGAAGCAGGGTGATCAATGGCTGTATAGAGATGACTTATATGGTTTTCCTGAAGATAGTCAGTGAATTCTTTCGAGCTCAAACCTGCATACTGGTCGGTTAACAATGTACCAATTTGATGGATATTTTGTACAATTTTAGTTAATTTAATGAATTCGCTAGCAGTTTGATTTGGTGACGTTGAAATGTATGCATAACGAGTGAAGTGATCAATCAATAAGTGTAGATATCTTTTCGTTGATTTATTTCCTCCAAATCCGCCTATTGTGTCAATTGACATGATTTGAAATGACGTATTGGCGGGTCCCAAGTGACCCAAAAAACCTGTTTCTCTATTACGTCTTGATTTATTTTTAAGGCAAATGTCACACATGGAACAGAATCGATGAATTTCTTTATACATGTTATGGAAGTAGTAATAATTTTTTATTGTGTTTATTATATGTTTCGGACCTATGTGGCCGTATTGTAAGTGTACCTTCTTAACCAGTTGTAGCCCATAATGTTTATCAAGTACTATTCGTTCTGCAGCATTAGTTTTCCGTAATATTATCCCTTTCTTTATAATATCTTGTTTACCCTTAATCATGTTCTTCTGGCTACTCTTTATGTCTTGTAACTCCAGTAGATTAGCCGTACGTAGAGGTTCATAGTCATCGTTATCGTAGTCGCCCTCCAGAACAGGGTTTCTCGATAGACAGTCTGCTTCAGCATTGGCTGATCCAGTCCTGTAGACTATCTTGAAATCGTATTGTAAGAGATAGTTTGCGAGGTCACCCAACTCTTCGTCCGTCCTAGCCTTCAAGTTTAAATTTTCTAATGGCTTATGGTCAGTTACAATTTTAAATGGTCGACCTATCAACCAATACCGCCAGTATTTCACTGCCTCTCTAATCGCTATACTTTCTATGTAAATTGCCTTTTTTTTCTTTTGGCTTTCATTCAGTTTTTTTGAAAAATAGGCGACTGGTTTTTCAATGCCATCGCTTTGAGGCTGCTTAAGGATAGCGCCAATTCCCTCCTTGCTCGCGTCAGTATAAATAACAATTGGCAAGTTCCTGTCAATAACGTTCCTCTGGAATTTCTAGACGGGCACATTCAGTCTCTAGCGTCGTAAGCCACGTTGAAGCATTGAAGTTTTTCCCATTGAATTTACCCAGAACAATATCATTTGTGACCGATTTCAAGGGTTTCCATTCCGGTAGTTGTTCACGCGATGGTTGTTCGATGTGATGTGGTTGCTGCAAGTCAGGTGTTGCGAGATCAGGAAGTTCCTCTAAGTACTCACCCTCGAAACAGGGATTTCCTTCTGAGTCGAGATAGATTGCTTGTAGGTCATCAGAAAGCGTTATAGTAATGTTTCGAAACTGGCCTCTCAATTTGATTGACTTCAGTGCACTCTTGATGATTGTATTTTTCGCAAGTTCTTGATGATTCCCAATTGAACGCTTGTCTGGCGGAAATACGTAGATTTCTCTTTCATTGAGGATCCGAAACTGTTTGACGTGATAAACTGACGTTTTTTTGTCCTCACTGGCCGCGGCAATTATCAGGAATTTCGCGCGTACGTCCGTCATGTTTAGAACCGAGTTTTCGATTTGTAAGACTTAGGGTTAACATCCACAAACCGAAATGACACAAAAGAGACGATGCTCAAAATTTATTGAGAATCGAAAACTAAGTCGATTCTAACGTACAAACGGATTATAAATGCACAAAACGGGAGATGAAAGTAAAGTTCTTGGTAACTAAGACAACAGCTGTGGGTTTGAAAAACGACATGGAATGACTAACAAGATGCGAGGTCAGACGAGAATCTTACACACACACACACACACACACACACACACACACACATATATATATATACATATATATATATATATATATATATATATATATATATATATATATATATATATATATATATAGGGATATATAAGAGGAGTTAGGACGACGTCGTTATGTATAAGTGGTATTAGAGCGACTTTAGTGTCGCTCCAAGTAAGTCGCTCTAACTCCAATTGGCGGTGCCCTAATACCAATTTTCTATACATGTAAGTGGAGTTGGAGCGACGTTGATTTCCCGCCACTGTTTCTTGGAATTGGTTACGCTCAGCCTTCTCAGAAGACGACTTATGAATGAAACGATCGGGTAGGATGGTTTTTGCAACAACTGGGGAGCCGCCTACCATAATATATCAACGTTTATCATATTTATGATTATGTTTCCGACATATTCTATCAAGAACTGACATATTCTACCATGAACCAGTGAGTGCAGGACATGAGGAAATGGTACGAAAATAACCAGCAATTAGCCCGTCATTTTTTGCACAAAAATATAATCCAGTTTCAAATCATATAAGTACTAGAGAAAGCGAAAAACGACCATAAAGGCAGTAGGTAACAGAGTATTCTTATCATAAAATACCCACTGACACTTGATTTCATCAATTGAATTAAATGAAAATAAAATAGTTCCTGTATCAGGTGTACGCGAAATTAAACCATAAGCTCATACATTACTCAACTTGAATTCATATTCAAAAAAAAAAAGAAAAAAACGCGAATAAATTGGAGTAAGTAGTTATAAGCTTAGAATAACTATAAAATTAGAATAACTACAGTGAATTTTGTAATGGAGAGAATTTTGAACTGTTGGAACAATCAAACAGCTGTCATTCAAATGTGATCCAATAATTATCGTTCAATGCACTGGTATCAAATATCACACAAAGTTCAGTGATAGTCGTTGATTTCCATTTGACACAATGTTAAGGAATTAATATTAAGAAAACTGAACATAATTGGTGTAATTCTTGAAATTCTCCAAGAAGTTTGTCCTAATACTAAAGTGAAGCCCGGTACCCATCACTAAGCTTAGGCTTCTCTCTTCTTTAACGCTCTTTCCAACGATATCCTAAAATTTGAATATGCAGGAGTTATGACAGTTTTAATTGGAGGGAAATGAATTTTCAGTTGGAGGGAAACTAGTTTTTTTTTTACCAAAATTTTGGCTTCTCAGCCCTGTCCTCTGTTTCCTCTGACTACCCACGAATCATGTACTCGTATCCACGAGTTTTCTATCGTACATTCTGAATCATGGGATACTATTAAGTTTTGGGGGTCCAATGGTGCTAGAAATGTAGAAATGAGCAAGAAAAAAATTTAAACCCCCTTCAGAATTTGATTTTTTACTTTTTAAGGTACCTACTACGTAGAATCCGAAAATCAAAAAAAAATAAATAAATATTTCCACGCGTCCGCCGTATCGATTTGGTTGAAATTTGGTATGTAGGCTTCATTTGGGGCCTATTTGTGCCGCGAAGGTTTTGGTTGATGTCAGTCACTTCTAAGGGGTGAAATTTGAGGGTTGAAATTTTCAAAAGAACCTTAGCTCAAAAACTATCGAAATAAAGGTATTAAATCTTCACCAATTTAATATAGTATTGAATTTTTATAGACCACGTAGGGCTCTGTAGGACAAACCTTGTCACTCTGTACGAGACCTTAAAGGTTTTCTTTCGATAGAACAGAATCATGAATGTGAATCACTAAAGAGGTTTAATATTCGTTCAAATTTTATCTGGGAAGGTAATTATTTAGTAGGTAGGTAGCACCTACCTATGGTTAGGCTCGGGGTGTCATGGCGTGGGGTTCGGTGCGGGAAAAGTGCCACGGAGTTGCGCGAGTTGGGCATCTCAGAAGGCGTACTCCGTGGTATCACCATCCGTGTCCTGCTCGGCTCATATTTGAACTGGTGGTCGTTTTATAGAGGCACTTCCTCTCTCCCACCCCAACCTTCCTCATCCTCCCTCATCCCTAGAGCTGGCGTCGGGTGAGTCCTGGGCATCCACCCCATTATATTTGATTTATTTATTTATTTTTATTTATGGCGTGCCTCCTGCGTCTTTCAGGGGAGTTCATTAAAAAAAATAAAAGTAGGCAATGAAAAAACGCTGCAAATTATTTCACGGAGGCTTATTATTTTCCTGTATAGATCACTCATGTACAAAGCTCACAGCTTTAGTAAAGTTTCAGAGCTAGGGCATTTTTGAAAATTTCAACCCTCAATTTCCATTTGGGGTCTAGTTGCGCCGCGAGGCTTTGGTTTGAAAATTTCAAAAATGCCCTAGCTCTAAAACTCTCGTAGGTAATAGGTACCTATGGTTGGTAGGTAAAAAATTAATAAATAGTGACAATGGCAGAGCTATGATTTTTGCAGACGAGTGATCTATACAGAAAAATAATAAACCATCGTGAAATAATTTGCTACTTCCAATATCTCACAAAAATGTGTCATAAAATTCCGCTCTTTTTATAAATTTAAAATTTTAATTTAAATTTAGTTGGGTAACTACTCTAATGACACTTAGGGACAGCTGTGGATTACCTAAGATTTTTCAGACGTCTAGTGACACAATGGGACTGGCGTGCCATTTGCCATATTGATTCGGTGTCAGTAGTGGTACCATGGGTAAAGGAGTACAAATAAATTAGTACTATCCATTGTTTTGTGAATGAATTATGTTCAGCAATCAAGGAATAGAGGACAAAGTATTAAGTACTTGAAAATTTGGATACTAAACGTCAAGGTTACCAATTTGGATTAGGATTATAACGAATAGTGGGAGAAACTTAACTGAATAAATGGAAGACGAAACACAAACGCTTGCATACGAGTCTGCAACACATTGGGACATTAAATGTCCCAATGTATTGGGCCCAAAACAAAGTAAATTTTACTTTGTCTTTTCCCGCCCCCATCACCCGTCTACCTACCTATAATAACATGCTCTCTCAATAATTGTTTGTTGACGTGAAACAAGCTCTTATAGCAAATGTTGTTTACAGTTCTTTTAACTCAGGGGTACATCTCAGTTTCTTCCATAATTACCGCGGTTTCGACAGAATATAATTTATGCACAAATTTAGGGCTTTCCAACGAATAGTGAACGATTTTTCTACGAACACGAATGGCGTTAAAAGAACTGAACAATAATGAACTTGAAAGGGTGTGTATTGTACAGAAACGGTATGATAAAATGAGTAAAAACAGCGGAGTAAAATGGCGGGAAACGGTTGAACATCGTAGCTGGTCCAACTACTTCCAGGGAGTAAAGGTGAGGGGGGAAACGGACGAGAATCCCACTCGGATCTGAACTTGCATGGTCATTATTGATGTTCTTGAACGGATTAATTGTACTTTTGATCTTCATTAAACAAGACTTTAATCACTCGTACTGGTTCTTAATTCTGGTATGCATTGATGAACTCTTATTGCATCGGTAAATCGGGGTACGGCAGAACTGGGGGGCAGAGTGGCGGGCTGCTCGGTAACGGGCGGGAGATTCAAACAGAGGGGTTTACCTTCCGTCCAGGGCCTTATAAAGCGCTCAAAATTGTTAAACAACGGTGTAATACTTTCTTCACAAGTAACCAAAAATTAACTTAATTTAATCTAAATTCAACACAACGGTTGGTCCTACAGAAGTAGAGGTGGTCTCTAAAAATTCAAAAATCGAGTGATTTCTTCATAATGGAGGTATATCATTGTATATAATTTTGATTTATTGAGTTATTTAGAACATTTCATCCTCTCTACAACACTCCTTAAAATTGCTGTAGATCAACCAAAACCTACGGAGTACAACTAGAACCCGAATGGAGGGTACGTACCGAATTTTATTAGTTTCAGTCAACTTTAAGAGACCAAACGTATGGCGAACGGACGGAAGTTTTATTACATTTTTGGATTCTATTTACCTTGAAACGTAAAACATAAATTTTTAGGGAGAAGGGATTGCAATTTTCTGGTTAATTATTTCCAATAATAAAAATATAAATGTTAACAAGAAAACATGTATAAATGTTAACATGTAAAACATGTATAACATGTAAAACATGTGAAACATGTATAACATGTTAAACATGTATATTATTTAAACATAATACCCCTCAAAATGTGATGCTTTCGGTTTCAAAATACCTAGTTAAAATCCAATAATATCGAACTAAAACACTGCAAATCATTTCACAGTTTATTTTTGAGAGAGAGAAAAAACACTTTATTGAACATTGTAGAGGGAATGAAGGTGGACAAGGACTCCAGTAGTTGTCGAAACGTAATGGATTTGCCGAAAGTTCAAAATGAGTTTCCAAAAGTTCAAATTGGTATGCCAAAAGTTTGCCGAAAATTGAAATTGATTTATGCCAAAGGGTTTTTTGTTTTTGCGAGCGTGCGAGCGTTTATTATTAACCTTGAAAAGGTTTTAGCGATGGGACCCCCCGCCGAAAAACGACAGGAAAAATCGACAGTAAAAAACGACAGGAAAAAGCGACAGAAAAGTAGCGCTATGATCTATCATATGCTTGACATCCTCTCCTGTTGAACGCAGGAACCTGAAATTTGAGAGGGCGGGTCAATGGAGAATGCTGAAGGCGCCTGAGTGATCACTGATCAGCTGAGTGAGCTCCAAGGCCATTTTCTCTCTTGTTGAACGCAGGAAGCTGAAATTTGAGAGGTAGGGTCAATGGAGAATGCTGAAGGTGCCTGAGTGGTCACTGATCAGCTGAGTGAGCTCCAAGGTCATTTCCTCTCCTGTTGAACGCAGGAACCTGAAATTTGAGAGGGCGGGTCAATGGAGAATGCTGAAGGCGCCTGAGTGATCACTGATCAGCTGAGTGAGCTCCAAGGCCATTTTCTCTCCTGTTGAACGCAGGAAGCTGAAATTTGAGAGGGCGGGTCAATGGAGAATGCTGAAGGTGCCTGAGTGGTCACTGATCAGCTGAGTGAGCTTAAATATTACAGTGGAAGAAAGATAAAGAGGGAGAGGGAGCAAAAACCTTTTCAAGGTATGTCACATTTTAGCCATAATCCAATGGCTCTAAGCGGAAATCATCCGGGGGTGCAGGGGGCGAAGCCCCCGCCGAGGCGCGCAGCGCCGAGTTTTTCTGTACAGAACACTCGTCTGCAAAGATAACAGCTTTGCCATAGCCACTACCAACCATAGGTACTTCCTACCTGCTTCCCAATCACGTAAATTTGGGAGAAATAAAACTTCACACCCTATTCGAAGAAATAAGGAGATGTGGGTGCCTTCGATAGGAAATTTGATTTCTGGTTGTTAAGAACGCGAAACTGAGTGCGTATAACTCGACAAAACGAAAAGCTATCGCATTTTGTTGTGTGTACGTATGACGTACCTATGTTGTTAGGACTCTAAGGTTTTTAACACAGAATGTGTTTTTGCGATGACCTACCGAAAAAAAATCGTCACGAAAAAGCGACAGAAAAAACCGTGACGCGCCTTTTATAATGATTTTCACGTGCAACCAAGCCGTTGGTAAGGAAATAGAACTCCCGCAGTGTTCATTGCACAGAAATTGTTCACCATTCGTTGGAAAGCTCTCAATTTATATAGTATTTTTCTTGTAGTTACATATTTATTTATATACCATTTATAGGGTTTTAGACCAAATTAAATGTCTAACAATTATTTATTTTAATATTGCCAAAGACTCCACATTTATTATTGTTGTTTTTTATTTAACGGATGACTAGCATCGCAAAAACACATTCTGTGTTCCTATGATTTCATACAGAGTATGGAAAAAGAAATAAACCGCATGTCACTCGCAAAACTACTCAGTATGGAGAAAAGTAAACAGAGCGGAATTTGAAGCGAATGTAATCAGCATCAATTCGACACCTCAATCACACCCGAAACCATCGGAGTTTCCCAAAAATTAATAAAATCAAAAAATATGTATATCCCAGCGGCGGGCGCGGGGCGGACCTCAGGTCCGCCGTTGCTGTTTTTTTATTCAGAATCGAAAACTATCGGGAAATTTTGAACCCCCACTCCCGGTAATCCTTCTACAAGACCCCCTCCAACATTTCCGGTACCCCTCTTTCTTTCTCTACTTCTTATCTATCTTTTCTACTTCTATTTTTTCTATTATTTCTACTGTTTTATCAAATGTTACCATTACACATTTTCCTAACTTTCATTATAAGTCAGAAATAATCATTTTTTTCATCTTCCCTAGAAAAGAGATGGATAAAATATATGGAGGTAGACGGTAGTAAATACATTTTCGCAAGTTACGAGTTCCTGAGTTTTTTTAGTGAGAAAAAAGTGAGATACCTACTTATGTATTACCAATGTAGGGGAATATTGCAGTACTATTAAGAAACTATATTGTGTTGATAAAAATGAATACTATTAAATGCTCACATGTTTTTGAGTACATTTTTTTCCTTTTCGCGGCCCTAATCCTACACTTAGGAACGCTAAACAACAAAGAGCGGCCCTCAGGGCCGCCCGCGCCCGCTCTTGTTACACTCAGAGGCGCGCTCACCCGAGGGATATATAAAAAATCTTTTTTCTTTTGTTTTTTTTTAAGGGAAACTATTATTTAGGGGAAAATATGAAACAATTCCAATAGTAATCCACAATGCCATGGATATTTGATGATGAATTAGATAATTTAAGTTCTTACTCAATTTATTACCAAATTGAATGACCGAAAAAACATGAACGGGTTATGAAATGATAACCAGGTTAAACAAACTAAACATAGTTATTCCCGACGCCGCTAATGATCTAACAAAGCTTTTGTAGAATAGGGTGTTGGGAGTTTTAACATGAGTTACATAAATATCAAACGGAATCTTCTCAACAGTTAGCTCCTACCTCCAACTGGATGAATGAAAACAACTCTCGATTCAAAAACTCGAAGGAACGAAAAGCGATTGGATTTTGGTCCAATAGAATTTGATTTTGGTGATTCACACTCGTGTTTTTGATTTATCGAAGGAAAATCGTTAAGTTCTCGTAGGGAGCAAACGGATTGTCCTAGAGAGCTCCGGGTGGTCTCTAAAATTCAGTAGTATCTTAAATTGATGAAAAACCATAACTTTATTTCGAGAGTTTTCGAGTTAGGGCACTCTTGAAAATTTCAACCCTTAATTTTCACCCCTTAGAAGTGACTGACATCAACCAAAAGCTTCGTGACTCAAGTAGACGCCAAATGGAGCCCATGTACCAAATGTCAACTAAATCCGTCCATGGTTGATAAGAAAATGTTTTATTCGATTTACGAATTCTACATACTTTGAAACGTAAACCATCAAATTTTGAGTAGGGTTACCTTTTTGTTTCTTTCTTGATTCCAATGGTTCATTATTGAAAATAATTAACTTAAATGGTATCACATCCACTGAAGGTCTGTTGGAACAAGGGAGTTATCTATAAAAGGATTTTCTCTCTATTCGGAATTAGAGAATGTTTCGATACTTGGAGAGGATGTGGACCCTCAGGATTTACTCGCTGGGTTTGAGATTTGAAGATAAAAATGTGTTCTTCCGAAGATGTGGCAGAGGTGGAGCAGAACATCGAAAGTTGTCGTCCTCTGCCTCCACCTCCTTTGTCCTGTTTTTACACAGTACGAGTACATTGTATTTTCTCATGCCTTCAATGGATGCGATACCTCTTCAGCCATTTTCGTGGTGAGAAGATGAATCTCCCCTAGAATGCAAAGCTGGAGTGCTTGATACTATGCACAATTCGCTCATGCTATGCATTTTGAGGACAATCATGCTCGACTCAAATGATGAGGACGTCTACCACTAACTCATAACCTAGTGAAGAAGTTTTTCCCAACACCTTCCTTTGACCCCGACGTAGCCCAGGCAAATAAGTGTTCTAGCCACTAAAAATTTCTCGAGAGCTGGAAATCATTTAAAACTCTTTTGGGGGTCATGAATAACGAGTAACTGAGTTTTCGATGTTTTCTAGGTTGTGCTTCAGATTGGAGAGCCCACAAAACCGCGAAATTTACGCTCTTTTCTCACAATTTTCTTATAACTCAAAAATGAAGCATTTTACTGTTTCCCTTTTGGTTAATTATTTTCAATAATAAGCCTTTGGAATCGAGCAAGAAAAAATTTTTTAACCCCCCCTCAAAATTTTATGTTTTACGTAGAATCAGAAAACCGAATAAAAAATTCTCCTTCCGTCCGCCGTACGTGGCACTTTTCTTAGCAACCCTGGACCGATTTGGTTCAAATTTGGTATATGGGCTCCATTTAGGGTCTAGTTGTGCTGCGAAGCTTTTGGTTGATGTCAGTCACATCTAAGGGATGATAATTAAGGGTTGAAATTGTCAAGAGTGCCCTAGCTCGAAAACTCTCGAAATAAAAGTATTGTTTTTTCACAAATTTTAAATAGTATTGAATTTTTAAAATTTTTCGAGACCACCCGGGGCTCTGCAGGACAAACCGTTCGCTCCCTAAGAGTACTTAAGGGTTTTCCTTTGATAAAACAGAAACACGAGTGTGAATCACAAAAGAGGTCTAATCTCCATTGAATCTTCAGCTAACCAAAACGCGATTGCTGTTCGTTTTTCCGATTTGTATTCAGTTTTGCTTTCTGAGCAACCAGTAATCGAATTTCCATATGAAGCTCTCTATTTTTCGAATGGAGTGTGAAGCGTTTAGTTCTTTCCAATAAACTTGATTGTGAAGGTGTGAAGGCAGTATGGTGTGGTAGGTAGTACCTACCAATGGTTGGTAGATTTAAAAAAAAGTTGGTAGGTAACAGTGATCTATACAGTGATCAACCTTCTGTATAGATCACTGGTTCTCCATCAATAGCACCTACCACCATCTGTATCCTCCCTTGGCCCTCCCTCTCAAATTTCAGCTTCCTGCGTTCAATAGGATTAAAAATGGCTTCGGAGCTCACTCAGCTGATCAGTGATCTTAAGAGTGAAGAAGATCTTCTCGAATGCTCGAGACGCCTGGAAGATCACTCACTGATCAGCTGAGTGAGCTCTGAAGCCATTTTCAATCCTATTGAACGCAGGAAGCTGAAATTTGAGAGGGAAGGTCAAGGGAGATGGTGGTAGGTGCTATTGATGGAGAACCAGTAATCTATACAGAAGGGTGATCTATACAGAAAATAATAAACCTTTGGGCAATGATTTGCAGAGTTTTTTAAAAAGCATTACATTTTGCGTCGAATGACGTTTAAAACATTGAAATCAGAAATCGTTTAACCACGGCAGCCAAAATCGACAGTCGAAAATATACAATTTCTACAAACTTGGCCTTAAAGTGTTAAACGCTCAACTTCTAACGCCTGTCTGTCGAAAAAGACAACACCGATTGCAGAATGTCATTGAACCAAACTTGCAGGAAATTTAATGATGAATCAGAAGGTTTTTAAAATTTGAGACTCGCTAATTCTAGTGCTTAGATATGCATTTCAAACCAAGAGTCCGTAGCGCCAAATTTCCACTAAGGCTGTTCAACGCATCAAACTTCGTCTAAACTCAAAATGTCTTACTTTCTTTCAAGTAACAGTAAATTTGACCAACTCATATAACAATTTAAACTTGAGAAACCATCATATCAAGCTCTGACTACGAGGTAACCATCAACTTACAAAACGATCACAGAAAAATATAACAGGGAACAGAAAACGAGAGAGTTGCTCATTATATTAAAGTACGAGTATTTATAACTAAAGAATAATCTTTACAATTTACAATTTCAAAAGGAATTTATTATTTATGAGGGAATAAGAGTATTATATTGATTATCAGAAATTGCTTTACTACAAAATATGAATTCTCAATTGCAATAATTTACCATAATATTTCCAATTTATGAGAGAATTGTGTCAGCAGTATTATTCTTCTGGTCAGTACCTCGTATCAGTGGTTGCTTAGAGGAGTGGGGATTGGCTTCTCATGTTTTTCATGGTTTCCAAAAAAATGTAGAAGCCAATCCATCTCCTTTCAGCTTCAATGAACTTTATAAGGATGCTAACCATCCAAAAATACTGCACAAGTTTTCACAAGTTAGTCTTTCTGGTAGCAAGCGCAAAGATCCACTAAGACGAGGTACCCAACAAATTTTCTGTAATTTGAAAGAAACAGCAAGAAAGTGCGTGTTGAGTTCAGAAGTTTCCTACGTTGGACTGCCTTAGCGGAAATTTGGCGACATTTTTCAATCGGTGTAGTTTTTTAAAAATATTTTTGACGGTCAATTGTGGCTATACGGGTTAACCGATTTTAAACGCCATTCTACGCAAAATGTATTGCTCTTCAAAAAGTGCATAGTGAAATTTTGTAAAGGATGCGTAGGTTTCTGTAATCTAGTAACCTTGTACACTCAGATATTTGTTATTCAGGACCCCCAAAAGGATATGAAAAGATTTCCAGCTCTCGAGCAATTTTCGGAGGCTAGAGCACTTATTTGCCTGGGCTTACAGGGCAAATCGATCCTATTTATGTAATTTCAGTAATTAAAATGTGGTGATTGAGTAAGTGCCCATTTTATTATTTGATTGTGACGACAGAGATTATGTGGATTGGGGTGTAGATGTCCCCAATGAAAACCATTGCCCCCGGACTGATACTGACCAGTGCGTATGCATAAACGTGAATTTCCTTGTGATATCCATAACTTCTTTATTTTCCATCCAATTTCAATGTAATTTCAAGGGAGTGTGTGGGTTACCGGGTAGATGGGTCCCCTATTAGGGTGGGGCAAGGTACTTAGACATTGATGTTCTGAGATTAGCTACAATGTATCGGATCTTTACAATCGGTTTATCGATATGAACAAGCAATGTGCCTCATCCACTTGACGGACGTTCTTATTTTAATTAATTTTAGGGGAAACTGCAGTGGCTACAGGTACCTATAGTTGAGATTTCAAAGTGAAACTGATTACATTCCCTTCAAATTCTTCTCCCTAGAATGAGAAGTTTTGTGAGTAAAATGAAGAAGGCCCTAGCAAAATAAAATATTCTTTCCGTATTATTTGAATCTGGAATTAGATCCTGTAAAACCATCTATTATTCTATTGATTTATCAACTTAGAAAGCTCAAGCTATTATCCAAGTGTAGAGAAATTGTGAGAAAGGTGTTTGAAGAAATCTATATTTTAAAGCAGGTGTCTTCAATCTTCTCTATGAAAGCACAAAGAAAAGAATAATAACTAATCATAAATTATTTAAATATTCATAGTTTAGAAGTTTTTGGTGTGAAAATGAGAAGAAGGTTCCAAATTTAGAAATAACAATATAAGAAAAATCGAAGTTACCCCTCAGTAGCAATGTTTAGCCTTCTTTGGTTCTGTGATAATTGACTGGGATGAGAAAGAACCGAGGTGAGCCCAGGGATCCAAGAGGCGGGCAGTGAAAATATCATGAATGGAATGATTCTTGGAATACGAGGGGGGAGGCTTCTAGGAACTGAACTCAGAACATATAAGAGGACTTGGGGCGACGTTCCCAGCGTCGTCCTAATACCACTTACATAGTAGGGTCGCGCCAACTCCTCTTATATAGCTAGGGATATATATATATATATATATATATATATATATATATATATATATATATATATATATATATATATATATATATATATATATATATATATATATATATATATATATATATATATATATATATATATATATATATATATATATC